>OY728153.1:1756403746-1757653746 GCA_963277665.1 Viscum album
AATCATGATAAAAAGAAATACAGTCAATACTAGTAATAACAACAAACTATAATCTGGAAAAAATAAAAAAAAATTAGGTAAATTATAATAACTGAAAATTATAGGATGATTCTTATAATTGTTTTTTCCTTTAAATATTTCCTATTGGTTTTTTCCATAATATGTAGACTCATTTTTAATGGTGGAATTTCCAACAAACCAAAAAAAATCTCAGAAATGAAATAATGTGTAGACCTCATATCAAAAAACACATTATCATAATCAAAATAAATAAATTACATCATATCACTTCATCTAATGGCCCAACATCTAGTAATGTATTTTCAAAGGATTTCATCACACCTTTTACATATAATATTCATGTTTCCCATCATTTTTGTTCCTCTTTGTACACTCATTTACATATTGAATCATCCAATTTCAATTAAAAAAATTTACAAAAAAATTATCAGCATAAGTCTTACCACTGATATGACATTTTTCATTGAAATAAAGAGCCACATGCCCAAACTTACCACATTATAAACACTGACATGATCTCAAAAGGAATTCTTCAGTACAATTTGTACAAGATGAAAAATAATTTTTCTTACCATGAAACTTGTTTGACTGATAAATAACATTTTTATTGATTTCAAAGTTCACCGTACATACAAACTCGGCATGAAACTTGTTTGAATAACTCATCCCTTTTTCCTTCTACATCAAAATATTATTCTATTAGATTTCAAAGGACACATGATTATCTAAAAACTCCATTTCTACCTTCCATGCAAATCAAACAAATTTTGCGTAAATTTTTAATTCACGAGATTTGAATTCCATTTGATATTTTTTATTTAATCCTAAAAAAAAGATCAATTTTACTATCAATATCCATGATAAAATTAAGAGTGTAGCTTTCCAAATCAGTTAATTTTTATTCTTATACAGATAATAAATCATTATCATACCTCAATTATAAAAATTTATTTTCTATTCTAAGACAAATATCCTTATGAAAATATTTCTCATAAAACATATTACTGAATTCAGCACATTCCAGAGCATAAATGTCTTCATAATCCATGTTATTATTGACCATTGATGATCAATGATCAACTTAACCTTAAAGTAGGTAAATTAAAAGACTAATATTTAGATGGAATGATCACCCAATGAAATCCAAAAACTTTTCTGGGTATTTAATCCATTCTTCACATAACAATGGGTCAGAAGACCCTCTAAAATTTTGAGGATGTTACCTCATCAAAAGATACAGTGGTGATGTATTACTCTATGGTTGATATGTATAATCTAATTAATGGATTCCACATCTATTTATATCCAATTTTTAATGATCTGTCACATAAAAAATATTAAATTCATATTTTTACCATTTAGAGATGATGATTTGGAAGGTTTTTTTCTTCTTGATGGTGTTCCATCATAGCTGCCCTTTTTCCTCTATATAAAATCAATACAAGGAGACACATCCTTGATGAATAAGCATGACAATCTCAAAATTATATATCATTTTAAACTTAACATTAAATTTTAAATAATTTATGGGTATTATATTAACATTATCCTATGCACTAAAATTATCAAAACTATTATCTGATACCAACTATAAGGACATGAACTTAAACATTACATATTGAAGTAATTTTAAAATAGAACTCTATTATTGAATTCCGAAGATTTTTTATTTTTTAATATAATAAGGGAATAAATAATAAATAAAAACTAGAATATTTATAATTAGACACTTTTACTTAGTATCCATTTTTTAACCAGTGTAAACTATTTTAAATTAAAACATGATTTTTTCTTACTAAATATTCACAATTTTCATCTTTTCCTCATCCTCATCCATACTTATCACTTACCATATGAAATAAATTTTAAAACCTATGATGAGAAAAAAAAATATCATTGAGGGACATAAAATTTAGGAAAACTTTAGTACAATGAAAATATATAAAAACACTTTCATATGATATTATATTTTTTATTTAAGAAAATGACAATTTTTTCCAAAAGATAATTATCGTAGAATTTGAAAATCGAAATATTTACATGAAAATTTTGAAAGAATAAAAAATATATGTAAGAAACTTGAGATATAATTTTTCATATCACACTAATAAAAATTGAAGCTATCTAAAATACATATGGAGTAATAATCATAGTTACACTAAGAATAATTCCATCACTATTCCTATAATCTCTTAGGAGAAACCTAACCAGTTAACTCTATACCATTAACCAATTAATTGGAGAGCCATAATGGTATCCCCTACCCTTAGTTAATTATGAAAACACCCTTCTTCATAAAAAAATCCAAATAACTACAATATAATACTAACACATAAATATTTCATAAAATAAACATTCATAACGAAAATTAACTTTCCATTTTGAAATAAGATTTAATTTCTTTACAAATAAGAAGACTCATAAATGAAAACATTTAATTTGAAAATATAACTTTAAACATGTAATGTAATATTTAAAACATTAAAGGGTCATAATTTTGAGAAAAAGTTTTAATGCATTATATGTTAACAAGATTATCCTCATTATTTTTGTTGTAAACCTCACAAAGAAGAACATTTTGGTAAGCACAAAATAAATATATTAAAAATATTTTTTAAGAAGTAATACATGAGTAGAAATTAAATTAAAAATAATAGGATAATAATGGATAATTGTTTTGTAATATTTTTATAAAACATGTACTTGGAAGAAAGACATAGTTTTAAGGGTATCCTTTAAAACAAAATTTTTAAAAGAATGTCCATTATAAACATCACATTGTTGAAGTAAGAATCAATAAAATGAATAATATGAATATATTTATTTTAAATACACGTAAAAATGTGGGAACAAATAAAAATATAAAAAAAATTCATTTCACACATAATTATAGAATGATATGATCAATTAGTAGAAGTTTAACCCAATAAATGGAAATTGGGTTATGTAGTCCCTTTCTTATTTTTCTTTATTCTCCATTATTTTTCAGCTATGGTTTGTGGATGGTGATGGTGGTAACATAATGGTTCTGGATCTTCTATAGCTTTTTGGATCAAATATATGTCCCCTTTTGATTGATCGAGGGTTTTGACGGGCTTTGACGATTAACGATGGGAGTCTTGGTTCTGATGTAGCCTCGTTGGGATGTTCGTGTGACAAGGATAAGGCTTGAGGTTTCTAGCTTCATGGTGATAAATCAGATAATTTTCAGGTTGATGGGTGACACAGGCATGTGTGGGGTAACATTGGATGTCAAATGGGTGGTTCTCGACTCATTCCCTATATTTGGGGGGAGGGGTATGTTCTTGGGTAGGATTCCTTGGTAAACCCATTTTTCTTTTTCTTTTAGAGACGGTCCAGTCTAACACTGGGCTCCTAAATAAGACCACATATGATTTTCTTTATTTCATGTTTTTAGAACTAGTTTCTTTTTTGATTCTCACTAAACTAAAAAGTGGTTTATATGAAAAATCATTAAAAACATTGTTTCGAGGAAAATGGAAATTGGGTTTAGAAAATCCATTACCATATGTTAAACTATCTTAAAAAGTATTAAAGAATACTATATAAAGTTTTAAATAATTTTATTAACTCATTATAGAACTATATTTGTATTTATAATACCTTATTTTAATATTTTGTAAAAACTTATTTCACATTAATTTATAATATTTCATTTTTTTCATGGTTTTATGTAAGTTTGTTTCATGGGTTCATGATCAGTTCAATTATGTATAATTTTGTATGTTCCTGTAATATAAAAAAATTAAGTAATTTTTATTAAATAGAGTTAATTAACATACATAATTATTAATCTACCATTATATTATTTTTATTTCTTACATGAAGATGAATCATTAGAAAAAATGTTAGTGATAATTGTTTAGTTTATTTTTGCAGTTTTTCTGAACAATACTAACTAGTTTAATATTATTTAATATTATGTGTGTATATTAGTACCATTATATGAAATAGTTTATAATATACCCAGTTAATTATTATATAACCAAAATGATACTTTTATTACAATCCATGAAGGTGTTATTGGGAAACGAAAAATCATTATTATTGGAGGTAGTAAACCAACATAATTTAAACAATAGTTTAATTTTTTTAATATGAGGAAATGATAAATAATATTGATTTGATATATTTCATTAAAGAAATAAAAATATAGTATATACATGATTATAGTTTTATCAATAATTAATTTATAAATTAGGTGAGAAGACTATATAAATAGAAATGAAATTAAGAGTGGTACATTGAGAAAATCACGGCTAGAATATCACCTCCTTGAGAGACCCTTGAGGACCTTCGTCATAATCATTTGTTTAGACCATTAGAATATGGATCTAGTGAGAGTGTGGAGGATTGGTTCTATTAGATATTTGAGTATATTTAATTTAATTTTAGTTGAAATGGGGTGGTGAGTATTGGCATTTAAACTCTAGGATAGGTGGGATTAAGTGATTAGAATAATGACTATTTTATATTTAAAGCCAACCACATTGTTTTGGAAATACTTTCAGGCATTAATATTAATAATAATGTAATGTAGGTTGGATAGGGTTCTGAATTTTTTCAAACAACCATTAAATGTTTTAATTTTCATATATATTATTCTTTTACCTTTAAACTATATCCCTTGTTAGTATTTTACTTATATTGTGGTAAATAATTTTTTTACAATGGAAAATTTTTTATTCATAAAAAATAAAATGACATTAAAAAAAAATTTATATCTTTTTATTATGAATAAGAAATTAATTATACTAAATCCATTTCCTTGAATATGAATATTTAGATCTAAAAAATCCCACTGACATAACGAAAGAATTGGGTTTTAAAGTGAAAAATTCAAAAGCAGAAATTTTTTTTATATCATATTTCAATAATAAATTTATCCAAATGAAAAAATGGGTTTTATTTATGTTTATATTAAAATATTATACATTCAAAAAAATTAAAATATAATTCAACTGTATAAATAAAATATAAGAAACCCAGTTTTCTTATAAAACAATGTATTTTCCACTATTTACTAAAAAATTAAACTTATCAGAAAAATACCAAAAAATAAAAGTACAAAAAATTATATTCTAAATTATTAAATTAATATTATTTTCTAAGAATAAATTTATATTATTATATATATTTTAAATTAAAATAGGTACACCATCAAAATATAACAAAATTATCATTCAAAAAAATATAGCTTTTAAGATAAAAGTTTCATTTATAGTTATATTAGGCTAATTAGAATTATTGGATGAATTTAAAAACATTTTATTAAATAGATAGAATATAAATTACCTTAATATTTTTTTTATTATTTATTAATTTAATTTAAAAATAAAAATATATTTGAAAAAAATATTCTATTGGTAACTGAATTATTTTAGTTTGGTCGATAACTAGTATATACATGTGATTTTAATATGATCCTAGTTTGAATAGAAAAATTATTTAAATCCCAATATAAAAAATAAAGGATAATTTTATTCATTTTTTCATATTTTTTTGAATTTTAGGCATTTATTTACTGAAAATTTTTATATTACCAAAATTAGGCTATTTACAATAGTTTTTAGTCCATAGTAAAAAAGAATGATAATGATATATAATTAATTTACATGATAAAATTGGTAATTAATCATTAATTGGGGAATAATGGTAAATATATAGAAAAGAGAGTTTTTGAGAAAAAAGGATAAAAATAGTAGTGAAGGGAGAATTGTTTGGAGATGGTTGAGAAAAAAAAATTATTGAAGAAGGTAGTTGAGATTACAAGAATGGAATTAAAACACAACTTATAATCTATTATCTTATTATTATATTTTTTTATATAATAATATCCATCCCGTGTTTCAATTTAATTATATGAATCAATGGGAAAAACCTAAATGGTGTAACTTGGGATGTAACACAAATTTTTTTTGAATTATTCGACTTGTATTTATTTTTAATTTATATAATATTACCTATTGATAAAACACTAGAAATTATATATGGGGTTTTTTAATGAAGAATTGGATATTCAAAATTTATGAACTATAAATACAAGAATAATTATCAAATGAATGAAGATACAATTGATTTCATGGAAAAATTTGATTATAAGTATTTCACATTAAGATTTATATATAATTAGACCAACTATACATGTGAATCATTTTTTCCAAAGTGTTCAAATTCTTTATATATTTTTCAACAATATCATAGTGTTAGTTTTTATAAATTATTTTTGAATGTGAAACAAAAAGTGTGCAGTGTTTGTAAGAAATCACCCTAATACCCTAACTTCATAATTTAATTTTTTAAGTGATGTTTTAATAATATATTTTTATTTATAGTATCTTAATCTATTTTTTCACATAGATCATATTATCTATTCATTATATTATAATTTTTAAAAATGAATAACATAAAAAAATTCAAACCTTATTGTGGGAGTGAAGCCTTACCACATGATACTTATTAACATTTTATGTTATATTTTTTTATCATAAATCATGTATATAAATCATTAAGATTATAAACCAAATTCAAAACCAATATAATTAAAAGGAATAAGCTAAAATGGGTTAACCAGCTAAACATTGATAGAAAAATAGAGAAAATATTCATATTACCAATGAATGAAATTTTTTTACTAAGAAGAATATTATTAATAAATATCTAAGAAAACATTATAGAGTGAGTTATAAACACAATGATATGAGGAATATATATTTATAAAATTATTGATTAAGAAAACCTTTACTTTCAAGATATTTTGTGGGACCTTTCTTATATGAGAAATGAATTATTGTGAGTTATTACGTTTTTATAATTTTAGAATAATGTTGTTAATAAAATAATATATCATTTTAAATAATTTTTTTAACATAATTGATGTTATCGTTGAATCTAAAAATGAACAACAATGTTTGTTATTTTCATGGTTATCATACATTTTTTATAAAATTTATTACACATTAATTTTTTTTGAATTTGGTTTCATTTAAAATTTATATTTTGATGTTACCTATGGAAGTAATGTTATATTTTTATGGATTTATAATATCAATATAAATTATATCATTCTTAGTTGTTAAAATTAATGTGCCAATGTAAATTTACCAATAAATTAATGATATTTATATTGTGAAATATGCATATTAGGCATAGTGAATATATACATTTATACACATAAGAATTCACAAAAATAGGAATAAATTATCATCTATTGTAATTTTGTTAATTAAAAATAAAAATGATAAAAATTAAATGAATTATAAAAATTACAATGATGATATTTCGTTGACATAGATTTATATATATATATATATATATATATATATTTATATGAGTATATGTCTATTAGGGGATATAATTATAATACCACATGAATTAAATTTTAATTTTTGATATATATGATAATAAAATACCCACAAGAAGTATATAGCTTCTATAATTCGATCGTAAAAGTAAACAACATAATCTAAAAAAATGAATTAAAAATATAATATAAAATAAAAAACATCCAACATTTTGGTTATTAAATAAATATATTTTATATTTTATATTTCATAGGTAAGAATAGCATAATGAAGATTTTTTTGAAATCATTTACATAACAAAAACAATTTAAAAATAATTAAATTAAAAAATTAATGAAATTATGAATTGAATCAAATGGTTAATTGTACATTAATCAGACTTAAAACACAACTACTCTCAATTTTTTTTCTAGATGAGAAATATTTTTAGATTATTATTTTAAATCTGAATTGTAGTTATATTAGAATATAAATATATGGATATTGTGATAAATTTATGTGTCTAATTTATTATTTAAAAAATTCGAATAAAACCCTTATTTATTGTTATTTTTAGGGTTAATTTTATAATCTTTGTTCAATTTTTTTTTAAAATTTTTGGAAATCATGTCTGAAAATTTACATAATTTCATAGAGATTATATATATCCCTAAAAACCATAAATAAACTTATTCATTGTTATACTTATCATATTATAATTCTTGTTCCACCACTATTTTTATTTACATATGTTTCACAACATTAGATCAATAATGCCTAATCATTTGGATAATCAAGTAATATAATTTCTAAATAAACGTACTTCCATCTATATAATCTAATGGTAAAAAGTTTTATCCCCTTGAACCATTCAAAATATCTTATTTTATCACCCATATAATGAAACCTCACTAAGAATAATTGTTTTTCTTTTTATTATATATTATTAGAGCTTGGTAAACATGGAATAAGTACATGGGTAACTATGATATTGTTTAATATATTTTTTTCTAGGTCAATTACTGTCATTAAAATATATTACTTATTCATACACATAATTATTTTAAACCAAATGATTAATAAATGATATCTTTAATATATTATAAAAAATTATTTATTATTTAAATAAATTTTTTAAATTAAAATTCATTTCAGTAGAATTAATAACATATTTATAATTAGAAGATAAATAACACAATTTCTTATATAATATATTACTACATTTTAATATTAATAAAAAAATAAAAAATGGTATAAAAAATATTATTATCTAAAAAATTAATAAAATATTTTCCCCTCAAATGAATTTCATTGACAATATTTTCAATCATTTCTTACAAGTGGATGTACTTTCCCTTCATAAATAATTTATGATCCCATGTTATTTTCTCAAATATATTATTTTAATAGTAATATTTTACCATAAGATTTAATGTATTGTTAAATACATTTTATCCATGTTTAGGGATACGAACTTGTCAGTCCTTGTATGGTACATTTTTATCCAATTCCTCTAAATAATTGATCAACATGTGGAAAAAATAAGATATATAATTTTATTTTGAAAAACACGAATTACATTCTGTAAATATATTAAACATATGTGTAAGGATACATTATATGAAATAATTTTTTCTTTCTAAAAAATATTATATAGACCAATAATTTTTTGTATTCGTTTTCTTATATTAACTGAGTCTTTCATACCATCACATATAGATATTTTAAGGAATGCATGATCACCTACCATAAATTCATTATCATTCGATCGAATATATTCTTAAATATTTCTTATAATTTCATTTACCCTCATATTATTTGAAATAAATTTTACTATTTCTATGATATCATTCTCTTATTAAATTCATATCAACATTCCTTACCCAAATTTATCTCAAAATGATAGAGTTTGAATTTTTTTCCATTCAACATTTCTTATGGTTC
This sequence comes from Viscum album, assembly GCA_963277665.1. Lineage (NCBI taxonomy): Eukaryota > Viridiplantae > Streptophyta > Magnoliopsida > Santalales > Viscaceae > Viscum > Viscum album. The sequence continues at coordinate 1,756,413,016 of OY728153.1, forward strand.
CATTTATATACATGAATGGATGAAATCATTATAAAAAAATAAACAAATTAATCATGATGACCCTAACATACTTTATAGTGAATTAAATAATCATGAAGCATATATTCATATGTTGGAATATAATAAATTTATTGTACATTATTATGAGGAGGAAATAATAACCTGAAACTAAATTTTGATCAATATGGATAACAATGTCAATTTTAAACATTAAAAATAAACAACAATTCAGAATAAAAACACAATAGAGAGAGAAAATATATGCGAATTTACATTATAACTATCATATTTATAATAAATTAAGTCTATTTTTTTGAATATAAAGAAAATAAAAAGATTTGTTAAAATGATTAATAAAATATGATATTTAATTATAACCTCGAGATACCTTTAGTAATCCCATAATGAAATATAAAGATATTTCTCCTACTTCCATTAAATAGTTGATAATGGTTGAAGAATCCCTTTTTCATATTTTCAATTAGATTTAACTTGTTGTAAAATCAAATATATCCTAAAAAAATAAGCAATATATTTCATCATAACATTATTTAATATATATTCATTAAGATATATTTATATCTTTATACCACCTGGAGAAATAAAATATGGTGAAATATTGACCTTATTAAACTATTACCTTCATATATATAAGTTATTTAATACATAGAACCTATTTACAAATATTTTGATAAATTTTTCATCAATATTAAAATCATTTATATTTTCTTCTTTCTTCAATTATATTTATAACAAAACCCATGATATTAATTTTTAGAGTCGTTTTTTTTTTCAATTAAGATAATTTTATAATTACTTATGATGGATAATATGTGGTTCCTACCCTCAAAAATTTCAAACAAATTTTATTTAGATAATTAAACAATGGATCATGATCCAATTATAACATAGTTAATTCTTCGTAAATTTTTTATTTCACAGAATAATATCCCTTATTTCTAATACCCATATGAAAAAAAGTTTTCAATCATAATATTATTATTAAATATACACTCATATTTTCCCTCATATTTAATAATTTTTATTAAATATATCTTTTAGTCTATTACAATATATATATATATATATATATATATATTACATATGTATAAATAATTCACTATTAATATAAGGAAAATTTTACATCTACAATATCATAAACATGTTTGTAATGTCCCTTAGACACATTAATACAAGAAATATGTAGTGATCAATTTTATTATGTTGTCCCTTAGACACATTAAATAATTCACTATTAATACAAGAAATTGTAGTAATCAATTTTATTGTTTTAAAGGAATTGAATAATATTTTGACACATTGAATATTTTTTGGACATAGAGTATTTGGAAACTTTTACACAACATGATTATTATTAATGATATTGAAGGAATAATAATGGATTGAACATGATGTTATAGAAGAGATAGGGGTTGTAATGGGTTGAAATTAAAAAGATTTCAATAATAAATTAATTTATTTTATAGACAATGAATTTTTTATACAAAGGATAAATATATTCTATATAATATATGAGTAACTTGACTAATTATAATGCTTTATCTCTCCCCTTAAGTATCTATTTGTGATGATGGAATCATGGAATATGATAATTAAGAAATGGTAGTTTGGAAAAATCACCAATAAATTATTCAGGTATATGTAAGAAATTTTGGATTGTTATGAAGATGGAAAATTGTAAAATATTTCAAGCATGGTCTTTAAAAACATTATGATCATTTTTTCTCTCAAAAATGAAAGTTTAGTTGATTTATAATAATTATAATGGGGTGTTTCCTCACTATAGATGTTAAAATTAAACCCTTCTTATTCTGTAAGTGTGAGTAAGCAAATAATATAGATCTCAGTGAAATATCAAAGGTGATATAGAATTAAATAAATTCTACAGACTATTAAATAAAGAGTCATATGAGGGTTATTTAATTCTATCACTAGTCATTTCAATTAAGTGTTGGGAAATACTAAATTATCATGATCTATTTTAACCACCTTTAAATTATATTTATAGTTATTTGGGTTCAATAACATTTATTTAGAGGGAATATATATGTTTTTTTCACCATCAAGGTCACAAATTTTGGAACTAGTGGATAATTCAAAAGGAAATAACAAGGGAAGATGGCTCTTATACCTTCCTTTATTATTTATGATTACATAGACATTGATAGTTTTTATTTTCAACAACACAATTTTAATATAAATGTTATAAATTTGTTTTTAATAAAATTATATTTTATTTTATTTTTTAACAAGTTAAAAATAGGTATTTTAAAACAAACTTTTCAATGGTAGGTTTTCAAGATAAAGGGATTTTATTTATGAAAAATAATTTTTTTATTCTTAAATGTAGATTGAAATTTAGTATATGTTTGTTATTGTATTTTTTGGTATGAAGAATCATTATGAATTAAAAATAAGTATAAGAAATTTGAAATTATTAAATATCAATAACTCTATTGTTTCAAAGAAACATGTTGTGTCCTTTTAAATATACATGTAATATATCAAAGTCGTATAAAAAGTCTAGGTGGGTGAATATTGGAAAATAAAAATACAATCCATGAAATGTTTTATAGAATCCATCATATATCCCTAACTCTGGTGACATAATTCTGGTGCTAGTAGAAAAGAATATTTTTATATAAATAGTATGAAAATGGGATTATTATGTGCCTAATTATTTCTCAGACAAGAAGGCAGGTTGATTGTTAAAAAAATTCTCAATTCATAGTGACATGGTGGTGAGAACCATTGATTAGGGTTATACCATGTATTTCATACATTTTAGAAAAAATGGGGTTTTGAGACCATAAAACCCATATTTGAGTCTTTTGGGGGTACATGTTTTCCTTATAAAACACTTGCAATAGAAAAATACTATTGTTAAGGATTTTTTTGGGTCACAAGAATCAAATTTTCTGCTTTTTAAGCCAAAATACCCACTCAAATCAAAAGTTTTATATTTTATTTGTTTTAAGTAGTTTCATAAAATTTTGGTGTTATTTTATTATATATTCTACATGTAAAACTTGATTCTCATTTATGACCTCTATTATGGTATTCCAAGATAACTCGAACCTATCCATGCATACATTTCAATAGGTTGAGGTTCCATTCACCCAACCGCTCTCCTATGATCTCAACTGTTGTTCACGCAAACCACCTGTGCACCTGGATTTTGTGATTAAAAAACCTTCTACCAAAACAAAAACATGCTTGTTTTGTATTCATATGCCCCCTATGTGAAGAATCATTCCTCCTAAATTATAAATAGACCCCCATTGTGACAATTTTAAAAAAGTGACAGTAATCAGAAAAATGAGGTATAATATCATTTTCCCCTAGGTATTCTCAATCCCCCTTATTAGAGCACAGTGTACCACAGTCATCTCAACGATCATAAACTACATAACTTTATTCTCTATTCCACCAGAACAATTATTACTAGGGAAATTTTTCCAAGGTCTCTTAACTGATATCAACTACATTATGGTCCTCTAACAGATCATGAATTTTACCTTGTCTCATACCTAGGTAACCATTTTCATAGGCCTCCCATCATGGTTTCCACTTCACCCATGTATACTTACCTAGGAACGAAACAAACTAGCTATCCATAACATTGTTAACCTTCACCCAAACCTAAATTCTTGAATTATACTTCACCTAGAAATCCATACATGGGTGAACCTTAACCAAAGCCTCATACATGGACAACACTATTCCCAATCCACATACCCGGTCACCACTTCACCCAGGTCTCATACATGGGTGTAAATTTTCCCAGGCCATCTTCTTGGATTCCCACTACACCCTTTTCCTCCTACTAGGGTTAAGATCCAAATTGTACTATCTTCTTTCTTAATCTAGTTTATAATATAAAATCAGTTTATATCCATATATGGTCCTACTACTTTGTGTAATACCCATCCATATAATTCTTTTCTAGTTACTAATAGAGGAACTGAATAAAAAAAGGGATGCCTATGTGTAAGCCACAAATAGTATGATGTTATCTCCCATTTCAGGACACATAAGTCATTACTACATGATGTTAAACAACATGGACTGGTTCTTTCACACAACCATAAACTTTTAACTATGAACTGCACTATTTTATACTCATATTAACTGTTTTACATAAGAAATATCTATGAGGATCAATACCAAGACCCCATATATCCTTGATGTATGACCTTAAACACAACTTCAACTTGTCATGGTTACATGTCCTTAAATGTAACAAAATTGGTCCTTATAACATTAGACTAGATGAGAATATATATCTTATTAAGTGGAATCCTAATGAAAAATTATGATTATCATAACATGGATACATAGGAATCCCCATTAATTGGTCTGATCCCAAATCTATACAACATATCAACTCCCTAGACGATGATAAATTTTAGATCACCCAAATGTATGGATTTAGAAAACAATATAATCACCTTGTGAAATTAAGATTGAGAACCAATGATATATTAATATTTTCTCATCAGCACATGATTTAAATTGATAATTTTTAAGGTGGTAAATAATACAAAATTTAGATTTGGGAAGGATTAAAAAATATTTCTTAAATATTGTAAAGAGTCCGAATGGGGGAAATAAATTTCCCCCCCAATGGTTATATTAAACTAATAGACCATCCAATTTATCAATGTAGAAACATGTGTATCATTTTTAATGTTTAGTGGCCACATTCCATGGTAGAGTAGGTCCACATCGACTCAAAATGTAGACACATGATCACACATAGGAAATAGTAATGATTAATAATAGGTTCACTATGATCATATAAAATTTATATATGATTTGAATCTTGATTTATTACTTTTAATATTTCCCATTAATAAATTAGTTATATACATATGGTTTCTTGGATAAAAAATATATTTTTATTCATGTTTAGGAATGTAAATTCTATGGTAATCATCCTTGTAATTTATGTATTCTTTATTGAAGGGATTTAAAAACTATTGAATTGTAAATTGTTTATTGTTTAGAAATATCATTTCTCACTTTGTTTATAATAGATTATATAGGGAAATATAATTTATTGATTTTTTTGACACTAAAAAATGTGTTTTATACACTTTTCTATAGTACTCAGAATGTGACCCTCACTTTAAAAAATGATGAATTTGAGTATAGGTGTGTCTCCATGTTAGATGAAGATTCATGTTTTATTTCCATAGGCCATATTAATACACTATAATTTGGGATATGTGGAAAGAACCCCCACTAATAGTAGGTTGTGGATTTATAATATCTATTAAAAAAATGTTTTGAATCATTAATTTTAGTTTTCCACATTTCATTTTTGAACATTTTTTGAACTCAACATTTCAGGAAGCATATATATCTTTGAAATAATTTATTTGATAGGCCACAGTGCCCAACCTGACTCATAGATGAAATGTTAAGGCACTTGGAAGTCAATTTTGTTTAACGTAATTTTCATCACCTCATACGACATTCATGCAGGGTGCCTACAAATTATCCTACAAGATGTACTTATGTATGAAACCAATGTCGAAAGCATGTATATAATACCAATTTAGATATCATGTTCATCAATATCATATTGATAGAAGACACATCAGCCCTGTGCGGATAGCATAGGCATTAGTTCGACATGGAAAACCCATGAAATGGCCCTATGTGGATAGCCTGTGTATCATACCTGCATGGAAACCTTGTGTATCTACACTTCATGGCCAACCTGCACATTAGACCTATGCACACTATGGGAAAATAATTATATAAACACATTTTTGGGAAACATTGTGGGTATAGGTGACCGTTATATTTGTGGAGAAAAAGTTTTCATGGGAAAAAAATTTCACCGGAAAAAACTATACACACAGTTCTCCAAAAACCATGGGTATAGGGGCAGTTATACCCACAGTTCTCCAAAAACCATGTTTATAGGTGTATGTATATCCACTATTTTTGACGAACCATGAAAATAAGTATCACGAGGGGGGGGGGTGATTGTTTTGTGGGAATGACCTATACCAATGGTTGTCCTAAAACCATAGGTATAGGTCACCCCTATACCCATGATTTATGTAAACCAATGTAATATGTTTCTAAGGGGAAAAAATTGTGGGAATGACCTATACCCACTACTCTATAAAATCCATCGGTATAGTCACCCCTATTTTCACATTTTCTGTATACCATGGAAATGTATAGCATATGAAATGAATTCCATGGAAAAAACTATAACCATGGATTACCAAACCCTAAGTATAGTTTGGATAATTATTTTTACATAAAAATAGTAATAATAAATAATAATTTAACATAAATTTTATATTATACAAAAACATAAATATATATATTTGAATATAATAACATAAAATGCGTTGTATGACTATGGTAATGTTATATGTTTGTATGTGAAAGATTCAGGGATCAAATCCCAATGGAGGGTTTATTTTTTATAAGGATATATAACCATGATTCGGTCACACATTGTTTAGAATTATTTCCATTGAAATTTCATGAACCAAAAGGATTAGGAACCATTGGTATAGGTGTATTATACATATTGTTAGGGACTAAAATGGGTAAATTTCTATATCGACACCTTGATCTCCCATGGTTCATAAAAGTACGGGTATAGCCTATACCCATGGTTTAGAAAAATTGTCATAGCCTTATATTTTAGTAGTGGTGTACTAACTGTGCATCATCTGGAAATGTCGATTTTTTATTCTCCAGTTCTTTTAGTTATCTATTGTTTCTCACACCGACCATGGCTCGTGTTGGCTTAGAGGTTGGTAATAATCATGAATTCCACATTATTACATACATAATAACAACCATAGTGTGTAATACCTAGTTAATTGAAAAATGAGAACTCTAATTCTTACTATAATCAGGATATATAGGATCCCTACCTATAGTCATAGTACAAATGGAACCATTACATGTGTAATTTCCAACCAACCAATATGAACCCTCATCAAGAATAATCACATAAATTGGACCTATGTCCATCCTCATTTGGAGTAAGCCCCAAAATTACTAATCCATGGGTGTTCTACGATGATGTATACCATAGAAGAACTAATTTTAAGGCATACCTTAAAGAGTAAACCCCAAGAGTTTCTTGCAGGAGGTTTCACTCCTTCTCATCTTCACCTCCCACCAACTGGGTCAGAGAAGGGATGTGAAATGTAGCTCCACCAATCTCCTAATGTCATTTCATATTCCATCAGTATTAGAGAAAAAGTGTTTTTTTAGATATTCATCTTCATCTTGTCTCCCACATTCATGGATGAATCATCATGACTTGTGTAGGCTTAAGGGACAACCAAGATTATGAAATCCACTACATATGATGCTTATTTTTGAAGAGGTTCTTATTTTGGATCATCTCCTCAACTTCATTCATAGTGACTCCCTGGGTACAAGTCCTCAAGGCCATGTATCTAACCTCAAAGAAAAGTATATTGGTGTGTTCCTTGGATCATCATATTCTTCTTGTTTCTCACACCGATCATGAATCACATTGGCATAGAGGTAGGTGATAATCAAGATAACCAGATGACCCCACACAATGACATCCCTAGCGAGTAAGACCTGAAATGTGTAACTACATAAACTATGATTCCTTTAATAATTAAAATGGGTAGGATACCCACCTAAGGATAGAGCTCAATGAGAATCCACCGTAGGGTTAATCCCCATTCATATTAATGCTTGGGCCCCACTAAAATTGAATGTCATAACTTATCGCCATGCCTCCTATTTATGTTTAAGGCCCAACCATAACTAATCCATTGAAACACTCCTTAGGAGTAAGCCTCAAAACAATCCCCTAAATCTACCTGAGTAAGGTAACTTATTATGTCCCAAAAATCATTCATAAGGGAATCCTCGTTAGGATTAAGACTAGAACTAATCCTCTCAAATTGCAATACCCCCTATGAGATGAACATTCTAAGGGCCTCCGTAGGTGTAGATACTAATTAAAAAACTATGTGGGATTTGATTACAATACAAATAGGATATGTAGGAAGCTTCTATGAGGTTCATAACCAACACCCCAAATAAACCATATTCTCTCGGGAACACATACCCAATAGGGTCTTATTCAACATGGAAATCCATACCACTTCAATGTTCCCTTGGTTACTTCGGTATAAGTCCCACCCCAAAAATATTTAGGAAACACTCTCTTGGACATCGTTGTTGTATGATGTTAAACGACACAATTTGGTCCTTATCACATGAACCTAAATGGAATGATGTGTTCCGTTAAGTGGAATCAAACTATGTGGTTTCTGATTTCTTTCATAAGGATACGTTGGAAACCCATCCATAGGTCCACTCCCAACATCAAAACAACACCAATAGCCTTGGATTACAAAACACTCCAGAGTGCCCCACTGGGTGGCAAGAAAATGAGAACCATTATAAAAAAGAAATAATAATATCAAATTAGTACATAAGATGATACCATTGACAACGAACCACATATATATACAAATATCTCTATTGATGAATAATCTTGAATACATATAGATGATTATATATTCCTCACATGGTAAAAATTTATTGTTAATTATATGGTTACCCACATAATAATTGGGATTTATTAAAGAATTTGTGAACATATGTAAAATCTATATGAGAGTACCATATTAGGGAAAAAGTCCCACCCAAATGGGTGTAATGAGCCCGAACTACCATCCTCTCAACAAATGTGAGTTCTTATGAATTATTGGTTAAACTAACTAATGAATTCATGTATTTAGAATCCATGTTTCTTAAGGTTATATAATTTTTGTGTGTTTCTAGTTCCACAATAAAACAAGATGAAAATCTATTTAGAAATATCAAGTAGGACATAAATGATTTTATAAATTAAACCCCTTATAACCAACCATCTGGTGACTAATTATACAGATAAAATATGGTGAACCCAATATTAATCCACAAACAAAATGATGATGTCACCCACATGTTAGTCCCCTATCGATCTCAAAATGAAGAGGTCCAAATAAACTAAATCATAAAAATGTTCATTCAAATTATATGCTGCTTTGAAAAAGTTTTCTTCTTTGTTTTTATCTAGAAACATTCTCTCATAACTCCCTTTGAACATATAGAATCCTACTAAAACTAACTGATGCATTCAATGACTACAATTAATGTTACATTTTTTCCAATCATAGATGGAATCACCAAACTAGTATTTTCAATACTAGGTATCGAACACACTATTTTAGAAATACCACAAAAAAGAGTACAATACTGACCATGGAGTTTTCTTGATTGGACCTCCAGCATACTAAGCTCCACCTATCTCCCAACCAATGTCATTTGGTTGTTGAAGCAGGTGTCACCCTTCACCATCTTTAAACATTTATGGATTTTAACCTAGGAACACAACACTCATTCCATCCCTTATATCATTATGGAAGATCATGAGGCCACATAAAGACTCATCTAGAAGACACAAGGGTCCCTCTAAAATGATCTTACTAGTAGTTTATGTCATAAACATAACAATATGGTGAAACCTGAACATGATGAGGGTTCCTTCCTAATTCATCTGGCCCAAGACATTAAGACCAGGGCACAAAAGATGTCCCTCTAGGGGTATCAACCGGTCGACATAAATTAGGACCAAACCCCTCTCCCCTTCATATAAGCCCACCAATCAAATTTCAAGGCCAATTGAGAGTAGGGACATACAGACACCTGACCTAATTTAGTTTTCTAGTAGACCTGCTTAGAGGAATTTAGATAATCCTCTCATCCTAGTTCGTAGGAACATCATGATAAGGAACATACACTTTCACACACTAAGTATTCCTTCAAATAGTCTCATCTAGAAGAACTAAATTAACCCCTCAAACAGATTTTAGTGTAAATATGCATGCAGGTACAAACACATTCCTGCATTCAATAATCCTTCCACTAGTTACATATGATATCACACTAATAAGTCATTCAGAATATCTCGATAATGAGAAGGTGGTAGAAATGACTATCTTCCCCCATGCACAAGTACTATTAGAATCCAATGGTAGGAAATGGAGGATATAATCTAGCACATAGACATACTACCAATATGAAATGGACATATAACCATGATATATTCTCTAAAGACACTAAGAATTTTATGTAAATGGTAAAAGGGTGGATGAAAATTCCTACCCCAATACCATATAAATAGTAGGACATCATAACAAGGATGAAAATATTTCAAGAGGGTATGATACAAAACCTCATACCCACAAATAGGATGGACCATCAACATGAAACATATGAATAGACACAAACCTCTTATCCTGTCTAGTAGGTTCATGTGGAAAACTCTCCCATTATACAAAGACAACAATATTGGGAACATATACAAATTATAATTAGAGAGAATCATACCATTTCAATGGAAACACTATGTCAAGCACAAAACCTGGAAAGAATTCTAGAAGAATGTTGGTAAGTTATGGATGCATCATGAGAGATGTAGTAGTAATTATGAAGGTCCTCCACATACAGTTCACTATGAAGGCTTTCTTCATGTCCATAATCTGATTTATCTTGAGAGTAAATCTCCTGATAAGAGTCATGAAACCCCTCTATGTTTCTAGAATATGAATTTGTAATAGAATCTTTCATTACTTTAATATTCCATGGTGGACATCCCCATGATCGAACTCACTGTGAAATTTCTATCCATAGTATTTTTTTATATTTTCAAAAGTGTCCTCCTATGGTAAATGTTTTATTGAGAAATACCTCCATCTATGAGACAATTTGGAAGAAAATGAATGTAATGTCTGATGCCTTTTCATTGGAATGTGAAATTCATTCTCAACCAGAATAAAACCCAACATGAAATTTATTTTCTAAACATCCTTTGGATCATATTCATTCCAATATAATAGAATAATTCCCAGTAAATCTCACTACTTATGATAAATTTAGTGGGTAGTATTTACTTTGGTCAAACAAGGAAGATTAACCTCTTATGAAGGATGAAAAATTTATTCTAAATATGAGGAAATAACTAGATAAAAATGGCATACCGGTCATGTTATATCTGTTTACCAACACCCAATATAGCATTCCATTGGTACTATCAAATGATTGTGTAAAAGACATCATCCTCAATACATGGTAAAATCTTCATCACATGATATTGAAGGTTATACCCTATGTTGAGTACCAAATTCACCTCAAGGTAATTCATGTCTTGTAATGAACATTTGACATGAATGATCTCCAATATTCATGATATCCAAATATTGAGAAACAATAAAGAGTAACTCAATGTGCATTCCTTGATGCATTAATGATATTATGATATCTAATCACCAAGGCCCTATATGAAGTTTATATTAGAGGATGGTGTGTGGATGGAGCACTACATTTCACTGTATTACCCAACAAGTAATAGATTCCATATTTAGCGTCCAAAAATGTCATAAATTTTGAATGGCTCTAAAAATAGACCATGGTCATGCATGAAGATATGATAAAATGTAATATTCCCCGACTAAATCTCACTAACATAGGGCCATAAAAGGGAATGTTGCTGAAATATAATTTCATCAAGAATCTGCACATTTCAATCAAGCCTCCACTTTATAGGAATTCAACCATCAAATTGAGAAAATGATAGAAATTGATCAATGATATTTAGACATGGTTGGTCTAGATGCATATCAATTTGATAAATTATTCGATGTTTGTTCAAAACATCATAGAATCATAAGGTCATCCACTGATGTAGAATCCATGATAGTTCAAGAGAAACACTAATCCGTAGGGTTGGGGGATGTTTTAACCTAGCCCTAGAGGTCAAAAAACTAGATCTAAAGGGTTTTGAATGAAGAATAGGAACATCCCCAGCCCATAGGACTGGAAGCTATTTCACTACAACAACACCATCCTAAGAGGATATTATTCTTCAATTGGATATGGTAAATACTACACAATGGATCCTCCAAGATAATTCCATCCCATGATATGGTATCCTCATTAGGAACACACATGACCAAATTATCTACATATTCACTTAGGACTATTGTCTTCCCAATTTCTTATAGAGAATTAGAAAAGGATAGGAATGGGATTCATGGAGGGAATAGAAAAAGAAAGTACCATAATGGAAAAAACTAAATTACTTCCAATCATTATTCATAAGTGAATTATAAAAATTACACTCTTTCATATTCTACACAAGATGATTCCAATTCAAACAAGGATTCAGATGAGGATGTTTTCATTCATAATGTTGTCCTCACCAAAACAATTGAATGAGTTATGTGTATCTAAAAGTAGAGGTATTCCCAGAATTTGGGCATTCCCTTGAATAATCCATCATTAAACCCTCAAAATGACTCCAACAAAGAAAAGGGTAAGGATTGGATTATGACTCACCTCCCTCCCAGAGAGGTTAACCCCCTTTCTGTTGAGCAAATATTCACTCAGAAGGAGGATGAGATGGAAGAAATGAAGAGATTCTATGTAGAACAACATTGAAGAATCCTTCCAATTAGATATAATCGATAAGAATATTATAAACTCACACTCCCAATTAGAATACATGAGACAATATATTTATCCTAAGTGGATAGTAGGGATAGGGAATTCCAGCACAATGAGGGATATCAAATATAAATATACTTGGATCATGTAGTAGCCAATAAGGAACTACCTTTAATGGGTGGACAACCCGAATAGTGAAAGACAAATCCTTACAAGACTTCCCCTTTGGGGAACCCAAGGAGGTTATCATCGGTACCACTATAGATAGCCTTATAATCTGTTGTATCCATTCAATATCCATCTCGTACAAATGTTACCAAAGAATTCATGAATTATCTTGAGTTAATTAATAAAAAATTAAAATCTATAGAATAATTTCGTGTAATGATAACACCATAATTGAATCCTTACCATGATTGGGTAAATTTCACTATACCCCCACCAAAATATGGTAGTCCCATGTTTCTAAATTTTAATGGCTCTGGAGACCCATACAAGAACTTGTTACATTTCTGCTATCATTTTGATCCAATGATAGGTTCCCCTAAAAACTAGAGGTGGTGAATCATAGATGTTTCATGAAATCATTATAAGGATAATCCATTGTGTGGTTTGAAAGTTTGTATTATTAGAAAATCATATGTTGGGGATACCACTTACGGATGATTCTCTAATAGTACAACTCGACGTCATAGAATACAATAGTATTCGACCTCTAAAACATCAAGCATTAGTAGAATAAAATAAAATTATATTTCAGTTCTCTATGTAAATGGTTGACATACTCCTTTAACATACCACTCCCTCATAAATATTTGTTTCTCATTTATATATTGAATCTTTGTTATGAGTTTTACACACAACTTTCCCAATGAAATACATAAGGGAATTCCATAACCATGATGAAATGAAAGAAAATAGCGGAGGACTCCATCACATATAATAGTGAAAAGGCCCAAGAAATTCTATCTACTCAATAAAATATAATGAGAATTGTAGAAACCTCTATAGTCACACTTAAGAAGACCCTTATACCTCCCCCAACTAGAAATATTACAGCACAACGTGTTGATCCACCTCCATAGTGCCATCATCAATTCCTTCTTTATCTGTATCATCAAAAATAAATGAGGTGATTTTTTTTTGAGTATTATACGAAATGATATATTCTTTTGAAAATTTACAATCCCCTCTTCATTGTAAAACAATGTGATAAAGTTACCATATCCTAGGAATCCTAATAAATAGGCTAACAACAATCTCCGAAATTTTCCCCCATCTATCAAGCTATATGGGAAAATATCCAGGAGTGTTTAATTTTTAATGAAATCCAATAAATGATGGTGAATATAGATAAATGAAGATGAAAAATTCCCCTAATAAGGTATCATGTGTATCTACTACTAACCTAGAGGAGGATAATGAATGGAAGGAAGTTAATGGAAAGGGTACAAGCTTTTTCCATGATTGGATGGTATGAAAAATGATCAATGGAACTCATGTTATCCTCCGATAATAGTTGGAGCAGCTAACTGTGACACTATTTACTTCCACTATAAGTTAACCAACATCATCAAAAAATTGTTCATAAAGAATTCGGTCCTCAAAAAAGAAACATGGACATCTTATTAAGAAGAAACATAGAAGGAGCCTGTTCCATGGAAAATGTTATCCTTGACCTTAACATACATCATGTCGAGGGTCTCAAAATCAAGGGAACCCCCATGGTAAAAGGGTCCAACAACCAGATATAATCTCCATATAATTATAAGTTGATCATAAATTACATTAACATTATTCACTAAATGGATCACATCATGGATAATGAGCATGCTTAATAACATAAATTCCCTAAACATGTGGGGGAACTGGGGGAATGGGATGTCAGATTACAGGGTATGGGGGAAGATGTAGTTATGCTAGGATTCACAACATTAACTACATCCCTACTCAAATATTATACATGGCCAAAACTCATGGGAGAGCCCTAAAAAAGTTTTGTAAGGGAAAATAATTATTCCCACACATGAATGGGTCTACCCTTACATGGTCATCATGGAAGATCAGTTAGATGATACACCACCACCAAAATAACATCAGCGTGTATGAAGACATAGACAATCTAATCCAACAAAAGAAGAGTAACTTTCTACTTCTATTTCATTAGATGATCCGTTTATATCATGTACATTTTCTTTAAAAGAACCTGATAAAGAACATCCCTATGCTTGAAATTCTTTATCATTGGACAAACATATGAGGTTATGAATCAGTTATCCTTGGTGCCGACCGTTTTTTCAATCCCATATTCCCGAAGTCTATTATGTTATCTCTGAGAAGCATTTATTGAGGCCCTATGAAAACCTCTGATCTTGAGGTTGAGGTTGAAAATTTTGAGGTATATCATGAAGAAAATGATCAGGTAGAATGAGACACGATCATCTCTTTCACAAAATAGGATGAGGAAACCATCATACAGGGAAACATCATACCTTTGTAGATATATGTTAAGATATATTAAATTGATATATGAAGAGACTAAAATAACAATATATTAGGATTCATCCTCATCGTAGACCAACAAATTCATAAATTGGCTTTCAATAAATCTCACATGCCCCCTTATACTATAATGTTATAGGTTTATGACCAGAATGATCAAAATCATCCTGGTGAGATCAAACTCGGAACAATGTTTTTAAAAGTCATACCCAAATAAAAATTAAAGGGTGTTAGGAAAGATACAACCCTCAACATCCTGGTGGGAAGATGTTGGTTTCATCTGCAAGCTGATATTCCCTACTCATACCACCAATGCATCAAATTTTGTATCAATGGAAAAATTGGGACATTTCATTGTGACAAATCACTATTGAAATCCTATGAACCCTAGTAAATTTTTGCATGATTATATCATAAGGATGTGAAATAATAAAAGTTTAACTATCCTTCTAGAATTTGTTCCTTTAATGATAAAGATATGGCATCAAATAACCCTTTAAAATAGCACAGTGCAGAGTATGTTCTCTCCGTCACCCAAGTAGAAGATGTGGGGAAAAATTCAATCAGGCATTTGAAAATTATCTTGATTTTAGTGGTGAAAACGGACCCTAGAAACACTAAATAATTCCTCAAATATATAAAAATCTATGAAATAATATATTAAAATGTCTTCATTCAATCCCCTAATCGTCAAAAATACTTTTATCATTAACAATGGTGGAAGAATTTTTAACATCAATGGGAGAAGATAGATATGTCCATCTTGAGTTCCTCATTTACCCTTTGGATCTCAAAAAAGGAGTTACACCATCAATTGAGCTAGAATTTATTTTTTCATCTTCTGAATGTCTAAATATCATCTCAACTCTTCCCTCTAAAGAAATTTCTAAATCACATACTCCCTAAGAAGGAGTGGAAGAAATAAAGAATGAGGAATATGTTTAAAAGGGAAAAAAAGAATTGATCCCTCTTATTGAGTGTGTGCACTAATTAATGGTTGAATTCAGTTCAGAGCCAACATTGAACCACATCCTTCGATCACAGAATTCCTTAGAAGATGAATCATAAAATTCAGATAACACGTTGGTAGATCCAAACATTGAAAAAAAAGTAATAATAATTTCCCATTGTTGAGTGGTATCAATTTTTGTTCATATCAAATTAAATGTGATAAAAAATATAACCATGTACCAAAACCATATATTCCTACCAGGGGGTGGATGATACCCATCACATATTACTTCTAAAATGTATTACATTCATTGGACTTAGTTAGGGAGGTGGTAATTCGGTAGTTTACAGTCAATTTCACTCTTTATTATTGTCCAAATCATTAATTATTATTATATAAACAAGGATTTTATGGTTTCTTTCTCTGATGTATTGATGGAGAAGAGATGATACTTTTATAAAAGAAGTACCCATTAGATTTCGTGACACCTACCAGTTAGAGATCAATATCTACCACCAAATCCGAAGGCATGGGTAATACTGGCCCACTATGACACATGGTTGCACATATATCAATAGAAAATGTCATTCCTCCCATGTGCATGAAAACTTCATCCATCATCCCCTAGAGTTTCCATAAGTAGCCAAATACTTCTGGCCATTCTCCATATAGGGAATAGAAGTTTTCGGCCCATACCCTACAACTATGGACAAGTAGTTAAAATACAACTTAACTAACACCAATGTCATTTCTAAATGGGTTGAGGAAATATCCCATAAATAAATTGGGGCCCAAATAGTTTTCAGCTTTGTGAAATCCAACCCCATTACAAGATTAGGTGTCCTTTATATAAAATAGATGGAAAACATCACTAATTTCTCTTCTTATGTGGTGGTAAAGCTATATCAAGAACACAATATCAAATCCATCATTTCATCCCACTTCCATGTAGCATTGAACGGATAGATATAGGCCGACATCATGACCTAATCAAACATACTCCAAAAATAGTTGATAAAGATAATATGTTTGGAATCCAGAAAATGTGTCATTCCATATGGGCTTACTAGAACAAATATTGTTCTGTTACACAGGAAACCATGTACTCACTAGTATATAGAATCAAAGAAGTCAATTCCTTTGAGGTATAGTTTCCCTCTCTCCATGATGAAATCCTTGATCCACTATCCATAGAAGAGAAATCCAATAAATGACTATATGAATTTGGGGGACTGGATGACAAAATATCATATACCATGCATCACAGAAAAGCATATCAGAATAATGTAGCACACTATTTTAATAAAAAGATTCACCTATGATCATTATTCTAAGGGGTACTAGTATTGGTACTCATATCCCCATTAATACTAGGAAGTAATCCTCAAAAACCTAAATCAATGTTTGATGTACCTTATTCCATACACAAGGTACACTCTAACATAGCTTATTCCCTAATCTCAATGGATGGAGAGATCATTACAACCCCTAAAAATGCAAGGCTTCTAAAGAAGTAGTTCATGTAATTACGTGAAGTGCGTCCCATCTATAAGATGTTAAAATGCATAGATGATATTTATTGAATTATCATAACATTAATTACATAATTTCCATTCCACATGATGATAAATGACATATCATCATAATTATAATCATACAACGATTAACTACAGGAAATATGAGCATAGTCGTGTGACCAAAAAAATGCAGGCCCCCATTCATCCTCACCGCATGACATTACACATCATTTTTAATGTCTTTCTCATTTGATGTTAACAAACCCCCGAACTACCATGAGTTCACATCCCTCAATGTCTCTTATGTATGGGACTCCATCATAGGTATATGTCCTAATCACATCCCTCTAACCCCTCAGTGGGTTTAGATTCCCTTTTTTCTAGACACGAGGAATAAATAATGGGCACCTCCCAAGCATAAACACCAATCACATAATTTCCACTCCATAGTCTTACATAGATCCCATTTATAAGATTTTTTCTAGGAATTATGATGTCCCTTCTATAAGATGATAAATTGAAAAAACAACATCCTAAACAGAAGATGGTAAAATGAATGATCTATCCAAGAACTATGTGTGGCTTCATTCTCATTTCAATTGCATATATAGTGACACCTGCATCTCTAATCCTGTGTCCATCCACACACACACACACATATATATATATCTATATAAATGTTTACCTTTTCCCTATATATGAATTATACTAACATAGGGAACCTTTTCAAGATCTACATGTGGATTTATTTTTCCTCCACCAACAAACATAGTGAAACTAGGTCATATCCCCTGGTCCATTTTCAATGTTTTATTCACGTCATGTCACATTCATCCTTGATGTATAACATGGAAAATGTTAGTTATTCAAGAAATATGCATGGATTTACCCTAATTCTAATGATATACATAGTGACAACTAAATCCTCAATTTGGATCCATCCATGACCACAAAATATCACCCTTTTCTTATATACAAACCATATCTTCACATGGAAATTTCCCTAACATAAGGTGTGATTCTCATCATAATGAAATGTGTAGTGACACCTAGACCTCATATAATAGTAAAAAAACATAATTCTTGAAAATATTAAAACCCAATTTCCATGTAAAAATGAATTTATTTCAGGAACATTTACCAAGAGCTACATGTGGATTCATTCTCATTCTTGTGGGTCATATAATTACAACAATATCTCCATTATTAAGTCCATCATTATTAAAAATACCCACCCACTATATGAGTATGGATCAGACCTGCATAAAGAGATTCCCAAGGACTACACATGGCTTGATTCTCATTCCCATTAGATATGTAGTGATTGACAGATTTCAGTCCAAATTCCCAAACATAACATTTCCCCATTTCATTTTGGATCCACATAGTCCTTACTACACGATGTTAAACTACCATTCCAATTTCCTCACTGCACAATGTTAAACTATAGAAGAGTTTAAGAATTATATATGTCTTCATTCTCATCCAAATATGATACACTGTGACACCTGGGTTATACCTTTAGGCCCCACCACCCCCAAAAATATAAATTCCCATATGGTTCAATTGTGTTACCTTTGTGTCGTGAAATAATATTTTATAACTCTTTATTTCTCACACCATGAATAACTCACATAGGCTTAAGATATTTGGTAAACGATGTCCCTAAATAGGTAAGGCATATCAAATCATGCCAGTATTAACATGGTGCTCACTACAAGAATATAAGAGGCATAGTAGATGCCATCATCTCATGAAAATAAAATGCATAATTTCATCCAGAACTATGTCTGGATTTATTATCATCCCAACGATATATGTAGTTAAATATAGATCCTCATTACTTTTCCTAGGTACAAAAAATAAGGGAAATTACCCCATTATCTTATGTACATGTCATATCTATATAAGATGATTCAATATGTGTTCTCACCCTATGCATGAACCCATGATAAAAGACCCCTCTTTCCCTTCATGCATGAATAAAATCAATGTGGGTGGGACCATTATTTCAGAACTATGTTTGGTTTGAT
This sequence comes from Viscum album, assembly GCA_963277665.1. NCBI lineage: Eukaryota > Viridiplantae > Streptophyta > Magnoliopsida > Santalales > Viscaceae > Viscum > Viscum album. Next base: position 1,756,432,566 of record OY728153.1, read on the forward strand.
TAATGATCAAACAAGATTCATAATAATTCGTGGGTTCAATACCTTTTTCCATCCATAATCTCATCGAGTCACTTCATCGCAACTACATGATAGTAAACCACATAAATGATGTTGAAACCACCTGACATTAAACTGTATGGTACCTATATAACTACATCTGGCTTTATTATCTTACCATTGAGATAAATAGTTACAACTTGTCCATAATAACTAGTTATATCCATGAAATAAATAAAAATTCTACCTCTTATACATAAAAACCACAATATGTGTAGGATATTTTCATTCAGGTCCCCTCATCACTGAGGTCTGCTAACAAAACTGATATTTACTCCTACCTATAACTCATGTCTATTATAGTGACTCATAAATCATACTAAATCATGATCATAATGCTTCCTTTGTGTTTGGACCTGTTGCTTCCACACATCATGCTATTAATCATGAACACTTTCATATCATCCTAATCTTTCTCTAGCTTCCAGTAATAGAATGTATGATATATGAGGACTCATTTTCCAGATTTTTTGTAACACACCCCAATTTTTATTGCATAATTAATCCAAAAAATGGTTTTGTTAGCCAAATTATTCAACTATGTGACTATTCGATAATACACCATAGTTGTCATTACATAAAAAATCGCACAAAATATTTTTTTTTCAACCGGTAGTAACATCTCTCTGGAGAGAAGCATATTCTATCCTCACAACATTTGATGGAATTATGTTGGAACCCTTGATTCAAATACATTATGAGGGCATCCCTCACATATTTTTCCCATATAATTTAACATAATCTGAAATCCTCCATGGTCATTGTTTAAAATTTTCACCCGCATTTCCGAGGTATGATGGAAGGACCTTGGTCTAGTTGGCCACATATAACCCATAATTCCCCTAATTATATGGTTTTAGTCATATGACCTAACAATATAGACCGCACATTTACTATGTTGGGTTAGAAAAGTGTAGGAAAAAATTTCTCCCAAATTATTATAATTTTTGACATGAAATTCACACCCGAGAATCTGGTTATTTCCTTCCAGTAACCAAACTCTATGCCTAGAGAAATCCAAATCTCCTAAACATCCATCTACTTATAAAAATAGAATATCTAATTTCCTAGGAAATTATTTTCATAACTATGTAGTAATATGACCCAGATGGATTTTTTATAAAGTATCCCACAAAATGGATTTCTCAACAAGAGGATACCACTAATGAATATGCAGTAACACACCCCTAGTTGGATTTGTATTAATGTACACAAAAATTAGGTTTTTCATCAGTTGTAAATTGGTTCTCAAGATATACCTCAAATATTTCCTTAATACCTCTTTTAGCATACCAATTTTCAGATTAATATATCCCTAAATTATATCTTGTGACTTTATCTTCCCAGAATTGAAAATGGTAATACATTTTCAGACAGATTGACAAGAATGGGAGAATCATTAACCAATCAGTCATAGCTAAGGACCTTATAGTATAGCCCCAAAATTTCCATTCTTTGAAAATTTAAACTATATAGAATAATTTCTATTCTTGTATGACTTTATACTTCATAGAACATCATCCTTGTCATAAGAAGTTAAACTACAATGTCAACATCATGGTCAGAAGATATTGAGTTGTACAACAACATAATTTCCATAAGACATTAAAATACATGGTTAATCCCCTAATCATGTGACATTAAACTATATTTTTCTTTAACCCTTGTCATAATGGGGCCCTCCCACTAACATTGGTCTTATAAAAAAATTTACCCCACTTTACACTACCCAAATTAAAATAGGTGTGGTTTATCGTTAATGATCAATGATAATACTAATTATCTTTTCATTCTCAGGAAGTTTACCTAATAAAATCTAGCTATCATGTTTTTAATAAATCCGAATCTATTTAAAATCCCATCATCCATCAGTAATAGAAATTCAAAATTCATGATAACTCCTTTTACTGATTATTATATAAGAGGCTCTAGGAGGATTTTCATAAAACTAGCCACAAATGGGTTTTGAAACTAGTTGTAACTTTTACCTTAGGAGAGACCTACTCTATTCTCAAATTTCTTGTTTTAGATTAGGAATCCAAAAATAAATGCCCAAAATTCTCCTTGGAGGGTATTTAAAGAATCTTGGAACATTATTGTCCATCAAGCTCTATTATGGCCATCATGTGAAAATTGATGGTTAATGATGTTTGAACTAAAACACCATCATATAGAAAAACATTAAGCATCCCACAAAAGGAAACATGGTACTCTCCTTATTGAGTTCTCATAAATTTAAATCTCAAAAAATTCATGTCTATGCTCACTAGACCAACACTCTGTATGGTTTAGTAAAAAATAGAAAAATTAAAATATATAGGAAAAAAAAATTATTATGTAGAAAAACCTAAAATGGAGGTCTTTGAAAAATCCAATTCTGACCGACCAAGTCTTCATAAAAAACTTATACAAAAATTAATGTGATGAAATAAATAAACAAATCATATAGAGTTATCCATATGACCTTATGAACATTTAATATATGTTTTCTATGGCTCATGGATTAGGAAAAATTCCATCATCCTTCCATAGTTGAGATATCTCCAAAAACAATTAAATGATGTTGGAATGTGTCATTGTTCTCTCAAGGGACCATAGAAGTAGATTAATATTATTTCATGAGAATATATATTTATGGGGGGATTTTCTTGACACCATAAAATGCAATTCATATAATTTGACATAGAATACATGATGTTACTCTCACTTTGAAAAAAATGATGAGTTAGATTAAAGAAATATCTCTATGTTAAAAGAAGATGCATGTCAGATTTCCAGGTTCCACAAAACAACTATACAATTAGGGATATGTGGAAAGATCCAACACAATACAATATTAGTCTATGGATTTATAAGATCAATGAAAAAAAATTTCAATGCATTTCAAAGTTAATTTATATATTCCTTTTGAGAATATATAGTCGATTCACTATATGTAGAAGCATGTAACTATTTGAAATATTATATTGACGATTCATAGAGCCTAAAAATACCCACAAACAAAATTTATTTCTCTTTATTTCCAATAAAATTTTGAAAAAGATTTTGTGTCACTGCCCAGGCCATTCATCCATAGTACCTTCACATCAACATATGTGTTGGAACTATGAATTTTCCTTGCAAAGAACAACTTCACTCATACCTTCCTTGAAAATGTACATATAAACCATGTTTTGATAGCCTATTCACCAACCATGAATGAAAAAAATCAGCACATCATCCCTATGCAGAAAACATACACCCCATCCATTCATGGACAGCCTACACATCAACCTGTGAAGTGAATTTTCTGATTCCCCATATCTATCTCTTATCATTTGTTTCTCACATAGACCGTGACTAAGGTGGGATTATATATTTGATACAATAATGAAATACATGTTATTTCATACCTAAAGTCACCCATAGTTTGCGATCCTTAATTCATTGAACTATGAGAACTCTTATTCAGGCTATAATAAGGATACATCAGATTACATCCTAAGGCCAGAGAACAATGGGACTCATTCTGTGTCTAATTACCATCTATCATAGTGGAATCCTCCTTAGTAATAAGAACCAAAATAATATTTTGAGAATCTTCATTGGGAGTAATACCTAATAAAATTAATCCATGGGCGTCCTCCTCAAGAGTATGCCCCAACTGAACCAGTTTTAGGGAGTTACTCTTATAGTGATTCTAGAGCCTTTCTTGTGGTATGTTTCACTCATGATCATTTTCAACTCATAGATATCAGGTCAGAGTGGGGATGGGAACCAAATATCCTCCAATATTTTTTAATATTGTTATATTCTACTAGTTGAGGAGGAGAAGTTTTTTTATTCCCCTGATCTTTGGCTTCCCCTTGTCTCTCACAGTCAACCATGACTCATCTTGACTTCTACAATCATAGGGGGAAACAATTATAACAAAATCCACATCATTAGATGCATGTTTTAGCAGATATTCCTCTTTCTGATATTATCCTCACCTTCCTTCAGTGTGCCTCCCTAGGCTTGAGTCCTATAGTCCATGTATCCAACCTAAGGAAAATACATATTATGTGGTACCTCGTATCTTTTAATTCATCATGTTTCTTACACTAAGAATGAATCACATGGTCTTAGTGTTTTATGATAATCATGATATCCACATGAACCCCACCCAAAAAGAATACCTAGTGTGCCATCCCAAATATTTTGAAATATGAGAAGTCTAATAACCAAGATAAAAATAATTCCTATACATGGACCAAGATCAATGGGTATCCTCATTAAGGGAAACTCCCATAGTATTAATCATTGAGAATCATTCCAAGTGAAAGTCCCAACACCTCTCCCGAACTCCAATTTTAGTGTAATCCCTAAGCATAACTAATCCATGAGAATCTTGTTGACGAGGAATCCCCAAACCAAATTTCCCAAAATCTCCATGAGTTTAGTCACTTATCATGAACCCATAATAATTCATTAAGAAATCCTCTTTTAGAGTAAAACCAAATGTAATACTCTCAAAAGGTCTTTACAACCTTGTGAGTGAAACCTTCTCGGAGACTCCATTGGTGTATGTCTTTACAACTAAACTATGTGGGATTTGATTCCCATCCAAATGGGATACCTAGGAAGCCTCCTTGAGGTTCAAAACAAACACCCCAAAATCAATAATTTTATCTCTTGGATTAATTCTTTTAGGTTCTTTTTCAACTAATAAATCCATATCACTTCTAGGTCCCATAGGCTTCTTTGACAAAATCCCTATAGAAAACATTGACTAGAGAAATTCTGCCTTGATGTCCCAACTACATGACATTATACTGCATTGTTTAGTCCTTATCACATGACCTTAAAAGTTATGGAATATACATTTAAGTGGAACTAAAATTTGTGGTTATAATTACTTTCAATGGATATGTAGGTAGCCCATCTATGGGTCCAATCCCAACATCAAAATAACTCATGTCTCCCTATATGAGGTCACACGCTATAGCTCCCCACTATGTGGTTAGAAAGACAACATCATCGTAATAACAGCCGAATAATCTCTAATTTGTATATAAGAGAATACCATTGATGGAGAATCTTAGAAACATAAAGATATCTCAATTGACGAAGAACGAAGGATTTATACAAATGATTCTAAAATCTATACATGCTAATAATTGTTTTTTAACTCTATAATGAACCAAATTATAAATGAGAATTAATAATGGATCCATGATCATATCATAAATCTATAATAGAATCCTAGATTAATAATCAATTCCCCCAAAAAGTTTGTGATGTTACTGACCTCCCATCCTCTCGACCAATGTAAGTTATTAAGAATAATTGGATAGACTCACTAATGAGTGACTTACATGGGAAGAAGGTCCATCAGGGATATAGAACTACTGTGGCTTTCTAGTTCCCTGAACAAACAAGTTAGAAACTATTCAAAAATATGAAGTCAAACATAAATAATTTTAATGAAATCAATCACCTTGATATAAAACATCTGGTGAAAAATTTTCCATCAGAAACATATTCCATGATGGGTAACATGTTACTCAAATCTACCCACATATATTAGTGTGTGTAGTCATTGTTTTCTATGATACGGGTAAGGGTAATTCTACCAAATACCTTGATGATAGATCCTAGGAGACATATTAATTATGGGACATGAACCAATTTTTTCATGCATCATTAAAGTTTTTTCTATCCAAGAATAATATATTTCAATCCTCTACAATTGGTTTTAGTGTCTAAGTTTTATTGATTTTTTTCATCATAATTTATAGTATATGTTTTCTTAAAATGTTTATATTTTAAAGAATTAGTTTAGGTTTTTATATAAAATGTTATTAGTATACACTTGAAGTCATTTATTTTCAATTAGGTAAAATCCTTCCCCAAAAATTATGTTCTATACTATGAAACTGGTTTCTAGAATTTTGAGATTAAGGAGCACACTTGATCCTTGGGGAAGTTAGAAACATGATTTTGTCTTGGGTATCTTGGTCGGGTCATTACAAAATGGTAATAAATAATTTTTTACAGTGTATTCAAATGAATATTTTTAGTTATAGAGATTATAATGATCATAACTCCTTATAAACCCATAAAAAGGTTTAATTATCAACTTTTTGGAAATACATGAGTTTCCCAAGAGTCCAGGTATGAAAAGTGATAAGATGAGCTATTTAATGATATTATTTCCTATTAGTGTTAAAAGGCACGAGGGGTTAGTATAAAAATTATACTCATTCATCACGAAATCTTGAACGAGAAATACATTTATGTGTGTTTTATTTAATAATTATTCCATTACATGGAAGTGATTATTGAAATAAATTTAATTATTTTGAAAATGTTACAATATTTACAATAAAATTATATTTAAATTCATTATTATTATATTTTGAGTGAAATTAAACTAAAAAAATCATGGTAAGGTTATTAATTAACTTATATATAGATATAAAATTATAGGGTTTAAGTTATCATATCTATTTTGATGGGTATGGATTGTATTTTTTTTGAATCATTTAATTTTGGTTTTTAAGGAATTGTATAAATTAATCTACATGAGTATATTACTTTTAATAATGGTTATAGGCCTATGAGAAACATTCCTAATATCATGAATTAGCTGGTCCAAACTAATCAGGATCTTGGAGTGGGAATAAATCCAGAGTAGCTAAAGAAATATGGTTTAGATTGTAATTTATGTTTAATTATTATTATTTATTTGGAAGTATCATGTTACATTTTGGTCCAATATATAGTCATACAAAATATCAAAGTTATAATTTATTACATGGTAAGGTATAAGACTTTTATTTACTAATATGTTTGGGGTTTCTCTTTTACCTTAAAAAATGTAGTGGTCGATTTTTTGTGGAAAAATAGGACATTCATGTGAATAAGGTTAGATGTTTAAATTGTAATATTGGGGAATTAACGTGTTAAATATTTTCATATATGCTTAGATTAGTGGAGATAACATATAACAATACGATTGCTGTAGTGGTGGAATATTTCCATGATTAAATTCCAGGATAATATTCGATGAAATCAATGGAGAGATATGTAAAGATATTTATATGTTTATAATAGTAGGGAATCCAATATACTTCTCTTCATATCCCATTTTAATTGCATATATTTTATAATTGAGGACATAATTAAAGTATTTAAAAGAAAAATTGTTTATATACCCAATGTTATAAACCTAGGGAATTGTAATTAATATTTTTCTATAAATTTTGAATATATATTTTATTATACGTCAACTACTAGAATCTGAACATAGTTATGAACCAAATGTTTAAATCATTAACTTGAATTTCAAATCTATTTTATTAATTAAAAGGAATGGTTCTTTATAGTTTGACATAAATTTGGGTAATCATCGATTATTGGTGAAAAGGGAGGACATTCCAATGATAGAATTCATGAGTAGGTAACGACATTAAGATTTTATAGAAATTTTATTTGGGGTGTAAAAATATCCTACTATATTTATTCCCTATGAAAATTATATATTTCATAAATAAATTTACTTTTTATAGTGGTGGTTGTGAATCATATAATTATTTAGATTGGATTAGAGGATGATAATATGATATATTTGGGGATTTTCCAAGAGTTGGTGAAAAAACTATGGCAATATGAAAATATATTCAAATTTTAATTTTAGATTTTATAGTTAATGTTCATTGGGAATCTCGTATTTAAGAAGATAATTCATACTATCCTAGATAAGGTCAAAGTTATACTATTATAATGATCTTCCCCATAACGGATTCGAGATGAAATGATTGGTAAAAAATGAAGGATAATACTATAACTTCATTTATGATTTATTGAAATTTGCATCACCCATGATCAAGATGATTCAAAATGATGGGAAGTTCAAGAAGAGTGAGAATTATTTGGTAGATTCATTAATTTATAAATAAGTTTGACTAATACCCCAGCGCAACTCATTCCTAAAACTAGAATTTTTTATTCATTATATTTTCTACATCAAGAGTTTTTTTGTATTAATACCCATACTAGAAGATACTATGTTAGTTTAACGATGAATACCATTATTAAAACAGAGAAAATTATCGCACATAATATTTGTAGATAGAAGTATTTGTTCATTTATTAAAATTTTATACTCATTTTATATTTCTTGGGATATTTGTGTTGTATTCTGATTGTAAGATTCTAGAGTCTGTATTCTATTATAAGGATTTAAAATTGATTAATATGTTTTTTGTTTAGTATCATTATACTTTTAACTGTGATATTTTTTATTTTAAAATAAAAATAAATGTTCAATTGGATTCATTGAGATAGTAAGGGAATCAAGGGATTAGTTAAAATTGATGAGATTAATGATAGATATTCTTTTAGTGGATCATGTGGTGGGGAATAATTTTTCATTCAATATAATTGGAATCAAATATTTGGCTTTTAAATCTAACTAAGGATGTTCATAACATTGATAATGAATGTAGGAGGATCTGGGATGTCCACAATTTTGGGGAGACCAATGAATTGTGGTATCTAAAAATGGATTCAATACTCGATTTTAGTAATAATATGGGAGATCCATCATGTTTTAATGAAGAGGTTATGAAATGTTTTTTGTAACTCTATTTGGGAAGCTCATTTTGTTATAGTGAATTTCTATTATGAAATAATGTGAATATTTTAGTGATGTGGAATGATATAGAATGGTTTGTATCTTGATAAATCCTTTTGTGATAGGTGAAGCCATTGTATTAGGTACATGGAAAAATTATGAAAACTTTACCTACACCAAATTGTGAACATGAGAATATTTTGTTTCATTTTTTAGTTATAGTGTTGAGGTAACCATCGATGAATGATACAATCTGAGGAATATAGTGGTCTATCTTGGGAACATAGTTACTGTAACAAATTATGTGTAAAATTTATTTAATTTAGAGGAAATTAGTTACATATCAATATGTGGGGAGGTAAAATTAAGAACATCAATTATGATAGTTGGATTATGATGTAGGAAATAAATCCTTTTTATGAGTATCTCAATAATTGGGATATCTATGAATTAATTATGTAGTATTGTTGGTACCTCTACATTTGAGGATATTTGGAAACATTGAGTGAATTTGGAATGTATCTCATTGATAATTGATTCCACTAAAGTTTGTCCAGACACATTTTTGTCATTTTCTATATTTGAGGAAGTATCTACCAAACCAATATCAAGTTATTTGATGGGAATATATTCATTTCGATATTGATATGAAAATTTATAAAAGGAAAATATGAATTATTTATAGATAAGAGAAGGTATTATGATAGAAATATATTCCCATGATTTGAGTGTTATAGTAATATTGGATGGATCATGAGGGAACATGGGAGAGATAAGATGTTATTTGGACATAGTTTCTAAATATTTCCATGTGTAATATATCATAGTGACTATTATAGGGTGAAATGTAAAATTAAAGGGGAAATTAAACGATATATTATTTTAATGATTAATTATTTTTTGTGAATGTAATGTTTATCATAATTATTAATTTCATTTCCATGCAGAAATGGAATTTTTCATCATAATTGTTTTAGTATAGAATAAAGGTATGTTTTTATATGAAATTAAGGGAGAAATATTTCCATGTGGAATATTATAATAATTAATTTGACGATATGTAATTTGATTTATTTAAATTTCATGGGGAATTAATTAATTGGTTAAATTTGATGGGATCAATGTGGATTTTAATTGTGGTCAGCTAGAGGATATTAAATTTTTATATTAAATATTTATTAATATGAATAAGGATAACATGAGGTTATGGTGGCTGATTTTATTACATCAAATTAATTGATAATTATATTTACTCTATGACTATTTTTTTAATTTTAGTGATTGGAAATTATGATATTACAAGATTAGTATAGATGAAATGGAAGTAATAATAAACAATTGGTTGTGAAGTTATAATAGAGTGAGAGAGAGGCTTTAATAGAAAGATATTGATGGATTTCACTCCTTAATTGATGGATATTTTTCACATATAATTTATATTAAATAATATTGAAATGTAGTATGTAGATAATTTACTACCATGACATATTATTCCCTTATATCTCTCTCTACATATACATTGGTGGAAGTGGAATCCTCATAGGAGGTGGTTAGATGATAGTGGGTTAGAAGGATTATCCACAAATTCTCTATATATATTAATATGTTATGTTCAATAATAACATGGTTATGTTTCTATATAATCCATCATCAAAATATAAATATCCCATTTTCATTTTATCTCTGAAAAATGAGATATGATTTTTAATGTTTTTTTCATGGTGCATTTTTAAATGGAATGGGGGTTGTCCGACTCTCTATATATTACCCTCAAAATAATATTATACATTTATTTATAGGATTTATTTTATGTAGGTTTGTATAAAATAAAGAATGGTCCACTCTACTCACTAGAGGACATTTTATCTAAACAATGGAGTCCCCCAAGGTTCTTTATATTCTAATATGGGTCATAATTTTTTTTACCAGGGTGTACTAAATGAGAACAAATGGTAATGAAATATTTGAAATTATAATTTTAGTTTCTGAGGTTCTAGAACATTAGGTCATAAGGAATTTGGATTAAAAGTATTGGTGGGTTTCATAAATAATATTATCAACTCTAGAACCTATCTAAGATTTTAAAAAATCGAATAAGGATGATTTATCATATACCTTAATGTGAAGGTTATGGATCAACTACTTGTGATTTATGTGATTTTAATTAACATAATTTTAACTAATATTTTATAAACTAATTATATAAAATTTATTTGATAAAATAGTTTTTTATAATCATTTATAATGAACTAAAAATGGGAATTATTATTTAAAAGAATAAATGTTGTGTTTTCAAGTCCATTAGATTGGATATTGAAAAAATGTGGTTTCTATCATATATTATATTTTAATTTATTCTATTTAAATATTCTACTATTTTCTATATAAATTATTTTATAAATATTGTTTTTTTATTGTGAATCTAGTTTAAAGAAAGAAGAATCATTAAATTCATAGTTGGAAATAACCATGTGGAGTGGTTGGAAATAAAAATAATTGGGGTGTATAGACTCATATAGATTCATCTATGTGGGTAAATATTAAATGTATTTGTACTATGATCATAGATAGTATTTTATTGTATGGATGAATGATTTCCATCCTTTTATATATATTATAATATATTTATTTGGGAAACTATGGTTTGTTTGATAATACCTATATTGAGTTTTAATATATGTATATATGAATTGTTTATTAATTATGTGTTTATTTTAGTAGGAATTATTGATATTATCAAGAAAATTTATAATTGTAATACTTTTATTTTTTTTCAATTAGTATGGGTTACACGGTTTATAATTGATCATACATGAGAATGACTGGGATTGTTTGAGGTAAATATCCCACAATATTGGATTTATGAAATTTTCTTGATATATCTCGATGTGTGTGTGTGGATTTGTAAAAAATGATTTCCATGATACAATAATATAATAGACTACCCCATTCCATGATGATGGATCTTAGGAGCAATGTTCATGGTGAGATATAGTGGTTTTCTATTGGGAATCACTGAAAGAGTATTTATTTATCTTATATGAATATGAGTTAATATTATACCACATGTTTTCATACCTAGGTTATATTGAATGATTTTACATTACATTATAAATAAAAGGTTTTTTTCAGAGATTTTTTTAAATATATTATTTTAATAATAATAATATTTTGGAAAAAATATAGTTATTTATTTTTATTGATTGAAAATCATTCCGCAATGATAATGTGGTATCCCTTAGAACTAGTTTCAAAGATATGACTAAGGTACTATGGCAGTCTCATTCATGTATGGGTGTCATATATTTGGATTGGGGGTTTTACATCCATGATCATTATTTTGGAATATATATGATCGATTAGATAGGAGAAATAATGAAAAATGGGACAAAAATAAGAAATATATTAGAATACAATATAAATTCATATTTGAATTCAATCAATATAATTTAATATATTAATTTGTTATAAAATATTACTACATTATATAAAACCTTATTATACTCCAATTCCATATTGTTTTTTGGAAAATCCAATTTTTCTCTGGGTTGAGAGGGAAACCTTTCATCACCTGTAGGCCTAGAATACATGAATTGATAACTTGTAGAAACAAAATCATTATAACTATGATATGACTACACTAAAAAATACACATATAGAGACAGAAGCCTTTTACACATATTATTACTGATTATTAACATATATTTCTAGTAAATACAACCAAATTATTGAGAGGAATATTCTGTTAGGATGACTAAGTACATAAAAAAATTTACATTATACTAAAATATCACATCATTATTTAATATCTATAATTGTATCCTAAATCTCTTTGAGCTCTTGAAACTTCAAAAGATAACATAGTTAATCCATAAACAAATGCGGTGATCTAAAAATACCTGTAATGGAATAAAAATGATAAAAAAAATAACATGTGGGTCAAATACCATAACATGAAACCATAAAATAGGTGTCTCATGAATAAAAACATACATCTATAACATAAATAAAATAGCACCATATGATCATGTAAACATTTTAATGTGGTATGAATATATTAAATGACATATTCATAATTCAAGTATAACATTAAAGACAATATCACCTGGTGGACTCAGTCTCATCATGTATTATGTCCACTCTATAATCCCATTCATAATGGAATATGAGACAAATATAGTACCCAATGCATCTGAGATCTATCTTAGTGAACCCATCATAACATGTTAATTCTTATGTATACCAAAAAAGGAAATTATTCATAGATCATAAACATAAGAATAACCCATAAAATTAAATGGACATCATAATCATTGTAGGTTCCTAAAAACATTATAAAGATAAATTAAATACGCCCATAATTAGGAAAAGGAATGAAAAAAATAGATTAACGATTTAGAGAAAATTATTGAAGAAGCCAAATTTAGAAAAGAAACATAATATGTTCATGTACTGCATACCGATAATGGTTTGTAGAAGGCATTTCTCGATAACCAAATGATCCATAGAATGAAAACCATGGAGCATATTACCACGAGCCTCATCATTGGTGAAATAGAGGTAGACGATTTCACCACCGTATACTATTTCCACAAACTGCATCATTGGATAAATAGAGGTCAAAAATTATTCTACCATATTAAATCAGTGAAAACCCAAATATTCTCAGATGAGGCAAATTCAGTAGCACCATGTGAATAGGACGTAGACGTTTGCAGGATTGAGGTGGTAATTTTTGCTACCCTGAACTGAAATACCGCAGGTATATATTGATCGAGTCTTCCATGGGACCGGGTGATCTCACCATGGGATTCCATAAAATGTTCCTTGAGATCCATTGATCTATATTCCCTTATAAAAAACAAATGAACCCCAAGGGGATCCATTAAAAGGACCAAATTTCGTGGGATTTTTTTGACATTTGAATGATTTCTAAAGATATTGATCAATGAGGTGCCAACCTCTTTCGACGAATTATTAAAGGTATTAACTCACCGTATAGAGGAAAAATAAGGAATGAAGCATAATAAATGTAAGATTGTAAACCATATCTCATTTGAAGATGAAATTTTCACAAGGAATTGAACCAATACCCCTTCTTCACTCCGAAGGCCCTCATTGCAAAAGGATACGCTAGTGGAACCCTGGACTATGTAGCACCACGCTACGCCGGAAGAACATGATGCAACATAACATCATTATTTAAAACATAAACCTAGTCCCGCGTAGAAAAAAAGTAAATGCACAACATATAGGTCCATGTACCATCATGGTATGTTGATAGTTCCTCCTACCATGTAGAAACACACTGCATAGGGAGGTCCCATCAAGTTTGATGAAAAGGTACGTGGAATAGGGTACCCTCAATGTTCCTCTATCCAGATTTGATCATCTCCTACCATTTCCTTCACCTTATCTGCATCCCCACCGTGAACCACTCCAACAACATCATGCCAAATCCACTTCCAAAACCACCAAAACCATATGTTAAAACCGTTGGGTGCATCACTGAACCGTTATGAGTTTACATACCCATGGTTAGTAGAGACACATGTTTAATCCCCACAGGGGTACAAACCCCTGAAATATCTAAACTTTTACATTCCCATGGTATATTGATGACAAATATGGGACACTTACATAAACCTCCCCATTCAAGGGATCGATGGTAATCCCTCGACATTCCCTTTGATCAGGTTCAATGGTATCAGATTAAAATCACACATTATTTTCCCTTTGACAAGAATAAATATTTCTCCTAGTTCCTAGAAACAATTTAAAGGAACTCACATTGAGGTAAATCTCTAGATTTTCCTATAATAGGTAGCATTATTTCTCCAATTATACTTACCCCACGTTTTACACGTGTTGGTTTATATGAATATCCAAGGTATGGAAAATAAGGGAGGAAATGGACACATTAATCACATCTCTCTCTCTCACATTGTGCTCAAGTATCATCTATCAGCCGATGATGTGGGATGTGAAATCATTAAATCAACTTCCACATCTTATTTCTCACACCAAGAATGAAAAACATGGGATTATAGGTTGGTGGTGATCATGAAATCCATAAAACCCAAAATAACGGGCCTCCTCCTATGTGTAAGCCACAAATAGAATAAACTATGAGAACTCTGATTCCTTCTCTGATCAGGATTTGTAGGATGCCTGACTAAGGCATGTTCTCATGAGACATTCTTCTTAGAGGTTAGTCCTAAAAAATCCCCAAAATCTCGCTGGGGCATCCTCTACATGAGTTTGTCCCAACTTATTTCTTTCAAATGGGAAGTGTCCATGTGTAAGAACCAATCATGCCCCCACATATGGTCCTCATTAAGGGTGTAAGGACCAACTCAAAATGAACTAATATGGCATTGATTCCTAACTAAATAGGACAAATACGAAGCATCCCTGAGATCCAAAATCATTACCATATTACCCGACTATTATCCGGGCCTTGTCTCCCATAGGGTCATATCTTCCCAAGAGACTATATCTCTTCTAGACATACCGGGCCGCCTCATCCTAAGCCCCACATTGAATCTTGAATAAGAACCTTTGGTGTAGACTCCATTGACACATGACATTAAACTAAATGGATGGATCCTCATCACATGTCCTTAGAAGATGATGTGTTCAGTTAAGTGGAACCAAAATACATGGCCTCTGATTCCTCTCACTAGGACATATAAGAATCCCATATTATGGGTTTGACCCCAACATCAGAACAATTATCGTCCCCCTGGATGATAATAAACTCTAGGGAACCTCATAACATGGATAAAACCCATGTTGTCTGAGTAATCATTGATAGAATTCCTCATCTATCAACAATAGGGGAACATTGATAATGAAACTCAAATACATACAAGTATATTTATCAATGGATTACTTCAGATGAATACAAATGGTTATGGGTTCACATGTATCTAGGATCTATCTTAAAACATAGGAGTAATCCATGGACACAATCTTGGGAAAGAACTATGGTATCTTGAATATAAGAACATTTCTTAAATATATAATAGATACATGGAGTAGGTACTAATTTCTACCAAAAGGTTATGATGAGCCCATCATACCATCCTCTAGACCAATGGATACCTTAAGTTTTATTGTCTAAATAGACATTCAACAAGTGCCTGCCTTTAGAAATAAATTCCATTAATCATGGATAAAAGGGCCTTTAGGTGTGTTTGGCTTCTCGAAAAAACCAATTGGAGACCATTTGAGGACATCATACCTGACATGATTCGATTTCAAAAAAACATGTCACCCCCTACAATCTCCCTCCGAGACTATTCAACTACTGCACCTCCATTGCTACATAAAAAAGGACACATTTTCCAATCCCGATATGATGATCTCAAACACCAAAAATGGGACACAAAGTGATTTAGGTCGAATCAAAAATGGATAATGTAATGTGAAACCCACCCTAAGAGAACCAATTAGTTTATTTTTTTCAGGCCATTCCGTTCAGTCCCATACAAGATGACTCGGGTCTAATAAAAGGTTAACCATCGATGAATCCCCAACCAAGGTGGCAATTTATCCAATCTCAATCCCCTTTCACATTCAAAAGTAAGAGGGACAAGAAAGATAATCAATTTTACATGTTTTCATGAGATTCTACATTGATGATGTTTCATGTCTTTATATATCATATATATTATAGGAATTAAGTAGATCTTCCTTAAATCAAATGGTATCCATATAGTTTTCTCATACACATGTGTCAACGACCACACAGGTGCCTCAGTCCCCAATGAATAAAAAGACTACATCTCTTTCCCAGCATATTGAACCATGTGTTTCAAACATGTCGATCAAATAGTACAACCAAAAAGGTACTCTCCCAACAATAGTGGTTGCATGGTAGGCCATCTAATCAGTGAAATCTCACCAGATGCCTCTTCAGTCACGACCGATAATCCAGAAGAGAACTGACCAACTGGCTTTCTCAAATCATTTTGCGAGAATGTTCATAGAACATCACATTGATTACCACCCTTATCTCAGAGATGCATATTAATTCGACACTACTGACTTCTTCCCAACTACAAAGGAACTCTGTTTGAGGCATCATAATGGAGGACATCACCACCTACATTATACAACCCAATATCATCTCTATAAAGAGGATTTAATGTTGAGGGAACCTTTTGATGTTCAACAGACACATGCACATTGTTCTTCCCACCAAGGGCAGTGAACGAATAATCAAGAGTTGGTCATTACCCTGGTTCCTGAGGTGGATATCTTTTGTAAAAACATGACGACATACCCTGAGAAGACATAAAACTCTTCCCCCTCTTCTGAAACCCAACAGAGAAATATGGTGGCAAACTATGAGAAAATCCATATCCCTTGTCCCACATATAAAGCCCATCACAAAAACATTTTGGTGAATTAAGAGAAAATTCATATTTCTGCTAACTCTCTCTAGTATCACAATGTAATCAGGGTGAAAATTGTTTTTTCAATGGAAATATCTATCAACACACAAGAATCCTAGAATCCAAAAAACAAGAAACCAACTACAATAAAATTTAAATATCTGTGGACGCATACCAAGCCCTCTCTCTAAATATGGTATAAAACAATGAGTAGTCATACAATACTTCCAATTCACATGTAGTCCACTAGTAAAATATAGTGGAAATCAACAGGAAACCCCAACATCCTACCTTTCAATATAATTCCAACTAGAAAAATATCGTGGTGAGAAAATATGAATAGTAAAATTCATGTGGATGAACTTCAGGCTCATGACACAAATATCGTGAAAATAATCCGACACAGAAACCCACACGCAAATATAAATCCCACTAGAAAAATATAGTGGCAACCATGGAATGTATAAAGTGTATCCAAACTACAATTCAGGGGTATAATTGTTCTTCTTACCCAATAATGGAGAACTAATAGTACCCACAGGAAACACATGGGGTACCAAAGCATGCACAAAATCATAATCTGTTATCAAAATGGGAATTTATACCCACCCCAGACAAAGACATATTTCAACATATCTTGAATGTGATGGAGGGTCAAATGTAGAATCCAAATCCTATCATCCAATTCTATTAATATGTCATCACATCTGCATAGAAAGTGAAGATTTAGTCCCACAATATCATCTCATCGGGAGGGGTGATTCATCCACAAAATAAGAAGGTAACACCAGAGTAGACTTGCATCCCTACTATAGTCTTGGAGGGTTGATGGATATATTCCACAATAAAAGGACAACCATATCTGAAACAAACATTCATTCGAACTGGGGGACACATGTCCCACAAGGTGTCCACTCTAGGGAAGACATATATCCCATCCAGAACACATGATTCTCATCAGTATATAAATGTGACATCACTGGAATGAACTGAATAAGGAACAGTATATGACGGACATTACGAATAGAAGGAGGCCCCGAAATCCTGCAAGGGATCACTTGAAAATTAAAGGTGCCCAAGGCAGTTGGAAAATGAAGAGAACATTTGTGATTCTACTCTTTTATAAGATGGTGTTCTTGATTTTATAAGACATCTAACAATAGAGGCTCATGATCTTGTCGATTCATTACCAAATTATTGAATCATCGGTAGCAGTTTACATGTTCCTCCCCACAATGGTATTACCAACATCATTGAAGGTCCTTTTTAGAGAACCCATGGGGCTTACTCATTCGGCAAAAAACGATCAATCACGATAGCCTATCTTCTGATGCATGTCAGGGTATCCCTCCCCTTCACTTGAAGATCAAACAGCAATAAGGTACCCCCATGCTACCATATTCTATAATGGTCCTAAATTGGTTAGAAATTATAGATATTATTCCCCCTATATTCATATGTCAAGCTATGATACGATTCCTCACCATGATGGTAGTCGCCGTGAAGACCATCCCCTTAGTGACATCAAAAAAATGAGAATGCCCTCCCATAATTGTAATAAATCCTAATGGTCCTCCTCAGATTGAACACTGTAAATATTCTCCAAACATCCAAACATCCAAACATCAATCCATTATGTTAGCCCTCTCCTGAGGAGATTCATTGTAAAGGACCTCCCGAAAATGAAAACAAACATTAAGAAGGTCCTCCCCTTACTATGGTCCACCCTGATGGTCCTCCTCAGGTACATGTTGTGGAAAATGTCCCTTCCGTTGGATGAAAATCTATGATGGTAGTCCATACCAACAAAACCATAGATGTGAAGGCCCTCCCCATAGCTCAAATTTTCACTATCAAGAAGGTCATCCCCTTACTATGGTCCACCCTGATGGTCCTCCTCAGGTACATGTTGTGGAAAATCTCCCAGCAGTCAGATGCTAATCTACGATGGCAATCCTTGACAATATAACCTTGGATGGTAAGGCCCTCCCCGTAGCCCAAATTAACACTGTAAAGAAGGTCTCCCCCCTGCCGGTCCAAATATGAGACACCCTAATATTTTGATGTTTTTGGAAGGATAGGGTCAGATACACTATATACTTTTTTAATGAAAGGGGGCATCCCTTCTCAACTAGGGGATGACTGGGGGCCATAATCATCATCTAATCCACCCCTACACCATTCATTCATCAATGAAATCCACACTAGCTCTGATACTTGGGATTAAATCATCACAAAGCATCCATGTTGGGAACAACAGGTGGAGGAATCCCAAATAGAAGAACAACATAATATATTTTAATGAGAAGTAAAATAGGCGGAGATGACATAACAATTATGGTTTGTCCCACAACCACAACTCATTTATGTATTCCAATAGATTTATAGAAGGAATGTATAAAATACAATCGCATAAATATCTAGAAAACTCTCCTCCAGTTGAAAATGAAATTTTTTTCATATGACAGGAATACAGACCATGTCATTATATTGGGGGACAATCATAAAAAAATTGATATAGAATCTTTTTCGTTTTCACGACATCTTCAATCCGAAAAGAAAAAGGAACATAATTTAATTGTATTTACTCCATGTACTGCAAATTTTTTTCATCATTAGTGATTCCCTATCTGGTGTTCACAACCATGGTTATGGTGAACGTGAATCTATACACTTCACAACACATATTACCTAGAAGAACCCAATGGAAATGGAATCATGCAATTTCTTCATCCCAAAATTGAACCTAAATGAAGTACCTATTAAAGAAACAAGGAAATCTTCCAAAAAACCACCCCTTAGTTGGTCTCCAAAGCAATAGGTCCGATGAGAGAAAATAATAATTAATCTCTTGAACTAGTCCACATAGAATATTCATTGAGATTCTCACATATGGAAAGCCAACCAATGAGCAGTGATCATATCCTCAGAAGAAAATAAGAGACATTTATATTTAAATCTATATCCATATCACTCTTTCATTGGAATGCATGAGATCAAGAAGGTAGTGATAGAAGCAACACCCACTGCAGTTAGGGAGCAACCCCAGCCCACAGATCTAGGATATTTTTTAACACAATGTGACCCCGTAAGAAAAAAATCCCTGCCAAGACAAATCAATGGGAGAATGGGAGTAACCCCCACCCACAGGGTTAGGGTCATTTTTACCTCAACCATGATCCCAACAGAAGTCGTTCTTTTTCATCTTAGGGAGGAAAAAAATTGAGAGGTTTGGTGACTTATTTCCCCCAGTGTAGAGGCATACCACAAAGTTACATCAAGGTTCCCTTCGAGTAATTCTTTACCAAGAAACATGAAGTGGGTCCCATAATTAATAGAGAAGACCTAAAAATGGACACAAGATTTCCTCCTACCATTCGACATCCAGTATGGACCCCCAATGCAGTATGAATTAGTGACCGTCATGGATATAAATGCCACAGATCTCATTGAATACAATAAAAAAGATGATAATGCAAGAGACGATGGATCCATCTAGGAGGTATTACACAATGAAAATGATGGTGTGGATACATGAAACCCACAAGATTCCCTAAATATGGGTCCTCCCTTAAATAATCCCTCATTGAATCTTCTGCGAATATCTAATAAGGAGAAAAATAAAAACAAGGTCATACATGGCCCGCCCCAACCTCCTCGTGAAAATATGTTCCTGATGACTGGGGAGAGATTCGCATGTCAGTGGGATTAAATGAAAGAGATAAGGAGAATCAATGTTGAGCTTCTCAAAGTGTATTGTCCTACCGTATATGTTCCTCCGATAGAGAATTTTCATGAACTTCTAATAGAGGTTCCTCTACCACTAGGGCTCCTTCCAAAAGATGAAGCATGACCATAAAGCTCATTCAAGGCAGCAGTCGAACCATTAGTCTACCTAAAACCATTTCCATCATGATATAATAATTTCCCTCAGTTGGGGAAGCAATTAGAATTGATTTAAAAAATTCCACAAAGGATTCCCTAGGCTGCGTATTAGCCTCAAGTTAAAGTAGTGTTGACACATCCAATCTTTCCTCTTACTGAACCCTCCCATGCTCAGATTCAGTAGGAGAATCATCAATATCTCATGAATCACATAAAGTCATTGATGACTCGATTATAATCCATGTAAGGTAGACTTTCTCTAATACAACTGAAATGGAATCCATACCCCATCTGGGTGAGCAACTTCCCCCTGCCTCAAAAAATTGAGAACCATATTTTCCCAGTGATCAATGACTTATGTGACCAAGAGAAACACCTGATGCACTAGTTATCCTTATATGATCCCATGATGGGAGCTCCAGAGCAGCATGATGATGCTCAGATTCATTGTGAGAACTCTACTGGGTTCATCCTTTCTGTGGTATACTATTTGTACACATAACTCAATAACAGGATGGGAGGATCTCTGGCACCAGTTCCTATTCAAGGTCAGCTCAAGGTTTCCAAAAATAACAGTCAGTGAACTCATGAACTACAAATACAGAGAGAATGAGATATTTTTAGACTACATTTCCAAATAGATGGTTATGAATTACTACTTAAACTAGCCACTCCCCCAATATGAGATATTGGCCATGTGCATCTTCAACTTCTGTGATTATAAATTAACACCACATATTCTAGTGAAATGTAAAATTGGTTTCATGAACTTCTCCAGCATTTCTCAGAGGATAGAATTTTTCTTACAATAGAGTAATCAATAGTCCTATACAGACCCATCATCCCAAATAAAAACATCGGGAAGTGTTGAAGTATATTCTTTCAAATATAAGCCACCCCAGGTGCTGAATCCAGCACCTCGGCCCACACCAAATCATGTGGCCCCCCTGGATGTCGGTAGGCACCCCCACCTTATAAAGATGATCTAAAAGGAATGTGTAGAAATCAATTAGAGGAACAAAATAATTAAGTTTACTCATTATTGGATGACAAAATATGTGGCTACTTTATAGCCTTCATGAAATGAAACTTTCTCCAGATTCACGAGCTAAGGAGGGCTGATTAAGTAGGTATTGATGGCTAGCCAGATTACAATCCCTTCCACCCAATATTGGGGAAAAACATCCAAGAGTTATTTGTCTTCAATGAACTCTTTCAAAAATGATATATATTTAACAAGTCAAGCTGAGACCATCATCAGTAAAAGTGAAATATGTTTCCACTACTAACAAAAATGAATGAGGGAGTGGAAAAAGGTTGTCGAAAGAATTTTTTTTGATAATTAGATGACTCAGAAGACAATAAATAAAGGCCGTGGTATACTCCAATAATATTTAATGCAATATACTGTACCTCTAAAAGCTCTCAATGGAACACACCCAACATCCTCAGCCCCACAATTCCCCAAAGGTCGACCTTCCAAAAAGTAGTCCAATCAGAAGGGTGGGAAGAAAGTGAAATAACATGAACATGCACCCAAGACAATTTTAGACTTGACATTGTCAGATTTAATTCCATTAGATATGAGAGTATATGAACTTCCACACAAAATGACACCACTAGAGGTAGACGATGATGCAAAGTCATCATCAAAAGGGGATCTTTTTTTTCTCTGTCAATTTCATCCACTTAATGGATCCCTTCTTTGACGAGGAATACGGTTACCAAACAAAATTCCACACACAAAATTGGGTGGCTAGAGGAATACATTTGAGAAGACCATGATATTAAGGGAGATGAAGCCATGTAAGAAATAAAGCTTATGTCTGCATGACTGCTCAAGCCATTAGTGATTTAGAATACCATGAAAGGACCCTCCATCAGATCCTACAGGGATAGTAAATTCTCATTCCCACATAAGAGGCCACCCCAGTACAATCATTCTAGTATATTCATCAGATGAATAATAGGTTACTAATTTCACTTAGCATGTGATCTGACCTACATGAAAAAATCCATAAAGTATGGAATCTCCTTTGTCTGTGATCCCAAGGGCCGACTTGTCATCATAAAATTATCAATCCCATAAAGAGCCTATGAAAGAGAATCCCCATGCTAGGAAAGATCCAACCATTATATCATAAATATGATACTATAATGTTTTTATTTTCAATAATATCCATGATTTCAATCTTGGATGCATTGAATATATCAACATATCTCATGTAAAAAATCATCAATGTGTTTCTATGTCCCAAATAGTTTTAAACTGTGGTGGCAGCTGCTGAAGTATTCTAGATAGAGACCAATCCTTCAGAATTCCATGCAATTATCTCCTATAGATATCATGTTTAAGACACCATAATTCATGGAAACATCCAACACTAATATTAATTTTTCATCATAAATGGTGTCGATATCCTAAAAGTCTTCATTGATAACTACTACAGTGTTAATCTTCTCATACTGCATACACTTTGCTTAAAAGGCTGCAATGAGGATGATCTTATTCCCTACAACATGACTCTATTGTGCTATGAAAAATTTGAGACGAATTTGTTAGGAAAAATTAATCTTGTATCCCAATTTGGTGATCTTGTAGCTCAACCATAATTTCTGGTGGTCTAAAATAATATCGCCTTCAACACCCTTCTAGGAAGGACCTGGTTACATAAACAAGCATCAATCCCTTACTCTTACCATTAGTTCCTCAAATATAGAGTTAATGGATAGAGTGGGACATTACATGTCAATAAGGCCCCATTAAACCTCTATGAATTACACAATATTGATGCAGGGACCCACAAGCTGAAGGGAAAACGACTTCCGGTCAATGGTGATGATTGTATTGGTGCCCAAATGGTTTATAAATGGTTCCCTCTAATACCTTCATGTTGATCATGGAATAATACGTACTTAACTTCAATTGTATTGGGTGAACACGTCCAAATTTGAATAGTTATTCAGTAGTCCTCATGATTTTGGTCATGACCACTATGCCTGATAATGTTGAAAAGCTAGCTGACACCCATGATAATGGTGAGTGTAAAAATAAAAATTCCCCTGAACCTTTATCAAAACACCAAAAAATTTATATCTCACCCACATGAGAAAGAGGAATTTTATTCTCACTCAAAGAAGATGAGGAAATACATTTAACCCTCAATGAATCTTCTCTTGTGAAGCCCCCATCGACGACCAAGGCGGAAAAGGTGACTTCACCAACCAGACACCATATTTGAGAATCATCCCTAAACTATGGAAAAATCTACTCAATATTTGTTTCCCCATCATAAGATGAATATGAAGATGGTGAGGATGTAGGGGAGGAATATGAAGTTTGAAGGGATATCCCTCTAACAGTTGAGGAGGGCGTCTCTACCACCATTGATGAACTCATGAAAATAAAATTGGGTATGAAAGAAAACCCATCACCCAATCTGATTAGTGTGTTAATGAATTCTAAAGATAAAGAGGTATACAACACTTTCCTAAATTAGAATAAATATGTTTTCAACTGAAATTATATGTAAATGCTAGGCCTTGATCCAAAGGTATCTAGTCACCACATGGGCCTGCTAGAGGACCATTGTGGTTATAAGAATGATGCCAGTAGGACGCAACAGACATATACTCTAAAAATAGAGGATGAAATAGACAATATCATATGAGGTAACATAAATATGGGAGTATAATAACCAATCTGAATAGAAAATATAGTACCAAAAAAAATTGATAGATCAGAGTGTGCATCAATTTTATGGAACTCAATCCACTTTTCCTGAAAGAAGATTTCCCAATCCTAATTATAGATTTGCTGATCAATTAAAACTCTTGATATGGGGCTCTCTCATTCATGGATTCCTATTAAGAATATAATCAAATCCAAATGGCCTTGGAAGATGAAGAATTCAACACCTTCAGGGCTCTCCTGAGAGTATTTTTCTATAATTTATTTCCATTTGGTAGGAAAATTTCTGGTTCCACATATAAATGTGGAATGCACCAAATGCTCAAACCCTTTCTGAAAATGTTCATTGAATTCTATGAAGATGATTTTCTGGTTAAGTTGTGATAGAACTTAGAAAATATATCATATCATGAAAAAGTTTTCAACAAAAAATGACAACACATTTTGAAAATGAACCCCCTGAAATGTCCATTTGGTGTAACCTTAGGGAAATTCATTGGCTTCATCTTACAACACCATGGAATCGAAGTCGGCCCTGAGAGAGTAATGGATATACTTGGAAAGTCCCATCCTCCCAATTTCACTGAGTTAGGAGTACTTCAAGGAAATTTTTACAACATTCATCACATTATATCCAATCTCACAAGAAAATTGTTTCCTTCACCATGTTGATGTAAAATGGGGAATAATATCTATGGACATGTGGTTTTCAGGAAGCATTTGACAATCTCAAGAGATATCTATTAATTCCACCGGTACTAATGCCGCCGATCAAAGGAAGACCACTCATTTTGAATGTTACCACTTTGGGGAGATCCCTAGGTTCCATCCTTAAATAGGAGAATGGTGCTGATTGTGAAAATGGTGTCTATTAACTCAACTAAACCATGATCAAATTTGATCCTCATTATTCAAATATCAAGAAGAGTTTCCTTGAGTTAATATTTACAGTCAAGAAGATATAGAATTAATTGAAACACAATGATGTACATTCGATCTCATGATACATCACTCTCATGTATATTATTAGTTGTCCAATGTTAAATGTATTCTTATCACGGTGTGCAGTCATCCTATAATAGTTCGTTATATGGTTTATACCGTATAAACTGTCAAAGTCTATGAATTTTCAAATTTCCTGGAGGAGTATCCCTCAATTGTGGTGCCCCCATTATTTGCAGAATTACATTAACAGGAAGAGTTATCCTTTTTAGAGAACTCACAGATGTGTTAAATTCACTATGATGGTGTCTCTAGAAAAAAAATGAAAAATAATGGAAGACCACCAACTCAAAAAAAAAAGTGGGTATGGGAGTCATACTAATATCACCATAAAAAGAAGGTTCTTACCTAATCTTCTTAATATCATAAGGATGCAGAAACAATGAAGACGAATACCATGAACTTAATTGAGTCTTAGAGCTATCACTCCATGTGAAAAAAGAACTACTGAAGATTAATGTTGACCTAGAATTGGTCATCCAAAAAGTCAATGGGGGCTATGCTATCAAGAAAGAGGAGTTGATCCCTTTGATAAACCATGTTTGGGAATTGCTGGAATGGTTCCAGTTAGATACAACATTTACTTGGGTTCTAAGGTCATAATATGAAAAAGTCTATGCATTCAAAAATGTAGCCACAACTTTCGCCAACCTCGATTAAAATGAAACTATCATTAGTATTTTCCACCAATGGATGGTCTTACCATTCATTCACTCCATCATGGAAGAAATAAAAAAATTAGTCCCATATCTGTGTCATATGGTATAACCACCACCTAGGTGAATTCCATTCAAATTACCATTATAGGGGAGAGTTACCACCATATTGGGATGGGAGGGAACTGATACAGAGATGGTAAACTGGAATCCTTCTGTATGATGATGCAAACTAGCCAAAGGATATCTAGAAGAGAGCCCTCAATAGAGACTGTATTAGGTGAATTGATGTAGAAGAGACTGATTTTTTATGAAATAAGTGCATTATAGAGTTTGTGGAGTTCAACAATTAGCATCCAATATATCAATACAAATATGAAGTATTGGATACTATTGGCCCACCATGATGCAGGATGCCACTATATTAACCAAAAATTTTCATTCCTACCATGTTCATGAAAATTTTATCCACCATCCCCCCAGAGTTAATTCACACAGCCATGTAATCCAATACCTTTTACATATTGGGAATGGATGTTTTGGTACTATACCCTCTTACCATGTATAGACAATTCTGATATATTCTCATAGAAACAGACATATTTTCCAAATGTGTAGAAGTTGTACCACTTAAGAGGTCGGGACAAGAAGAATTGTCATATTTTTGTAAGACAACATCATTAACAGATTTGGTGTCTCTCATATAATACTGACAGAATAAGGAACCAATTTCTTCTATGTTTAATTAGATAGGCTCTATCTGTATTATTAAATCAATTCCAACCATTCATCCTGCTAGCAGGCAGTGTCCAATGGACAAATAGAGGCACCAACAAGACCCTATCCAATATACTCCAGAAGATGGTAGACAAGGACGTGAAATCCTGGCTGGATAATCTCATCCATGCTCTATGGGCATACCAGACAATGATCTACACCGCCACTCAAGCAACCCCTTACATATTAGTATTAGTGATGGAGGTAGTTCTACCCATTTAAGTTCATCTACCATCGCTCAGTGTGGCCATCTATTATAAACTATCCATAGATAAGATGTCCTAGAAATAGTTTGATGAGTTGAAGCAGCTGGATGATAACATATTTCATACTCTACACCATTTGGAAGTTTTCCAAAATAGGATTTCATGAGACATCAATAAGAAGTTTTGCCTTCAGTCTTTCCTTGAAGGATAAATGGTGTGGGTCCTCATATATTATATGATACTCAGAATGAAACCTCTATAATTGGATCCAAATGGTAAGTATAATTTATCATACACAAGGTGTACTCCAACAGATCATATTCCTTAATTTCAATAGATGGGCATATCACCACATATCCCACCTATGGGAGGTTTCTGAAGAAATATTTTTTGGAATTATAAAATGATCATCTTAGCTACAAAGTGTTAAACTACATATCACCACTTAAGTCCCTGATACATGATGTTATAGTACTCGAAACCTTCATCCTAACCAAACGTCATTAAACTACATGGCCAAATTTTCCTAATCACAAGAAATTAAAATATATGGAAGTCACTGTGTTCTGAATAGCGATTCATAATGCGTGAGTCAAATTCATGGAAGGGAAAGATAAAAATGACCCCTTTATATGTATGGGTTAGACCGGTGCATGGATCATGTTGTCTAGAACTTTGAATGCCTTGATTTTTACCCTTGTAGGATATGTAGTGATGCCCAGATCCTACATCATAGTCCAGCGACCACAAAAGGCTCCCCCTCTTTGCATATGGCCCAAGCCTATTCAAGTAATGCTTTTTACAGAACTACATATAGATTGATTCCCATTCTACAATGGGATACATAGAGATTAATCAACCATAGATCCAAGTCTAGCAATAAAATTTTGTGAAATTCCTCTATTATATAATCTATTTCCCATGTAATATAGGGGAAATCCTTGTCACCCCTTGTTTCTCACACTGAGTATATCTCATGTGAGCTTTAGAATGGTGTTAAGGGTTTCCCCACATGGAAAAAGAATATATGAATATGATAATCCCATTATCTTGAATAGAAGTTATAAAATTTCCCCTCCCCATGCACAAATCTAAATGGTACAAGAAATCTCAAAACAACTTATAGCTTGATTCGCATTAATTAATGGGATACGCAGTGAAGCCCGAATCCGACTTCCTGGTCCAACTACTAGTCAATGTGAAAAATTACTCTTTCACTGCACATTGGTTAGACTACGTAGGTTAATCCACACCACTTCTAAACTGTATGATGCTAAACTACAAGGCACCTCAAGAAAATTGTATGGATTGATTCCTACCCTAATACGAAATGTAGAGACACATTGACCCTAAATTTGGGTCTAGCCACAACCTGATAAAAATTTCCCCTTATAGTGAATAGGTCAGATTGGAATGGATAATTATCAAGAAATACATATGGAATGATTCCTATATTCTAAGGATATGTGGTGAAACTTAAATTCTTCATCTTGGTCCAACAACTGTTCAAAAAAAGAAAAAATCCCCTCCCTCTACACGGGTTTGACCGGTATAGGGAACATGTTGTCGAAACTATGTGGTCATCAATTCCCAATTAACTATGATATGTAGTAAACCTCCATGTGGTTCAATCACGACACTACACATAACTCATCCTTTATATGTAGGTCCACATTCATCATTATAAGATGACATTAAAATAAATGGGATACCAGAACAATGTGTGGATTAATTAATATCAACATAGGATATGTATTGATGCCCAGATCACATATCATGGTAAAAAATCAATGGAAAAAATCCCTCTCCTCTACACCTGTCATATTTTCATAAGGAAATTATTAAGTCCTAACCGCATGACATTAAACTGCATGGAAAAACAAGTCCCAACCACAAAACATTAAACTGTAAGGTATATCAATAAATACTTGTAACCCAATTAATATCAACATGGGATATGTAGTGATTCCTAGATCTCATATCATGGTCCATACCCCATGGAAAATGAATCCCCAAGCATACATGTTAGAATTGTGGAAGGAATTTCTTGATTCCAAAACAAATGATGTTAAACTGTCCGACCAAAGAGGAATTAACCAAAAAAAATAAATTTTAAGGCATATTAAGAACTTCGTGTTCCTTGAATCTTAGTATGATGAGATACGTAGTGACACCAGAGCCTCCCCGGGTCCAGTCGTGGAAACAAATATGCCTCTATATCCTGTTACAAAAGGTAAATCTGTACAGAAGATGACAATACTTTATTATCTCATTAAGGATGAGTCAATAGATCAATACATCTATATATGAATACAATATATATATAAAGGATATTGTACATCATAACTAATCAGAGGCTATATATTTACCACATACCTACATATCACATTTTATATCTATCAAAATCCATGCCCTGAGAAATATCGAATCCCCATAATCACTAATGGCTATGAAAAATGGAAGGTTATTATCTTGTTGATACCTTTTTTCGACTATAAACACAATACCACAGTGGATCTGCAAATGTTTTCCACAAAATGGCCTACCAAACAGAGAAAAATTAGTCATCTACAGTGGGTTTTCCTAATTTGGTATTCCCATTGGCTCCAGAGTCTCACATCACCCCTATTGATTCAAGGGCTCCCATAAACATGGATTACACTTCTCCCACTCGTGCCTGGGGTGTACTAGGGATATCCCCTCCTAATTAACCCATATTTAAGAATGAATCAAGTTATTTTTTTACATGCAATATGACATTAAAATATGTTGTCAGTGTAATTTCCATAAGAAATAAAATAGCATGGACCCAAAATAGCTATCTCATTCATGTCAAGTCACCCATATCCATACTTCATGATTGTAAACTACATGGCCAAACAATGCTCCTTTCTTTGATGCTTCCCTCATAATGTAGTTGAGTGAAACCCTTGTTTCCACTTTTTTCTCTCAATAAGGAAATATCACATGGGATTAGGAAATTTAGCAGGTGAATCCACACATAGTAAGGGGAAATCATTTCACAATGATTGTTTCTAATTGCAAAACATTAAAATGCATATTAGAGCCTTTCCCTCCATGTTGGAAAACCAAAAGTCCAAATAGTGTGAAATTAAACTAAAATTTTCCACTAATATATCTAATATTCCCCAATCCTTTCCATGGAAAAAACCTTTGTATTAAACATAAATTTTGAACCATTAGGTATTCAAAATCAGGCTCTCCTCTAGCATGTGAATCAAAATGCATCACCTTGTGTGAAAGATATATTTATGCAGGAGAGTTCCCAATTCTATGGGTGATCATAGCGAGATTGCTTATAACATATCCAAACACATATTTTAAATCTATCAAAATCTAAACATTGAGAGATTTTGGATTCTAATATACCTCATTGAACAACAGATATGGGAGGAATGTGTCATACAAAAACCTTTTATTGACTATACATACAATTCGCTGACAACTCTTCATATGTTTCCCCAAAAAATGGCTTATAAACCAAAAGAAACATTCATGATCTAGATAGGATTTTCCTACTTCTATATTCTCAATAGATCCAAGACCTATATCATCTATCCTGATCCATGATCCCTTGAAACCATGACTTAAACATTCCTATATATCCACACATTGAACAAGTTATAAAACCATGTCCTTGCTATCCTCCGATTAATTAGGGCTTCTACATAAATTTCATAATCAAATGAAATTAAAACTTAATGATTGATGATAATAAATGTTCATTTTCAGGCATCGAAATTCCAATTAATGTACCCCCATGTTCCTATACATGAAAAAAAACCACATAAAACATTCTAACGCGGGTCCAACTTTATTGGAAACCCCGTGTGAAAAAACTAACAAAAAATAGTGCCCCATTCATAAGAATGAACATGATAAACATATGGATAATCATTTAAATAACTACACCCATATTGATTCCTAACATCATAGGATACATAGTGAAACACGAGTCTCATATTTCAGGTTCATCCTAGAAATAACATTATCATGTTCTTCCCCATACAAGGGCCACACCTGCATGGAGAACCTACTCACACCTATATGGGAAGCACATATTCACCTATACATAGTATAATTCAGCCTATAATTACATATTTTCATGTTTACAAGCCCCTCTTCACACATGATACTATATTTCTAAGATGGTATGAGTTCCCATAACCACCCTTGGCCATCAAATATGGTTGGATAGTGTCCTGTGAAAACTTGTGTTTGACAATGCACATAATGCCTTAATGGCTATGTTTATGTTTACCACCAAATGGACTGTCAACCAAATAAAAATTATTCCTCATGATAGGGTTTTCCTACATATGATTTCCCCTATGTTTTTTATGTCTCACCTTATTCCCCAGTTTTCCAAACCCCCTTAATTACAATTTACCTTCTCTCTCCCCTCTCAAACCTGAGAGTGATATATCATTTTTTTCACACCACTATGAGAAATTATGATAATTTTCCACCTAGTTAGAGTAAAATTAATTCAAATCATAAGTATCAAATGCACTATTCATAAGATTTAATACTACATCATTCTCCGGCCCTACTTTATATAAGTCAAATTCATGAGGGTGGAATTTCTAGACCAGGACCAATATAAATGCCCCAATTACTTCTAGAGATTTTCACCTAATTGGACACATACTTTTTCCATAAGAAAATTCTAATATTATATCAAACTTACTAGATATCTAATATGGATGGCCAAAGTTATGTGAACACCTTTTCCTTAATATGTGCACAATGCCCCGACAACGCTTCCATAGTGATCCCACAAAAATGGTCTATCATCCAATGGAAAATTCATCGTCAGGAGAGGTTTTTCTATCTTTGAACTCCTCGAGGTTTCCATGTAACATGCCATATCCCATACAATAGAAAAATCATGTGAGTGACAATAGAAATTTCTTATCCATTTCTAAAAGTATCCAATACATTCTCGGATAATTATTCTGAAATTGGGCCCCTTCCACTACATATCAATTTCAAGAATATTAGACTTAAAACATAAATTATTGTACAAGTTTTTTCACCTAAAAAATTATAAATGATAGTTCACTTTTCATGTCACTAAACTAACATGAAAAAAGAAAACACACGTTAGGATGTAATACTAAAAATGGAATCCAGGACCATAGTAGAGTACCATATCTCCAATCCTATACACTGTCTGGTTTAAAAAAATATTGAGAAAAAACACACAAAATAAAAAAAATCAAGATACACAAATATTATTAAGTCGAAAACTAGCCATGGGAAGCCTATGTAATGGTCAATTAATACCTTCTAATCCAGCATCACTACTGTAATATGAAAAAATTAGCATTATAAAAGGAGCATACATAAAGATTGTGTGTTTTCATGAAACCCTATCCACAGTGGAACTATGCTTGTAGAGCCCCTTGATTCAGGATAATATAGAACATTATTTGATTATTTCCTTTATCCTAGATGGTATATCAAATTTATATACAGTTGAGATTATGGTTTATAATATACTTTATCATGAATGACTTACATTTCATGGAGAAAATTAAGAAGAATCATTTGAGATAAATGAATCCTCATTCCATTAAAAAAAGTTATGAAGGGAATCCATAACCTAGAGCCTGTCCATATGGGCATGATATGTCCATTTCAAAAAAATTTAGTAGAATCAATGTGTATTATAAATTCATTATTCAACTCTTTAATGGCCTGTATTAGCATTAATAAACTTTCTGTCTCAGAATCCACACCTGGAAACAATGCCACCACATATGAAACTGCATCATGGCTAGCCTTCTCCCCTTCCCCCACTATCAGTTGGCCCTCAATAATTATATCCATGAAAAGAGACCATTCATGATTAAGTCACTCCAGTTCTTTCTCTCCTGATCCACTTCCTGATCGATCAGCTAAACTAAGGACATTTGTTTTTCGAATTTGTTCTATAGCCTCACGACTTCTCAATCTTGGTTAGTAGCATTATTCAAAATAATATATCTTTCTACATCATGTTGATACTTGGACTATGTAGAAAAAAAAATGGGACTCAAGTATGCTAGAATTCACCCTATCCATGACTACCTATATCTCTATTTCTTAAATACCATGGTAATAAAATCCACCAAACCCTAGAACCAAAAACTAGAAATGTAATTTGGTTAGTTTCAATGGAAAATCGGTAAGTGGTTTTAGATATATCAATCTCTAAATGTTTTTTCGTTCCCTTTTGTGGTTGGTAAGAAGGCCGTACATGCCCCCTCTTTGAATCTTAGAATCACTCTATGATGGAAGAACATATTAAAGAATAAACATCACTATGTGAATCATTTTTCAATGAATTAGGCATGCTGTGACCCTGTGACAGCCGCATCTCTGCCAGTTTCGATAAGATGTAGGCCCAAGGCGACTACTAAAACCACAAAATCTTGTGTTTAATGATCCTAAAGTCAAGATAAAGACTATTTAACTATCTAATATCACTAATTTAAAAGAAAAAAAGACATACATGACATCATTAGAATAGTGGAAAACTAACCTATACCTAATGGGGTGTTAATGTCTTCAATTTCCATTATGGTATAACATCTAAATTAATATGGTACTACATCATTAATATGAAACTAAAATATAGGGTCATCCCATAGTTCCCGAGACTTAGGGCTATACCCGACCAGCCAGTGACTAATAGAATATCACATATATAAGTAAGGATCACAGGGATAATCAATTTGGACAACAACATAATAGCAACCTCTGAATTCAAGAGATCCTAAATCATTGTATCTCCTATGGATGTGCGAAAAAGTAATAATGGACATTTCTAAATTTTCTGGAGCCAAGATAGTTTCCTACCATGTGGGTGTGACTTATGGGAGTGTAGGGACAACATGATCAATTGGATCATTGATCTATGGGGATGTTCCCTATACAAGGGTGGGGTCTAACTATTTGGGGGTGATAGACTCTTAGATAAATGGAATCCATTTGATATTTTATAGAAATTGGGGTTCTTCAATCTGTTCAGTTGGTGTCATCAGTGTTGTCTCTTATTTCTCCATAGTGGCAGGATCGACCTTCTCAAGTAGGTTTTCAACCTCTAAATGATGTTTCATCACTATGGATGATGCCACGTGATCCAAAATTGGTATTATCTGAGCGTTTGGAATGCCCCTAACATCCTCAAGAGGCCTAGCCTCTCTACCCTGTACTGTCATAATTATCAGTGGTGCTTCCTCTACTACAGAAGGAACAGGAGCTGCAGAAACCTAGGCCACTACCACTAATTTTTTATTGGTTCTACACCAAAATATTCACATGATAATTGTTCAATAAAAAAAAATAATTTCTTATGAAAACAAGAAAAAAATATGAATTTTACTTATAATCCCTATTTTTTGTGTAGTGACAGTTGAGATGCCTACCGACATTTCTTAGATCACCATGGAGGTGGATCCTTAAAAATAATATCTTGTGGATCCGGAGGAGGGAATTCCTTGATAGGATTCACAATAACTTCCTCTATATGTTCAACCTCACATGGATAATCTTCCATAGTTACCCCCACATCCGTCATGACACATTCCCCAATGGAAGTACCTCTGGGGGGTGTACACTAGAGAAGGTATCATATTCGGGGTTTCCCCTAACTCCTAACATGGAAAGTAATATATTGAGTATCCTTACCATAATGGAATGTAAAAAATGAGGTATCCAGTCATAGTTACCTATTATTTTTTATCACTCACTTCTGAGTATATCTCCATATCTACTACTCGATCCGACAAATAAATCCTATATTTCAAAGAATGAAGGAACCTATAAATTTCTTTTAGAAATTTTTCAACTTCATCTACATGATCAAGAATAGAAATCCTTGAGGGAGAAATGGAAACTCCAAATCCTATATGATCAATGTGTTCTTCTTGGAGGAGCTCCCAAATGTCTTCATTAGAAACATTCTCCCCCATGTCATCCCAGACCTTTATCGGACCTTGGAATGATATTTGTAATGGGAATGTCTATGGATGGAGGGATAGTCCAAGGATGTTATGTGGGTTCCATCAACCAGAATTGCTTCCTGGGTACCTCTGCAACTTTGGATCCCCATTGGGGTGGGTCCTTGATTCGGGGTAAGGATGAAGTGTTTCCCTAGATCCAGCATCAACATGAACATTGTAAGGTGATAACATCAGTAGGTATCATATTTATCCTTGGATCCATGGGTCATATTATACCCATCACTTGACAAGAAGATTTACAACGTCCCTATCGAGCATGGATTAGGGTTTCAGGCTACTATTGTTAAAGATCCACCTTTCTGCGATCATCATCAAAAGTGATGTCTGCAAACACCTGCACAAAGACAATTCTAGTAAGGGAACCTTTAGTCCCCTAGGGAAAGCACTTTTGAGAATGAGGGGATTGAGGCCAAAATGATTGGGAACTCTTTATAGTATCCAATTTCTTCATGTTCACTATAAAGACAACATTATGAGGGATGAAAATTTGATTCTCAGTGGTACCACCGGTAGCCTTGAGAGCTTAAGATGTCACACCCCAAGTTCTCAAAACATTAGTTTGGGGTTCAAAGCTGAGAGACTAATGAATAAATTTCTCTAGTCCAGAATGCTCAGTAGTTACCTTTTGTCCCCCCTTAGCCCCAGATTCCTTGGGATTCATAACAATGGGGACTAGGTCTTCCATTTGTCTATCTAGATATGATTGAACCCATTCTCCAACATAAAAATTTCTAAGGAAGGGTATATAATATTCAGAATGTAGAAGCCTGATATTTAACATACTATCATATATAGTAAACATTATCCACAATATTTTGGCTATCATGAGATGTTTGTCCTAGAAAGCACTATTGAGAAAAGGGGGACACAACAACTATATATAGTTAAGATAATAACAAAATCTACAAGGTGTATATCACTCATAGATATGATCCCCATCAATAAGAGAAGCCAAGATACCCTCTCTTAAAGAAGAGAGGTTGACTCGATTAACAAAGTCATCTGATCTAACATTCACAATGGTACTAGTATGAGAGGTGTTAGAATGATAAGTAAGGCAGTTTTGGAAGTTGATTTGAGTAAGAAATTCTCATTCATTTTTTCTGGTATGGACTTCCTTTATATTCTATGCCTTATATCTTGCAGGAATAACCCTTCTAGTCCACTAAAGATACAGACAATGCATAGTATATGGAATCCACAATGGATTGATAAATGTGTAACCCCCTATGTGGGTTCCTATCCAACAACAAATGACTAGGAAGGTCCCAATCCCCAAATAATGCGGCATCCACTCACTGACTCAGCCTAGATCATTTCCAATACCAAAATGACCACGTTGATGCATTTCCATGTGGCCAGATGAGCTTCAATGACAGTGTGTGCGACTCTCACACTACCAGAGTCTCATATTGGTAAAATGAAACTGCTCAGAAATATAGAAAAGAAGGTCGAAAACTAGAATGATAAATCAACATTAGGGTAATGATCCCATAACCATTTGTCAAACTGTCCCTCCACCGAGAGAGGATAGTAGGATTCTTCTCTCCTTTGGGTTTCATTGCTTAGGAAGTACCCAGGCCTACACACAATGGGATTTATACTACTTTTCATAGCATTGGTATTAATCTAGTCATAGAAGGAAATGCTTTTCTTGGGGAATGGGTCTATATCAATTGAAAATTTATTCACTTGGAAAATGAGCCTCTTATTCAGATGAGGTGTCCTCTTATCCTTATCCAAGGTGGAAAGATGAGGTTGAAACTCATTACACGTATCTCCAATGATGGGTACCCATAAAATCTTCCAAATAAACCAAGGGATAATGCCATCCTCTCCATAGAATACATTAAAGGAATTCATATCTGGACTCCATAAACTCAGAAGTTTGGAAATGAAGAAACTTAATAGATGAGAATAGGTCTAAGATACCATGAAAACCTCATATAACACCACGATCTGCAATGCAACACCAAATTTATCATAACTCTAAAGAACCCAGAAATGCCACCTAAATAAAAACTAGAAAAACCTCCAAAATGAAGGTCCCACTATTATAAACACCCATGTTGTTCAATTTCCATGTACGTCAATACAATTATATGGTAGTAATTAGAATTTTCATCTAGATTCCTTTATACTTCTTCTAGAGTCTGAGGGGAATAGTTCAATAAGGACCCAACAATGGTATCTTTATATATGAATCATCATATCTATGAGATATGGGCTATATGAATGGGTTATAATTATTATTTATTAAATAGGATGGTAAGACCAATGCAGTTCCGTAATAGATGTATCAAATAATAAAATGAATCCCTAAATGATAATTTGGTCTGAAATTGGATACTCCCTCTAACCCATAGTATGAATATTGAATAATAACTAATGCAGCTATAGAGTAGGGATTTCATCATCAATCGAGTTCTCTATATTATTTTTCTTTTCATTAGCAACTGAAAGGGAAATGATAGCAGCACCGATGACAACATCATTAGAAATATCATGTAGAAGACCCATCTCTTTTCTATATGAAAAGACCATAAAAAGGTCATTCCAATGAAATATTTGGAAAAAATACCAATAATTTGAAAATGTATAATATATGAATATAAAAAAAGGAAGTCAATGTACTGAATTCTGGAAATGGTACACTAAAATCATTGACCGTGAACCGATTGTTCATGGAAACCCCCAAGGCGTTGGGCTATGAAGCATTGAACAAGAAACTAAAATGTTCATGGATTGGGTGGGCCATGCACCAATCCTTGATATGATGTTTTCCATTTCTTATAGTGTGAATTTTTAATTATATGTTTAAAAATAAAAGTACAGTTCATAGATTTAAAATATTAGTTCACGGAGGAGGGTGACTGTGAAGGGGTTTCAATTCGCAGAATGCAAAGCATGGATCATGAATGAGGGAGACTGAAAAGTATCTACAGTATGATGAATAAAGTATATCCAAGTGAAAATTATGAATCAATTTTAAATGATAAATATAGTAAATGAAAAGTGACATGGGCCCTCTATATAGACATGGTCCCCCTATAGGTCCACCTTTCTACCTCAAATGAGTTCAGTTCAAGAACACTTTCTACATCGAATAACCGTCTCTTCATCCCGATCAGAACACATTATAATAGGGGGATTTGTAGTATCTTGAAGAAATTTAAAAGGGAATGTAATACTCCAATAATTTTAGCAAAGGAATGAAAACAAATAGGATAATGTATTCAGATAATTTTTTGAAGAATCCGATTTTTTTAATGGAAAATAATCCATCTGCATACTGAATCCTTATAATGGTATGGAGAAGGCATCGCACAAGAACTAAATGGTCTGAGGAATGAAAATAATAAGACCCCTCACAACAAACCATGTCGTTGGTGAAATAGAGGTGGAGAATCACACCCTCGCATACTGTCACTGTGAACCGTGTCATTAGAGAAATAGAGGTGGGGGAATTTATCCCCCACATACTATCACCACAAACTCAAAAGTTGATGGATGAGGAAAATACATCAGCACCCTAAAAAAAAGATAATGTGATTCATAGATTTTATGTGGTAATTTTCTCCGCTGGGAATCGCCACCCCATAGGCCTCGGTTGATCGAGCCATATGCGGGTCAGGTAATCTCCCCATGGGATTCCGTAAAATGTGTCATGAGATTCATATATCTAACTTCCATGACACTTCATATAAGGAACCTGAGGGAAGCCAAGAAAAGAAATAGATTTCAGAATATTAGACAAAATTGTAATGGTTTTCTGATGAGATCAATCGATGATGCATGACAATCTTCTGAATAACTCGCACAAGTAATAACTCACTGCATAGAAGAAAAATAATGAATGAAACATAATAACTTGAAGAATTAATACCATATCTCATTCGAATATGAAATTCCAAAAATTTATTATACCAATGCCCCTTCGTTACTCTGATTCCCCGTGTAGCACAAGGATAGCAGGGTGGAACCCTACACCATGTAGCACCACACTACAAAGTCAAAACTCAGTGGTATATAGAATCATGCTACGTGGCTGGAACCTAGTCCCGCATAGAAAAACACTATGAGGAGCCCATATAGGACCACATACCATCATGGTACATAGATGGTCCCGCCTCTTGTGTAGAAAGAAGATACAATGGGAGCCCCCCATCCTGTATGGAGAAAAGGTGCGTGGAATGGGGTACCCTTGAATTTTCCACACTCTTCCTTCGATCATCTCCTTCTATCTCCATTGCCTGATCTACATCCCCTTCGTGAACTATTCTAAAAGAATTAAGCCAGAGTGTAATCCAAATCCAACATACCGATATGATAAAACCACCAGGCATATCAGCACACCGTTTTGAGATTACATACCCATGGTAAGCAGATTCAAGCGGCTAATCCCTACAACGATGAGGACCCCCCATACTATCTATAAGTTTACATTCTCATGGTTACCTGGGATCTAAACTTGGGATACTAATGTGAACTTCCCCATTATTGGTTTCATCAGTCATTAGTATCCTTTCCCTTCGATGTGGGTCACTAGTAATGGAGGGAAAACCCACTTTATTTTCCCTTTGACAAGAATCAACATTCCTCCCCTTTCCCAGAACCAATTTTAGGTAACTTCCCCTAAGGTAGACCACTATATTTTCTTATAGGAGGTTTCATTAGTGAACATATTTTCCTCCAACCTATGGGTTCTTAGATATGTTAATTTGACTATCCAGGTTTTGAAAATGATAGAGGAAATGGACACATTCAGAACATTTTCTCTCACTCTCTCTCCCTTTGGTCTCTAGTACAACCAGTTATTAGATGATGTGGGATGTAAGATATTCATATCAAATTAAACCTATTTATTCTCAAACTATGTATGAATGACATGGTCAAATAGGTTAGTATTGATGATGACATTCACATAACCCCAAAGCATGAGCTTTATCCTAGTTGTAAGTCCCAAATTAAATGAACTACGAGAACACTGATACCTACATTAATTAAGACATGTTGGAAACCTACCTCTGGCGCAAGCTCAAGGGACATTTTCCATAGAATTCATCCGTAAAACAATCCCCCAAATAACATTACAGAATTCACTTCAAGATTAAGCCTCAATTAATTTTGGTCAAATGGGAAACTCCCATGTGCAATCCACAATCATGCCCCCACAAATGGGCTGCCTCAAGGGTGTATTTACCAACTCAAACAGAACTAAAAGAGTATGTATTCCCAACTAACTACAATTTATATGAATCCTCACTAAGGTATAAACCCATTACCCATATCACCCTACTGTTCTTCAGGCCATGTCTCAAGAAGGGTAATTTAAACCAAGGAGAATTTATATCTTATGAACATCCTGGGCTACCTCGGTATATAACCTGCATCGAATCATGTGTTGAAACATTTTTTTCTTGATTTCATCACCACATGAAAATAAACTTCATTGATGGGTCTACACCACAAGACCTTAAAAGGCGATGTGTCCAGTTAATTGGAATCTAACTACATGGGCTATGATTCCTCTAATTAAGATATATATGAAGCCCATATTATCGGTTCAACCCAAAAAACAAAACAATTATCATCCCCCTAGAAGTTAATAAAATCCAGTTCTCATCATTCCATGGCTTAATCTTGAGATACCTTAGTAGGAAATAATGGAATTATGTATCTATCCACAAAAGGGGAACATTGATGAAGAAATGGAAATACATACAAGTATCATTATCAAGGGATAACCTCATATACATATAGATGGGATCTTTTTACCAATATCAGGGATCAATCTTGTAACATAGAA
The DNA here is from genome assembly GCA_963277665.1 of Viscum album. NCBI lineage: Eukaryota > Viridiplantae > Streptophyta > Magnoliopsida > Santalales > Viscaceae > Viscum > Viscum album. The sequence continues at coordinate 1,756,473,683 of OY728153.1, forward strand.
TTAATTTGTGGAGACATGCATGAAAAAAAAATATTTAAAAACATATGAACATTGCTTAAATCTATAAGAGGGTCTCTAAGAAGGTAATAATTCTCCCAAAAGAGTGTGATGAGCCCAAACTCCCATCCTCTCAACTAGTGAAATCCTTAAGTGTTGTTGGCCAAATCTTCATCCAACAAGCACCTGATTTTGAAATAAAGTCCACGAATCATGGATAAAACGGTCGTTGGGTGTTCTTTGCTCTGTGAATAAACCCTCTGGAGACTATCTGAAGACATAGTACCTGAAATTGTTAGATTTAACAAAACACTAAACCCCTTACAATCAGCCTATAGGATCATTCAACTATGGAAACTCCTTTTCAACATAATAAAGGTCACATTACCATATCTTGGTGTGACCATATCGTACACCAAAAAAGGGGTCATGATGTAAATCAGGTCCAAAACAAATAGTGAAACTGACGTGAAACTCTACCAAACAACATAAAATAGATGGATTCCATGTACCCACTCTTTTTTCTCCCATAAAATGTACCTTTGTTCTTAATAGTCATGAATCATATCATAAAAATTACCCATGGAAAGAATATGGTTGAAAATGAGAAATGAACTTAAGGAATTTATTACCTAATAAAACAATGGGATAATAAAATAGGTATATATGTAACATCCATATATAATTAATTTATAATAACTATTTAATATCAATGAGATATAGAAATTGATTTATATAGAGAAATTCTATAACCCAAAGAAAAATGGTTGTTCAGAGTGACTAGTTACCTTTGGATTTAAAATTATTCAAAATGTAAACTTTCAACTCTTGATAAAAAATATATTCATTACATTTTAAATCTATTTTTTATTTAGAATAATTCAAAATGTTTAATTATAAACTTTTTTATGATTCATAAGGTTTAAATTCAAATGTTCGAAGGGATTTCATTTCATAGTTGCACGATTGGATCAATTAAGGATAATTATTGATGTTCATGGAAAATAGGATTAATATTCCAGAAATGAAATGAGGTGGTTTCATGACATTCCAGAAATTGAAATGGTCCCAATGATGTATAGTTTTCCATATACAAGGATGCTTCATTTATAGAAATGATAATTTGATATGGTTAGTTTGTTTTTGTGTTTTTACTGACCATCACGAACTAGTTTAATTTCATTTAATATTATGTCCATATATATATTAAAAATTTGATAAATATATTATATAAATATTTAGTTCATTTTTAAAAATTATATATGAATTTAAATTTTCCATAAACTGGTGGATAATAAAAAGTATGATGTTAATAGAGGTGGTGAATTAACCATATTATAAAAAAGAATTTCCATTTATGAAAAAATATAATAGGGTAGAAGATGGATGGATTTTATATTAACAAAATAACATTACTAAACATTTATAATAATTTATTTACTATATCCGATTGGGTGATGGGGTCTATTAGAATGCATAACAAAAAATTAATTTAAATTAGATGGTGTGATAACATTACCTCTTGAATGTACTATCTTGAAATGCTCCTTAAGAATTTTTTTTTGGAATTTAAAGATTTATGATAATTCATGTGTTTGGGTAGTGTGATGAGGATTGCTTTTGGAAGAAATTTGGAATGCTCTAAGGTAGATATGGTATGAGGAGAAGGGGTGGTATTTAAAATGGGAGGAGATGGGTCTTTTAAAAAAATTATATTCATTTGTTAGCAGGGTTTTCTCAAGAATGAAAACAGAATTAATTATGGTAAATATATATAGTTTATTGGGAATTTGAGTTCTTACTAGAGAGTGCATAAATCATCAATGACTAGAGACATCATGTATTTTACATATAATTTTAAACAAAATATTTTACCGTATTTCACTATTTACAAAAAATTCTACTTATTTAGAAAAACACATAAAATTAACCCTAACCATTTTTTGGACATTTAGTCTCCAAATAAAAAATCAATTTTATGAAATTAATTTATTAAATATGAGAAATATATTTTTTAAATAAAATCCACATTTATTTTAAAAATGAATGCTTTAATATAATGATTAGTTCTTTGACACATTAAAAATATTTTAGGGTATCATAAAATTATATTATCATAAAAATAAATCATAATATTTATCTATAAACCCATTTAAATAATATAATATTCCATTTAAATTATTATATTATTTATAAAAATTAAAATAATATATATATATATATATTTGTTTTATAGGAATATTATCACTTATTCCTTAATGTTTTCTAAATTATTTACTTTTATTATGATATAAATATCCAATATTTTAATTTTAAAATATTTCTAAATATTATTTTACACTTAAATAGTTTGTGTTACTAATATAACATTCATGTTACTATACATAACAGTAAGATTAATATTCCAAATGTATGATTACTAATCCAATGGTCAAATTTCAATACTATAATGGGTTTCCCACTTCTTATAAATACCTCGTATTTCATTAATTATTCAGAAAAAATATTTTCTCTTTAGAAGATATACATTTTCATTTTAAAAATTCAGATTTCATTAATAATATATAGCTTCAATTCTATAATATTATGCATGAGTGAAATTATTTTGGGGTATAGTGAATATCCAAATTTTCTTATTATAGTTATCCTGTTTTTTTTCATTATAATACTTTCAAATATCAAGGAATTATTTTACTTAATGTGATGATTAAACTAATTTAATAATATGTAGTTAGTTTTATCATTTAGTGCATGGCCTTTATTAATAATATTATATTACTAAATATGACACAGTTATATATTCTAAAGGAAAATTCCAATGATAAAATTATGGGTTGTTATACCTCCCTAGAACCTCTTCAATTTCGATTCATAGCTCCCCATCTGATGATTAGATCATCTTTTATTTTCAATGTGGAGAGATGCATGAGGATAAAACCTAGTGGAATGTTATCCTTGTCGCTCAATTTTACAATTTCTGGTTAAATCTAGATGGTGACTGATACTACTTTGATCCATTGTACATTGGATTCTATAGTGTAGTCTAACCACCATACATTGATGACTCAGAGTCCTAGTGGAATAGAGTCCCAATACATGTCATGGAGCCCAATTTGGTTGAATAATACAACTACTATATTACCCCTCCATTGCATCTTCTAGAGTACCCAACCTATTATAGTATATAATTACTAATATATTTCTCCATAAAATATCTCCCACATGGTTTTTAATGTAGGTTTTATATAGAATAATGGCATGTATTTTCCCCTAGGGTAATCCCCCAACATCATGTACACTAGTTATGAATAATCAATATTTACCTCATTTGTTCAATCATATAAAAAAAATTAAAAAAAAATTAAATAAATATCAAAATTTTTAATCACTATGTGGTATTTTATAATTCCTTATAACTATATCTTAATCCCTAGTGATCTAAAATAGGTATATCTTTTAACATCATTCTTCTTCCCTGACCAATATCTTAGATATAGGGACTATACATTTAACAATGTTCATATATTTGGTTGGTGTATAAAACTAAAAAAACCCCACCAATGGGCCATCTGAAATAAATAAAATGTATATATATTTTGAAATTCAGACATTCATATGAAAATCCATAATACTCTTCAGATAAAATTGACAGTTGAGTCATTGTGTGTCAACTAAGACACTATGATCCTTTAACCTATCCACTCCTTCTATTTTTTAGTAATCATACATATCATAGACACATTTTGGGGTATCATGAAACACATGATAGTCCTTAAATCATAATAACCATAACATGATGTTGAATGGTACCATGGATTATGAACAAGACCCTTTTTAGAGTAAAAACACGTTATAGGGTTCAATATAATGTATCCTGAACCCCTTGTCTTCACAAAACATAGGACATCATCACCCACCTACACATCACAACTCATTATGACCATCTATACCATGGAACATCACAATTACTATAAAACCCCATTTTTATTTTACCTATCTACCCCACCAATTTCACTGAAAAAAACACATCCCTTTTTATTTTCATATCACATAATATTGAAAGGAATTTAACATTATATAAGGTTTCAAACCACCAAAAACCTATACCATGATATAACTAGACACATATCATATATCATGTATCCTGATATACAAATCCTATACCTTGTATAAAAAATATCACATATCTAAGATCACACATCCAATAATACAATTCTCAATGTATGAATGTACATGGAATAAATCACTATGCTTAATGATAATCTCTTAAATGAATTCAAGGCCATTTGGTATCCACACCTCATTCCAACATTATTAATTCAAGTAAAAAAATTTGGGGAAAAAGATTACCCATCCAATTCTTGATATGACATCTCATAATGTCATCTTAAACCACAACCATATTATATGAAATCAACATTAAATATGTCATAATCATTAGTTTTATGTCATGAATTAATTCTCTTATATTTTAGGATTATTTTAGATTTATAGATTTTTAAAATTATTTCACAAATCATATGTTAAAAATCCTTATAAAAATGTCAAAACATCCAATTAGAATATATTTTCCCATAATTTCATACTTTTGAAATTACTCCACATTTCATTTAAGGTAAAATATTCACAACATTCATTATAAAATCTTCCATTCCCTTACTTATCTTAAATCCCATGATTTTTTTTAAAATGTGGGATAAACGTAAATAACTCAGTAAGGGATATAAAAAGATAGAAATCCATTAATATTCAAAATAAAATAAAAAAACATATAACAAATACACTAATAATCAATGTTCTATGATAATGTGAAATAAAACATTTTAACATTAAAAAACACACAAATAATCTTCTCAAATAAAATAATTAAAACCTATATTAAGAGATTGAACCACTTTTCCATGACTTAGAGCACAGAATTCATAAACCCTTTCAAAAAAAATTTAATTGGAAAAATATTTTTGTGTATTTCTACTATAGTCATTACCCAAAGAATTGGAGTGATATATTGGGACAACCATCATTTAATCTATTACAATATCACCTGGTTCTTTTTGGTCCACCCCATCTTATAAACATTAATAGGATCACCTGACAGTATATAGGATTCTAAAATATATAAGCTATAATAGGCCCAACTTATACTATTTGGGTTCAGCAGTTATCATGTATAAACTTCATGTAAAATATAATGATCAAAACATTTCTATTCTTGAACAATTTAATTATAATTTGTTTTAAAACTCTTTTAATATTTTAATCTAATCAAATTTGGATATAAAATTACCCATTCCTTTTAAAAACCCAATTTCAATATAAGAGAATATTTTATTTTGAAAATATATTTCAGTTAAAAAATACCCAAATAAAATAAAAATGGTTATTTCAATGAAAAAATATGGAATACTCCAAATATATATATAAATTAAATATTTTCATGACCGTAGGAAACTCATTCTCACCTTTTATGTTTATAACTTGACATTCCTTTTGTCAATTGAAAAAAATTACATGTGAAACACATTAAAATATTACTTTTGAAATGATTTTAAAATAAAGTAAAAATATACATAAAATTTCTGTATAAATCTATCATGACTATAAATTTATTTCACAAAATCATTTAAAACAACATGGACATGGAAACAAAGGTGTTGGATAAAGAATATTAAAATTATTCTTTTTAAAAAACGTTCTCTATCACAATAGAAATATCTTAATAATAACCCCCCATGAAAGATATAAATTAACAAAAATAAATACAATGATAATATATAAATCCATTATATAACATGTAAATAGGGATGTATAGTCTTTATAAATTAATACACGTGAATAATATAAAAATGTCTTTATAAATTAATACAGGTGAATAACATAAAAATATTCATCGATGAAATGAAATTGAGATGATGTCCCTTGAGTGCAATTCGTCATGTCGGTCTCTATAATCATGATTAATAAACATATATAAATTATTTACGTTTCTGAAAAACTTTTTTCAATTTATTATTAATTTTATTCCACTAATTAATATGTTATACACAATTACTTAATCGATTAAATTTAAGTCGAATGTTTTGACCATATTTAGCCTATGTTTTAAAAATGAATTCAGTAGGAGGACTATGGTAAAATTGTTCATTATTTAAACATATAGAATAATAATAATGAAATAATTTTCAGATTTATACATAAATTATAAATATATAACCACTAATTTACGATGGTTATGAAAAATGAACTAACATTAGGTTCATGTAGACAATTGGTTGTACGTACGCATGAGTAACATTTCCCTTTTTCAATAATCATTACAAATAAAAGAATTAATAGTTTACCATTAAATAAAGATAATTATATCAAAAATAATATTTCTTTAATTATATATACTTGTATATATCATCCTATTTATGTGGTGTTGAAAAAATGATTCACATTTCTTCGAGGATGTGGTAGTCCACACATCCACAAAAAACGTTGTCACCTTTTCATTGAGTTAAATAATAAGAAATAAAATGTTAGATTCTTTTTAAATAATGATAAATATTTTCTAAATATCATTATTGTTTCATTTATATCACATAATTTAATTATATTTACCAATATTACCATAACTGTTACATATTAGTGAAAAACAAATCACATCTCTTCGTGAGGTGGTTGTCCTCTGTCCACCTGAACGACATTACCATATCCAATATGGCATGGAATGTAAAAGAATATTTATAATATAATAACTACAAATGAATAATTATTTTATAAATATCATATATATTCCTTATATACATTATCATACCAAACTTTGAGAGGTGGTAATGGAAAAATGAATAACATATGTTCGTGAGGTGATAATCCTATTTGCACACGAATGGCGATTTCATAACCCATTTGAGGGACATGTGTGTGTATTTATGTCATAAACATAAGAGAAAACATATCAATATATAAAATAAACATATTTTATTATTTAATATTGTTTTATGATGAATTTAAGGGGGTTGAGGAATAAATAAAATAAAAACACTCATTTAAAAATGTTACCTCTTCTTCAGCTATATAACGACCCATACTTTACATACATTGTTAATACTTCAAAATTGAAACACACTTATTACAACATATGACAAAACCACAATGGACCATATAGGTATAGTGCCTTTAGAAACTGGGAAACATAAACAACTGGTTCATAAATCTTCTACAGTGTCTCCCATTTATTTCATCATATCTAGGGTCCCTTTTAGCATATTCTACTTAATATCCATCTTCCTGACCTGGGGAAAAGAAAACATAAAAGGGTGAGCTCAAATTCTCAGTAAGGGCAAATAAAGGAAATAAAAATCATATCATATCTTTTTGAAAATCAAAACCTGCAAAAGAGATCATAATATCTTAACATGGATTAAATCATAGAAGTAAAAATGAGATCCCCATAATCATAACATAAAACTTGAAACTTTGTGGAATGCACACATAATCATGGAAAATCATTTCTTGTTAGTCATGACTCATTTCCAAGACTATCTTAGTGGAAAAAGTCCCTTTCTGAACTGAGTTCACTCCTCGTTTGAGTCCTGTATCACTGAACCGAAATAACCTTCCGTTCCAGCCATGTCTATCTCATGAGATATAAAATCTTTACCCAATGCATTGGAGGGAGATATAGGTCCCACCCATCTTATAATGAATCCTTTCTTATGTGTTCCACATAATCATAAATCATACATCATCGCAAAACACATGTAACAAAAATGGGATTCTTGAAACATCATGACATCATAAAACAATTCATATAAGATAAAGGAATTCATAAAAATATTTCCATCACAACATAATCAAATCCATGTAATAATAGGGATAAAAACAGAACCATTTATTATCTTAGATGGAAAATAATTTTGATAAAACACTTGAACTCCATTCTTGAGGAAAATATCCTTTCTTCTTCAAAAACACTTTTCTTTTCTTAACATGTCATAAAATTATAAACTAAAAGAAGTTGATTAAAAATAAACTTGAAAACTTTTAAAGGAAGCTTCTTGAAAATAATGTTTTAAAAATCCATTCATGCCGTATAAGTTAAAAAAAACATTCTTCGTACTTTTGTCGGAAAAGTCAAAAAGTACCTTGTATGAAAAACGACAAAAGATTCCTTTCATATCTTTTACTAAAAACTCACCGAAGGGTAAAATTGGATTTAAACAATTGTAGGTGGATGGAAATAATATTACATATTGAAGAAACATGGATGTGGATGATAAAATACACCCCAGTAAATACCAAAGTATAAACAATCTCGGATAAAAATGAGATTGTGATATTTCCCTTACCTTAGGTCCAATTTTCTTTGTACGTGTCCGAAGCTCCTGTATAATGGTTTAAATAATGTTCTTTACTTATTCCAGAATCATAAATATTTGATATGATATCATATATGGTCATATTCTTAGCTTCTTGATAGTAATATTTCATTGTTACTTGTTACTCGGGTCTTTATTGCCTTTTGTTCTTATGCGTGTTTTTCCGAATACATTCTTATTCTTCTTTTAAGGTTATAGATACCTTATATCCAGAATGGTATTAGTGTAACATATATCATATTTATTCATTCAATTCATTTATATAATTACTATGTAATGATGATCATGTAGAACGAGTCGCATCACATCGTGGAGACGGTATTCCGTACGTACGCACGAGTGATGATATCGTTCCTATGATCGTGGAACTGTATTGGAGTATATATATATTATTTAAGTATCAATATTACTTTATAATAATCATAAATAGTTACTCATTACACCATTATACCCATCCTTGTAAAGTTATGGTGGAAAAATAGATTACACCACGGCGTGGAGACGGTATTCCGTACGTACGCACGCGCGGTGATTTCATTTTTCCGTGGGATGGATAGAAGGTGAATTAGGGTTGTTTCATATTTATAATAACATATCAGTATGTAAGTAATACTGATGTTATTACTTTATCATGAAAAAACTAAAGAAGAAGAAGTTGAAGAAGAAAGAAATTGAAAAGATCGGTAATGGATATTACCTCTTCTTTGGAACGCTTCTTTGAATCCTCCACTTAGGGAACTAAGATTGGTCTTTTAAGAAGACCAGGACCTCTAGGATTATTCTAGGTAAGTGGAGAGGAGAAAATGGCAGGGGTTGGCTGAGTTTGAGTGCTCAAATTTGTGTGAGGAGGAGGGGGAGGAGGTGCCCTTTTATAAGGGAGGAGAGGGGCACCTTAGGAATATCTCAAAATATTATTTTATATTAAAGTCAAAATCGGTTTATAATGGTTCCAAAGGGTCTTATTTCGAAGATAAGGTGAGGATGGGTCGAAATACTATCAACCAATAGGATTTAGACAAGTTTAGGGTATTATTTTAACCTTATCAATTAGATTTAACTCTAAGTTAAATAATTTAACTTTTACCGTGTCTTTTTGTTTTCTTTCACTATATGGTTAATACACTTACTATAACATGCCAAACGAACCCCAAATTGTTTATTATTAATATATATATCCTTATCTAAGTCCTTTTTCCGAACCTTAGATTTTTAGGAATACAATAACAATTAATAATATAATATTTGATTTAAAAACTATTTTGTGTCAATTTTGACACTATTTGATATATGATTTTTGTAAAAGTCATAACAGAATTATATGTTCGAACCAAGTTGATTAAATCAAAATTAATATATCATAGTAACCTAGAAAATTAGTGTAATTCATAAAAAGTCTCAAATTACATTCATTTGAGCATTTATAACATCAATTATGTTAATATTTCCTTAAAAGGGTAATTAATGCATCATCATTGTGTCATAAATAAATTAATTTATTTAAAGTATAAAAATTATAAATAAAATATAATTATGTAGGAAATCGTTTTAGCTTTCTAATGAATATTTATAGTCGAATTTATCTTATGTATAACCCCATATTAAAAATAACTTACTTATTAAACTTTGATTCTAACTATTTTAACCCTTCTTTAAATAAATTAATAATACATGTCCTAATCTAACCCAAGTGGGCCTAAATGGTCATATTTTATTCATAAGGTTGTTTTTGGTCGAATTACACTTATAGAATAGAATTAGGACATGTGTTAGGGTAATAGTAATATCATATTTACCCTTAGTTACCCTATTTACTATTAACCGCGGTAAAAAAAGTAAAAAGTTACTATTCACCAAAAAATTATTTTTTTCTCATTGAACCACATTTTACTTACTGATATCAACCGTGTCTGTCGGATTTTTGAAATTCCATTAACAGAAGCGGTAATATTAAGTTTTATGCAAAATTCAGTTTTTAACCTACCACTTAGTGGTTTCACAATTCATCAAAAATTGAAAGTTTTCAGAAAAATACCAAAATTTCACCGTAGGCTAATTTCGGTATTCCGAATCCAAAAATGAAGTCCATTTTGAAAAATAAAATTTATAAAATTTCAAAAAGTGGTTATTACTATTCATAACGACTAGTTTTAATAATATTTTAATAGCATATCGTTGTTTAGTGAAACTCGGTATTGCGTACGACGCAAGCTATCGAGGAAGGTCGCGATTGCGTGTAAAGTAAGCCAAGATAGTATGTAGTGAAAGATTCCTTTGATGATATATATAAAAAACAAAATATTAATCATAAAAATCTCGGGTGTTACATTCTACCCCCCTTAAAAAGAATTTCGCCCTCGAAATTCGTCACTTTGTAACAAACATATGAGGATACTTCTCTCTCATCATATCCTCAAGCTCCCATGTAGCTTCTTCATGTTGGTGGTTCCTCCATAAAACTTTCACCAATCGAGTGGTCTTGTTTCGTAGGACTTTTTCGCTACGATCTAGAATCTCTATCGGCTGTTCTTCATAAGAAAGATCTTGCTCCAGCGGTACAACTTCTGAGCTGAGTACATGTGAAGGATCTGGTATGTACTTTCTCAGGAGAGATACATGGAACACACCGTGAACTTGAGAGAGATTCGGTGGAAGCTCCAATTGGTAAGCTACCTTACCATCACGATCCAGTATTTCGAAAGGACCGATATATCTAGGGCTCAACTTCCCCTTCTTTCCAAATCTCATAACCCTCTTCCAGGGAGATATTCGTAAGAACACTTTATCACCCACTTCAAACTCTAGGTCTCTTCTTCGGTTGTCGGCATAACTTTTCTGTCGACTCTGAGCTGTGCTTATGTGTTGTTGAATAGATCTGACCTTTTCTGCCATTTCATCAACGAGATCAGGTCCTAATAGCTTTCTTTCCCCAACTTCATCCCAGCAAGTTGGAGTCCTGCATTTCTTTCCATAGAGAGCTTCATAAGAAGCCATCTGAATACTGGAGTGAAAGCTATTATTATAAGAAAATTCCACCAAAGGTAGGTGTTGATCCCAACCTCCTTTGAAATCCATAGAGCAAGCTCTCAACATATCTTCTAGGGTTTGAATTGTTCTCTCAGAATGACCGTCTGTCTGGGGATGATAAGCAGTGCTGAAACTCAACTCTGTATCCAGAGTATGCTGAAGACTTCGCCAGAACTTCGAGGTAAATCTCGGATCCCGATCAGATATAATATTAAGTGGTACTCCATGATATCTTACCACTTCCTTTACATATATCCTGGCAAGATGATCTAGAGAGAAATCCTCTCTAATAGGAATGAAGTGTGCAGACTTTGTAAGACGATCAACTATGACCCAGATAGCATTATTGCCTTTGGATGTTTTAGGAAGTCCTGTGACAAAGTCCATAGTGATGTTTTCCCATTTCCATTCGGGTATGTGCTTCAAAGGACCGTATAGGTATAGTGTCTTTAGAAACTGGGAAACATAAACAACTGGTTCATAAATCTTCAACAGTGTCTCCCATTTATTTCATCATATCTAGGGTCCCTTTTAGCTATTCTACTTAATATCCATCTTCCTGACCTGGGAAAAAGAAAACATAAAAGGGTGAGCTCAAATGATCAGCAAGGGAAAATAAAGGAAATAAAAATCATATCATATCTTTTTGAAAATCAAAACCTGCAAAAGAGATCATAACATCTTAACATGGATTAAATCATAGAAGTGAAAATGAGATCCCCATAATCATAACATAAAACTTGAAACTTTGTGGCATGCACACATAATCATGAAAAATCATTTCTTGTTAGTCATGACTCATTGCCGAGACTATCTTAGTGGACAAAGTCCCTTTCTGAACCGAGTTCACTCCTCGTTTCAGTCCTGTATCACTGAACCGAAATAACCTTCCGTTCCAGCCATGTCTATCTCATGAGATATAAAATCTTTACCCAATGCATTGGAGGGAGATATAGGTCCCACCCATCTTATAATGAATCATTTCTTATGTGTTCCACATAATCATAAATCATACATCATCGCATAACACATGTAACAAAAATGGGATTCTTGAAACATCATGACATCATAAAACAATTCATATAAGATAAATGAATTCATAAAAATATTTCCATCACAAAATAATAAAATCCATGTAATAATAGGGATAAAAACAGAACCCTTTATTATCTTAGATGGAAAATAATTTTGATAAAACACATGAACTCCATTCTTGAGGAAAATATCCTTTCTTCTTCAAAAACACTTTTCTTTTCTTAACATGTCATACAATTATAAACTAAAAGAAGTTGATTAAAAATAAACTTGAAAACTTTTAAAGGAAGCTTCTTGAAAATAATTTTTTAAAAATCCATTCATGTCGTATAAGTTTAAAAAAACATTCTTCGTACTTTTGTCGGAAAAGTCAAAAAGTACCTCGTATGAAAAACGACAAAAGATTCCTTTCATATCTTTTACTAAAAACTCACCGAAGGGTAAAATTGGATTTAAACAATTGTAGGTGGATGGAAATAATATTACATATTGAAGAAACATGGATGTGGATGATAAAATACACCCCAGTAAATACCAAAGTATAAACAATCTCGGATAAAAATGAGATTGTGATATTTCCCTTACCTTAGGTCCAATTTGCTTTGTACGTGTCCGAAGCTCATGTATAATGGTTTAAATAATGTTATTGACTTATTCCAGAATCATACATATTTGATATGATATCATATATGGTCATATTCTTAGCTTCTTGACAGTAATATTTCATTGTTACTTGTTACTCGGGTCTTTATTGCCTTTTGTTCTTATGCGTGTTTTGCCGAATACATTCTTATTCTTATTTTCAGGTTATAGATACCTTATATACAGAATGATATTAGTGTAACATATATCATATTTATTCATTCAATTCATTTATATAATTACTATGTAATGATGATCATGTAGAACGAGTCGCATCACATCGTGGAGACGGTATTCCGTACGTACGCACGAGTGATGATATCGTTCCTATGATCGTGGAACTGTATTGGAGTATATATATATTATTTCAGTATCAACATTACTTTATAATAATCATAAATAGTTACTCATTACACCATTATACCCATCCTTGTAAAGTTATGGTGGAAAAATAGATTACACCACGGCGTGGAGACGGTATTCCGTACGTACGCACGCGCGGTGATTTCATTTTTCCGTGGGATGGATAGAAGGTGAATTAGGGTTGTTTCATATTTATAATAACATATCAGTATGTAAGTAATACTGATGTTATTACTTTATCATGAAACAACTAAAGAAGAAGAAGTTGAAGAAGAAAGAAATTGAAAAGATCGGTAATGGATATTACCTCTTCTTTGGAACGCTTCTTTGAATCCTCCACTTAGGGAACTAAGATTGGTATTTGAAGAAGACCAGGACCTCTAGGATTATTCTAGGGAAGTGGAGAGGAGAAAATGTCAGGGGTTGTCCGAGCTTGAGTGCTCAAATTGGTGTGAGGAGGAGGGGGAGGAGGTGCCCTTTTATAAGGGAGGAGAGGGGCACCTTAGGAATATCTCAAAATATTATTTTATATTAAAGTAAAAATTGGTTTATAATGGTTCCAAAGGGTCTTATTTCGAAGATAAGGTGGGGATGGGTCGAAATACTATCAACCAATAGGATTTAGACAAGTTTAGGGTATTATTTTAACCTTATCAATTAGATTTAACTCTAAGTTAAATAATTTAACTTTTACCGTGTCTTTTTGTTTTCTTTCACTATATGGTTAATACACTTACTATAACATGACAAACGAACCCAAAATTGTTTATTATTAATATATATATTCTTATCTAAGTCATTTGGCCGAACCTTAGATTTTTAGGAATACAATAACAATTAATAATATAATATTTGATTTAAAAACTATTTTGTGTCAATTTTGACACTATTTGATATATGATTTTTGTGAAAGTCATAAAAAAATTATATGTTGGAACCAAGTTGATTAAATCAACATTAATATATCATAGTAACCTAGAAAATTAGTTTAATTCATAAAAAGGCTCAAATTACATTCATTTGAGCATTTATAACATCAATTATGTTAATATTTCCTTAAAAGGGTAATTACTGCATCATCGTTGTGTCATAAATAAATTAATTTATTTAAAGTCTAAAAATTATAAATAAAATATCATTATGTAGGAAATCTTTTTAGCTTTCTAATGAATATTTATAGTCTAATTTATCTTATCTATAACCCCATATTAAAAATGATTTACTTATTAAACTTTGATTTTAACTATTTTAACCCTTCTTTAAATAAATTAATAATACATGTCCTAATCTAACCCAAGTGGGCCTAAATGGTCATATTTTATTCATAAGGATGTTTTTGGTCGAATTACACTTATCCAATAGAATTAGGACATGTGTTAGGGTAATAGTAATATCATATTTACCCTTAGTTACCCTATTTACTATTAACCGCGGTAATAAAAGTAAAAAGTTACTATTCACCAAAAAATTATTTTTTTCTCATTGAACCACATTTTACTTACTGATATCAACCGTGTCTGTCGGATTTTCGAAATTCCATTCACAGAAGCGGTAAAATTAAGTTTTATGCAAAATTCAGTTCTTAACCTACCACTTAGTGGTTTCACTATTCATCAAAAATTGAAAGTTTTCAGAAAAATACCAAAATTTCACCCTAGGCTAATTTCGGTATTCCGAATCCAAAAATAAAGTCCATTTTGAAAAATAAAATTTATAAAATTTCAAAAAGTGGTTATTACTATTCATAACGACTAGTTTTAATAATATTTTAATAGCATATCGTTGTTTAGTGAAACTCGGTATTGCGTACGACGCAAGCTATCGAGGAAGGTCGCGATTGCGTGTAAAGTAAGCCAAGCTAGTATGTAGTGAAAGATTCCTTTGATGATATATATAAAAAACAAAATATTAATCATAAAAATCTCGGGTGTTACAAGCTAACTCGTTTTGGTTTGAACCGAAGGACTTCAGGGGATGGATTTCAGGCAGAAATAAGGATTATATAGTCATATAAGTGATTTTGGGTAGTGATTTGGGTTGTTATTTGATGAACATAATAGGTTTTTTTGTGTTAAGATGGAAGAAGAGCTGTTTCCATTTTATAAGTGAGGTTGGTGGTACACTTGTAATATATTTGAAGTAGTGAGTTACACCCATGATTGTTTTGTGTAAGAAGTCTCCATTAATGGAAAATTATCTAAAATATAATCTATAATGTAATATTAGTTATATATTATGAGTTTGGTAAATTTTTATAAGTCATTATCCCCTTTTTATTACTTTTTAATCTCTCAGTAAACCGTTGTTTCCTTAATCCTTGTGATTAGTTTTAAAAGTTGTAATAAATAATATTTGTCAAAAATTTAATTGGAGTGATAATAAATTATACAATTTTCGGACTCCGTATATAGAATCTATCTTTTCAAAATTAAAATCATATAAGTGGATAAATGTATTGTAAAATTAATCCTATAGATGCGGTCAGACATCTGGTTTTTAAGAATAATATTTTTTTAAAAAAAAAGTAATTCTATATTAACACTATGAAGATTAATAATAATTTTATTAATGAAGTTAATATTTAAATATATATAAACTATAAATTTTATTTAAAAAATTCCCTAGTTTGGACTAATTTATGTTATTAAAAATTATAAAAATTATGAATTTTAAAACAGTGTTTCGAATGCCCCATTTCTTGAAACCAAAAAAATGAACAAATATAAAACAAATATATTGTTGATTCAAAAGTAATTAATTGGATTATATGTGACTAAATACTACATATTTTACATTAAGATATATTCAATGCATATTGATACTTTTAAATTTTATAATTTATTAAAATTAAATGAATTTATACAGAAGTCTGTATTTTTGACAATTCACTGAAAAATCATTTTTTAAACAAAAATCTCAAATTCTACCCAAATTTGATTTTTATTTGATGATTTAAAAAAATTCTACTAATATTATTAATTTTTAATTCTCAAATTTATAAAATAATCTTTGTAATATAACCTTTTAATAAAAAGGATTAACAAAAACAATTTTCTTCTTTATTTTAAAATTAATTATTATATTTAGTACTAATATAAGTAAATAATTCATAGTAATAAATTTAAAAATGATTTATTCTCTCATGAAATGGGTTTATTAATTATTCATCATTTTATAAATTACTACTGTTAAATTGTTATCACTTATTAAACCAATGGGGATATCTTTCCCTGATTGAATTTTCATATTTCGATGTTGCCTCTTCAACATTATATTCATTCCATAAAATAATAATGTCTATAAGAACCTTTTTCCACCAAAAAGTTTCACTATGGTCATGGATTTTATAGTTTTATATTCATAAGAATGATTGTCATCCAAATAAACTTCATCATGGATCAAAACCAATGATGAATCTGGAACATATTTCTTTAAAACTGAAGCATGAAATGTTTTGTGTACCTAGGATAAACTCTAAGGTAAGGACACTCAGTAGTAAATTGAACCAAAATTTTCTAGGATTAAATACATTCATATAATCCATAGACTTAAGTTTCCCTTTTACCAATATTCATAACACTTATCTATGGATAAAATTTTGTATGTACATGATCCCATACCTAGAAAAATATATATTTCTTTTAGATATCAACATATAATTTATTTATACTCTGAGATTTCCTCATATGTTGCTAAATCTAAAAGATTTTACCAGCCAATTCCTCAATTGTCTATGGTCCCATCATTATCCTCTAACCTACATCATATAAAAAATATTATGTCTGAAACAACTTTCTATATAATGCCTCAAATGGTGCCATCTATACACTAAAATGAATGCTATGATTGTATGAAAACTCAACCAAGGAATGATATTGATCCCATCTTCCCTGGGATTCCATTGCGAAATATTGTGCATATACTCAAATTTCATAATTTTATATAAGACTTCCCATTAAATTGAGGATGAAAAGGTATTGCAAAATTTAATTTAGTACTGAACAACATTTGATGTACCATCCATAAATTGAATGGAAATCTGTGATAATAGTTTGATAAAATATAGAATGGAACTCTGTATGATCTGTCTATCTCTATTAGATAATGTTAATAATGTTGTTCTAAATATATTATATCTCATATGGGAATAAAATATGTCTATTTTCATAATTGATAAATAATTACCTAAATCACATTGTTACATCTAGAAGTATTGTAAATTCCACTAAAAAATCCATTGATATAATTTCCCATTAACAATATGGTCCAGAAAAAGGATAAAGAATTCTATTTGGTAGTTTTCATTCTACTATAACTTGCAAACAAGTCAACTAATTTATTCTAAAGGCAGAAATTTCCCTTTTCATTCTATTCTATCATTAATTCTCCTAACGTTTTCCATATATCATAGTGCTCTGAAAATGAATAGAAACAAATGAACTTTGATCGTCACTCAATAAATCCTTCTTATATTAAGAATCATAAGGCAACCATAATCTATTCCCAAATCATAAAATAATTATTTTTCAATATTAAATTGGAAATATATGCTTCTAAATTAAATTTACATTTCCTTATAATGATTGATAGTTCTTCTAAACTCCGTATATTATTTCTAAAACAATCTAATACACAAAAACCAAAAAAAAAACAGAATATGTACCTCCATCCACAACATATAATATAAAATTTATCAATTCAATAACTAAAGGGTCACATACTAAAGGAATCATTATTAATTTAGAATATTTTTTGAATCAAAGAATTAACCACATTATTTTATGTTCCATTATGACAATTAATCATGTAATCAAAATACTTTACTAGTTCCAAACATATTCTATGTATCATGATTAATTATTTCGGAGTGAATATATACTTAAAATTCGGTGATTAGTTTATATTTATCACATTACTCTATTCAAATGATGCCTCTAATTTTTCAAATAAAAAATCATAGTAGCTAATACTAAACCATTTTTATGATAATTTAACTCTGGTTGTTTCAACTAATGCGAAGAATAAAAAATTTCCTAATAATTTTTTATTATGAAACACCCATGTCTCCTTAATGAATAATAACTATTTATAGAGAAATATCCATTTTTGGAATGTTGGTGAAAAAACTGGGGAATTCACCAATATTATTTTCAGTTCCAGAAAACAATAACCATATTCTTTTTTTAAGATGAATTTAACTCATTTTCTAGTTTTCATAGTTAGTGGTCAATAAATCCAAGAAATGTTTTCCATAAAATCACCCTGGTAATATGATATTAAAAAGAAAACTATGGTTATTTTTGATATTTTTGGGTCTTGTCCATTCTTCACCAATTTTATTTAGTAGGGTTAACAATTATTCTATATGTTAAAACAATCTATCGATGAAATGATATTTGGGATAAACAAAATCATCTTTCTGAATTTTTGATATAGTTTATTTTCATATAAGTGTTTCAAAAAAATTTATAAGGTTACTCTCATCATCCTACTGAATTTTAGGATGTACAAAAACATCATCAGTAAAAATAACCTGAAACATGTCCATGAACTCATGAAAACCTATATTAATAATATCCATAAATACAACATGTTCATTGGGAAACCAAAAAGAAAAACATTTAATAACATTTTTCTTATATCTATACGAAAAGGTAATCTTTGGAATGTTTAATTGTTTCACCTTCAACTTATGGTATCCTAATATAATGTAATTCTTTTAAAAAAATACTAATCTCACTATAGCTGATCAAAGGAATAATTGATATGAGTAAAATTATAATTATTTTTAAATGTGATGTCATTCAATGATATATAATCAATTCAATTACCCAATAAAGAATTTTTCATTTTAAGAAACAAATTGGGAGCCCCCAATGGTTAAGTGCTCGGTCAGATTGTACCATTATTTAATTTCTCCAACAATTTTAGTTTCAATTCAAAATGTCCCAGTAGAATAATTTGATAAGGATGTTTATAAATTTTCATGGAATCATTTGATATGTCCACAGTAAAATCAACATCTTGATCAAGAATAAAATTGTAATTCTTTTCATGAAATACATCCATGTATTCATTTACTACTTCTACATCACAAATTTGAACAATTTCAGTATTTTTAATAATATGAAGTAGGTGACTCCCACTATCATCTCTAATCAATTCATCGGCTTACTAGTGAGTTATCAATGGCCTGAAGTCATTGGATAATCATTATTGGGACATAAATATATCTTATAAATATAAAATGAATTCAAATCCATACCAAGATTTATAAAAAAATATATTATGCCAGGTTCAAATATATAATTTGAAATATCATCCCACTATTAACAATAGGAAGATACCTATAAATCATGGCTACTTTAATACTTCCACTGAGAGTTTTATAAAAAAATTAGTACATTCATTTAGGTGATATTCCCAATTGACATTTAATTTCATTAAAAATGTGAGAATTTGAAGATCTAGAGTCAAACAAAGTATTGAAATAATTCAAATACACATGTAACATACTATTCACAACTATATTAGATGACTTGACATCAAATATAGAGATAGAAAATGACTTTGATGAACCTTTATTTCTGATCTTGATGATTTCAGTCCCAAACAAATAACTTTGGACACATGTTGTCATAATGTACCACCTCATTGTAACTAAAACACCACACCGTTATATGTATATCAGTTCCCCCAAAAATAAAAACCCTTAATATCATTGTTCTTATATCTGGACTAAAATGTAATCTTTGGAATGTTTAATTCATTCACCTTCAACTTATGGTACACTAATATCACGTAATTCTTTTAAAAAAATATTAATCTCACTATAGCTGATCAAATGAATAATTGATATGAGAAAAATTATAATTATTTTTAAATGTGATGTTATTCAAGGATATATAATAAATTCAATTACACAATAAATCAAATTTCATTTTAATAAACAAAATGGGATCCCCCAATGGTGATGTGCTCCGTCATATTGAACCATTATCTAATTTCTCCAAAAATTTTAGTTTCAATTCACAATGTCCCACCAGAACCATTTGATAAGGATGTTTATAAGTAGTCATGGAATCATTTGATAAGTCCACAGTATAATCAACTTCTTTATCAAGAATAAAATTGTAATTTTTTTCTTGAAATACATCCATGTATTCATTTACTACTTCTACATCACTAATTTTAACAGTTTCAGTATTTTCAATAATATGAGGTAGGTGACTCCCACTATCATCTCCAATTAATTAATTGGATTACTACTGAGTTATCAAAGGACTGAAGTCATTGGAGAATCATTATTGGGACATAAATATATCTTATAAATATAAAATGAATTATAATCCATACGAAGATTTATAAAAAAATATATTATGGCCGGTTCAAATTTTTTTTTTTGAAATATCATCCCACTATTAACAATCAGAAGATACCTATAAATCATGGCTACAGTAATACTTCCACTAAGAGTTTTATCATATAAAAATATTACATTCATTTAGGTGATACTCCCAATTGACATTTAATTTCACTAGAAATGAGAGAATTTGAAGATCTAGAGTCAAAAAGAGTATTGAAATAATTCAAATACACATGTAACATACTATTCACCACTATATTATATGACTCAACATAAAATATAGAGATAGAAAATGACTTTGATGAACCTTTATTTCTGATCTTGATGATTTCTGTCCCAAAAAAATAACTTTAGACACATGTTGTCATAATGTACCACCTCATTGTAACTAAAACACCACACCGTTATATGTATATCAGTTTCCCCATTTTTTTTGTTCATGGATCTTTTATTTCTAGTCACAAACATTATGAAAAAATGAACACACAGTAAACAATTTCCAAATATTATCAAAAAATCCTTGAAATGTTGTTCCCCACGCTAAGAAAATTATAGGGGCATACCTATAAACTTCATAGCTAGTTTTCCCCAATTCCTACCACCGTGGAATTTTCTTAATGTTGTTATCATGATGAACATATGTGTCCATAAACATAATTTGAGAATTCTCATCCCAACAATCCACTTTCTAATATATTTTAAATTCTCATATAGCCAAGTCACCTCATAAAAATATTGATTCAACCCCAAATTAAACCTATTATTTCTCTATCAATGTCCAAAATAAAATACAGTAACATACCTAGAAATTATTGTAATTTTTTCTTCAAATATAGCTCTATAATCATAATATTCTTTCATTAGTTGAAGAAATAATTTTTCCATCCCACTCAAACAACCTTTGAGAGACATTTCAGAAGTAAAAAAATCCTTATGTGTATCCCATTAGATGAAATCATGATAATTGTTATCCATTGTATTCTCAACAAAACCCAACATCGATTAACTTCTCCTAACAAAAACATAAAAATCTAAATTTTGACAAACTCAATGTCCCATGACAACAAGTATATTTTCTATGGAATTCTTGCATCCTTTGGATACCATAGGTTGAAATGATCCACTAAAATATAGGTGATGTTTTTGTCATTATAATTTCCCAAAAAATGAACATTCCTTCATGGTAGACTAAGTTCCTCTATAAAATAGATATCACTAACATTTATATATTGTGTGAAATAAGTATTCAATAAAGAAACTATTATATTATATTTCCCACCGTCCTGAGATACTTAATTGGAAGGATATTTTCCTCTCAGTTCATTCTCACTATTGATTCCTTGCTTAGTATAGGGAAAACCATTCATAATTGAAATAGCTTAGATGAAAGAGACTTATTGATTTTTAAATTCAATATAATTTTATCTTTACCTAATGTTAAAATCATTCAAGGTAATTATATTAACATTTTATTAAACACTAGAGTTATGCGAACTATCCTCTGATACCACATATAATGACATAGCCTTAAACATTACACAATATTGGGTTGTAAGTAAATAATTCATTATCATTATTTTTAGGATCATATCAGGTTCATATTTTTATATACTTAGTTCATAACTACTATATTAAAAAAATCATATAATACAAAGTGGACACTTTCTATTTGTATCCATTTTTTCTATAATATAAAATAGTTAAAATAAAAAATGGGTTCATTAAATGGGAAATATTAATGATTTTCAACTTCAATTCTTTATTTCCTCTACGTATCCTTAAATTCAAAAAAAACATTGTATAAACATGTGATGATCAAAGAATGATTGTAAAGGATATGAATGGAAATGGGATCATTAGTACTATGAAAACATGAAATCCCAACTAATATTTAAATTTATCATAAAAGTTATTTGAGAATTTGAAATAATTTATTTTCACTTGAAAAAGAGACGAAATTTATTCTAAATGATAATCCATAAAACATATGTCAAGAAATTAAATCAATTTTCAGTGACTTAGAGTATCATATTTATAAAAACCTTTAAAAAGACTTTTATTTATAATAACGATTTGGTTTTATTAAAATATATTTATTACTCAATTCCATGGATATCAATCTTGGATCACCTATAATTTAAGCTATAATTATATCTCCCAACACAATCTGATCTTCCCCATCATATATGTTGTAATGGTCCCACTAGATGAAATCTTTTCCCCCATCATATAAGCTATAATAGGCTCACCCGGTGCTATTTGGGCCCACACATATCTATATTATAATTATCACGTACCATATCATGAACAAAAAATTACTCATAAAAATTTATTTTATAAATTATTTGGAAGAATCATTTAAAATCATACACAAATCAATTTTTGATGTCAAAATTCCATTGCCTTTTAAAGCATATTTTTCAATATAAAAGTACCTTTCAATTTTGGACAACGATTTTTAGTTAAAAACTAAAAAAATACAAACAAATAAATTTTTAATGAAGGAAAATATGAAATATTGAAAACCTATATAAAAATAAAATAATAGTCAAATTGGTGGAAAACAATTGGCGTGTGCATTTAGAAAATGAAATTATTTTTGTCATTTTTCAGAATGTTATGCACAAAAAATGTAAAAATATTCCTTCTAAAGACCTTTTAAAATAAATTTAAAATGAGATATAATATTTAAATTATAAATATTTTATTTTCATATAAAAATTTATATTTATTCATTCTTTCTTCTCCCATGTAACATGTTTTCTTGTTAGAAAACACTACTTCTGGATGGTTTTCATTCAATTTAGTTATGGAACCAGAAACATCCAACAGTTCGTTATCCAAAAGGAACTGCTTTCCAAATGTATTCATTCATTGGGATTGAACCTACGATACTTAAGAACATACATTGTTCAAGAGTATGGGATGTCAAGCTTATCACACTCTTGGGGGGGGGGGAATTATTACCTACTCCGAGACGCTCTTATATATTTAATATATTTTCATGAATCCTTGTTAATTTACCAAGTAAAACATAGGTTTCACTTGAAATTTAATGTCAATTATCAATATGTGTGAAATTTAGAATGATCATTATGTATTCTAGGTTCTTAATTAATGTATAAATTTGTATGTATTTGTGGTTCTCCATCAATGGTATCCTCTCATATATTGTTTAGATATTATTTTAATAGTTGTTATGATAATATTGGTTTTTAAGACTCTTAGTGGGGCACTATACAATTTATTTTCATCTAGAGATATTAAATATTGTTTTTAAGTTGGGATCATATCCATAAATGGGCTACCAACGTATTCTTGTGAAAGGAAGCAGAACCCTCATAGTTTGGTTCCACATATGGGGACATATCATGCCTTTCAAGGTCTTGAGATAATGACCTAACCATATAGTATAATGTCATGTGGTAAGAACATATAAGTGGAAGGTTCATAGTCAAATATTAGCGTGGGACTTATGTGTAAGCCATACAAGGAAGCTGGAAAAGATATCAGTTTTCTTGTTGGATTAGACCCTGTTGGGAATATGGATCAGAAAGACAATGGTTTTTTTGGAGTGGTTGGTTTGAGCCTCAGAGAGGCTTCCTACATATCCTACTTGGATGGGAATCAATGCCAACACAGTTGGATGCATATCGTAGGGGTGTATGACCCTTTTATATAAATAGATCAGGGATTACTATTAAAGATGATTTCTGAATTAAGGGAATTTGGTTTGGATTCATAAATAGGATATCCAATGAGCTCGGGTCCTGGTGATGGCTTCCTATATTTCCCAATTATGGTGGGAATCATAGTTCTCGCAATTCAAGATGTGGTAGATTGTGTGGATTTTTTTATCATCACCATTCAATAGACCCACATGAGTCATGATATGTATGAGAGAAAATATGATGTGTAAGATTTAATAAACCACACTCTCTCTTCTGCTAATGGGAGAGGGTGGGGCTACAACAAATTAAGTTGAGCCGATGGTGGGAAAGGGCGTGAAGCGATGAAACTTTAAATGTGGGATGAAATTAGAGTTCATGTGCTCCGAATCCCAAAATATTATTGACTTACCTTAGTGGGGGTGCCCTGATTAGATCCTAGGATAAGAGGGATAATTCTCCTTTGTTTTAATGGAAATGAAAGTGTGACCCATACTCTCCTTATTGGGAACTGGCGGTTCCGAGTCTTAGAGATGGGAAGGGGAGGTTAGAGTCTCATTCCCAAAATCTATGACATGGAACTTCCCAACATTATCACTAGGTTAATAATCCATGTGACTTTAGATATAAAAACCTAAAACGTCAAAAGGATCTTGAATCCTTTAGAATATGAATGCTGGAAACCTGTGATTGTTGATATACAATCCCAAAATATGTGACACACTGATGTGACCTTCCCAAAGGATTGAAAAGTTAGAAGGTTTTTTTGGAGTTTTCAACATTGTCCCTTTCAGATTAGGAAACCATGGAAGAAGATGCCCTACCATGAGTGGATTTGGCAGGGGTTAACAATGTTATATGCATTGGAATTGAGCGCATCTATGCATCGTAGCTATACCATGTAGGTATGTCACATAGGTACACTCCACAGGTATGTTGCGTAGGTGTGCCGCATAGGTCTTAGTGATGACTGAAAAAAATAATAACATAGGATAACAAATACTGTGAAAGCTTAAAAAATGAATTTCTTAAAAAATGTGCTTATCCCATCTAGTTCTCTCTTCTCTCATGCTTTTAGAGAGCTACCTGAGAATGTCTGGGGGATCTAGGTGAAGGAGCTACGCAATGGGAGCATGAAGAGTTCAGCCAATATTTATCAGTTCTCAACTGACGATCCCAATGGTCCTATTTATAGGTGATGATGGGAGCTACTTGAATTGAGTTCGTCGTCATAGGACGACCGCGTAGCTCCTTTGCATAGGGGTAAAGAATAAATCTTATCACCTAGCTCTATTGTGTAGCTCATCCACATAGACCACTTTATTATTTTAATCCCTTTACTTATTTTACCTTCTTCTTGAGAGTTTGAAATATTAGGAGGAGGTATTCGAATTTTTTTTTCATACTAATGAGTGTCAAAAAAATATCCACCTCAAGATTGGATCTGATTAGAAGGAGGGATGGTTCCTAAGGTAAGATTATACAGAAAGGACTATGGTGTAAATTCTGAACTATGATGTTTTTGGGTGTATCAATATCTCGTGTGTATGCCATGTAGCAATATCATGCTGACATACTGCGTACGTAGATGATGTCTATAAATAACACCGTTCTTTTGCGATTTTTTTTCACCTGAGATGTGATATTTTCCCCTACCATTACGTATCTTGTTCGTTCAGCCATGTAGTGTTGTTTTAAAGACCCAGAATTTCAATGGATTTTTTTTCCTATTTTGATACATGGGAATTTTACGAGTCTTTAGTTTTTGACGACGCCTTATTCCGAGGCCTAGTGTGCCCTGAATCAATTTCTGAAGTTTTGTTCTGGTACGTTCAGTAAACGTACGTCTGTGATTTTATATCTTTTGAATCAATGCTCAGAATTGAAATATGAGGGCCCCATTGAACTAACAACACTGATATTCTCTTAAGGAGACCTTCACTGCAGTTGTGTTTTATCGAGATTGGATGTTAATTTTTGGGGTTTCTAAATAATTTAAATAAAAATATGTCTAGAAAATTTTTATTTGAGTGGTGGTTTAATCCTCCAATGGGAGGTTGGTGGTGGGGCCCACCCGATCATAACCTCCCATGGGAGGAAATTATGTGATGGGGCCCACATGAGCTCAAACCCCCTTTAACCCCTTGAGTACCCCACTAATGGGGGGAAACTCTTGAACTACCCCTTAGTGGTTCCAACACACCTAAAAGATAATTAATGCCTAAATTAATTATATTTTTAAAACTTTTGAATCCTTCCACCCCATTTAATTTAATGAGTTGTTTAATTTAATTAAACACAACTCTTGTGTGTTGTGGTTCCAACAAATAAAAGACTCCTCTATTATTTTTGGTTGGCGACATGGTTGAGTCTTTATTCTTCAACAAAGAATGACATCCTCTTCAATGAAGAACGACATCCTCTCCAACGAAGAATGATATCCTCTCAATGAGGAAAGCCCGTCTCCACCAAGGAACAAAGACACCGTCCTCTCCCTTTCCAACTAAGGAAGGAAAGGGAATACGCCGCCTGTGAAGAACGTTTCCAACGACGACACCATCTCCTCCCGACATCAATAGAACGATGACACCTCCCCGCGACTCCGCCGAGCGAACAACAATTACAAGGTAGGGGGATTTGATTATTTTAATGTGTGAATTATAACCTCATTCCTCATTGTCTTTTTTGGTTCGATGATGGCCATTTTTTATCACCTAATGTAGAGGGAATGGGCCAGACAAACACGGCCCGACAACCCTCCATTGGTTCATGTTTGGTTGAAGATGGAGGCAGAGCCGGAAGGGTGCGGTGCCGTCGCACCGTGCCGGAGGAAGGGGGTGACGGCCATGTGGGCCGCAGCGGACGGAAGAGTCGCGACGCCATCACACCGCGTTGGAGGAAGGGGGATGCGGCCTTGCGGGCTGTGGAGAATGAAAAAGGCACGCCACCGTTGCGACGCGCCAAGGAAGACCCTCAGCCGGTCCGCCACAGCCGGGCCACACCTCAGCCGGGCTGCCCCACAACCGGGCCGCCATTGCCGGGCCCCCCCTCTGCCGGGCCGCCACGGGCTGAACCACCACGGTCGGGCCTCCCCTTGGTCGGGCCGCCCTGGTCCAGGCCACACCTTCGTGTTGGGCCACACCTTCAGGTTGGGCCGACCACTCGGGTCGGGCCGCACATTTAAGATGGGCCAACCATTCAGGTTGGGCCACACCAGTGGACGGGGTTAGAACTCGGTTTGGACCGGGTCGAGCCGTGTCGGTCCAACTGGGTTGGACCGGACCCAGACCCGCTATGGCCAATTATCCTTTTTTCTTGTATATTGGGCTACAGTTATCCATTGAGGATCCACCTACATAGATAAAATTCTTGGATCATGGTGAATCTTTTGGCATACCCCACTTGAGGTTTGGACGTATTTGGGGTATGGTCAGGTTGGTTTGAACAAAAAAACCAACCAGGCTCCAGGAACGGGAATGCTAATATCTCACAGACCGGGCGTCCGATTGACGCGCCGTCTATCACGTTGGGTTCCTTATGATGATGTGGAACTACGTGATACATCAAACTAAGAATTTGTGGTAGTTGATGTATCAAAACTTGGATCGAGGAGCGGACCCTCCCGAAATTGAGCGTAATGAGTGCGGGAACCCTAGGGTTGGCTACTACTGAGATGACATGATCCTCCGTGGGTTCACATCGACGATACTGTACCATGATCCTCCGTGGGTTCAACAATGATGACTTTTATACCGGGATCCTCCGTGGGTTCGATAGAAGTGACTAATTTACTGGGAACCTCTGTGGGTTCGACAGTGAGGACTTCTGTACTGGGATCCTCCATGGGTTCGACAGTGACAACTTCTGTACCAGGATCCTACGTGGGATCAACAGCGCTGATACTGTTCCAGGATCCAATGTGGGTTCAATAGAGGATATGATTTAGTGGCTATAACTAATCACCTCTACCCATCTACATGAGTAGTATAACTATGTGAGGTGAGACTTGACTTTCAGTCGATAATCATCGAGATGATTGACTTTACTTCCTTTGTGGAATGGGTTGTGCTTGGGCTCGAGAGTTGGAGATAAACTGTGATTGGTAACTTAGTTATATATATGGGAATATAAATAAGTAGGGTTGGTTGATAATTTTTGAGTTTATCTTTCTTATTTGGTTTATCCTTATTGGATTTTGGGAGACCTTGTAGGGTCTCATGGTCCCATACTGAGTATTGTTATACTCACCCCTGCATGGGCTTCGCCCGCACCTTGTTGTTTTCTGTGAAGATGATGGTCTGTAGTGATCAAGGTTGAGGGTGACAGACGTGAGGATGCTCAGAGATGGACTAGACATGATGTACCTTAGGGACGCGTTTTCGAGTTCTGTACCCACTATTCTGGTAGGATTAACCGGTTGATGATCCAGGAGTTGTTTTTTCCTTTTTACTTGTACATGTACTTGTTGTTCAGTTGGGTTTGTATACTAGCCCAATTACATTCAACACATTTTTCCTTTTCTATTTTAGTACTTGTTGCTTCTAAATCTTGTGTTTAGACTGCATGAGTTACAGGTTAAAAGGAAATGCCTTCCCTTTTTATTGAGGATTCACCTTTGGTGCTAGTCGCAGGCCCCTCGCCTATGAAAGGCGTGCTTGGGGTAGTCATGGTGCAGGCCCCGAGGATGCGTCATGACAGTTGTGCCCTCGCATATGTCCCTTGAAATTTTCTTAGGGGGAAACCATTTGAGCAGTGGAGCTACATTGAACGATTTCATCGAAGGTCATGAACTAGGATATTTACCAAAGGACCTACATGGATGACCTCACTGAAGAAGCTACGCTGAGAATTTCTTTTTCCAAATTCATAAAATCATTTATGTTAAAATTTTGAATTTTCTTAAGTAAAAATTCCAACATAATGGGGGGGGGACAGTAATAATTTTGTAGAATATGGCTCACTTGATGACCGAAAATGAGGAAGATAAAGCACGTCAAACTGATATGATGAAAATTGTCAGACTAGACTATTATGATGTTGGGGAGAGTACTCTCCTTGGTCTATTGATATTCTATATTACATATCATCATGAATTTCCATGATGTCACTATCTACCTCTGTATGGACATGGGATTTTGTAACATGCCCATATTTCAAATATTAAGAGGTACATTCCAAAGACATTATGTTTCCAACACTTTAATTTTCATTGAATAAATATCACCTTGAAGGGTATTACTATTAATGAGGTAACAATCTCTATTGGATGCATCGTACATCATAGCGGTCGTACCCCTAATCTAAAAGATCATGTTGTAGAGCCATGGCCAAATTGTTATGATTAAATCTTTTGTACTTTGAAAATAGATCAATATAACGGTTGGAAGGAATATTGGGATCTTCATTATGGGGGAAGAGTTAATCCTAAACGGATGTGGGGATTTTGGGTACCCCAGACTTAATCAGAATTTAAGAAATAACTATCAGATGCTCACCTTTAGAATCTATCTAGATGGGAATAAAATTGGTTTACAAAAATGACATCATTCTTGAATTTATGTGCTGATGGAGTCCTCAAAAAAATACATCCCACTTGATGCTTGGTGAGGTTGGCATTAGTCTATCAGATATCTACAAAATATCTAGGATTCCAATTCTCAGGGAGATGTATGATGAGTTCATTAAACAAGTAACAAAATGGGGTGATGGTACTAGGACACCACCATTAGCACATGAAATATTAAAAATATCAAAGTAATTTCCTAAATTCCCGAAATATATTCACGTAAGAGTGTGGATGGAAGCCTTTCTATAACCAACAATAGAGAAAGGTCCCACCTATGGAAGTCCTATTTTTTTCCATCTGTAGATAATTTGGGAATTTTAGGCACATATAGTCCCACATTGGAGAGAAGTTACTATAAGCACTAGTGATATAATGTAAAATATGATATTGATGTGAAGGCACACTTAACCAACATCCTTGAAATATGGCTATGCTTTTACCTTCTTCTAGTATGTGAGTCCAACATCGATGTAAGGCCATGTAATTTTTTTATCGTATCCAAATTGGCATGGGGAAGATATATTGGATTAGAAACTCTTGTATTTTCAATAATTAATTATTTTCTTCTGCATTTTGATAATTGGAAGGCTCCTTTTAGACTTACAATGCTATTTCATGTTTTTTTGGGATGAATTTCGATACAATTTTTTTAAATTCAGTTTAGAATTCAGTTATACTTCCCAATGTTCGATTTACTCAATTTTATAGAAATTATCTGGTGTTCAGCCTTTGAACTTGAGACCTAATGTAGTGCTAAATGTATTAAATTCATTATGAGAATTTATCTTCTTCCCTTCTAGTAACCCCCAAACTATAACATTAGTCATGATGGTAAGGAAGAAAATTATGAGCTTAGGTCCTATATGATTGCATTCAGGGAGAATGTGTTATCAATTAGGATTGATGGTAAAATTATCTATGAGGCTAATATCCCTTTTCGATTTTCTCACTAATTAAATTGAATCTAATAAACAATAATATTTCCTCCCACATATATTAGATATGGGAAACATCCAATGGTAGCAATAAAAAATTGGATTCTGATGGATTTAGAGTCATCTAAATTATCAATTATTTTACCTCTATCAGATGCATCTATTTGATTAGAATAAGGATATACAAAATCTTGTGCTTCTTTATTCCCTCAATGGAATTTAAGAAGAGGAATATATGAGGTAACCGCCATGAACCTGTCGTGCATATAAATTGTGGTAAAAGGTCTAAATCCCAAGATGATGTAGAGGATTTAGATGTGTCAGAACCTTAAATACACCTCCATAGAAGATATACCAAGAAGACCAAGGCTAGAGAAACTACACCTCCAAAACTGAGGAGATCTAGTCATGTTATCAGAAAGAGATTCCCATCCCATATGCTGATTTTTTTGAAAATGAAGGGAGGACTGATATTGATTTCCAATCAGAGGGTGTTGAAAATTCTCTATAGCCAACAATATTAAAACTGAATTATGTGTGACCTTCAACTATTAAATTTTGAAAGAGATAGGCTCGTGAACTCATGGATTCACATGCATTCCTTCAAAATGAACTTCAAATACCTGATGTGGGTGAAATTAAGGAACCTTTTTATTTTCATCCAGATAATAACAAGGCTAATGTAAGAGAGTATATTATGGAGTTGGAAACATTTATATATGCAACTGATGATCAAATTCTAGCCTCAAAATGAGTTTCCAATATGATAAAACTATGTATATATGAAGTGGTAATTATTCACCCTTATGTGGAATGTCACATTTATGTTTATATTGAGAATGTATTTTCCTTTTATTTTGTTTCAATTATACTTTTTTACACATGGTCATTAATAATGATGAGATTATATTTTTCATCTAGAATTTAGGGAAGGGACCTCAGTGCAGTTTCATGGGTCACCAAGGAATGATCCAATATGTTCCCCGATTGACACATTAGATGATCTAACCATGTATCCATATCATTTTACTGGGAGAAAATCAAGACTAGGGTAATAAAGACAGACAATCCTCA
The DNA here is from genome assembly GCA_963277665.1 of Viscum album. NCBI lineage: Eukaryota > Viridiplantae > Streptophyta > Magnoliopsida > Santalales > Viscaceae > Viscum > Viscum album. The sequence continues at coordinate 1,756,505,716 of OY728153.1, forward strand.
GCCACTACCTCAAGTTTCTACTGCCAAGAGTTTTATTTCAATTTCTTCACATTATTATAAGAAGAAACACAAGTGAGCATTGAGATTGATATGATGTGTACTTCAATGAAGTAAATATTTTTTCTATACTTTGGTATTATGAATTTTTTGATACACCTTGGTGTCCATGTTCATCCTATTGAAGGATCTACATATCTCTCTTCTCTTATGTTCTTAAAAATAGGTCCTTCAAAAAAGTAGAAGTAAACATGAGAAGAATCACTGATTCATGCTGATGAATATGTTATTTTGACAGTTGAGACCTCAAAAGTACATATTTTTTTCTCCTGATTCAATTGAGAGAGGAAAAGATCATGGAAATGTAAAATACATTTCTATTGAGTATAAAATGTTTTTTAATATTCTACTCTCCAAAGAATCTTATATCAGTTTCTGTTTCTAATTAATCTTCTAATAATATATGTTTATATTCATATTCCTCTAGAAGGATGGAATGAGGATCCTGAGAAATCTGGAGTAGATACTAGTACTGATTCTAATATTCCAAACCTGATGACATTTCACCAGTTAAAGAATTGAAGAAACAAAATGGCAGCAAAGCCAATTTGGGAATCTACCAACATTTGTTGGATACATTAAATAGTGAAAATGCTATAACATTCCAATATGAATACACTGAAATAATGAACTCTATTAATAAAAAATTGATATTCTAGGTTCCATCATGGATTTTGGAGACTTTCATGATGAATGAAAAGTACATAAGTTATTATTATTTCATTTCCCACACCTAATTTTTCTTCTTTAACTAGGTACTTCACATCAACATTGAACCTATGCACCTTTTTCTATAGAGAATGTTTCCAAAGGCATTAAAAATGGGGAATTCCACTCTATCCTTATTCTTATGAATCTAGAGAAATACCAACTGAGAACCCAATATTGGGAGAAGATCTAGAGCCTTCAATCATGGAAAATGGTAAAACTACAGAGAATACTCTTCACCAATACACAATTGCACAAAATACTGATGTTGAGAATACTAGAGATGAATCTAATCAAGAAGCCGACTTTTTAGTGCGTATATTATCGATGGTCTAGATCATGCTCTATTTCTACCATTTTTCTGAAACTGATAGTGATTTTTACTCGCTGTTTAGGGTTATTGGCTCCCATAAATTGTTCTAAAGATAATATTTCTATGTTGGCTCAAACATCCATAGAAGGTGAAACATCCACTATTCTAAGTGAAGCAGAGCAAGGAACCTGTCGAGGTGATTTTTTCCTATAGTAAATTATACCATATGGTAGTGACTCAGATTCATATTTAGAGATTCATGTTTCACTTTTCATTAAACGTAAAAATACATGGCTACTAATTTGGAAGATAATTGAATAGAAGACATTCGATGATCTTTTGTCTAATTTTGGAATACTTCGAACACTATATTGCATATTAGTATTTAGTGGATTTAATTATCACCTGGTCAAGAATGAAATGAAAGAGACCATTCACTGAAGAGAGCAAGAACATAAGTTGTGAAATGATATTTAAATGGCCAAATGACATATTAATGTTGAGATCATCCAATATACAGTAGTTGAGGCAAAGGCCAACCATAGTAAGAGGTCGACATAAATTAGCAAATAAATTAAGGAGGTGTTGAAGGAGATGATACTTCTTCAACAATAAATGGATTATTTTCATATCAAACATGATAAATTGAACAACAAATATGGAGAAACCTAGTTGGAAGGGACAACTTCCATTTCAACTACCAAAGAAGAACTTCATCAAGATGAGGAGGCTAAATATTCTCAAATATCTCAAATTCATCAAGATACTGATAAGGCTCATGAAGACATTCAATAGCTGATGAGTCATTTTTAGAGACCCTTTTAATACCAGATAGAGGGGCTCCCTTATGTGGATGTTGCTCTAATTTTATCATATTAATGAAAAACATTTTTATCCAATCATATATCAATTAATTATTTCTTTTTTTCTTTAATTTCAATATAAAATGTGATGAATTTTTCTTAACATCAAACCATTATGTCAGATAATAATAACTACAATCACAGGAATGGGGGTACTCAAATAAATTACATAAGCCAATGGGTCTAGTGAGAATAGTTTTATTTTTACTAAGGTTATATATACAAACCCACAAAAATTGTATGTTTTGGATTTTTGTTTTCAAATATTGCCTAAACCATAAAAAATATAGCTTTAGTGAGCTAAGACTCGACTTTTTTTTTGCTGGGTACCCTTTGGGGGTTTTCAACATAGTGAGTGTTATTTCTCTTTTATTAACAGTTTAACTTCATGCATGTTGGACTATAAAGATAGTGTTTAAGGACGAATATCTTTGACCATAAATTTAGATATTATTTCCCAAACAAGGATTAGTGTCTAGGAATAGCTCCAGTATTCTATAGATACATCCAAGGGGAATTTTGTGTCATAATTTTTTGTTATGGTCACCAATTCTAAAACATGATATATAAATATAAATGAGGTCTATTCTATGAATGATTTTACTGCCTTTTGACAAACCCATTATTGGAGCTATATTATACATGGATAATAGGGGCATGTTCTGCATAGACAAAAAGTGGTATCCTTAGAATGACATGCCCGTTATGTAAGAGAATTATATGCAATTAAGGGAACCCACAACATAGGTAGAAAAAAGAGATCTGAAAATTTTAAATTTTATTGTTGATAAACAAGGGAAATTATGATTTGGGTGACCTAATACCACAATTGGTGATTTTTCCAAATAAATAGATCAAAGGGTAAAGGAACATTTGTGTCGCATATGTCATGAATTGGGAAACCACTTCTATATAGATTTGGTGTGGGAGGAATGGTTATAATTTTTTAGAAAGGGGGATTTCTAATATCATGCTATGCTGTTTTAATGTCATGCAGTGAGGACATTATACTATGTAGTTTCAAGTCATGTAGTGATGATGTTATACTATGCAATTTTAATTCATGCAGTGAGGACATTATACTGCGTATTTTCATGTCATTCCATGAGGACATTGGGGTGGTTTTAATTTAAGGTCTTCAGCTCTGACCAAATATTTAAGACTTTCTAATATAATGATAATTTTTCTGGAAACATACTACCATGATTTGGTATGGAAATAAAGAGTGGTAAACTATTATTTAGGAATTTCTTGATATGGGGAATGGTGTGGGAAAAGGGCTAAAGGAATTAGAGAAAGTCTTTTCTAAAAATGAAGTTACAATTATTTAACGAACCCATTATTGAGGTTGTACTATGCAGGGCCAACTAAGACATATAAACATAGCCAAATAGTGGAATATTTTGACTAACAAGACTATTATTTAGGAAACTTATGAAAGGTCACCTAGGGGAATATACTGCATAGTCATGAAAAAATGATCTTGGGTATAAAACATTCTATTGATAAAAGCCAAATAAATTTTATAGAGATTTATATTTTCCATATAACAGAGTTTGGTTTATAGAGAATGGTACCTGAATACCAAAGAAGAATTTCCAATCATGATTTCCAATGAATTGAAGGAATATGAATTCTATGAAGGTCTGGCCCAAATGTAGGAAGTATGGAATCTATTGTTTTAGGTAATACAAAAAGTACCAAACTATAATGGAAACATTATATGAAATGTTGTTAAATTATACAAGTTTATTTGAATATTATTTAAACACATGGAGAGGAAAAATGTGAAAACAATGGTCTAGGATACTTTCAGATAGAGAGAAATGTAATGGGGGAATATAAATAGATGGATGCTTTAAGATAAATATTCTTTTATATTGTCATAAAAATTTTAAGTGGCCAAAATATGATTTTACCAAGAACAAAGTTACCATTACTTGACAAACCCGTTAGGGGGGGCTGTATTTTGCACAACAGACTAGGTCATAAACTTCCTAGGTAAATATTGTTATCTTTTGACTAACAACCCTATTATGTAGGTGAATTATGCAAGGCCACATATGGTAATGTACTGCATATTCAGGCCAAATAGATATCATCTATCATAAATTTTATTTCATTAGGTACATTTCAGTTTACTATCATACAACATGGACATGAGGTGATTCCGACATGAAAAAGTATATTGCAGCTGAACCAGATAATTAAACCCTAGTGTCACTATGTTTCTCTTACAGATTAGAATCAATCCATACATAGTTCTTGAATCATTTCCTATGATGTTTTGATTCATACAAACATGGAATCAAGAGGGTGTTTTTTTGTGGTTGATCCCGAGATTGGTGATCTAGGCATCACTACAAATCCCATTGGAATAAGAATCTAGTCATACGTTGTTCTTCACATGGTGTCTCAATGCATATCTTATTCAAACATAGGGAGAAATAGAACTCATGATCCGCTAAAGAGTAGTAACGATGTGAGTAATTCTTGCGCATGGAATCTAGTCAATTTTTTAGGGAACCATAAGGAATAAGAATTTTCAGTATCTTTTGGGGTTTATTAACCTTCATTGATGTAGATGTTAATAGTATGGTTTAATGTCGTGTAGTTAGGAAAAATGATGTCAGGCAATTTAACGTCATGTGACAAGGACAAATATTCTATGCATTTTAACATCATGCAGAATGGATGTATAAGGTTATTATGTAGTTTATTGTCTTGAAAATATGACTTTATGCTATGAACTTTCAAGTCATGTAGTGAGAAAAATGATGTTGTGTGATTAAACAAATTACTTCATCAAGAATCATTCTTTGTTTCGAGTTTCAATGAGTTCTCTATCCATTTATATTAGGGAATAAGATCCATTAGAGTATACCTTATGTATAGAGTACGGTCCTTCCCACATTGGCTCAAACATTGGAGGCCTCAATCCTGGTATCATTGGAGTCCTGAGGAATAATACCAAATATCCATGAATAAATTAACAGATCCAATAATTCTTGTTAAATTGTCATGAAATTATTTTCTAATAGACTTTAATATGATGCAAGGTATGAAATATCTTTTTGTTTAATAGTTTTAGTTCATTAAATTGCTTCTGAGGCTATTCATCTATTGATAACTGATAAAAAATTTCAATTCAGAGTGAAGGAAATTGAATTTCAATAGTTAAAACTATTTTTCTTCCATACACCAATGAGTATAGAGTTACATGAGTGGCAATATGGGCAGTGGTCCGATAATTTCGTAAATCACGAAAAAGATTATCAAGCCAATATTTCTCATCATTATCCAATAGTTTTAGGATTATATTTGATAGGGTCTTATTTAAATCCATTATCTATCCATTATCTACTGCATAATTGAAAAAAGAATGGTTGGATTTAATATTGTGATTACGATATAACTTATTTACCTCAAACAAGAGAAATTGTTGTTGTTTTCTGTTAATATGGTATGAGGGAAACCAAATTTGGAAATTATTTTTTATTAGAAAAATATCATAATGAATTTGGCCCTGAATTATTTGAGAGGAATTTATTCAGCCCATTGGAGAATCAATCAGTAGAATTAAGAATATACTTGAACTTATTAGCCATAGCTGGAGTATGAGGTCCTACTATATCCATTCCCCATGTAGAAAATGGCCAGATATATTTAGTTGTATATATAAAATCTGTGGGATGATAAATGAAGTTGTCATGCACTTGAAAGGGATGACATTTCTTTGTGAAATTTTTTCAATCATGTGTCATTGATGGCTAGAAGTATCAAAACCTTCATATTTGATCAATAGCCTTTGCCCAGATTGGTGAGCACCACAAGCTCTTATGTGTACCTCTTTCCTGACATCTACAGTTTCTTCTCTATCAATACACCTGAAGAGGACTCCATCAGAGGCAAATTTGTAGAGGATCTTATGGTAATCTAGGCTATCATAAAGAGTTTAATTGACCACTCATCACCAGGTTTTCTCCTTTTCATCTCTCTCTGATGGAAGTACTCCATTTTGATGGTATTTCATGATAGGTGTCATCCATCCCATAGTATGGCCATACGGCTCATAAGTAGGGATGATTTCATTAATTGCTTTCATTCTAGTTTGTAAAAATGTTAAACCACGTGAAAATGGGAGATATTGATGATTGTGTCATACTGATTTGGATCTTCCTGGGTTGTGGCTGCATTATCCACTGAATAATCGTGGTCATTTTGTGATCTCAGTACATATGACAATGTTGGATATGAGGGAAATTCATCTATTAACACTCTCACATAATCATAAAATGATATTAACTCTTATTTTCCGATAGCATAATCCCCATAGACCTGTTTGATTACCAAATCTGAATCACCATTCACTTTTAAGTGATTCTATTGTACATAGAGTCCTGATTCCATGCTTACAGTGAGAGCTTGATATTCTACCTCATTATTGGTACCACCTTCTGATAATAGAAAATAATATAGAAATATTTCCTTTTCGCGGAAGATAAACATAATTCATAATCCAACTTAGTTGAGTTATGGGTTTTCCATTATCTTCCCTATTAGACTTCTAGAAGAACCATCAATGTAAATTTTTAACATTATGGGATAATCTTTAATAGACAATATTTCTTCATCAATAAATTTTTCATTCAAAGATGTATCATCCTCATGCAGGTTTTCAACAAGAAATTATCACAATTCATCGCCTTTTATTGCTTTCTGAGTCAAAAATAAGATATAAAACTATTTCAAAATAACTCCACATAATTCAAAACATATTTTATGAATAGGAAGACTGAGGATAAATTTGAGTGGGTTATTGAGAGACACAAAGTGAACCTTGTGATGTTTCATGTAGTGCCCCAACTTCTGAACTGCAATGATTATTGCCACACACCACTTTTGTAAACATGAATACCGAGTCTCTGTGTCATGCATGGTTCGACTGAGAGAGTAAAAGATATTTTCATTCCCAACATTATTCTTTATAAAAAGGGGGAACCCATTGATCACTCTAAAGCTGTCACATAGAGAATAACTGTATTTACGTCAACATGTGTCATTAATACCGGTAGACTAAAGAGATATTTATTTTGGATATAAAATACCTCTTCTCATTCGTCGGTCCATTTAGAAGTCACTCCCTTCTTCATTGATCTGGTGAGGGGTAAACAATTGTATTCCAAATTGGCGATAAATAAATGATTGTAGCCCAATGTATTTGAAGTCTATTTAATTCTTTCAAATTTTTAGGAGTTGATATGACAATGAAATATTTTATATTCTTAGTATCAACTTTGATTTTATGACGGAATACAATGAAGTCGAGGAATTTTCATGAGGATACCCCAGATGTAGATTTCAACGGATTAAACTTTAGATTATGTTGTTGAAGTTTATTGAATATGGTCTCCATATTGGCCAATTTATTAGCACACTATATTTATTTCACCACTAAATCATTCACATAATGTTCAGAAAATTTTCCATGTAATGGTTTAAAGATATGGTGCATGACACGTTGACATGTTTCACTTACATTATTTAAGGAAAAAGTAATTACCCAATAGTAAAATACATATTGGAGGATCTGAAGGCTGTAGATTTATCATCTTCTAGGGCCATTAAAATTTGGAAATACCCATAGTATCAATCCATTAAGGACAGAGCATTGCAACCACCTATTTCATCAATAAAAAGTTATAAGATTGGAACAAGAAAAGTCATCCTTGGGACAATTTTGGTTAAGATATCTAAAATCAATGTGAAATATGATATTCCCACTCTTCCTTTTCCCTAGGACAATGTTGGCCTTCAATATGGGATATTGCACCTCCCCAAAAAAAGTGTTCTTTGATTTTTTTTTCGACTTCTGCTTCAATTTTAGAGGTAAGAGTTAGGTGCGTTCTTCTTGAAACCTACTTAATCCACAATGATCTTAATCTAAACCCAAATTTTTAGTGGCTACTTCAAGATTAAGGACTGGAATTTATGTATAGTTTGAAAAGATACATATCGATGTTGCTTTAGAAATAAAGTATACATCTCTTACTCTTAAGAATTCATGACCACAAAAATTAAAGTGGGGCATGGATCTTATTCTATATGTGGAATTATTTCTTTGAGTTCATCCATAGTGGTAGTGACACCATCCTCATATGCAGGTGGAGATTCCTTGATATCTTCATCTTCCTCTTTCTTACATGTCAATTATTATGATTCTTCTTGAAGGGTATGTGATGAAACAATACTTTTAAAGCTGGGGAGAGAGATAGTATTTGGATCTCCTGAAGAAGAGCAAACCATTTCTAACCCTAATGACGATGAAGGGTCTTCTTGAATTTTTGGAGAGGGAATGATGGTTTTTGAATCAATATCTTTTTTTTTAATTTTAAAACACCTTATATCTTAAATGATGAAAAAACGTTATTCTTGTTCGGTGGATGAAATTAAGACATATCCATTTATTTTTTCACCACAGCTTGGTAGATCAATAATTTCTCTCATGCCACTAGGCTCAATTTCCCCAATTGAGATTATGGAAGTCATTGGATGAGTGCTTGGATTTGGGTCTATCCTATCCATTGGATTGATAGTAATCACATAATATATATACTCAAGTGTTTGAATGTGTTAGCTAGTATCTTTTCTAGACTATTCTGAGCATTGATTATTGTTACATATATTTATCACAGACCACGATCCCTTTGTGTGATATAAAATTTCCAAAATATACTGAGATTCACATGTTCTGAATAGAGACTTTTCCCCATAAAACATCCCAATTTTACCATTTTATAAAATTGTTGAGACCTTGGTGGTATGATGAAATAATGGATTCATGTTGATGTAGTGAAGGAAATACATGAAAAATTGTAAAGTTTATGTCCCTTCAGACAACCATGAAAATTCAATAAGATACAAGATCCCCAAAATAATTTTTGAATGTAATCTCACCTTGTGGTTCCTGTTCATTTTTCACATAACCTTGCAACAACAATGTGCAAGGAGATAAGTCACATTTATGGAGACATAGTCGTCAAAGTGTATGGATGGGAATGAGGATGAATCTTGATCCATTATCAATAAAGTCCCATCATATGTCTATATCATTAACCCTTCCCGATAAATATAAGGGTTTTATGTGTCCATGTACAACATCATACCCATCTTCATCCATGAAAGATATGTCCGCATGACATTCAACAAGATCATTATCTAAATGGAAAACCTCATCATCAGTAACTTAAGCTTCACACTCTAGAGGACTTGACAAAGCCTCAATAAGTGCTTCTCAAAGATCATTTGAAAAATTCAAGGCATTCGGGATTAATAACTTGGCTGCTACATGGGATAGCTGTTTCTAAGAATCATACTTTTGGTCCAATGGTTTGTGTTTTTCGGTGTGTAGATGTGATTTATAGGTGGCTTAGAAGTTGATTCCACAGATATAGATGTACCGTGTCTCAGGGAAGAAGCTGTAAATACTTCTTATCTTGGTAGATAAGATTGAATAAGTCTATCTACCTACCTAAAGAGTGATGGTGTAACCTTTAATCGATCATCCAAGGCGATCATGTCCAGGATGATCCTGTCATGTGTGGGAGAACATCTTTGTTCTTGATGATCCTGTTGAAGGGTTCTCCCATGAGTTTCTGTAGCATAAATAGTTTGATAAGTTGTATAGTTAAAATAGTGGTTTCTATCGTATCCACATGTTCTCTAATATCCTCGACCTTTACCTCTTCTTCTAGTTTCCCAATATAGTGTATGTAATTTAAGTTCATTACCATAATCATAATTTTTATAAGGGTTTATTAAGTGGATAACTTTAACAAAACCAAAAATAATTTCCCCATCTGATGAAGATTCTGTTTGATAGTTTGGTTCTTGTTGTTCTGTTCGGTGTAGAGGTTCTCGTGATTTTGAGACCGATGACATGAAATTTTCCAAAGTCGAGGATAAAAATTCCCTTGACACGAGCTTGTATTATTCTTACTTATCATTATCTTTCTGGTATTTTATCTTCTTTGAGGATTGACCTTTAGAGGAGTGGTCTTTTGACGAAGTTTTCCATGTTGCAGTAGAAGTGGAAAGAGGCACATTTTTTTGGTTCAATTTTTTTTAAAATGGACTTAGTTCGGTTGATATGTTTCCTGGAAATCTAATCATTATACTTATATTCATTTATTCTTTTCACATCCTTCTATCCACCTTCTTCCTCTGGATCGGTAGCAGTAACACATGTTACATGGATTGAAGAACTTTTCAGTTTCACTTTTCTAGATTCTGCCATTTTTTTGGAGGTTTTTGAAAACAAAACCCTCATGAATGGTATCCCATCTCATTTGATGAAATTGGAAATAATTTTGGAGATCTTCATCTCCTTCCTTGTTTCATCACTTTGGCCTTGGAAACTAAAATAAATTGTTTTCCAAATATGAAATAAAGTAACTAGGAAAATTTCTATTCTGAAAATATTATACTTTATTATTTAATTCCTCAATATATCTATTAATTTTATATCTTTTATCATCTTGATGAGGCATTCATTGATACTGATGCTCGAGAGGTGGAACCCTGTGTTATGATGATGGTTTTGAAGTATAAGTGTGTATAGATACTTGTTAGAGTGTGACTGTAGAAGCCTCTAAATTCCTAGTTCTTCTTCCTAAAGAGGAAGGGATTACTTGATATTTAGTTTTGGATTCCACATTATAATACCCCACTTTTTGGGAGATTGAATAATGTTCTTGAAACCCTCCTATGTATTTCACAGGGATTAGTGGTGTCTATTACTGATCACAAAGATTTTCTACAGAAATTGGGAGAAACACATTTTGAGGGAGTGGTATATTTAAGGAATATGTTAATCCATTCCATCAAGTAATTAAATTTGAAACTATTTAATTATCCCTTTATTTGCAACTTGTATGAAAAAAAATATTGTCTTCAGCAGCGTTGAGCCTAATTAAAGAAGGAATTTCTTACAGAGGTCTTCCCATCCAATAATTGACCGAGATTGAAAAAATATCTACCAAAAAAAGGATGGCCCCTATAATGATCACACAAAGCATACGAGGTTTACTAATTCTTGATGTTTAGGGGTCTCCATAATGTGATCATAGCAATAATCACAATGTGTTAATTGCTTCTCTAGATCTCCTAAACCTATAAAGATTGTAAATGTGGTATTTAAAAAGATTGGTTGGGGAGGGATCGAATGTACCCATTTGGAGTAATCTTTTGTTTCTTCTTCTACGGGTTCATGTTATTCTTCCATAGAATCTAATAGATATGCTAATTCCTCAATTTTATTCCTAAAAATTTTGGGAATGTCTGGATGATCTGGGACCTGTACAAGTACAACAGCTAGATCATGAACTCGCGTGATGACTAGAAAAAAAAACCATGGGTGGTGCTGGTGGTATTTGTCATTGATAACCCATGAGGACTTTACTATAAGAATATGTTTGATATTTCCCTATCTATGTACCCAATATAGAGAATTAATTATCTGCATCTATAGTTGCAATAAACCCTCTTTGCCGAGGAGTTCTTATAGGATGTAAAAATTGATGATTTGATTTTGGAGCATGTCTGAAAGAAATGCTATTTCGAAGAAACTCTACATTGGGTCTTTTCAAACACCTTCATCTCTTATTCTTTTTGAGAAAATAATTCTTTAAGTGAAAGAGATTGACCATATCTAGTGGAAAAGTGATACATTACATGATATTTACATTTCCCCTTATTAGATGCCTTTTTAGGGGGGTATGATGTGGTTACTTGAGGAAATGAGTAAATTATAGGTAAGCCTTTTATCTTTGGTATGCACACCTCATTCATTTTATATAGTGTGTACCATATTTGGAATAATAACTTCACCGTCATACTCCCCGAAATTGGACCCATTTTTTGGAGGATCTTCCATAATGATATTGATGAAATTTTCCAATGCATAATGCATTTGTGGAATTATTTTAGTATCTCTATAATATCGTATCCTTCAATGCCCATCATGAGACTTTGTTCTTATATATACCAAATTCTCTAGATATATTTGATGGAATGTAACCTAAAGGGAATAATTGAATTGTTCAGTTGAATTTTCACTTTATTGATTCTTCCCTAATTGGGATAAAACTACCTTTTCATGGGGTGGGAATTATAGATGTGAAAAATCTCCCAGCCCTATAGGATGGGGATTTTCTTGTTCATATTCTTCAAACCATTTAACAAACTTTTTTGAATTTGAAGGTTGAGTTAATAAATCCCCAATCCCAACAAGATGGGGTGACCCTGAACAAATTGGATTGATATTAGTGCTTCTGCTCTTTTGATTTAGAAAATTATGGTTTGAAGATGGGAAGGGTTCATTATCCAAAAACCACTTCAATTGCCTGTTTTGAAAGACTCTTGTGCTATTTCAAACATTTTAAAAATTTAATGGATGGCATCCTCTATGTCGGAGGCCTACTTAATGTTCTAATATTCTTGATGAAAAAGTATCTCAAGAGCGTTCTCTTTTTGATACAGACATTGGGGAGAGCTATCCCATATTTGTTCTTTAACATAAAATTGATTACATGAAAAATATGTTGATTATAGATGTCCATGGTCAATAAAATTTCATGAGACCACCTTTTATGGGATTTATTAATTTTAAAGTAAAATGAAATAAAATTCTCTATGTTTACCCCGTCCTCTTATATGAACACATGATTGGGTATCAGTAATTAACTGGTGCATCCTCTTTAGTGCATCAATACTTGCACATTGAAGGCACCTTACTACTTCTCGACCTTCAGATATCTGCAAACTGACATGCGAAATGAATGTAATCTTCTTCCATCAATTCCAAATGAAGAAGATTTTTCCATATGTGTAGTTTGATATCATGAATGAAATATTCTACCATCAATTCCGGAATGTTGTATTGACATGTTGATAAAGGCTAAAACATGACTGCTATTTCACCCTTATATAGTTGTTATAACATATTGAACATATCCTCATAATCTTTTGTGAGAGGTTTCTCAACATGGTATGGATAGAGTGTACACTAATAAAATGTATTATAAAAAACAATAGGATCAGTTGTTGGATTCGTTGTTTTTTCCTCTTCTATATTAGAATAAAAACATCCAAAGGGAGGTTCCAAGAATTATTTTCTCTTTTCTATGTCTTCTGGTTGATAAAGTGTATCAGCTTTTAATAAGAAGGCATCAGATAAGAATGGTCTTGTGTTGGAATGTTCCCCAAGATAATAGGGACTTTTCATCACTATATTTTCAATTGGAGAATTATTTTTATAGTGTGAAAAACTACTGTAGTGAGAACATTTTCAGGGAATTCCATCATTGTGAGGACCACCATGGGGGATTAAAAAAAGGGATAATCATCTTTCTCGTTGGACTTTTGGCCACACATAGGGTTGTTGTGTCTCTTATCTAGATATATATTCTCTATATTGACCTATATTTCATGAAGAAATCCTTTATGACGATGTTTCTGATGGGGAACTTCAGAATTACTATTACCACACCCATAATTTGGTAATTGGAGGTTAGGATTTTAGGCTACAATAGATAAATGTCTGATAGATTCATGAACTCTTTCATTAAGGGGATCCGGATCGTAGATTGGATCTTAATTTTCCAACTGTGTTTGGTGAGACTTCTTCTTAGATTATATATTACACATAGTTGGGGAAAATTGCTGAGAGAAGTGGTTATCATGGGTAGGATTATGTTTTTGGATTGGAGTGGTCACCAGAATAGTCCAATTATATCTAATTGGAAATGTTGTATGTTCCCAATCTATTTTTCCATATGATATGGGGGAGTATTCCCCATAACACTACTGGACTAGAATAGAGGTGTGTATCTATTCCAGGATGGAATGTTGAAAAGTCATCCTTGGTGTGAAGATAGAATTATGTGTCTATCCCTCTGGTACTATTTAAGATTCAATCCTGATATTCAGAAAGGATTCTAGAATATGGGGAAGAATTGGTTTCTTCCATTTCACTATTGTTAAAATTTAATTCATGACTATAGCATCCTAAACCGTAATATACATCCATTTTTTATCTGGAGTATGTGTATTTCCCCCGTCTTTTCATCTATTTCCTATTAGTGGATACTGATAGTACTCATGTATGGGGGTAGAGAGATGAGTCTACCCCAGGTTTGTTGTTAGATATTTCTGACTGACTCTCTGGGTGCTGCTAAACGAGACTGGTGGCAGGCTTGATGAATTATGGTAGGTGTATCTGCCTGCTAGCTATTTTTTTCCAAGCATAGATTAAGGAATTCTTTCAATGATGACACATAATACCAGTGATAGGATTTGTGAGTGCACTCAGGTGTATGTTCCTACTTATCAGTTTCCACCATATTTGATTGGAAGGCTTCCTTGAATACAGTCAGATGAGTCTACTTACTAGTTGATAGCTTATTTGAAGGTGTATGTTCCTACTCTTGGTACTCCACTAGATTTGAATGGAGGGATTGGTTGGGAACCTCCAGATGAGTCTGCTAGATGGTGGAATTGAAGCGGGCGAGTGTGTATGCCTATTCATTGATTTCCACCAAGCTTGGTTGATGGACTTCTCAAGAGGGGGAAAAGTAAGAACCTGCTCTCTATTGGTTGGATGTTTTCTCAGGTGATTTTTCTTGAATGCCTAGGTATGGTGGTCCTAGGACAATCAATCGAAAACAACACCCCCATCATTTTTGGGGTTCACTGTCACATGATTCTGTTGGTGGGGATTTTTGGTGGTAGACTTCGAGAAGGACCCCTATATCTTTGCGTTGGGGTCATTAGTGACCTCTTGAATCACCTCCCTATATTATGGAAGTGAATAGTTATTGTGTTCTAGGGATAGGACCCGAAACAATTGATGATTTTGGTTGGATCCACCTACATCTTGACCACCGGTCATCGATGACAGAATGATCAATGGTTGTGGTTAAATTGGAGAGCCTATCGGGAAGCCTCCAGGGTTGGGATAGTACCTTGTTGATGATATTCCTAAACCAATACATTGGAGAACCAGAATTCAAGACACTTAGTTGGTGATGACGTCATTCTAGAGGATGAGGATCCAACTTGTGCAGCGGTCGGGGCATTCTCGAGTGTGATCATGATGGAAACCATTTAGAGTGAAGGGAGTTATAAGAAAAATGACAAGATTAAAATCAATGAACTCCATTATATGCATGAAAGATTCCTTTTTCTGACCTTCCATTATCAATTTATAGTCACCTGTAAGTGGGATAAAACTATCAACATGAATAAGGGTTAACATCAGGTAAACCATTTTTGTTTTGTCTCCCTCAGAATGTGTGTTTTGGTTACGAATCACTTCTTTTCGGAAGTGTCCATTGTATTTGTTTTTGGAACCGTAAACATCCTACATTTCTTTAACCAAAGGAAATTATTTCCAAAGGTAAATGTTTATTAGGTTTGATCCTATGATACTTTAGAACATACATCGGTGAGAGTATGTGAGGTTGGACTCATCACACAATTTTGGGAGAAAATATTTCCTACTATGAGACTATCTTTTTGATTTAAGATATTTTCATGAATCCTTATTAATTTTCCAAGTATAAAATTGGTTTCCCATGAACTATTCAATCAATAATTAGCATGTGTGAAATGTATAATAATTTGTATATATTATATGTTCTTTATTAATGGATAAATTCATATGTATTCAAGGTTCTCCATCAATGGTATCCTCTCATATAATATTTAGAGATTATCTTATCAATTTTTAGGATAATAAAATATTTTAAGCTACTTAGTTGGGCTATCTAGAATTTATTTATATTCATGTAGATGAATGTTTTTTGTGACGTTGGGATCATACCCTTAAATGGGCTACCTACATATCCTTGTAAAATGAATCAAACCCCTTGTAGATCAGTGTATCTTAATGGGATACATCATACCTTTTATGGTCATGGGATAAGGACCTAACGATAATGTTTAATGTCATATCGTAAGGAAATATAATCAAAATATATTTATACAATGATTGGGGTGGGGCTTATGCGTGAGAAGCGCAAGGAACCTAGAGACGATATGATTTTACTTGATGGATTAGACCTTTTTGGGAATATTTCTCTGGAATAGAGGGGTTGTTTTTATGTGTTTCTTTTGAATCGGGTTTAAAAGGTTATTTATGTAGTCATTTAGCACAGATATGCATCATAGTTATACCATATTGGAATATCGCGTAGGTACACCACATAGGTATATTGCATAGGTGTGCTGCATAGTTCGTAGTGATGAATGAATAAAGTGTTTAACATAGGGGAACCGAGCCTATGCAAGCTTTAAACATTGAAAGGATTTCAAAACATTATTTTCCCATGTATTTTTCTCTTATCTTGTGGTTTTTAGGAGATACCTATGAAAATATGGGGGATCTGTGTGAAGGAGCTACACAATGGTAGATTCAAGAGTTCTCCTAATTTTTTCAGTTGTAAAATGAGGAGTCCAAGGGTAATATTTATTGGAATGTTGTGGAGCTGTTCAAAAGGTGTTCGTTGGTAGATTTCATCCACATAGCTCCTCCGGGTAGGGGAATAGAAAACAAATGGACCTGTAGCTCTTTCACCTAGCTCATCCGTGTAGGTCCCTTGAATTATTTATTCATTTTACTTTTTTTAGATTCACCTTAAGAATTTGAAATATTTGTTGGAATTCTTCATATTCATTCTATATTACTAATGATTTTCATCAATAATTAAAAAACTAGTACATTGAAATGAAAGTGTTTGATGGAAAACATGAAATTGAATTCTTTTAATCAAATATTCCTTGTCACTTTGGAAATATTTTAATCATGAGATTCATGAATGAGTAACATTAAGAAAAACTATAAATACCATAATAATATATTAATTCATCATATAAAATGTCAATGGGGTAATATATACTCCGTATAAAAGAATAAAGGTTCATAACATCAAAATATTCCTAAACCAAAGGAAAATATGTGTAACACACCAATAATTTTAAAATGGGTTTATTATAGAATGCATGTATCAATGAGTCTCTACAAACACCACTTTCCTATAACCGAGCCAAGTAAACATTAGTTTTTCACTTCTGTGATGTGAATTTTGAAAATATGACATACACGGTTGTGATGAGTATGTTATTTGGAGTCTAATAAGAATAAAATAATTTTTGGTGAATAGTAACCAACCCTTATGAATAGTAACATACCCTTATTAATAGTGATATAACCTATTGAATTTTAAACTGACCTATGATAGTATATAAATAATATTCAAGTTGGAGTATGATATACCTATCTTTTGGAATTAGTAAATAAATGTTTTAAAAATGTATTTTTAGAATAAATTATGATTTTAATTAAATATTAAATTAAAAATATTTAGAAAATTATTTTTGAAAAATTGACTTCATTTTTGGATTCTACACATCATAAAATGGTTGGGAGGAATTTTTGGGATTTTTTTAAATACTTTAATTTTTTATGAATTGCGAAATACCATAATTTACAAAATAAGCTAAATACAATAATTATAGAGTCATGTATGCTTTTATTCTGATGTATTACCAATTGATTCAGACTCAAAAAAAATATTAATATTATTTTTAATGGAATACTCACTCTTCCTTGTCTTGTGGAGAAATAATAAATTAATGAATATAAAATTGAGAAATCCCCTCTCCCGTACACTATAAAACCCCCTATAACTCCCTCTTCGCTTCACTCCTCTCAAGAATTGTGACTTCTCCAAATTATGTCCAAATATACTCCTAACCTCCTATCCCACTTCCAGTAATAATTAGTCTCATGAAAATACAAAAAACTCTCTTTTAAAGAGGCTCACAAGGATGTTTGGGTGAAGCGGTAAATACCTCTTTTCAATTCTTTGCCTTTCCTTTCATGTTCATTTGTTTTCTTTTTATATTGTTACATCTCATTATCTAAATGTTGTGATGAATCCAGTACCTTAAATGTAATGGAATTTTTTTATGATATTAAAATAATTTATAATCATCTTTTTCTTTTACCTTCTTTTATACAAGTAGCAAGAACACCACCTGAGATGTGTCAATTTACCACATTCAAGGATAATAAGATTTTGATTTATACTATCATTCGCAATTAGGGTCTTGAAAACATTATTTTTATGGTTTAACCATATTATTATATATTTAATATACCCTATATAAGGTTCTTTAATACCTTTTTACAAATGTTATAATGTTATAAAGAAAAAATTAGTTCGTTGTAATCAAAACCCACAAATTAACTGAAACAATTATCATTAAGGTTCTATATAATAATGCGTCCTCATTCCATGTAACCAAATTATATAAATGAAAAAAAACACCAATATATTATTGTTAATAATATTAAAATTCAATTATGATGATTTACATCCATTCCGCACGAACACCATTACTTAAGAACAAGTGAACCGATTATGAAAATAAAGAAAACGAACTCTGCAGAACAACGAAATTAAATATAATAACTTATCAAAAAGAGAATAAATGAAATAAAAATAATTATGATAAAATAAATAAAAGCCTAATATATTCTCAAATAATTTATTAATAACTATAATTTCATATTTCAGGACCTAATGATAAAGAGAGGAACACATTCAGACTTAAGGTAAGGGGTTTCTTTATCTCACTTCCATTTTTGTAAGTTTTTTCAAATTCACTACTAATAATTTTCTATGGAGTATTTATAATTCCCATTGGTGTAACATATAATGAATATATTTATTTCATTTTTATTAATCTTATCGTTTTAATATTATTAATTTTTGGTCATACGAATCGATTGATTATAAAGTGGTAAGGGTTTTTTCCACCCCAACCTCTATTTTCATTCAAAAAACTTTTATTTTCTAATTACCTCAGTAAAACTCTTGTGTATTATTATGTACTCCACATAAATTCTTCATGAGTGTTATATATTTTATCACAATCCATAATAATTCCTTATTTTATTGATATTTACATGTTTTGAAAGTAACATTCACATTTTTTTTCAAAATACAAACCCTATTTTAGGGATATTTTTTAATTCTTACCAATTTTCAAGTGTACTCAAAAATCTATTTTAAGCCACCATTAGATTCATAAAAACACAAATTTTGAAAAATTTTCTTGTATCATTTATTTATTTATGATAACAAATGTGCCTTCCCCCTTTAAAATTCTCTTTAATAATTTCCTTAAACTTCTCTAAAATATTTTATTTATAAAGAATCTTAAGAACTCTTTTTACCTGATTTCAATTCAGCAAGACATCATTTATGCCTAAAATATAATTTCAAAGTCATAGTATTTTATTTCATGGGATTTTAATGTTTAAAATATGATTTTGTGGAAAATATTAATGATTTTCTAAGAGGAATATTCATTCAAAAGTGAAAAGGATTTTTCTCATCTCTCATTAACTTTTTTTGAGATATATGCCTTGTTCACCAGTTATTTGTTTTATGTGGTGTATGTACTACCCTTTGGTATATCATATTAAGAGTCTATTTTTAATCATGATATTTTAAGGGATTAGGATTTTAATGTTTCAAGGTTGTATGGGACACTTTGTAATGTTTAAGGATTATTTTCAAAAGAATATGTCAATGGTATTATTTATAAATATATTCCTCTATGTCAACATCCTTTGTTGAATGTTGTAATTAATTAATGTTTGTAAATTATGTTATCATCTACAATATTTTGTTGAAGGGATTTTGGTTATTCTGACTGTGGATGTTCTATTTTGATACCATTCACCATATTATTCCGAATGATTAGTGTTTATGTTCAATTATTGGGGAATGTTATTTAAATTTCATATGTTAGTTTCAATATGATGTTATATGATGATTATGTCCACCAATTTCATATTAAAGAATGAATTGGACATATTAAGTATTGGGTGTGCCCTCTATAGCCTCTCGGTGAATTTCTAGGTCTGATGAGACAAACAATGGTCTTGACACAAGGCCTTAACAAAATGATTATTTATGGTCTTTGCACGAGGCTTTGACGGTATGGTTATGTTTTACCAAATTATGAATTCCCTCATTATAGAAATATAAATTATGTTTCCAGAGGTTATTCAACTAGTAGAATACCCATGATTATGTTTATTTATGGCGTTACTTACTCAGATTTTCTTCATGCCATAATGTGTTCATGTTTTTATTAAAGGAACATGTCTTTATGTATTCAACAAGCCTAATGTTTATGTTATGATATATTACATTATATTTCATACCCTTAATGAGAATTTAAACTCTCCCATTTCATTTGTTTTTCCTTCCCTAGGTTAATAAGAAGATATCAGTTATTTAGTTTTCAAGGATGTAGTTTATTAGCTTTTGTTATGTCTCATATTTTGTTTCATTTCAAAATGTAAAATGGGTTCCATGTAAGTATCTAGTTTCTTCAAGACTACTAAACTGATCGGTACTTTGGGATTCCTATTCCATGTTTGTATACCAATTTAATCAAAAATGGCACCATCTCTAGGCAACTGGGGTCAGTTTCTTATAGTTTGTTTCAATGGAAGTTTAGTAGAAACCTTGGTAATTAGATTTATAAAATGTGGGTTAGGGAACAAATCCCTAATATAGTATTTGAGGATAAACAAACAAGAACATCCTAGAATTTTGGTATGTGATATATTATGTGGATATTTCTAGAAAATACATCCCTGTCTGGATACAATCAAGTAGAGGTGGCTCTTCCATAGATGTAACTATGAGTGAATACTCTGACAAGGAGTTTTAGGTTTGACCTGGGGTATCATAGTACATGAAAATAGGCCATGCTGTACACTTTGTTTGACACTCCTGGGGGATATTATTAGGATAATTCACATTCTATTTACCCACCATTTTGAGGAATTTATGTCCCCAATGTAACCAAAGTATATGGTTCTAGGATTTGAGATACATAACTTTATATCTCTAATATTCTTAAGCCATATTTTCAAAGGAATATTTTCTCCCATGTATCCTCATCATACGATGAAATAATATCATTTATTAATAAGGTATGTAAAGAATTATCAGAGACCTATGAATCTGAAGGGAATAAAGAGAATAAGAGGATGGCTGAGAGATATGGGGATAAAGGGAAGAAGGGAAAGACATGCTTTCCCACATGTGATAACTATGGAAATAATCACCCTGGTATATTATTGAAGGGAATGGGTGTTTGCTACATGTGTGGAGAAAAAGGACACCATGTTTGTGATTATAAGGGTAAGAAAATGGTTTCAAATGTACAATGATTTAATTTCAAATAGATGGTACACTATGCGAATCAATGTCCCAATCATCAATGGAATATACCCCAAATGTTGATTTTCGATAATGATCATGTTATAATGCTACCAAAGATGAAGTATAATGATTAATATGTCTAGTCAAGAATCAGGCCATTTAAATATTTTGTCAGTAATGTACTGGATTTATGAATTATGAGGTATATAAGGATTGCACTACAGTACTCCTTCATTAAAGATTTAAGGTCATATGATGAATGGTACAAAAGAAAAGTGATTTAGTAGAATGTTAATCTTTTTAGAAAAAATAATGATTGAGGGAAAGACAACCCTTAATATATATCTGATGTTCAGATAATAATGATGAAATAATTGATTCATATAAGTATTGAATACCTTGGAAATGATTATTGACTTGTCGAGAAGTGGTCTATGCTATCAATAATGAAGTTTACAACACTTTTGGATTTTAGCAATATATATAATAACATGTTCATACTTAAAGAATATGGGAGAATTCATGTTTCCAGTATGGTTTTTATGGTAATTCAAGTTATTATGATATTTATGGAGGATACCTAATGAATTTATTCACATGTTTGGAAAGTAAATTTTAGAGCTACTTCTTATTGATTAAGGGTTAATGATAAGTTCATCTTATAAATTTAAATAGATTTATTATAATGTGTTGAATAATTATATTTTGGAATTTTTTTAACCATTTATGATATGTTTAATGTTGATCATTGTATGATATTTTAGAGTTTAATGTATTACATCTCCAAATGGCGTAACCCATGATATGTGATGTGGTAGTTAAAAAACAATTAAAGGATTAGTTTATAAGTAGAAATGTATAATTATACTCTTATAGAGAAGAATAATTCACTGAATTAGGGAAAACATTCTTAAATAAAATGTTTTCCTATTATCATAATCATTGATAATATTAATGAATTTATTTTTTTAGTTTATAGTTTTGTAGTAATAAACATTCAACTAAACATGTCCTCTATCATGTTCCATAAGTACTTCATATTTATGTTTTTCTTCCATGTCCAATATTTTTTCTTCCAACTAATGACACCTCAATAGAAAGCATACTTTTTTGGGTGACCACCTCATCTCCCTTAACCCTTTTTAAGAGTATATTTTATTAACCCTATTTCTGATGTGGGTTTCCATAATGGAATTTTCATGTATCAACCATTATCATTTGAAGCTCAATTTCAAAATTTGAGGATGAAATTTATATAAGGAGGGGATAATGCAACACCCCATGAATTTACAAATAGATTTATTATATAATGCATGGATCACTGAGTCTCTACAAACACCACTTTGTTATATCCAATCCATGTTAATATACGTTCATCACTTTGGGTATGTGAATTTTGAAAATATGACATACACGGTTGTGATGAGTATGTTATTTGGACTCTGATAAGGAAAACATAATTTTTGTTGAATAGTAACATACCCTTATGAATAGTAACATACCCATATTAATAGTGATATACCATAATGAATTGAAACCTTTCCTATGATAGTATATAAATAATATTCATGTTGGAGTACGATATACCTATTATTTGGAATTAGTAAATAAATGTTTTAAAAGTGTTTTCTAGAATAAATTATGATTGTAATTAAAAATTAAATTAATAATATTTAGAGTTCTTTTTGAAAAATGTGCTTCATTTTTGGATTCTACATGTCAAAAAATTATTAGGGTGATTTTTTGGGATTTTTTTAAATACATGAAATTTTATGAATATTGAAATACCATAATTTACAAAATAAGATAAATACAATAATTATTGGGTCATGTATGATTTTCTGCTGATGTAAGCCCAATTGATTTAGAACCACATGATAAATTTACTATTATTGGTCATGGAAGACTCATTATTAATTATCTTGTGTAGAAATAATAAATTAATGAATATTAAATTGGGAAATCCCCTCTCCCCTCCACTATAATAACCCCCATTACTCCCTCTTCTATTCACTCCTCTCAAGACTTGTGCCTTATCCAAATTTTGTCCATGTATACTCCCTACATCCTCTCCCATGTCCAGAAAGCCTTGGTCTCCTAGAAACACCAAAACCTCTCCCATAAAGAGGCTCTCAAGGATGTTTGGTTCAGGAGGTAAATTCCACTTTTCAATTATTTGTCATTCCTTTCAAGTACATTTATTTTCTTTTTCTACAATTACCTCTCCTTATCCAAATGTTTTGATGACTCCAGTACCTTACATGTATTATAATTTTTTCATGATAGTAGAATAAGGTATCATCACATCTTCCTTTTATATTCTTTCATACAAGTAGCAAGAACACCATCTGAGATGTTTCAATTTACCACATTCAAGGACGATGGGATGTCGATTTATATTATCATTCTCAATCATGGTCTTTGAACTATTCTTGTTATTGTTTAAATAGATTATTATTTAATTAATATACCCTATGTAAGGTTATTTAATCCCTTTTTTCAAATGGTATTAAGTAATAAATAAAAAATGAGTTTTTTGTAATGAAAACCCACAAATTAACTGAAATAGTTATCATTAATGTTATATATAATAATTCATCCCCATGACATGTAAAATAGTTATATAAATGACCACAAACACATATAGATTATCATAAATAATATGGGAATTCAATTATTGAGAATTACATTCATTCCACATGAACTCCATTACTTAAGAACAAGTGAACCTATTATGAAAATAAAGAAAACGAACAATGTGGAACAACAAAATTCAATATAATATCTTATCAAGAAGGGAATAAATGAACTAAATAGAATTATGATAAAATAAATAAATGTATAATAGGTTATTAAATAAGTTATTAATAATCCTAATGTCTTATTACTGGACTCTATGTGCAAGATCGGAACACATTCAGACTTAAGGTAAGGGGTTTCTTTATCTCCCTTCCATTTTTGTGATGTTTCTTGAATTCTCTACTAATACTTGTGTATAGTGTATGTATAATTCACATTGATTTTACATATCATGAATATATTTATTTTCTTGGTATTAAATTTATCATTTTAATATTACTAATTTTGGGTCATATGAATCGATTGATTATAATGTGGTACGGGTTTTTCCACCCGAACCTCCATTTTCATTCGGGTTACATTTATTGTCTAATTACCTTAATGAAAATATTTTGTATTAATATGTACTCCTCGTATATTATGTGTGATTGTTATATATATGTTCAAATACCCGAAGAATTCTCTATTTTATGGATAGTTACATGTTTTAAAATTAACATTCACAATTGTTTCTGAAATACTATCCCAATTCAAGGGATATTTTCAAATTCTTATATGTTTTCTAGTGTACTCAAAAATCTGTTTTAATCCACCATTAGTTTTAAAAAAACAATAATTTTATCATGAAAAATGATCGTGGATAACTTATGGATTTAAGAAAATAAATTTACCTTTCCTCATTAGAAATATATTTAATACTTTCTTTAAAGTTATCTAAAATGTTTTATTTATAAAGAATCTTACCAACCCCTTTTACATGATTTCACAATAGTGGGACATCATTTAGGCCTAAAATAAAATTTCAATGTCCTATTTTTTATTAGAAATTCATGTTTAAAATATGATTCCATGGAAAATATAAATGATTTTCCAAAAGGAATCATCTTTAAAAAGTGAAAAATATATTTTCTCATCTCCTATTAACTTTTATGAAATGTATACCGTGTTTACCACTTATTTAATTCATGTGGTTTATGTACTACCCTTTGAAATATCATATCAAGAGTCTCCTTTTTCTTATGATATTCTAGGGGATTATTATTTGAATGTTTGAAGGTGTTATGGGACACCTTGGAATTTTTAAGGATTATTTCCTCAAGAATTGGTCAATGGTCTCATTTATAAATATATTTTTCAATGTCAACATCGGTTTATCTATTAAGATATCATATACAATATGTTTTTAAGGGTTTCTCGTTATTCTGACTATGAATGTTCTATTTTGATATAATTCACCATATTATTTGGAATGGTTAGTTTTATGTTAAATGATTGGGGAATTTTATTTACATTTCATATGTTAGTTTCAATATGAATGTAAATATTGATTATGCTCACACCTTTCATATTAAATAATTCATTTGACATAGTAAGTGTCAGGTGGGGCCTGTTATATCTCATTTGTGCATCGGTAGGTCTCGTTAGACAAACTACAGTGTTGGCACACAACCTTGACAAAATTATTTTTTGTGGTCATGGCACGAGGCATTGATGGTATGGTTATGTTTTCCCACATTATGAAAATATAATTTACGGTTAATGTGGTTAGTCAACTAGTATAATTCTTAGGATTATATTTATTTTTGGTTTTACTGTAATGACCCAAAATTTTATTAAGGAACATTTTTCTTCATCTAATTAAATGTCTTATTATGGTTATATAAAATATGAAATTAAATGGTTTTATGTTTCTAGATTTTAATAGAATGTTATGAATTGTGGCCATTGCTAATATAGTCATTGAATGGTGATCACATGATTAGTATAAATATAGGGCTTTAACAAATCCAATTTACTCAAACAAAGGAAGGGATGGCCTCATCCAGTAGACTTTCCTCGTATGAATCCCATTTTTCGGAGCTCAGAAAGGAGGTGGAATCATTGGCTTCTCTCTTGACCAAGCCCAATCTGAGCTTGACAACGTTAAGCCTGAGCGGAACCAACTACATGAGAAGTGGAAGTTAATAGAGATTACCACCCGAGTGATATTATCAGAGCCACCCCAAGAGTCTGTCACCATTTCACTCTTTACCCTTCAGTTTTATGCTGGTATTATAATGGTTTATGTAACAAGACCCTAACAATATGACAACATACATTATTTTTGTATAAATAATTTTCATTCATTTTATTATTGTTACTCTGTAAATATTTTTTAGAGAACAAATATTACTTTTAGTTAATATTCAACTAAGAAATATATTTTGATGAATTAATGGATTTTTTAATTAAATAATATTATAACAAAATATTATTATTAAATAACTTTTTATTAAATATAAATCATTATATAATTTTATGAATGCAATTGTAATTTTTATTATGGTTTGAAAACTATTTTTTTCAAAAACCATGACTTATTAGTAAATGTCAGTTTTTATTTTAAAAGTAAAAATTCACATATTTATAAAATTATTTAGATAAAATGAATATTAATTTTGGAATCATGATGTCGAAATAATCCAATGGTGAATTTTTAATTAATTTTGGAGACAAACGAATGTTAGGGTAAATATTAAATACCGATTAAATATATAATGTGTTTTATTATATCATAATGTCCCAATAGTGAAGTAATAGAATACTATAAACATTCTGTTCGGCCAATATATGTTATAGAATTAAAATAATGTGATTTTTATATTTTTTTTATTTCTTTTACAACGATTTTGTGGACCCCCCAATACTTATAAAACATTTTGTCTTTTTAAATTGTTTTTTTGAGAGTGTGACTCACTTATACATTAGCAACCCTATTAATTTAAGAATTTCGGCCATTGGAATTATAAACTATTGTCTTCCACCCCACTCTTTCAAAAACCAAGGGAAAAACTGGGGGCTGGTTTGTGGTGTTGATTAGTTTAATGTGAGGTGTCCCAAACCAAATTAATAAAGAATTCCCTCTCCTTTCTTATATAAACCCACCCCAGCTCACACTACCTATTCACTCAATGCCTTTGGATTTTGACCAACTCCTGCCATACTCTATGTATAATCCTCCCAAGGTACCCAATCTCCCATGAAACCTCTCTCAGGCCTCTCCCAAGCCATTGGTATCACACTTCCAAGTAAAGGATTTATTCCTTTCTCATTTTTGTCTAATTTTAATTAAGATGTTATGACCTTTTGTTATTAATTGAAAATGTTGGGCTATGAATTCTCACGTCCCCCATACTGTATTATTTATTTTTGGATGATGGGATACCCCTTTATCTCTCATTAAATCCTCCCATGTACTCCTGTTACAATGCTGAAATTCCATAAGGGATTTCTCTCTCCTCTTTTACATGTATGTAATTATTCTGTATTATGCATCAATGTTCCATTATGTTTGTTGGGACATGTGTCTATATAAACCCCTTGCTGTCCATTTCATGTACATATTAAGAGACACCATTTTCTCTCTCATCAACCATTTTCATGAATTTTTATTTCACGCTGTTGTGCTACCGAAATTGCACCACATTTTTCCAATCCAAGAAAATTATGTACTGAATACCATACCCATGTGTCTATCAAGGGTATTCATCTTTATGAACTTATACATATTTTATGGTACTTTAATATATTTATTCCACATTACTTAATCGTGTAATAAATTATTATGTTGATTTATTCCATGTTATATGATCCATGTGGCACACTTATGCATGATATAAAATGTTTAAGAAGGGTGCACCCTAATAGAATTCCAATGCATTGGGTAAAGTACAGTATCATGATAAATCATGTGCAATGGGTGTTGAATCATGCTAATTCAAGTGCAATGAGACGTTTCTTGTGCTTCATGTGAAATGAGGCTTTACTCATGATCCATTTGCAATGAGCCGCGACTCTTGCTAATTCCATGTTTAGTGTTGTTGCCACATTTCCATGTTATGATTATCATGATTTATCATGCCTTTATGTTCATGTTTCTCTTGTTATCCATCAATATTCCTATTTTCTATCATGTATTACATTCCTCATGTTATTTAGTGTTTATTCCCTTACTCGAATTTATAGCTTACCTTTTTCTTATGCATATCCTCAGGTTATCCCATCCAATGCTAAATACGAGGGAATGTAGTGGTCATGTAAAGGAGGTTCTCAATGAATATGTTGTGTGTTTTATGTTCTAAACTGTTATGTAATGGTCTTAATTCCCAAATACAATATACCTCTTGATCTTATATGTTGTATCAAGTGAAGATATTATGTAATAAATCATGTTTAAGTGTGTAATAAAATCCGGGATGTTATAGTTGGTATCAGAGGATATGTTTAGTAATTTTTGGGATTAGGATTTGAAAACCCTAGGGAAGACAACGAGACAAGAATAAGTATAAAAAATACATACCAATGTATTGGTGATTATAGATTAAGTGGTTTATCATGAATGTACATCCTCATATGGATACGAGGAGGTTGAGGCAGCTCTGGCATAGATGTATCCTAGGGGTCAAAACCGAAAACACCGCTTTGAGATAGACTCAAATAGTAACTGGTGCATGAAAACGGGCCTTGCTACACTCCTGGTTATGACACTCCCAGGGGACATGCTTTAGTAAATTCACAAGCTTAGTATGAACCATTATTAAAAAAATGCCCCTACGAATATAAGTTTGAATGTAGATCATGGATAACAAAGATTGAAGCCTAAAAATTTATAAGCTAAAGAAATAAAAGTAATGTATTTGTCAACCGTTTTTTCATTGGATTACCCTTTATGTGTTACCCAGAAATTTCTTATTATTCCAAAAAATGGTCGATAATTGGAGGAATCGGGATTACAACTGATTTTATGATCAATGTGATGATTTTTCTAATGAGATAACCAATCCAATGGGAGCGGGAATCACGAACTTTTTCCTGCTTCTCTCTCAGTTAACTCAATATTTAAATAGAAACATGGGTCAATAAGAAAGTTCACCCCCTCTAAGAAAGAACAAGTCTCTATCGAGTGCTTCATGAGACAAAGGCATCTTACTTTTAATGGATCATCTAATCCCTCAATCATTGAACAGTGGATCAACTCCATTTAAAAGATCTTCTTCATCCTTCAATGTTCCGAACAAGAGAATTTTCTTCTGGATGATGATCAAATGGAAGGTGAAACAGATCAATGGTGGACATTGATAAAAAATATGATTCTTGAGGAAGAGATTGAGGTGTGGGAATGGAAGGATTTTTGGAACAAGTTTTTCGATAAATATTTTCCATGCACCCTTCGACATAAGATGGAATGGGACATCCTTTCACTCAAGAAAAAAGACAAATAATTTGTCAGAGCGTATGAGGAAAACTTCACAAGGATTTCATGATACACCTCCATCTTTATTGTCACCCCCAAATTCAAGGTTGACCGCTTCTTTGGTGTGCTGAAACCGAACATAAGGAAAGCACTAGCGATCATTGACTTCGACAACTATGAATAAATTGTCTGATGTGTCCTCAAGGTCGAAATGGAGATGAGAGAATCTCAAGGGTACCATGGAGATAAGAAGAATAAGATATAATTTAATGTTGGTGGTCCAATGGATAAATCCAACGGTGCTAAGAAGATCCAACACCCCACTTTCCAAAGTTATGGAAAGAAGAACCCTAAAAATTTACTGAAGGGGACGAGGAAATGCTTTAGGTGTGGAAGAGAAAGGCACCTAGCTGTTAACCACTAACAAGAAAAACACACTGCTGTAATAGAGGATAGGATTGATTCATTTGAACCTCAACATGTTTTTCATTGCTACAACTGCAAAGACCCATGGAATCTTGCAAATCAGTGACATAATCCAAGGAATTTCGGAGGCAACCAACAAACACCAAGGCACCAAGGGAGTCCTTTTTCCATCACTACTGCCGAATTGAACCCCAAAAATTAAGTGGTGACATGTACGCTGGTTATTCAGTCAAGAATAGAAAACATAATTTTTGATTCAGGTTCTAAAAATTCTTTTATATCCCAAATGATTAGTAGATAAATCCTAGTACCACCACAAATCAGGGAAGTAAGGATGCTGGTGAGTACGGAAAATGGGGAAATCATTTCATCCCATGAATATAACTATTCCTCTTTCATAATCTATGGATTGAATTTTCTAGAGAACCTCTTCATACTCCCTTGGGTGGAATTTGATGAAATTAATGGAATGGATTGGATTTCCTTATATAGAGCCAACAAAAATTGATGTGAGAGAGAATCACCCTCCATGTGGATAATCGACCCCCGATTCTATACAAGTGCAAGGAGGAAGATGAATCTTCTTTATCTCCATCATCTCTCAAGCGTGTATATTACTGCCCTATGAGCATGCGTATTTGTCTTAGATGATTGAGTCTATGGATGAAATCATCCTTGAAGACATGCCTATTGTGAAGCAATTTTCCGATGTGTTTCCTGAGGAATTTCCCGGTCTTCCTCCTAGAAGGGCTGTTGAATTCTCAATTGATCTTATACCTGGGGTATTTCTAATGTCCAAAACTCTATATAGAATGGCTGTTGTGGAGCTTGAGGAGCTGAAAAAACAACTACAAGAGAATATGGATAAAGGGTTTATACACCCATGTTCTTCACTATGGGGTGAACCAGTCCTCTACGTCAAGAAGAAGGATGGGTTAATGTGTTTTTGCGTCGATTATAGAGAGCTTAAAAAAATCATGATAAAGTTAAAATATCCTCTCCCAAGAATTGATGACTTGTTTGATCAGCTGCGTGAAGCACAATACTTATCCAAGGTGGATTTCTGGTTGGAATATTATCAAGTAAGGGTGGAGAAGGAAGATATCCTCAAGACAGTTTTTTACAGGATACAGGCACTATAAATTCATAGAAATTCCTTTCAGAATAACTAATGATCCAACAATCTTCATGAATATGATGAATATATTATTTAGGGAATACCTATACAAATATTTCATAGTATTTATAGATGATATTCTAATATAATCCAAAACCAAGTAGGATTATGAGGATCATCTATGAATTATACTAGAGACCTTGCAGAAGGATAATCTTTATGAAAAGTATAGAAAGAGTGAGTTCTAGTTGAAGGAGGTCTCATTATTGGGCCATATCATCACAAGAAATGTGATATCTTTGGATCCTTCCAAAACGGATTCAATTGAGGGATGGATGAGACCAACATCGGTAATAGATATCTGTAGATTCTTGGGGTTAGCTGGATAATATCGATGATTTGTGCGAAATTTCTCAGAATTTTCCAAACCTTTTACCAAGCTAACTCAGAAGGGAGTAAAGTTTACTTGGAGTGATGAATGTGAATAAAACATCATGGAGTTGAAAAGGAGTCTTATCACTATTCCCGTGCTCACTTTACCCACATGTGGAGAACCTTTTTTTTGGTATTTAGTGATGCTTCTAAGATGGGACTAGGATGTGTGTTGATACAAAATGACAAAGTCATTGCCTATGCTTCAATGAAAATTAGAAGTTCATGAATAGAATTATCCAATACATGATCTAGAGTTCTCTATGGTGATCTTCTCTTTAATAATTCGGTGGCATTATCTATTTGGGGAGAAGTGTGAAATATATATGGACCAAAAAAGCCTCAAGTATATATTCACAAAAAAATAGTTCAACATGCGCCAACAAAGATGGTTAGAGACGATCAAAGGCTATGAATTCTCAATCCATTAGCACCTTGGGAAAGTGAACAAGGTGGAAGATACTCTATGTAGAAAATGCCTAGAAATTATATCGTTGATGAGAATTTAGAAGGATCCAATATTCTTAGATTTGATGAAGATGGACATGGGAATCATAAAAAAGGGAACATCATCAATCCTTTCACAAATGATTGCCCAATATTCTCTTTTGGAAAAGGTTACAGGATTCTCAAAGAAAGGATGTGGAAATTATAAAAAGGGTGGAAGCTATCAGAAATGATAAATCCAAAAATTTCCTGGTTGACAAGGATGGAATCCTGATATTTGGGTCACGATTATGTGTACCATCTGATCCAGAGATAAAGAGGATCTTCTGGATGACTCACATAGATCAACCATCTCTATTCACTTGGGGAGCACAAAGATGTTTCGAGATCTCCGAGAAAACATTTGGTGGGACAATATGAAAAGGGATATTATAAACATTACATCAAAGAGCCTGGTGTGTCAACAAGTGAAGCCAAGGAATAAAAATTCGTACGGGATGATGCAACCATTACCTATACCAACATAGAAGTGGGATAACATCATCATGGACTTTTTCATCGGACTTATGAAGACATCCAAAGGCAACAACAGAATCCGGGTTGTTGTGGATCGTCTTACCAAGTCTGCATAGTTTATTACTATTTAGAGGATTTCTCACGTGATCAACGGACACAAATATATATCAGGGAAGTGGTAAGGATTCATGGAGTACCACTATCTATTGTATCCGATCGAGATCCACGATTCTCCTTGATGTTTTGGGAGAGACTTAAACATACTCTGGATACTGAACTAAACATCAGTACGACCGATCATCCTCAAAATGATGGAAAATCCGAGCAGACTATCCAAACACTTGAGGACATGTTGAGAATTTTTTCAATGGACTTCAAAGGATGATGGGACCAACATCTTCCACTGGTTGAATTCTCTTTCAATAACTGTTTCCACTCGATCATCCAAATGGAACCATATAAACAATTTATGGGAAAAGGTGCAGAACATGGGCGTGTTGGGATGAAGCCAGAGAGCGTAACCTATTGGGACCAGAAATGGTTGAATAGATAGCGGAGAAGGTGAAAACCATTCAGCAGTATATCAATGAATCCTAGAGTCGACAGAAGAGTTATGCAGATAATTGTCGATTAGACCTTGAGTTTAAATTTCGAGATATCTAATGTCTACGCATATCTCCATGGAATAAGTTCATTGAGTTTGGAAATAATTGGAAGTTAAGTCCTAGGTAAATCGACCCCTTTGAGATTCTTGATCGTGTCAGGGCTATGACCTATCGACTAGAACTTCCACCTACCATGACCAAAGTACATGATGTATTTCATGTATTCCTATTAAGGAAGTACATATCAGACCCTTCACATGTAATCTATTTATAGGTGGTACAGTTAGAGGATGATCTATCATACAAGGAGCAACTAGTGATGATCTTAGATTGTAGTGAAAAAGTTCTACTAAATAAGAAAATGCCTCTCATCAAGGTTTTTTGGTGAAATCACAAGTTTGAAGAAGTGACATGGGAATCAGAGGAAGTGATGAAGCAGAGTTACCCACATTTTTTTAGAGTGGGAAAAGAAAATTTCGAGTGAGAAATTTATTAAGGGGGGAACATTGTAACAACCCAAACTTTTATTAATGAAAATTCTTTTTGATATAATTAAATGTATTATTATTGTAATATAAAAAGTGAACTTCATTGGTTTTATGTTTTTTAAATTTAAAATACCTTTATTAATTGTGAATTTTGCTAATATAGCCGTTGAAAAGTGATCACATGATTAGTATAAATATAGGGCTTTAACAAATCCAATTTAATCAGACAATAGAAGCAATGGACTCATCCCGTAGACTTTCCCCATATGAAGCCCATTTTTCAGAGCTCGGAAAGGAGGTGTCTTCATTGGGCTTCACTCTTGATTAATCCCAAGCTAAGCTTGAACATGTTAAGGTAATGAGAAACCGACTATGGGAGAAGTGGAAGTTAAAAGAGATTACCTCCCGAGCGATGTTATCTGAGCCACCCCAAGAGTCTATCACCATTTCACACCATACCCTTCGGTCTTATGTAGGTGTTATAAGGGGATACGTAACAAGAACCTATCACTATGTAAATTTACATTATTTTTGTATTATAAAAGTGAATTCATTTTATTATTTTTAGTTTGTAAATAGTTTGTAGAGCACAAATAGCATTTTTAGTTAATATTCAACTAAGAAATCTATTTTGATGAATTAATGGACTTTTTAATTAAATAATATTTTAATAAAATATTATTATTGAATTATTTTTTACTAAATATAAATGATCAAATAATTTTATGAATGAATTTTTAATTTTTATTATGGGTTGAAAACTATTTTTGTCAAAACACATGGATTGTCAATAAATGTATGTTTTTATTTTAAATGTAAAAATGCACATGTTTATAATATTATTTAGATACAATGAATATTATTTTATGAATTATGATGTCCAAATTATCCAAAGGATAATTTTTCATAATTTTCCGAGATAGTCGAATTTTCGGGTAAAAATCAAATACTGTTTAAATATATAATGTGTTTTATGAAATCATAATGACCCAATAGTGAGGTAATAAAATAATATAGAAAATTTTTTCATCCAATATATGTTTTATCATAAAAATAATGTTATTTTATATTTTTTTGATTTATTTTACAAAGCTTTTGTAGACCCTCCAAGGCTAATAAAACTTTTTGTCTTTTTAAATTGTTTTCCTTGAGAGTGTGACTCACCTCCACATAAGAAAACCTATTATTTTAAGAATTACGTCCATTTGACTTATAAAATATTTTTTTCCACTCCCCATTGGAAAATACTATAGGAAAAAATCATGATCTGGTGTCTGGTATTGAATAGTTTATTGTGAGGTGTCCCAAACTTAAATAATAAAGAATTCACTCTACTTTCCTATATAAACCCATCCAAGCTCCCAATTCCTATTCAATAAAATACATTGGTGTTCGACCAACCTCTACAATCCTATCTATATAATCCAACCAAGGCTCCCCAAGCTCCCAATAATCCTCTCTCAAGCCCTTGGGATCACACTTCCAAGTAAGGGATTTCTTCCTTTCTCATTTTGTCTAATATTCTTTAAGTTGTTATGACCTTTTGTTTTCAATTAAAAATCTTGGGGTATGAATTAGCACCTCCCCCATACTGTCCTATTTATGCTTGGATGATGGGAGACCCCTTTTTTTCTCATTAAATCCCCCCATGTACTCCCTTTACCATGCTGAAATTCCGTAAGGGATTTCTCTCTCCTCTTTTACATCCAAGTAATTCTTTTGTATTATGATTCTAAATTCAATTAACTTTTTTGGAACAAATATATATATGAACCCCTCACTGTCCATTTCATGTAAATATTATGAGACAAAATTTTCTCTCTCATCAACCATTTTCATGAATCCTTATGTCACGTCGTTATGCTGCCGAAATTACACCGCATTTTTCCAAGCCAAGACGATTGTGTAGTGAATACCATACCCATGTCTTTATCAAGGGTATTCACCTTTATGAATATATAAATATTTAATGGTAAATTCATGTATTTATTCCACATTACTTAATCTTGGAATAAATTATGATTTTTATTGATTCTAGGTTATATGATCTATGTGGCACACATATGCATGAAATGAAATGTTTAAGATGGTTGCACCCTAATAGCGCTCCAATGCATTGGGTAAAGTATAGTATCATGATATGTCATGTGAAATGGGTTTTGACTCATGATAATTCATGTGAAGTTAGGGTTTACTCATGCTTCATGTGTAATGAGGGTTTACTCATGCTCTATGTGCAATGATCCTTGGCTCATACTAATTCCATGTTAAGTGTTGTTGCCACATTTCAATGTTATTATTATAATTATTTATCATGCCTTCATGTTCATGTTTATCTTGTGCTCCATTGATATTCCTATTTTCTAAAATGTATTTTATTCCTCATGTTATTCCATGTTTAGTCCTTTACTGGGATTTATACCTCACCATTTTCTTATGCATGTCCTCAGGTTATCCCATGAAATGCTAAATACGAGGGAATATAGTTGTCTTGTAAAAAAAGTTTTAAATAAAGATGTTCTTTGTTTTATATTCTAAACTGTTATGTAATGTTCCTAATACCCAAATACACTAGACCTCTCTATCTTCTATGTTGTATCAAGTGAATATTTTATGTAATAAATCATATTTAAGTGTGTAATAAAAATATGGGTTGTTATAATTACTTACTCATCTCTTATTCCTTCCATTATGTGTTCATGTTTTTGTTAATGGCACATGTTTTTATAAAATAAACATGCCTAATGATTATGTTATGATATATTCTGCTGTCTTTCATACCCTTACTGAGAATTTTATGTTACCCCATTCATTTGTTTTTCCTTCCCCATGTTAAGAAGGAGAGATCATTTATTGAGTTTTCAATGATGCAGATTATTATCTTTTTTTATGTATAATTTTTTGTTTCATTTCAATATGTTAAGTGGGTTCCATGTATGTAACTATTTTCTTAAAGACTACTAAACTAATTGGTCCTCTAGTATGCTTATTCTGTGTTTATATTCCAATGTAATCAAATAAGGCACCGACTCCGGGCAACTAGGGTCGGGTCCTTACAATATGACAAAGTCCCTTTCCTTGAGTCTGATTCGTCACATGTTTCTTAATTATCCAAAACAATTAATGAATGTTAACAATTTATTTATTGAGAACCTTTTATAAATTTTTTATTTATATTATTTTACTTATTAACATGTTATATACATTCACATAATCAATTATGTTTATGTTGGATGTTTTGACCACATTCTTCTTATGTGTCAAAAATAAAATTGGTAGGGTGACCATGTTCAAAGAAATCATTATTTAAAAATATAAGTAAAAATTATTAATAAATTATTATCATATTTACACATCAATTATACTTTTAAATGAAACTAAGAAATATGGTAATGTACAATTTACTAAAGTTATGATCATTGATAAAGTAGGTCCTCTGTGTATATGGATAAAATTTTTATTGTTCAATGGTCATTATGGAAAGAAGTAAATATATATTTTATCTTAAAATAATAATAATTAAATTATAAATAACAAAATATTAAATTATATGTACTTATATATATCATCTTAGAAATATGGTGAATGAAAAATGAATCACATCACTTCGAGGAGGAGGTAGTCCACACGTCCACTAACAACGTTACCATTTTTTAGTGACAGAAAATGTAAGAAATAAAATGATATATTATATTAAAATAATGATAATATATAATTTATATCATAATTATTTCTTTAATATCGCATATTTAAATTATATTTACCCTTATTACCTTCAATTTTGTGCGAAAGTGCAAATATTTAAATTGCTTCATGAGGTAGTAGTTTGTTGTAAACAGAAATGACGTTATCATTTCCCATACATAATGGAATGTAAAAGAGATATATTGTATAGTGAATAATGATTAAAAATATTGTCATAAATATTTTTTATATACAATGGATACATCATCACACACAACCATGAGAGGTTTTGATCAAAAAATGAACAACATCGGTTCGTGGGGTGGTAGTCCTCCATACACATGAATGATGATTTGATAACCAATTTTATGGATGTGTGTGTGGTTTTCTAAAATTACCATAACATAAAAAATATTTTTATATTTAAAATATCTATTTTTATATAATAATTGTTAAATAATAACTGATTTGTGTTGAGGAATAATTAAAATAAAAATTCTTGTTGAAGAGCGTTACATCTTCTCTATGTAACTCTTTTTGGTTTGCACCAACAGAATTACATGGTTAGATTTATTCCAAAAATAAGGATTATATTATAATATTATGGATTTTATGAACTAAATTGGGTATTTCTTGGAATTAAAAAATAGTATTGAATGCATGGAGAGGGGAAGCGTGGTGTTTTGTTTTTATAAGTGAGTTGAATGAAACAGTTTTAATTTTCTTGAAAGAGTGAATTTCACCCATGATTTTTTACATATCACTAGGACCCAATAGTGGTAAATTTTATACTTTAGAAGTAATAAGGCCTAAATATAATAATACAATATGTTTTTGGCATGTTTTTATGTCATTTTTATTGTTATTTATAATGTTTAGTCTCTAAGTAAACATGGATTCTCATTAATTAGTAAGATCAATTTTAACTATTTTTACTAAAAATTATGCTATAGAATTATGTTGATATTATTTGAAAATATAAGTTATTCTATTTCCATGTATGTAATAATTTTTTGAAATTCAATTCATATATGTGATGTTTTTAATTTTATACTAATCTAATAGATATGGTGAGATAATATGTTTTTTAAAAAGAGTGTTTTGTTACAAATGATGATTATATATTATATGTATGACCAATAATAATCATTATATGAAAGTAAATTAATATCTAATTATATTTAATATAAATAATTGATTTAAAAAATTCTTCATTTGGGATTATTTTAAGAAATTTAAAACGAGAAACATAGTGTATTTTAAAATAGTTTTTCAAAAATTTATTTTTAAAATCTAAACAAAAATTATATGAAAGAACAATATAATTTCAAAAGCGTCAGAGGAACATACGTCAGAAGAGGCCAAGGGATCAAGGTCAAGCTTATGCTATAACTATTGCTGAGGTTGAAGCTCCGAAAGACGCAGTGACATGTAATTTAATGGTTTCCTCAAGTTTAGAAAATGATTTATTTGATTCTGGATCATCACATTGTTTCATATCTTCCTTGTTTTCTATGAAAATTAGATATTTCCAATTTTCTTTAACAAGCGAGTTTTTAGTCAAAACTCCTAAAGGAAGTATCATTTCAACAATGTTTTGTGAATCAGTACCCATTTGGGCATATAAAGTCTCTTTATCTGCTAATATCATCATCATACTCATTATTGAATTTGATATAATCCTCTGTATGGATTTCCTTTCGGACCATGATGCAAAAATTTATTGTAAAAAGAAGAAGGTTATGATTTTTAATGACAATGATAATGAAAACAATATATTTAGAGCATAAACATCACCACCTCATTCTTATCTTGATCCATCCCCAGTAGCTCAACTAAATTCATATATTTCAGAGGAAGAGAATGAAATAACTATGGGTGAGGAAATGAATGTTCAAATAGAGGATGTACCTATTGTGAATGAATATGTTGATGTGTTTCCACAATATTTACTTGGACATCCTCTAGAACGAGAAATTGTGTTTTCCATTGATTTAAATCATGGATCAAGGACCATATTGAAACCCCCCTATAGAATGGCCACTGTGGAATTAGTGGAACTAAAGAAAAAAATAGAATAATTGAGTAATAAGGGATTTATTCACCCTAGTGTTTCTCCATGGGAAGCCCTTGTTCTTTTTGTTAAGAAGAAAGATGGATCTATGAGGTTGTGCATTGAATACAGAGAGATCATTGCTATAACAATAAAGAACAAGTATGTCTTACCTCGCATTGATGATTTATTCAACCAACTTCATAGAGCTCAATACTTTTCAAAGATTGACCTTCGATCTGAATATCATCAGTTGTGTGTGAAGAATGAAGACATTCTGAAAATAGCATTTCGGACTAAGTATAAGAATTATGAGTTTACAGTAATTCCTTTTGGATTGACTAATGCACC
Organism: Viscum album; assembly: GCA_963277665.1. Classification (NCBI taxonomy): domain Eukaryota; kingdom Viridiplantae; phylum Streptophyta; class Magnoliopsida; order Santalales; family Viscaceae; genus Viscum; species Viscum album. The sequence goes on from OY728153.1 coordinate 1,756,545,121, forward strand.
CTCTATCTTCATGGATCTAAAGAATAGAGTTTTCCAGAAATATTTTGATGACTTTGAAGTGGTATTTATTGATGATATATGGGTATAATCCAAAAGCTAAGAAGGTCATGAAAATCACTTGTGTATTATTCTAAAGACTCTTAGATGACATGAATTATATGGGAAGTTTAGGATGTGTGAATTATGGATTCATGATATTTTATTTCTTGGTAATATTTTCTCTAAGTATGGAATCTACATTGATCCTTCTATGACATGATCAATCCAAGAATGGCCAGCACCGATGAGTATAACTGAGGTATGAAATTTTATTGGTTTAGTAGGTTATTATCGATGTTTCGTCTAGAATTTTTCCCGGTTGGTTAACCCATTAACAAAGCTCACACGTAAAGGGGTTAAATTTTTTTGGACAATAGATTGTGAAGAATGTTCTGAAGAATTGAAGAGAAGATTAGTCAATGCTCTTATCTTGACTCTACCATTGGGGAATGATGGGTTTGTTATTTATAGCGATTCTTCAAAGGAAGGACTCAGCTATGCCCTTATGAAGAATGATAGGGTTATTGACTATGCATGAAACCATCTAAAAAATCATGAGAAAAACTATCATACTCATGATCTTGAGTTAGCAGCTGTAATATTTGGTTTGAAGATTTTGAGACACTATCTCTATGGTTAAAAATGTGAGATATATACCGATCACAAAAGATTGAAGTATATTTTCTCAATGAAATAACTCAACATGAGGAAAATACGATGGATTCAACTACTCAAACATAAAGATTGCACTATACACTATCACCTCGGAAAGGAAAATAAGGTGGAAGATGCTTTGAGTAGAAATGACCATGGTGTTTTGAACAAGATGATAATTGAAAAGGATCCTATATACATGGATCTAGTAAAGATAGATATGGGAATCACCATAAAAGGTGAAACATCAATAAGTTTTGAAATGGTTTCCAAACCATCATTACTAGAAAGGATAAAGAGTTATTAGACCAGTGATGAAGAGTTTCAAAATATGATTAAAGTTGTAAATGATGAGAGATTGAGTGACTTTTTGTATGAATATGGAATTTTGAAATTTGCGAAGAGAATTTGTGTTCCCGATATAAATAATGTACAAAGGAAATTGTTGGATGATTCTCATAGTTCTAATTTCATTATAATCCCTGGGAGAACCATAATTTATATAGATTAGAAGGAATATTTTTTGTGGGAAAACATGAAGAGGGAGATTGCTGATTTTGTGTCAGGATGTATGGTTTGTCAACTAGTGAATGATGGAAGGCAACAGCTACGAGGAGTCATGCAACATTCTCCCATACCTGAATAGAAATGGGATGATATCACAACGGACATTGTCATGGGGCTACCTTAGAGTCCTAGAAGGAACGATGCAATATGGGTCATTATTGATCACATTACTAAGTAAGCGCATTTTGTTGCTATAAGGGATGATTTACCACTTGAACATTTAGAAAGACTATTTATTAATGAAGTTGTAAGACTTCATAGAGTACCACAATCGACTTTTTCTGATCATGATCCCCATTTTAAATCATGATTATGGAAAAGTCTTCAGAAAGACTTGGATACTGAACTTAGTTTGAGCACTAACTACCACCCCCAAACTGATGGACAATCTGAAATGACTATTGAAACCATAGAAGACATGTTGAGATCATGATCACTTGACTTTCAAGGTATGTGAGATCAATATTAAACTATGGTAGAATTTTCCTATAACAATAGCTTCCATTCAAGTATTCAGATGGCACCATATGAAGTGTTATATGAAAAGAGATGTCGCACAACAACCTGTTAGGATGATGTTGGTGAAAGAAAACTCGTAGGCCCCGAACCTGTTGAGGAAACGATGGAAAAGGTGAAGGTAATCCAAACCAACATCAAAGTAGCTCAAAGTAGGCAGAAGAGCTATGCTAATAACCGAAGTAAGGATTTTGAATTTAAGGTAGGAGATCATGTTTTCATGAGGGTATCTCCATGGAAGGGTGTTATATGTTTCGGTAAGAAGGGAAAATTAAGTCCCAGGTACATCAGAACATTCGAAATTCATGAACGAATTGGGGTTGTAGCTTAACATTTGGAAATACCTCCAAGTCTCTCTAAAGTTCCTGGTGTGTTCCACATATCACTATTGAGAAAAGACATGCCTGACCCAATGTATGTATTAACCTATGAGAAATTATAACTGGAACTTGATCTATCTTATTGCGAAGAGCCTGTCAAGATTCTTGATACATGAGAACAAATATTGAGAAACCGGACGACTCGTTTGGTAAAAGTTCTATGGAGAAACCCGAAGATGGAAGAGGTGATGTGGGATCTCGAAGAACTTATGATGAATAAGCAAACAAATATTTTTATGTAGTAATATTCTAAAAATTTTGAGGAAAACATTATTTGAAGGAGGGGAGAATAGAACACCCCAAGCTTCCACGATACGTTTCCCTTTGAATTAATCAATTGCTTTCGTTGTACGCAACTTTGAGATTCTAACACATCGCGGCCAATCAAACTACCCATTATGAATAGTAATACCCTCTTTTTGAAATTATAATTTTTTTTTTCATAAAATATGGATATCATTTTTGGATTTAGAATATCGAAATTAGCTTAGGGTTAATATTTGGCATTTTTCGGAAAATTTTCAATTTTTTTATAAATAGTGAAAAACACTGAGTTATTATTTAAAACCGTCTTTTTATTTAAATAATTAATTATTTTATTTAAATTTATTCTATGTCAAAACATATACATAATACCTATATTAGTTAAATTTAATTCATTGCAGTCAGTTTATAATAATTTTAGATATATAAAAATTTTATTGATCTTTTTACCGTCTTTTACCCACCTCCTAGGAGCAATTGCAAATTTAAATAAAACTTAATTTTACTGCTTCTGTGAGTTGAATTTCAAAAATATGAGAGAACAGGATGATATTATTAATTACAAATTGGTTCAATGAGATGAAAATATTTTTTTGGGTGAATAGTGACTTTTGACTTTTATTTACTATGGGTAAACGTAAATAGGGTAATTAAAGGTAAAAATGATACTATTATTACCGTAACACATGTCCTAATTCTATTGGATAAGTGTAATTCTACCAAAAGCAACCTTAGGAATAAAATATGATCCTTTATGTCCACTTTGATTAGACTTAGACATTTATTATTATTTAATTCAAAGAAGAGTTAAAAGTGTTAAATTCAATGTTTAATAACTAAACCATTTTTAATATAGGGTTATATATAAGATAAAATTGAATATAAATATTCATTAGAAATATAAATATATTTCCTATATAATGGTATTTTATTTATATTTTTTAGACATTAAATAATTTAATATATTTATGACACAATGATGATGCAGAAAATACCTAACTAATGAAATAATAAAATATTTGATATTATAAATATCCAAATAAATTTAATTTTAGACTTTTTATGAATTCCATTACCTTTATAGGTTAATATGACATGTTAGGGTTGGTTATATGAATTTTTTTCAAAGTAATAATGCTGTTATGAATTTATAAAAAAATACCAAACAGTGTCAAAATTGACATAAAAGTGTTTTTGAAACAAATATTATATTATTAATTGATATTCTATTCCTAAAAATATAAGGTTCAGCCAAAAGACTTATATAATGATAGGTGTATAATTAATGTAACACTTGGGGTTCAATTTGATATATATAGTAAATCTATTAACCATATAATATAAAAATAGAAAGAGACATGGTAAATGTCAAACTATTTAACTAACAGTTAAATCTAAAATATAAAGTTAATATAGTGACACAAAACTGTCTGAAACCTGTTGGTTGAGTGGTTTTATACCCATACCCACCTTATCCTTTAAATAATTTATTTTTGATCCATTGTAATCTGAATATGATTTAATTATAAATTAATATTTCTATCTTTTCCTCATGTGCCCCTCAACCCTCTTATAAAAGGGCACTCCCTCTTCCCTCAAATTCACACCTTCAAAGCCTTTTGGATCTGAAAAACTCTGCCCAAATACCCTCTCAACTATCCTCCATTCATCATAGAGGCCTTCCTTTAGTTATAAATACAACCAATGGATCCCTTTTTATCAAATAAAAATAAAGAACCTGAAGAAGAAGTAAATATTTCATCACCTCTTTCAAGTTTCTTTCTTCTTCCACTTCCTCATTCTTTATTTTTTCCATTCTAAAATAATAACTTCAGTATATTCTATATATTGTGATGTTATTATAAATATGGTAAAACCATATTCATTATTCTATCCATCCTTTGAATGACATGTCATCGTACATATATACGTACGGCTTACCATCTCCACATCACGGTGTAATTGTTATTCAATACGTTATTATTTGGATGGGTATAATAATAAAGTTAAATTGTTGTAGATATTATATATAACATGATAATTATTCTATATATATGATATAACATCCAATTATATATTATTATAATATCAAAAGAATGATATCGTTGCTCGTGCGTACGTACGGATTACCATCTCCACGAACGCGATGAGATTCATTCCCCATCGTATCCATTCAAGACTAATTTTCATTAGATGATTAAAAATAATGTTTAAAAACATAATATCATTTTGAATAGGAATAAGATACATCCTATCCATAACAAACATTACTTACGTAACTAATCATATAAAGGAAAAAGATTCAGTTAACACCCGAAACAACGATAATACTAAGATATTATAAACAAATCAATGTTAAAAGATCATACATGATATCATATTAATGTATATGATTCTTGTATAATTTAATAACAATTATTTCACCATTATACATGATTTTATCCTACCCCCATCCATGGAAAATTATAAGTTAAGGTTTAATTCTACAATCTCTTTATTATCCGAAGTTGTTAATACGTAATTATCTACTGGGACCTCTTTATCATCCTAATCCATATTTCTTAAAAATGTATTCCAATTTTTATTACTATTTCATAGACTATGGGTTTAAGGAATTTATAAACTTGTTTGACCTTTGATGTTTTGAAAGGAATACTTCCATCGTTTTCGAAACAAGGCTCTTTATGACCGTTTGGACAAAACTAATGTAAGAATGTTTTTGTAACTTATACAGAGGGTGTGGCTATTTGTGGCTGTTATAACATCATTGAAGCTTCCATTACAAGATTATATAAATATTTTCATATATAAATGTTTTATTTTATAATTACATGACTTTTAAATGATTTAAAAATATAATGAGATATTTCTCTAATTTTTTTTTGATTTCATCTATGTCAATATTCTATGATGGATTTCATGTTTGTTTGATGTTGATTTATTATGATACAAAACATCCATATTGTATTGAAGGTTTTGTGATAAGTTTGATTATAGATGTGTTATTTCAAACCATTAATTGTTTATGGATAGAGTATTGACATTTCGTATGCCAGTTTTAATATGAATGTTTATGATATGTTTAAACCTTTTCATATGAGGAATGCATTGGACTTAGTAAGTGAAGGGTGGATCCCACTATAGATACTTGATGAATTTGTAGGTTTCAATAAAAAAACTAATGTCTTGGAACAAGGCATTGATAAAATATTATTTTTAGTCTTGTCACAAGGCCTTGACTATGTTGTTATGAGTGTCTGGCATTATGCATTCCATCATTATGAAAGTGGCTATTGATATTGCTACTGATTATTTGAATAGTGGAATATCCATGTGAGTAAATAAATGGCATTATTTTGATTTATATTTTCTTTATTATAATTAATTTTATGTTGAAAAGGATTTCGTTTAAGTTTTATACATTTCCTTTATGCTTATTTGTGAAAGTTTCTGCTATATTGTTATCCATACTGAGCATTTGAGCTCAACAATTTCAATGTTTTATTTTTTCCATGATGCGAAGAAGTATATTATGACTGACCTGCCGGGATATTCTATGGGATCTCAGTGTTTTACATGGAAACAATGTTGTTTTAGTTTTCCATTTTATGAGGTAATGTAAACCTTATAAATATATCTAGTACTTCCAAGGCTACTAAACTAATCGGTCTGTAGAGACTTGATCATTTGGGATCATAATAATGATATGTAATAATTCACCGAATCTGGGCTTCTGGGGTCGGGGCGTTACATAATCCCTAGTATAATATCATTAATTAATTCATGAAAAATTGAGGTTCTTCATTTCAACAGTGTAGACCATGCTTAGTAGAGTGTGATTCCTTATTCCATCCCTATAAGGGTATATTTTGGAATTAGCTCTTAAGCATATGATTATGATTCCCTCTAAGGGATTTGTCTTAGTATTGTTTTTAGTATCCTTTTTTGAGTCTTAGTATGAGATCCTTAATCTTATATTCCAAATTGAGTAGGTTTCATGGTATTACCATGACATCCATACACGAGGAATCAATCCCCCCATATAGATGATTTATGAAGTAGGGTTTGTTTTGTGCTTCAATGTTCTTGAATGTGATTCCATACCTACATTAAAAAATATTCATAGTTCTAGTGATTAATTTTTCAATAATTGAATATAACAACTTCTTTGAAGAGAACCATTAGTGATGACATGGATCTTGGAGTAATATCTGCTGGAGGAGGGACACCTTGAAGCCTCGTGCAGAGTCTTGTGCATGAAATTATTGTTTAGAGATCTTTGAGACATGGAGAATTTGATGGGTATATCTCGATTTTATATTAATCCATACCTTTTTTTCTCATATCATGTTTGAAAATCCTTTTTGTTGATGAGATAAATACCCTATTGATGCTTATCCATAGTTATTTTGGGGTGTCTTGCTAGGTACTATTATACTCACCCCTACATGGAATCTAAAAATAGGTCTCATGTTTTATATAATGAAATTAAATTTTATGGTCTCCTAGGAGGAAAACTAACTGGTATTGTAATGTGAGATAGATTGATCATGGTTATAAATAGAGTTTCACTTGATTGTATTCCCATCATTTTGTGCAGGATGGACTCTTTTAGAATTTTTGAGGGGCTTGCATTTAGACATTATGTTTTAGTATATTTTTCATACTCTAATTGATGGATTTAGAAGTATGAATTCATTAAGATATTATATATGTCATTTTAACATTCACTATTGAATGCATGATTTGATATGCTTTCATTTTATTAGGTACTTTAGGCTATGTCATCCCATGTGTATGATTTTACAACTAAATTATTTTCAACATCCCCTAGAATATTGGACGTAGGCTTGGGGTGTCACCATTATCATATGACTATCCAAGTAGTCCCAATTGGGTCGGGACATTAAAACATGAATCATTACCAATGACTCTATGCCAATATAAGGTCCTGCAAGTGATGACTCTATCACTTACAACCAACAAAGAGGATATTAACAAGGGAGGGAATATAAATATTTAAATGGAAACATTTTTTAGAGCCCCTTATAATAATGATAAAATATCATATATTTTTTATAATTCTAGGAATATCAATGAATTAAGATAGTAAACAATTTCTATTCAATCATTGGAACAAGAATTTTTATGTGTTGATCTACCGTTAGTTCACAGTTCTACTATCAGTTTAGGAATATCTACCACTTTCTCTACTGATCTATCATTAGTTCAAAAGATATACCTGTCACGACCCGTCCTCGGGGCCCGTGCCGTGACTACCCCAAACCCGCCTTCCATAGGCCAGGGGCTGGAGACTATCACCAAGGCGTAAATCCCAGTAAAAGGGAAGACATTGCCTTTGTAAAGTAAACAAGCACCACCGAGTAAGCAAGCGGAAAAGTAAACACTAAGTAAAAACAGAGTACAACTGAAAGTGCGGAAAAGAAAATGGGCCAGTATACAAACCCAAACTGAAAGTAAAGTACAACTTGAAAGGGAAAACAACAACTGTAAAGTAAAAGCCGCTACACCGAGCTATCCACTGGAAATCCCACCTGTAGGGTGGGTACAGATAGCTCCACTGCTCCTTAGGTCCCGCCGTCCGCTCCGAGCACGTCCCGCCCAGTGGTCCACCTCCAGGTACCGTCCTTCTCAGCAAGCCTCAACCACGATCAACGTTGTCCATCGTCTGCAACCAACACAACGTAGTGCGGGCATAGCCCCTGCAGGGGTGAGTATAAGCTACTCAGTAAGGACCCCGAGACCCCTGAAGGTCTCCCAAAATCCATAAAGGATAATCCACAAAGGAAAGATACAATCATGAAGTAACAACCGCCACTGCTTCAGTATATGCCCATACATATACCTAAGTCATCAATTCCAATATGCTCCAACCTCCGAGCCCAAGTACAACTCAGTCCACATAGGAAAGTATATGTATTCCACACAGGAAAGAAAAACGAAATCCACACAGGATAGCACAACACAATCCACACAGGAAAGAAACAGGATTCAGCTCACACAGGTATACTTCTTCGGTAGACGATAGAGATGATCACTGATCCATCTAAGTCGTTGGACCCACAAAGGATCGATAGGTACTAACCCCCGCAAAGACCCACACAGGATCAGACCCACACAGGATCTGTAGGCGCTGGTTCACACAGGACCGCTGAGCGTTGACCCACACAGGATCGGACCCACACAGGATCGGTAGCACTGATCCACACAGGATCGCTGAGTGCTATAGTCGTCATCGTCGAATCCACAAAGGATCTCTGCACAGTCTTCGTCGCAGTCACAGAAGCAGTCGCAGCTAGCTCTAGGGTTCCCGCACACAGCAAGCTCGTTCGGGAGGGTCCGCTCCACGAGCCGAGAGGCTGATACATCAACTGTCCCAAAGTCTAGATTTGATGTATCCAAATGTTCCGTATCGTCAACAGGCACTCAACGCAACAGACAGCGCGTCAATCGGACGCCCGGTCTGAGAGTTATTGGCTTCTTCGTTCCAGGGGCCCGGTTGGTTTTTAAGGCAAAACCAACCCGACCGTACTCCACCTGCATCCAAACCTTGGGCGGAGTATGCAAAAAGATCTGTCTCACTAAGAGGAACTCAACAAAGCTGACGGCACGTCAATCGGATGTCCGTAGCTCAAGATATGAGCTTTTCCGCTCCGAGGGCCCGGTTGGTTTCGTGTACGAACCAACCCGGCCGAACGCAAAGTATTCCAAAACTTTGAGTGCGATACACCAAAACGACCGTCTCGATCCAAGGTTCGCATCTCCACTGACGGTGCGTCGTTTGGAGGTCCGTAGCCCGAGTTATGGGCATTTGAATCCAAACCGCTCGGTAACGGGGGTTTCGGGCCCGGGCCGTCCCAGCCCGAGACCCCTCGGTTGGCCCGAACCGGGTCGCCCCGCCCCAGACAGGGTCGACCCGGCCCGCCCTGGCGCGGCCTGGCCTGGAGGACCGGCCAGGAGCGCCGGTTCGGCGCAAGGCAACGCGCTGGGTGCGCTGCCAGCTTGGCCGAAGGCCGAGCTGATTGGAACGGGGGGTGCCTGCCCCCCCCCCCCCCCTTTGTGAAACCGTCCCCCCCTCATTATGGGGGGCCGTTTATTTGCTGGCTGGTGGAATTAATTCCCCCTGGTTTGCCTCCCTTCCGGCCGGCCCGACCTGGCCGGCCGGTTCATCCTCAACGGGACCGGGAAAGGCCCGTCCCCTTCCGGCTTCCGACACCGGCGGCCCGGCTGGCCGCCGGTATTCTCGTTCCGCCGTGGCTCGGAACCGGCTGCGGCCTTCGTTGTCCGGCACGGCACGACGGCGTCGCGCCCTTCTGCCGTAGCCCCTCTCCGGCCGCGGTGTCTCCGACTTTCTTCGAAGCGGCGCGACGGCGTCGCGTCCTTGCATTATTTTACGACGCGGCGCGACGGCGCCGCACGTTTCTTGCCGTATGATCCTGCACGGTGCGATGGAACCGCACCAAACCCATTTCTATCTACAACAGAATCAACATGAAAAAGGAGGAGGGTCATCCGTGTTCGTGCGGTCCGGCCCCCCTCGCATTATTTGCTAACAATTGGACAAATTTCACGAAGAAATAATCACGGGTATAAATCATGAACAAAGGAATAAAATAAACCCATACCTCGGTTTCAAGTGCGGAGCACGTCAACAATCCGTGGAAGACAAGCGTCGCGGAGGTCGGGCGTCGCGGAAACTGAACATCGTTTCTGTTGACATCGAGGTGCGTCTGAAGAGGTACGTCGCTGGAGAAGCATCCTAAGCTGACGGAGGAAGTCTGAGGAAGAAACGGCGTCTCCTTTCATTGATACGGGAAGAAGATCGAAGATGCAACTTCGTCGATCTTCGGAAACACATCGGCTACGAAGAAGAGAAGCGGCGTTCTTCATCGGAGCATAAGTGTTCTTCGTCGAGGTTGAAGAAGATGGAGAGAACTTCCCAAATCCTCTCAAGGTGGCAAAGGATACCAACCAAAATAAAATAATCTTAAAGCTTATTTTATTTACACATTTAAACAACTTGAATTTCAAAAGTTTGAAATTAAAACAACTCAACTCAATAAATAACCCAAGTGGTCAAGATTAGTTAAAGAGGAGTTATAGGGAGTTTTAAGGGAAGATGAAGTGTTAGGGTTCGTGTGGGCCCCACCACACTTAATCCTCTCAAGGGAGGTTAAGTGGATGTGGGTTCCACCCCTAACTCCCTTTGGGAGGTCATAACCAACTTGGATAAAAATAAAATGTGTTTCCACATTTTATTTAACTTCATTTTAAATTCCCAAAAACTAACTCTCAACCCGCATAAAAAGTAACCTCGGAAAAGGTCTCCTTAAGCGAATATCGGCGCTGTGAGTTCATCGGTGCCCTCAGAATTCGATTCTGGGCACCGGTTCAAAAGTTAGAAATTCCCGCTCGTTCGTTCACGGAACGTACCCGAGCCAAACTTCGGAAATTGATTCCGGGCACTCCGGGCCTCGGAATCAGGTGCCGTCAGAAACCGCACTCTTGTAAAATTCCAAAGAAAATTAAGAATAAATTTCCCTTGAATTTTACAGGTCTTTACATTACTCCCACCTCAGGTCTTTACGTCCCCGTAAAGATACATCAATACTAGGGAAACAAATGAGGGTAATGAGCACGCATCTGAGCCTCCCGCTCCCAAGTGCTATCCAGGAGATTACCGTGCTGCCATCTGATGCGCACTAGAGGAATCGACCATCCACGTAGGACCCACTCCTGTCGATCCTTGATCTCCACCAGGACCTCCGTAAAAGTCACCCCATCGTCAACGTCAAGCTCCCCATGGTCAATGATGTGCGCCGGGTCGTGCACGTATCTCCTCAGATGAGATACGTGGAAGACGTCGTCCACCCGGTGCAACTGAGGTGGTAGATCCAGGCGATAAGCCACCTCGCCAATCCTGCTGAGGACCTGGAAGGGTCCGATGAAGCGCGGAGATAACTTGCCGCCTCAGCCAAATCTTCGTATACCACGTCGCGGTGAGACCCGCAAGAAGACGTGGTTGCCATCCTCGAACTCTAGTGGCCTCCGCCTCCTGTCAGCGTAAGACTTCTGCCGGCTCTGAGCTGACCTCATCCGCTCCGGGATGACCTGGACCTTCTCTATCATGGCCTGGACCATCTCCGGTCCCACAAGTGCTGACTTCCCAGGGTTTGTCCAGCACAAAGGAGATCTACAAGGTCGGCCGTACAACCCCTCGTATGGTGCCATCCCGATGGTGGAGTGGTATCTGTTGTTGTATGGAAACTCCACCAAGGGTAGGTGGTCCTCCCAGCTACGACCAAAGTCGAGGACACATGCGCGGAGCATGTCCTCGAGAGTCTGAATGGTCCTCTCCATCTGACCATCCGTCTGAGGGTGAAAGACTGTGCTCAAACCTAGCTACGTCCCGAACGCCTCCTTCAATCCCTTCCAAAGCCGGGAAGTAAAGAGAGCATATCGATCGGAGACGATAGAAGATGGAACACCGTGAAGCCACACAATCTCCTGAACATAGAGACGTCCCAATCTCTCCACTGTGCCCTGCTCTCTGATGGGTAAGAAGTGAGCCGACTTGGTGAGTCGGTCAACAATCACCTAGATGGAGTCATGACCTCTGGAAGTGCGTGTAAGTCCAGTCACGAAGTCCATAGATATCCCGTCCCACTTCCACTCCGGGACCTCCAAGGGCTGTACCAAGCCTGCTGGTACCTGGTGCTCAGCCTTCACCTGCTGGCAGGTGAGGCATCGAGAAACAAACTCTGCCACAACCTTCTTCATGACCGGCCACCAGTGCTGTCGTCTGAGATCCTGGTACATCTTCGCCACTCCGGGATGTACCGCCAAGGGAGAAGTGTGAAAATATCTCAGCACTTCCTCCCGTAAAGCAATTGGTACCATGGTACTTCCTCTAAAAAGGATGCCGTGCTCTGCTCCAAAGGAGAAACCATCAGGTGCCTGTCCTGAGAATATCTGTGTACGCCGCGTCTCACAGTCAGCGTCCCCACGCTGTGCCTCTCTGACCCGCTGTAGTAGTGGAGGAGTGACTAGGAGAGACTGAAGGAAGACTTCTCCATCTTTATCCACGAAGGATATCTGCAAAGAGGCTAGCTGCTCTGTCGCCTCCTCAAGTAGCTGAATGCCCGTCCTCCTGCTGAGGGCATCTACTACCACGTTCCCCTTTCCAGGAGTATAGACTATATCAATGTCATAGTCCTAGAGGAACTCGAGCCATCACCGCTGTCTCAGGTTCAGGTCCTTCTGCGAGAAGATATACCTGAGACTCTGAAGATCAGAAAAGACTGTAAAGCGCTCTCCCATCAGGTAGTGTCACTATGTCTTCAGAGCGAAGACCACTGCTACTAACTCCATGTCATGGGTAGCGTAGTTCTTCTCATGTGGCCTCAACTGTCGTGATCCATAGGCGATCACTGCCCTCTCCTGCATCAGGACACATCCGTGTCCGGTCCCTGATGCATCGCAGAAGACTACGTACCCTACTCCCTCCTCAGGCAACCTCAAGATAGGTGCGCTGGTCAGTCTCTGTCTCAGCTCCTGGAAGCTCTACTGACATCTGTCTAACCATACGAAGGGTTTCCCCTTCTTCTTAAAAGCTGAGAGTGGTTCCGCAACTCTAGAGAAGTCTGTCACGAATCTCCGGTAGTATCCAGCTAGTCCAAAGAAACTCTGCACCTCCGTCATGCTCCTGGGTGGCTCCCATGCTAACACAGCCTCGATCTTCGCATGATCCACTACAACTCCCGCCTTAGAGATAACGTGTCCCAAGAAGTGGACCTCACGTATCCATAACTGGCACTTCGAGAGCTTACCATAAAGCTGGTGCTCTCAGAGTGTGTCTAGTACAACCAGTAAGTGGTAGGCATGCTCCTCCTTAGTCGTCGAGTAGATCAAAATGTCGTCGATGAAGACCATGAAAAATCAATCGAGGTATCGCTGAAATATCCTGTTCATGAGGGCCATGAACACTGCTGGAGCATTGGTTACACCGAAAGGCATAACCAAGAACTCATAGTGGCCATACCGACATCTGAAGGCCGTCTTCTGCACGTCCTCATCTCTGACTCTGTTCCGATGATAGCCTGACCTGAGGTCTATCTTCGAGAACCACCGTGATCCCTTGAGCTGATAAAAGAGGTCATCAATCCTTAGTAGCGGATACTTGTTCCTCACTGTCACCTAGTTCAGGCGACGATAATCGACACACAGTCACAAGCTCCCATCCACCTTCTTGGCGAACAAAATCGGGGAAGCCCAGGGTGAAACACTGGGTCGGATGAACCCCTTACCCTGCAAGTCCTCCAACTGTACCCGCAGCTCTCAAAGCTCGGCGGGGGCCATCCGATATGCTGGAGTCGATATCGGGGCTGTCCCGGGGTATAGGTCAATATAAAATTCTACCTCTCTACGAGGAGGTAGCCCTGGAACGTCGTCAGGAAAAACGTCCGCAAACTGATCCACCACTGTAGGAAAACCAGGACTCCGCACGTCCACTGCTCCTAGGATGATACTAGCCAACTGATGAGTGATGGGCTGTCCTCTCCTCTGCGGAAGTCCATCCTGTGCTGCGAAGGCTCCCTTCTCGCCGATGAAGGTGAACCTGCTCCCGTCGGTGCGTACACATCGCACCTTGCGCCTAAAATAGTCAATCTGTGCATGGACCGTAGATAACCAATCCATGTCCAAGATGACGTCATAAGGCCTCGATGCTGCTACAAGAAGATCCCAGCCGAAGCTCTCGCCTACTAGAGTAAGCTCACACTGCCGACACTAGTGCGTAATCGTCGAGTCTGCTCCCGTAGGAGTCTCTAGACGTAAGGATCGAGCCAACGGCTCTGTCGGTCTCCGAGCTTCGAAGAAGGGCAGCGGCTATGAAAGAGTGACTCTCTCCTGTGTCTGTAAGTACTGCAGCAAGGGTGAAATAGACACAGATAGTACCTTGAATCATCTCGGGCGCGCCGTGGTCGTAGGTCTCCACTGCCTGGAGCTGTGCCTGTCTCTGCCCGCCAGCTCCCTGTGGTCGGGGTGGACCTCCTGGTGGTGGTGGTGGTAGAGCCTCAAAGCGTCGCCCACCACCTGCTGCTCGGCCAGCTCCTCTGCCTCGTCCACATCCTCCCTGCGGACCGCCACGGTCGACCCTCTACCTCTGCCTCGGTGGTCACTCAACCGTCTTCTGCTCCTCGGCACGGTGGGTCGAGCAGTCATGAGCCATGTGGCCCTGCCCACCGCACGAGTAGCACTGTCTGCCTCTCGAAAGACTGGCTCCGTGTTGTGTGCCCCGCAGTGCTGAGCTAGTGTCCTGAGGTCATCTTCCTGAAGGTCTGGTCTGCCTGGACCCCTGAGTCATCCGTTGACTGCCAGCTGCAAAAGACTTTGCCACGTGCCGCCCTGCGGTGGGTCGCGGCGCTGGTGTAGACTCAGCAAGAAAGCTCTCGATCAAAAGGGCATGCTCAAGTACTCTTGTCTAAGTCGTTATGCTGAGGGAGATCAGCGATGCCCTGATCTCGTGTCTCAACCCCTGCTCGAAGGTCCGGGCCCAGAAGAATGGGTCTCGTACCATGTCGGTCGAGTAGCGCGAGAGATCAGTAAATCTCGCCGAGTACTGAGTGACCATCATGCTGCTCTTCCGCAGCTGAAGAAGCTCCTGTATGCGCACTGCACAGAGGGTGGCTGGGACAAACTCTGAGCGGAAGAGGCTCTCAAAGTCTGTCCAGAGTAGAGATGCCTCATCGTGCACCTGGAGCATCAAGCTACACCATCTTCCTGCTGCTGCGTGCAATAGGCTCGCAGCGTGGATCACTATGAGGTCTGCTGGTGTCCTCACTAGCCTGAAAACTCGTACGACTGCCTACAGCCAGTCATCGGTTGCCTGGGGGTTCGTCTCTCCACGAAACCTGGGCGGTCACTGGCACTAAAACTCATGCAGATCTCCAAGGCAACGTGCATCGTCAGCGGCTGGTGCTGGAAGCATCGGTGGCTCGGCGGGTAGTGCTACCGCCGGTGCCACTGCTGACAAAGGGCCCTGCACTGAGGAGTCATCGCTCGGTGGGCTGTCGTCACGCTCGACTCTCGGAACCCTAGCTGGCTGCCGTCGTGGGGACATCCGGAAAAGGAAACAGGTGCGCCACGGTCAGAACAGTATACCTGGGGAGCTGATATAATGTAATCACAAAGAAAACTTGGAACACACACGCAATCAATGTTTTCGTGCATTAAGTCAGAAATCAGAAGTCCGGGTCCTGGTGTACGGATTCGTCGGCCGCTGCACCAACACTGGACTCCCTGGACTGATAAACACACTCAATACACTAAACACTATTACTTCACATGGAAAAGATCAGAGTTCGCGGTAGAACCGAACTCTTCTGATACCAATTTGTCACGACCCGTCCTCGGGGCCTGTTCCGTGACTACCCCAAGCCCGCCTTCCATAGGCCAGGGGCTGGCGACTAGCACCAAGGCGTAAATCCCGGTAAAAGGGAAGGCATTGCCTTTGTAAAGTAAACAAGCACCACAGAGTAAGAAAGCGGAAAATTAAACACTAAGTAAAAACAGAGTACAACTGAAAGTGCGGAAAAGCAAATGGGCCAGTATACAAACCCAAACTGAAAGTAAAGTACAACTCGAAAGGGAAAACAAAAACTGTAAAGTGAAAGCCGCTACACCGAGCTTTCCACTGGAAATACCACCTGAAGGGTGGGTACAGATAGCTCCACTGCTCCTCGGGTCCCGCCGTCCGCTCCGAGCACGTCCCGCCCAGTGGTCCACCTCCAGGTACCGTCCTGCTCAGCAAGCCTCAACCACGATCAATGCTGACCATCGTCTGCAACCAATACAACGTAGTGCAGGCATAGCCCATGCAGGGGTGAGTATAAGCTACTCAGTAGGGACCCCGAGACCCCTGACGGTCTCCCAAAATCCACAAAAGATAAATCACACAGGAAAGATACAATCACGAAGTAACAACCGACACTGCTTAGGTATATGCCCATACATATACCTAAGTCATCAATTCCAATACGCTCCAACCTCTGAGCCCAAGTACAACTCAGTCCACATAGGAAAGTATACGTATTCCACACAGGAAAGCAAAACGAAATCCACACAGGATAGCACAACACAATCCACACAGGAATGAAACAGGATTCAGCTCACACAGGTATACTTCTTCGGTAGACGATAGAGATGATCACTGATCCATCTAAGTCGTCGGACCCACAAAGGATCGATAGATACTAACCCCCGCAAAGACCCACACAGGATCAGACCCACATAGGATCTGTAGGCGCTGGTTCACACAGGACCGCTGAGCACTGACCCACGCAGGATCAGACCCACACAGGATCGGTAGCACTGATCCACACAGGATCGCTTAGTGCTGTAGTCGTCGTCGTCGAATCCACTAAGGATCTCTGCACAGTCGTCGTCGCAGTCACAGAAGTAGTCGCAGCCAGCTCTAGGGTTCCCGCACACAGCAAGCTCGTTCGGGAGGGTCCGCTCGACGAGCCGAGAGGCTGATACATCAACTGTCACAAAGTCTAGAGTTGATGTTTCCAAAAGTTCCGTATCATCAACAGGAACTCAACGCCACAGACGGCACGTCAATCAGACGCCCGGTCTGAGAGTTATTGGCCTTTTCATTCCAGGGGCCCGGTTGGTTTTTAAGGCAAAACTAACCCGACCATACTCCACCTGCGTCCAAACCTCGGGTGGAGTATGCCAAAAGATCCGTCTCACTAAGAGGAACTCAACAAAGCTGACAGCAGGTCAATCGGACGTCCGTAGCTCAAGACATGAGCGTTTTCGCTCCGAGGGCCCGGTTGGTTTCGTGTACGAACCAACCCGGCCGAACTCAAAGTATTTCAACACTTTGAGTGCGATATACCGAACCGACCATCTCGATCCAATGATCGCATCGCCGCCGATGACGCGTCGTTTGGAGGTCCGTAGCCCGAGTTATGGGCATTTAAATCCAAACCGCTCGGTAACGGGGGTTTCGAGCCCGGGTCGTCCCGGCCCGAGACCCCCCTGTTGGCTCGAACCGGGTCGAACCGCCCTGGATAGGGTCGACCCGTCCCGGCGCGGCCCGGCCAGGAGTGCCGGTTCGTCGCAAGGCAGCGCCCTGGGTGCGCTGCCAGCTCGGCCGAAGGCCGAGCTGATTGGAACGGGGGGCACCTGCCCCCCCCCCCCCTCATTATGGGGGGTCGTTTATTTGCTGGCCGGGGGAATTAATTCCGCCCGGTTTGCCTCCCTTCCGGCTGGCCCGACCTGGCTGGCCGGTTCTTCCCCAATGGGACCGGCAAAGGCTTGTCCCCTTCCGGCTTCCGACACCGGCGGCCCGGCTGGCTGCCAGTCTTCTCGTTCTGCCACGGCCCGGAACCGGCCACAGCCTTCGTTGTCCGACACGGCACGACGACGTCGCACCCTTCTGCCGCGGCCCCGCTCTGGTCGCGGTGTCTCTGACTTTCTTCGACGTGGCACGACGGCATCACGTCCTTGCATTATTTTACGACGCGGCACGACGGCGCCGCGCGTTTCTTGCCATATGATCCTGCGCGGTGCGACGGCACCGCGCCACACCCGTTTCAATCCACAACAGAATCAACATGAAAAAGGAGGAGGGTCGGCCGTGTTCGTTCTGTCCGGCCCCCCTCACGTTATGTGCTAACAATTGGAAAAATTTCATGAAGAAATAATCACGGGTATAAATCATGAACAAAGGAATAAAATAAACCCCTACCTCGGTTTCTAGTGCAGAGCACATCAACAAGCTGCGGATGACCAGCGTTGCGGAGGTCAGGCGTCGCGGAAACCGAACATCGTTTCCGTTGACGTCAAGGTGCGTCCGAAGAGGTACGTCACTGGAGAAGCTTCGTAAGCTGACAGAGGAAGTCCGAGGAAGAAACAGTGTCTCCTTTCGTTGATACGGGAAGAAGATCGAAGATGCGACGTCGTCGATCTTCGGAAACACACCGGCTACGAAGAAGAGAAGCAGCGTTCTTCGTCGGAGCTTAAGTGTTCTTCGTCAAGGTTGAAGAAGATGGAGAGAACTTCCCAAATCCTCTCAAGGTGGAAAAGGATACCAACCAAAATAAAATAATCTTAAAGCTTATTTTATTTACACAATTAAACAACTTGAATTTCAAAAGTTTGAAATTAAAACAAATCAACTCAATAAATAACCCAAGTTGTCAAGATTAATTAAAGAGGAGTTATAGGGAGTTTTAAGGGAAGATGAAGTGTTAGGGATCGTGTGGGCCCCACCACACTTAATCCTCTCAAGGGAGGTTAAGTGGATGTGGGTCCCACCCCTAACTCCCTTTGGGAGGTTATAACCAACTTGGATAAAAATAAAATGTGTTTC
Organism: Viscum album; assembly: GCA_963277665.1. Taxonomy (NCBI): domain Eukaryota; kingdom Viridiplantae; phylum Streptophyta; class Magnoliopsida; order Santalales; family Viscaceae; genus Viscum; species Viscum album. Next base: position 1,756,563,943 of record OY728153.1, read on the forward strand.
CACATTTTATTTAACTTCATTTTAAATTCCCAAAAACTAACTCTCAACCCGCATAAAACGCAACCTCAGAAAAGGTCTCCTTAAGCGAATATCTGCGATGTGAGTTCATCGGTGCCCTCGGAATTCGATTCCGGGCACCGGTTCAAAAGTTAGAAATTCCCGCTCATTCGTTCACTAAACGTACCCGAGCCAAACTTCGGAAATTGATTCCGGGCACTCCGGGCCTCGGAATCAGGTGCCGTCAGAAACCGCACTCTTGTAAAATTCCAAAGAAAATTAAGAAAAAATTTCCCATGAATTTTACAGGTCTTTACAATACCATTTATATATATATATCATTGATATATATAGAAATGATATATTTACCACTGAACATAAACCCATGAAAATTTAATAATGAAAAAATACCACAAATCATATACCACAAAACATATACTGCAGAACATCTACCTTCATCTCATCTTCCACCGATGTAATTTAGAATCAACACATATACCATTGGATAGTACTACCAATTTTATGATCTACCTTTAGAATATGCTATCATTCAAAGATATAATTCCTGAAAATATTTACCATGAGATAGATCTACCAGTAATCTTATATCCCAACAGAGAGTATCTACCACTAGAATTCAACCGTTATTTTATAGACTCTAATTATAATTTAATTACCCGATGGATTTTCAATGTAATTAAATTCTGTCAACCACAAATGTATTTAAGAATTACTATTCTTAAACTGCACCATGGATAAAATCAACCCTATATATTTTTTATTGAGCTTCTACTTAGTAAGATGATCCAATGGATAATTGGACCTAAAACTACATAAACTCTAAAAAACTCCATTATGCAGGTGTTATATCCATGTTTATCTAGTTGTAGTAATAAATTCATATTGATTATATTCTAATATGTTATAAATAAAGATAAATAAAAATAAAAATATGTGTAGAAGGATTTAGGACATTAACAAACTAAAAACATACGGAATTTCATGTGCTTCATGAGATCTTATTTCCTATATATTCATAAAAACCTATTTTATTCTCTTTTAATAATATATTCAATGACCATTGATCATCTGAATCTATCCATATTGATAAGAACCACTTTTCCACCTATCTATTCATTTTTTTCTTTCTATTTGGGCTTTTATATTTGAACCATGCATGGTTTTAAATATTTATCTATAAGACATGGTCTCTTATACTTAACTAGAGAGTGCATAAAACACTATATTAAATGTTTTCCTTTTTATACCCATGAAAATATTGGAAGAGGTTATATGTTACTAGTAATTTATTATCCTAGGTATAACTGTAGAAAAACAATTATGCCTAGGAAACCTTGCATTTTGTTTATTATAAACTATGATACAATTTGTGGATGAAGTTTATTATTTAATAAACTTCTTCGAGGAAGGAGGATTCCAATTAGAAGGTAATAAGTCTCTTCTTAAGACCAAGAAAATAATTATAATTCTCCTATGTTTTTGTTATGTTTTTCTGTATTTAATGTTTTTAAAAGAATATCGATCTGATAATCTGTATGAAAACCTTTACACTAATAGCTAATCTTATGTTCTATTATATATCGACAGTTCGATCATGTAATTTAGTTTCAACATTTATATTTATTTCAAAAATTATTTTACCAAGGAATTGATCCCTATTCGATAATCTATTTGAGAAATCAAACTACACATTTCAATGATTATTACGAACAAGGTATTTTTATTAATTTGGGTTATTTAAGCTGAATATTTATTTTAAATAAAATTATTTATTATGAACTCAATTCATTACCAGTAGACTTAGTCACATTGAAAACCTTTGGTATGTGAATATTTTTAAAAATATTTTTTATAATGATCTAATTGTGAATTATAGATCTCATATTAATGTTTATTCATAATTTAACTATTTATGGATACTAATGGAAATAAGGGAACTTCCACTAATCAGTATCCTTATGTTAATGGTACTAATTATGCCCAACCTAATATCAAAATAAAAATTCATATTAAAATAAAAGGTTTTGAAATTGGGATAGCAATTAAGGATAAATTTTAATTACACCAAACTACTAGAGCTATATAGAGTGATCCTACTTAAATTATCTTACAAACAAATAACTATAAATCTATAAATACTTTATAACTTTCTTTGGGAGATAAATAATCTTATTGAATTTCTTATTGTACCACAACATTTTTGGATTGGGATACTTTTTCTACTTCTCATAAAGGGACATTAAATTTAATATAAATGAAATTTTATATTTATAATATTTAATATGATACCTAAAATATTAAAACTGATGAATAAATTTTTACATTTATCTCTGGTACAATGAAATTGTGAACACAATTCATTCTATCTAGAATCTAGTTATTAAAATATACCGAGTGATTTACCAATTGAGTTCTTTATTAGACAAATGGATATGATCTTGAGTTTTAAATTGAGAGTTATATTTTATAATAATGATTCATGTTAATGTGGTAATATGATAGGTAATGATGTATGATGAAGATCTTAATGTGAAAAAATAAGAAGAAGATGAACAAAATAGAAAGTCAGTAGCCTTCAATACATCTATCTCAAAAAATGGGATAACTAATGAAGAAGAATCATGTGATAGAGATTCATCTTCATATAGTGACGAATAAATAGTTCCCTTAGCTAGATGGTTTAATAAATTTAAAAACATCATTAAATTTATCAAGACTCCAAACTGAAAAAGAAATTATGACAAAAATAGTAACATGAAAAAATAATGAAAACATGTTGATACTACAAATGAAATAGTCTTTAGCAAATTCAAGTGAAATTGTCACATAAAATAAAATTATACGAAGTTAAAATTTAAGAATATGTATAAGAATAGAGATAAATGTATTAAGAAGGTTATAAATGAATCATGGAGTTCTTTAGAAAATAGTTCTGGTGATCCAGACTTGAAGAGTTTGAATAATCATTGGACCAGTTTATATTTAATGGGAAAAAACATTAGAGTTATATAATATTTTTATTTCATCTACAATTCACTATTCAAACCATTGTAAAAATGAAAGCAGAGAAGAGAATATGCCTATTGTAAAATTTTTAGAATTTTGTAATATAATGGATCATAAACTCAATGAACATTATGATAAATAAAAATTTACAAAAAGAAACATGCCTTTTATAATGACATTAAAATAAATCATTGTGTATAAATTGAAAAAATTATCTTTTTCTAAAATAAAATAATTAAAAAAATTATCTAATGAAATAATAATAAATTTTCCGGAAAAATTAAAAAATGAAAGAAATAATTTTACCCAGATTCCTCGAAATAAAAATTCACATAAGTGTACCACATGAATTGGATACTAACCTATACAAAGGTAAACTAATAAGAAAATTTTAGTTCTAGTTCATGTTTTAAAATATTTATTAATAAATCGTATTATAATGGATGTAATGATGTATTAATTTCAAAAAGTCTCAGGTATATCTATAAGAAACCCAATAAACCCTTTTGGACTCCCCAATTCCTTATTACTAACATATCTGGTCTAACAAAGATACGGGTACCGATGTCGTTTTTTGTTTAAATTTTTTAGGAAACCAACTTGAACATATCTAGTAATAACTTATGGTATCGGGACATTGGGCACTCTAAACACATGATTGGGGACTAATATTGGTTCAATAATCAAATAAAATATGACGGTGAACATTTGAACATTGTTTAAAATTGAAAAAAGTAAAATAATTAGACTTGTTCATATTAGTCATTGTAATACTATTTTAATTTACAATGTTTTATTTATAGATAGATTTATATTTAAGATTTTTTGAATCATGCAGTTATGTGATGATGGGTTTCATATAAAATTTGAATATAATTCGTAAAATGTATTTATTCTAAATATTATTTAGTATTCCCATATTTGAGAAATTATAGTGTGTATTATTTTAATTTAGATTCCTTGTATTATAGAAACATTTTATATCTATGTTTATTTCCAAATGTGTCTTGTATTTGGAATAAGAGACTATGTCATTGAAAAAAACCCATTCATTAATTAAAATATATAAGAAATGAATTTTATAGGTTATTCCTAAACTAGGATTTGAAAATGATTATGTTTGAGGCCCATATTATAAAGGGAAATAGAAAAAAAATTCATTAAAATAAATGAGATAAATTGCAACCTCTCAACCATTAAAGTTGGATCAACTAGATTATTTGGGACCTTATATAGATTCTAGCCTAATTATGAAGAAATATGTTTATGTTATAATAGTTTACAATTCGAGATATAATTGTTAATTATTTCTATCTTGAGAAGTGCAATATTTTTCTTATTTATCTATGTATGCAAAAATATATAACATTAGTTATCCTGGAATTAAAAAATTAAAAATAATCATTTCCAGGTGTTTGAAAATAAATATTTTCAATAATTATTCTCATAACATGTATATAATCATAACAATTTTTCTCCTAGAACCCCACAATCGAATGGTTTAGTAGAACTCAGAAATAGAACCATTCAGGAAATTGATAGATCCATTCCTAATGATTATAACCTATCTATTTACTTTTTTCCATAATATGTGATTACAACATTCAACACAATATGTAAAGATATTATTAGAAAATATTCAATGATACCACATAATAATTTTGAAATATAATAAAATCTAATGTTAATTAAATAAGATTATTTTTCTAAAAAGATAATATTCTATCCATAAAGGAAAATCTTGAAAAATTTCTTTAAAGTGTGATGAAGAAATTTTCCATGGATTTTCAACAACTAGTATGTCATATTAGGTGTTTAATAAAAGGAAATTGATTGTGGAATAATTTTACATGTCAAATATGATTAAACATATCCATATAAATGTAATACTTATTTAAACAACCTTAAAGATGATATATCAAATATGAATATAAATTCAAATACTTCAAAATGTTCTATTAATTATCCAAAAAAATACTCTATCTTTGATCAAATTACAGAACCTGATTCTGTAAAGTATACTGAAATTTATATCCCTTTGTTTCCTAGAACCATTAAGAACCATTAACATTATCCATTAGATGTTGTAGTTTGAGACCTATATGGTGAAAAAACTATAGATTCTCTTATAAATCAAGTTGAACATATAGATTTATTTTCACATAACAAACCTATGAATGTCAACTATGTAATTAATGATGAATATTTGTTAATGGGAATGAATGAATTACTTAATAAATATGAAATAAATAATCTTTGGGAACTAGTTAATAGACATAAATGAATTCCAACCATTTCAACTAGATGGGAATTCAAAAATAATACTGATGTGTCTAGAACCATAGTTATAGAAAAATCTACATATGATTCATAATGATGTGGTCAAGAATAAGATATTTACTCTGTGGAAAACTCTTCACCAATAGCTATAGTTGAATCCAATGGAATACACCTTGATTATTTAAGACATTTTAATTTAAATCTATATCATATAGATTTTAGGGGTGAATTCACAAATGGGTATATAGTGGAGCATTTAATTTTTGAATAACCCCTTGGATTTCCCAATCCTCATGTTCAAAATCATAGGATTAAATTAACTAATGATTTATATTTTTTAAAACTTGCTCCATGTTCATAGTAACATTGGTTCTACTAATTTTTTATTTATATTGTGTTTTAAAAATGCATAGATTAACTTATTTTATTTGTAAAAAGTAATTTCAAAAGTTTTTTTAATTGTAAAAATTTATGTCGATGATATAATATTTAGATCATCAAGAAATTATTTGAGTTCCTATTTATTAAAAAATGATGGAATGTTAATTTTTTATGAATTTACTAGGTGTGTTAAAACACATTTTTAGTTTTAAAATTTTCAAAATAATGATGTTATTATTTTAAATTTATTTTAGTTTAAAAAAAATTAAAATTTTTCGGTATGGATAACAGAAAGAGTAGTAATACTCACATGAGTATAACCTATAATTTAGATCTAGATGAAACTGAGAAATTAGTCGAGAAATATATTTACAAATTTATTATTGAAATATTTCTATATTTGACTGCTAGTTGATCAGATATTAGGTTGAGGTCATGTTTGTGTGACAATTTTTATGTAAATCATAAGGAATCACATTTACATATTATCAAAATAATTTATAAATACAATAAGTATACAACCAAATTTGGATTATTTTATCCTAGTGGAAAACAAAATGATTTATTATGTTATTTAGTACATTGTTCGGTGATTGTAAGATTGATACAAAAGAACCACTGGAACATGTTATCATTTAGTTATGAAAAAGTTTTCACAGTAATATAAAAATAGAAATTATGTGTTACAATATACTGGTGAATCAGAGTATATAGTCATATGATGTTTTAAGCGTATATTCTATGGATTAAATTCACATTACTAGTCAATGTTCCTCAATTTAGTACGATACCTATAAATTTTTATAATAAAAGTGTGATACATATATCTATGAATATTATATCTCATTATATGAAAACAAAATGTGATATAACACATCAATTTAAGAGATATAATTTTAAAATGGTGATATAACACTTGAATTCATTAGAAATAAACATTATCTTGATAATATATATATATATATATATATCCATTCAATTCTATGAAACTAAGATATATCAGACATGAACTAGGAAATATAAACCTTGATTAATTATTTATCATTATATTTACTCATTAGACGGGATAAATTATTGGTGATCCACAGTTGATGATATATCACTAGTGATACATCATTGGGGATCTACCATTATAGGTTGACAATGGTTGATCCACCATTGGTGATACACCATTGTTTTAATACTTTTAGAGATCCACCATTGGTGATCTATGATTGGATATCCACTAGAGGTGAACTATCATTGGAGATCCACCATTGGAGATCTATCATTTGAGTGTTTTTGAATATATTATTTAACTTCTATTATCAATGGTTAAATTTTTTTAAATTTGTCTATGTATATTTTATTAAATTATTCAATTTTAAATCCTTAAATGATTAAATTGACATAAAATCACAATTTCAGAACACTTGTATCTCATACCTCTTTTGAACCTTATATATTCATTTATCCATTGAACTTCAACCAAGCATGATTTTTTTTCCTTTCAACATTTTAACCATTATATATTGAGTGTTCAATGGACCTCAGTTGTGCCTCTGATGAATGCCTGTCATGGGGCGTGGTCAAAAGCAATTATAATTTTTTCTATTGTATCATAGTGGCTGACCAGGGTTATCTCAATTGAGGCACTTTTAGTTTTTTTTCCACATATTTCTTTTATATCTCCTAAGACATCTATTTTTGTTGACTTTTTGTTAAATATATAAATGATAATAGTTTTTGGTTTTTAGATAATTTAATGAAGTGACATAGAAAAATGGAAATTTAAAATATCATTCAATATCTAGATAGAATGAGTTAATGAAGAATGTACTTTTTCATATGTTGTGTTTTGGGTGGAATAATTATTTTAATTTATATATTTTTCAATTTTATAATCTAAACATGAAAATAATAGTTGAATTAAAATGCTTTTCCACAATATATATAATATGGGTTTCATGTCATTGGGGAAATTTTAGCAATGTAAAATGAGTCCCCAAAATATTCCAAATGATTCCACATGTGATCCAAGATAGTAACATGTTTCACAAAATTCAATTCGGTTGGTCGTAGGGCCCTAACAGAGTTACAGATTTGGAGTTATGAACATTTGATGATGGGATGCAAAAATTGTTCGTGAAGCCCATTCGCGAAGCTCCCTATGCGATCGTGGAACAAGGGAACTAGCCCTGAGCCTCCGTGAGTGCCGTGGAGCAAGGAGGTGGGATGATCTATGAACCCCTTTGATGTTTGTGAACCTACCACGGAGCAATGAGGTGGGATTCTCTGCAAACCCCTTTGACATTCGTGAACCCGTTGTGGAGATAGCATCGCCTTCTCATCGAGCAGGCTCTGCTTCGCGGAACCTCTTGAATATAAATACCTGGCTCACCCCCCTTCATTTGATGGTCATGCTTCCCCCTGGGCGGCCGATCTCCAATTTCGTGTAGCTCATATTTCCTTCATGAAGCTGCTCAATGATTCCATGCTCTTCAAGTCCATGCTCCAAAAGTCCATGCTCTATGAGTCCATCCTCCATGAGTCCATGCTCTACGAGTCCATGCTCTGCGAGTCCATGCTCCCTGAGTCCATGCTTCTTGATTTCATGCTCCACGACTCCATGCTCCGTGAGCATCTTTCCTTGGAAAAACTGCATCATGAAACCCCTTCCTCCGTGAGCCCCTTTCCTCTACGAAGCTACTTCTCAAAGACCTATCATTTGTGAAGCTCCTACCTTCGTGCCCACTAGTCCATACCAAGGGGGCTATGCCCCCACACCCCCACTCGAGGGCACTACAGGTCTATGGTCCCAGCTGACCCGCATCAAAAAATGGAGAGTCGCACCACAAACTTTTCGGGATAGGAGTTCGGCATTTTCCATTACGCCATTATGCTCGTCAGCCTTCCACCTATGGAATACCATGATTTGAGATACTCTTCCACACACCATGAAACACCTTGAGTCGACATATTCCTCTTGGTTCATTTGTCATGTCATGTGTTGAAATTCTCATCATCAATTCCCCCGAGTACCTTGAGTCGAACCATTCCTCAAGCAACTCATCCAAACCCGCATCACATGGCTGCTATGCCAAGTTGAACCAGAAAGGGCCGCTATTTCGTAAGTCCCAACAATATCCATTTCTTGGTTCCTTATTCCTAACAATACTTTACACATGAATCTAAATTATAGTACGCCATATGTTAAAAACATAGAATGCCTCTTCCTCCAAACAAGATATGCCTTATGCTCCAAGCATTAGATTCTAATAGTCCTTTCAACATGACTCTAAAATGTACTACACCCTATATTCCAAAAAAAGGATTCCTCTTGCTCCAAACAAGAGATGTCTTATGATCAAATAAAAAGATGCCTAACAGTCATTTCTAAATGACTCTAATATGTAGTTCACCCAATGTTAAAAACATAGGATGACTCTTCCTCCAAATAAGAGATGCCTTATACTCCAAGAATGAGAATACAATATCCCTATCTACATAACTATAAAGTATAGTACTCCCCATCTAACAAATCATAGGACACCTCTTGGTCCATCCTTATGCTCCCAGAATAAGATGCCAAATTCCATGATTACAGTGGTGTAATTTCAAGATCATTGGAATCCGTTCAAACATTCCATCACTCCACCTAATGCATTGGGTGTCCTTCATTCAGATATCCATCCACTTCTATGTCTGAAGGGACCCCCTAACATCCTGGTCTGATTAAACATCGGCTCACATACCATTCTAGGACAACGCCCTAGATGACTTTGGAAGAAACTTTGAGTTAGGTCTCGTGTTTCAAACACGGTCAACAGTCGATGTTCATTTGTCTATCCCCATTTTAAGCTAACACGATATGGATGTTGTGTTTTAAACATGGTCAATAGTTATCTTTCATCACCACGCCACCCTCTCCGCATTCCAATTGTCGGGCTTGTGATTCACCTTTTTCAACTCCCTTTGTTCGGACTAATTCCAATGCCCTTGGCATTATCGGTCTTGTGAACTGGCGCATAGGTGAAGGCCTCAACCAACCAGTGGGTTGATATTCCCTCATGGCCAGACATGTGGAAGAAATTATTGGAATCTTCATTGTGTAAGCCCCATCAACTGTTGTCGCTCTATAGCGGCACCCGAGCAACTTCCTTGCGTAAGCCCCATTCAACTTTGTCGGTCCATAGCGGCACCCAGGCAGCTTACTGGCGTATGCAACATCCACTATTTCCTCACCATTCCAGAACCCGAGAATCATCCTAGTGTAATCCCCATCCATAGTTTCCACTCTAAAGCGGAACCTAGGAAGATTCTTTCCGTAAGCCCCATCAATTGGCGCTCCATTGCGGCACCCGGGAAGCTTCCTGGTATAAACCCCATCCACCTTGCTACTCCATAGCGGCACCTGAGAAGCTTCCGTATGTAAGCCCCATCCATTTCCACTCCATAGCAGCACCTGTGCATGTTCCTTATGTATTCCCCATCCATCATTGCCTCTCTATAGCAGCACTATGGAAACATCCTTGGGTAAGACCCATCCACAGTTGCTGCTCTATAGGGGCACACAGGCAGCCTCCTAGTGTAATCCCCAAACACTGTTGTCGCTCTATAGCGGCACCCGAGCAACATTATTGGATAAGACCCATCCATTGCCGACCTATACCGGCACCTGGGCATCTTCCTTGTGTAAGCCCCATCCACCATTGTTGCCCCATAGCAGCACCCAACAACTTCCGTGTGTAAGCCCCATCCACCGTTGCTTCTTAATAGTGGCACCCGAGCAGCTTCCTTGAGTAAGCCCCATTCACCATTTTCACACCATAGCGACACTGGGGAAACTTTCTTGCATTATACCCATCCACCATTTTCGCTCAATACTGGCACCCGGTCATCTTCCTTGCATAAGCCTTATCTACCATTGCCGCTTCATAGCGGCACCCGGGCAGCTTCCTGGTGTAAGCCCCATCCACCATTGCAGCTCTATAGCAGCACCCGTGAAACTTCTTTATGTAATCCCCATAAATTTATGCTCTATAGCGGCACCCAGGTAGCTTCCTTGTGTAATCATAATCCATCGTTTCCGCTCCCTAGCGGCTCGCGAGATGCTTCCTTGCGTAATCCCCACCCATTGCCGCTCCATAGCGGTTGTTTCATCTAGAAATGGGAATAACCTCATTGATTTATAGTTCAAAGATTCCAAGCAGTTTCTAACAGGTTTTTTCATATAACCGGAAACATCCAATGATTCCATATCCATTTGGACCTACTTTCCAAAGGTAGGTGCTCATTAGTTGTGAACCGATGAGGCTTAAGAATTTACATTGGTCGAGAGGATGAGAGTTTAGACTCATCACACCTTTTTGAGGGTAATTATTGTCTACTCCGGGACTCTCTTTATAGATTTATGTTATGTTTGTGAATCCTTATTAAATTACCATGTATGAAAATGGGCTTTCATTTATATATGACAATCAATGATTCATATGTAGGAGATTTATAGAATCTTTTATATGTATTAGAGGTTCTTCATCGATAGAGGATCATCTTTATTTGTAAGAGATTCATAGAAAATGGTATCCTTCAACACATTATATAGAAATATCTTGGTCATTATGATAACCATACTTGTTTTAAAGACACTCAGTAGGGCACATGAAGTTTATTGTCATTCAAAAGGACATAGCTTATTTCAGAATTGGGATCGTACCCATAGATGGGCTACCTACATATCCTTTATTTTAGAAAAGGAATCAGAAACCGCATAGTTCGAGTAAGGAAATATGAGCTTTATGCATGATTTATGGCTTAAAGAAAGATTTCATAATTAATTTTACACTCTAAGCTCACATGAGTCATGCTCGGTGTGAGAAACAAAAGGTATTGGTAAAACCAGACAATTGTGCCATGAAAGATGCAATTATAAGAAATGATGTGGGGCTTATGTATGTATGACTGCCCAGATAGATGATGTTTAGGATTTTCTTCTGGGAGGAAACCTGGGAATAAGGTCCATAAAGGTATATGTGCTTTATGTAGATTTGAATAAATAACTTAGGACTTAATCCTGAGAAGGATGACCAAATTAGAGAGGAATTATGATTGGATTTTACTCTTGAGATGGAATCCCAAATCAAAAGTAAATTAATACTGGTTAAGAGAAATTATGATTGGGGATTACTCTTAAAGAAGAGGCCCTGGTTAAAGGTAATGATGAATGGTCCTTACTCCTGAATAGGAAGCCCAGGTTAAGGGAATTTGGATTTTGGGAACTTGGGGCTTAATCCTAAAAAGGATTCCCAAATTTAATGGAACTTGAATACTGGGGATTACTCCTAAAAAGGAGGCACAAGTTATGGGACTTGGGGCTTACTCCTAAGGAGGATACCCATATTTCGGATTTTGAGATTGGGACTTACTCCTGAGAAGGAGTCCCACATTAATGATCTTCTCATCATTAAAGGATGAGGTTAAATGAATGAAATCTCTATCCTTAGTGACAAAAAGATATGTAAATCACTAGGTTTTGAAAAATGTTCCACAAAATTCATTTCAGATAAGGAATCCAACAAAGGAACAATGCCATAAATGTCTTTGAAGATGGTTTTGACGGATAAATTTTGATGTGGAGAGGTGGATTTGAAGAAAGCACGTGAATAGGTAGGAGGGGCACCCAAAAAGAGAGAGGCGTGCAAGTCCTACATGGGTGCGCAAGTTCTGGTCATACAAGTATAGTTACGCGACACATGGGTACTTGCACGATGGTCAACCCTTAGGGTAATACTTGGGTGAGACATGGCTCAAGCCCTTAGTATTATCTCTATAGGCTTCCAAAAGAGTGGCACACAAGTTTTATTTACTGGATAAGGAGGCGGGCAAGTGTGTCCATTTCCCTTAAGGGCTGGCCACTTCAGCGCGCAAGTGTTGATGAGTTTACACACTTAGGCCTTGTTTTCCATATTTAGATCTTCCATTATATGTATGAAATTACCTTATAAGTGTTTGGATGACTTCCAAAAGGGACTAGGGTACCGGGATCTTGAATCCGAGTTTTGGAAATATTCCTTCCTTGAAATGGGGGGCCCACAAGGGGTATTTATAGGCCATAGAAAACCTTGGGAGAAAATCAAAGAGGGCGCGCAAGTCACCTATGTGACCAATATGTGTCACGCATGTATACATGAACGACCATGATAAAACTTGAGAGACCCAAGTGGGAGGAAATCATTCTTCATGCCTATTCCAAAATTTTATGTTTCTTCAAAGGATGAGTCACTTTGGACAAAGGTATTTCCCTTTTTCAGTCGTTAGAAATTTTGACGGAAAGGAGAGTCAACAAAAGTCCCCCCTCAGAGTTGGATCTGGAGAGAGAAAATAGGATTTGACTCTGAGGTGAGAAGAAATAAGAAATATGGCAGTTTAAAGTCATGCATGTTGGACTATAAAATGCTAATGTTTAAGGTCGAATAGGTTTGACCGAATGGATTAAAATTGTATCAATTCTATAATAATTTATCTGAAAACATTTTTTTCATATTCAAGTATAAGAGAAAATATTTAAACAATGACTTAAGAAATTTTGAATTTTAGGAATTATATGAGAAATGGATAAAAGGCATTAGAAAGAGTAGTTCCCAAGAATGAAGTTACCACTATTTAATAAACCTGTTAGGGGGTTGAATTATGCAAGGCCACCTAAGGGCATTGGCTGCATAGTCAAATAATAGCATCTTTTGGCTGATAGGTCAGTTATGTAGACTATTTGTGCAAGGCTGCCAAAGGGCACGTGCTGCATAGTCAGGAAAAAGAACTCTCAGAAATTTATTATTCTACTACTAAAAATCCAGTGGAAGTTTATAGGGATTCAAATTTTCCAAAGCATAGAGTTTTCTGTATGGAGAGAGGTACTTGAATATGGAGAAGATATTTCCAAAAAAGATTGTCTAATAACTAGATGAACGTCACTCCTATGACGGTCTGACCCAAACGTAGGGAATGGAAATATAAACCGTAGACTTGAATACTTTCAGATCACGAAAAAGAGTATGGGACAAATATGTTAAGGATGAATATTTTTTACGGATCTCTACATATTCTCATTAAGAAATCTACGGAAAAAAGGTTTTCCTCCCAAGAATGAAGTTACCATTATTTAAAAAACCCATTAGGGGGTTGAATTATGCTGGTCCACCTAAGGGAATTGGCTGTATAGTCATATAATAGCATCTTTTGGCTGAAAAGTCTGTTATGTAGACTACTTAAGCAAGGATGCCTAAGGGAACGTGCTACATAGTCAGGAAAAAGAACTCTCAATTATCAAACATTTTGTGACCAGAAGTCAAGAAATGGGTTATATATATCTAGAAGTATTTAAGGTTATGATTATGACACATAAAAATTGTCTTTTATTCAATGCGTGTAGAGATACACAAACCAATGCTAACCATAATCATGTTGTGGCTGGGTCCTGAATTGAAATGTTGGACTTCACTACGTATCCCATAAGGATAGGAATCAAGCCATACATAGTTCCTGAAATACATTTTAACGTCATGTGGAACGAGAGAATAAGAAATTTTAGTTTAGGGTCATAGGGCTCAAACCATAATAATGAATACATGGTGTGTGTTTTCAAAGGGACTTTTCAGCCAGGGGACTGAAATTGGAATTTGGGGTTAGGCCTAAAGACTTGGGGCTGGATTTGAGGGATGCTCGAACATTCCTATGTATCCCATAAGGATCGAAATCAATCCACACATTGTTATTGAAATACCCTATGTACAGATTTTGTTCGTACATATGAAGGGTGAAAAGGGGACTTTAGTACAATGATGGTTTGACCCAAGATATAAGGTTTAGGCATTGAAATGTATGCACATAGTCTTTAGAATATAACATGATTGGAGATAAATGAAAATAATGATTTCCTATCAAGTTAGGGTGTCAAAGAATGTTGTAGTTTATTGTCGTACATGAAAAAAGTGCGAATAGTTTAAGGGCATATGCATGGAATGCGGTGAACCAATGTAAAAATATTGGTTCTGGGGGTTTCATCACGGATCAATATCATATGAGATGGAGGTGAACCGACGTGAAGAGATTGGTTTTGGGCTTGAACCCTACAAGTTTTCTTACGTACCCAGCTTTGAAGGCAATGATCAAAGTCCGCGTAGTTCAATTAAATAATAAATTAGTAATCATGTTTTTTTGGAGAAAAATGACCAAAAAATGGTGATGGGACTTACACATGGTTAGCGGACCAAAGAGGGTGTTAGGGTTGAAGTTTACTCTATGTTCACGTGAGTCACACTCGGTGTGAGAAACAAGAGGTAGAAACAACCTTAACGATGCACAGTTTAATGTCATGTAGGACATATGAAGGGATTAGGAGGTTTATAGTCTTGTAGTGAGGACTATTGGTGATGCACAATTTAGTGTCTTCTAATATGGACAAAATACAGTTTAACGTCATGTAGGAAAAATATAGGGACATAGTTTAACGTCATGTTGGACATGAACATAGTTTTGGGTCATGTTGGACAATAAGGGTGTTGTATAGTTTATCATCATGTAGCTAAGACGATGTGGAAAACATAGTTTAACGTCTTGTTGGACATAAGGGACTTATGCACAGTTTAGCATCATTTAGCTAGGATGTCACAGTTTACCGTCATGTTGGACAACAGTGGGACTATGGAGTTTAATGTCATGTAGCAAGGGAAACACAGTTTAACGTCATGTTGGATGATATGGATTCAAATAGTTTAAGGTCATATGCCTAGACTGTGGATTTATTTTTTGTTTATACAAGAAACTTCTTCAGAAATCTTGCATTGGTCGGAGTAGTGATGAGTTCTCCATCCATTGTGATTAAAGAATAAGCTCCATTAGAGAAGACCCTATATATTAAATAAGGTCCTGCCTATTTTGGATCCAACTTGGGAGGTTTCTTTCCTGGTATCATTGGAGTTCTAAGAACCAATACCAATTCTCCATGAATAAATGAACTAAGATGAATTTTTTTATTGAGATCTCATGCTATTCGATTCTGATAGACTTCCAAGTGGTGCAGGGTGCACAATCTTTTCTCATCTAACCATTCCAATTCATCCAATCGCTTTTGAGATTGTTCATCTATAGATGACTGATCACAAATGGCTAATCTGAGTGAGGGTAATTTAACCTCAATGTTCAAGACTACTTTTGTTCCATATACCAATGAATATGGAGTTGACCACGTTGTATTGCGGGTGGTGGTCCGATAATCCCATAAAGCATGAAAAAGATTATCAGTCCATGACCTTTTTTCTTTTTCCACCATATTTTGTAGTATATTTGAAAGAGTCCTGTTGAAGGATTATATTTGGCTATTGGCCACTGCATGATACAAAGAGGAATGGTTTTATTTGATGTTGTATTCCTGATACAACTTCCTTACCTCGGATGAACAGAAGTTGGTGCCATTATCCATCAATATAGTATGAGGGACACCAAATCTGGTAATGATGTTAGACTTGATGAAGCTAACAATGCTTTTAGAACTGAATTCTTTGAGGGGTATTGCCTCAGCCCATTTTAAAAATAATTCAGTAGCAGTAATAATGTACTTAAACTGCTTGGATATAGCTGAAGGATAAGGTCCTGCTACATCCATTCCCCATGTGGCAAATGGCCACAAGTATTTAGATGTATGAAGAAACTATGTGGGGTTGATGAATGAAGTTGGCATATACTTGAAAAGAATGACACTTCTTGGTGAAATCAACACAATCTTGTATCATTGAAGGCCAAAAGTATCCAAGCCTTTGAATTTGATCAGATAGTCTATGTTCGGACTAATGGGAACCATAAACTCCTTTATGCACTTCTTTCATGAAACCCATTGTCTCTTCACCATCAATGCATCTGAAGAGAATTGTATAAAAACCCCTTTTGTAGAGAATTTTCTCTTTGTGATATGGGCTCTCATAAAGAGTGAAATTTACCACATGTCACCGGATTTGTTCTTTCTAGGTTCTATCAGGTGGGAGTGTTCTATTTTGTAGGTATTCCCTAATAGGTGTCATCCATCCTGTAGTATGACTATATGGTTTAGAAATGGGACAAATTTCATTGATTTCATCTGTTCTAGTTTGAACATAAGGTGAAATTGTACGATGGTCAGCAATACTAATGATTGTCTCGTCCCGATTAGGATCTGTCAGAGCTGTGGCTATAATAGCCAGTGCATCAACTTGGGCATTTTGTGATCGCGGGACATAAGAAAAATGTCTGTTCTGAAGGAAACTCCTCCATTAACTCTCTGACATAATCATACAAACGGATTAACTCTTTTTTTCTGATTGCAAAATCCCCATTGACTTGTTTGATTACCTGGTCTGAATCACCTTTCACTTTTATGTGATTCACTTGTTCATGAAGTTCTATCTCCAATCCTGTGATGAGAGCTTAGTATTTTACTTCATTAATTTTACCACCTCCCAACAATAAGAAGGAATAAGGTAGCACTACCTTTTCGGGGGAAATGAGTACAATTCCTAACCCAACATTGTTGAATTTAGGATCTTCCATTTTCTTCCCTGTGGGACTTCTGGAAGTAACATCAAAGTATATTTCCCATATTTGAAGAATATATTGAATAGAGAAGACTTCCTCATCAGGAAGTTCAGTATCTAAATATGTATCTTCTACTGAAGGATGTTCAGCAAGGAAATCAGCCAGAGCTAGGCCCTTTATTACCTTTTGAGACACATACTGAATATCAAATTGCTGCAAAATAAATTTACACCTTTCCAGATGTCCTGTATGAATTGGATGCCTAAGGATGAATTTGAGCAGGTTATTGCGAGATACCAATTGAACCTCATGATGTTGCATGTAGTGTCTCAACTTATGAACTGCAAATATTAATTCTATGCACCACATCTAAGTATTTGAATATCGGGTTTCTGCTTCAAGAATAGTCCGATTGAGATCGAAGAGGCTATTTTCATTCCCAACATCATTCATCTGAGAATGAAATGCACCCAATGATTGCTCTAAATCTATCACATAGAATATAAATGGTCTTACTTAAATAGGTGGAATTAACAAATGTGGACTCAAGAGATATTTCATGAGAATATCGAATGCTTCTTGACATTCTTCATTCCACCGGTAAGTGACTCCCTTCTTCATCAATTTGGTGAAGGGTAAACTTTTGGCTACCAAATTGGCGATGAAACACCGAATATAGTCTAAGTGTACTTGAATTCCCCACAATTATTTCAAATTTTGAGGAGGTGACATACCAAGGATTTACATTGTCTTCTCATGACCGACTTCGATACCACGATGGCGTACAAAAAAGCCGAGAAATTTTCCTGAGGTTGCCCCATAAGCACATTTTAAGGGGTTTATCTTCAAAATATGTTCCCAATGTTTGTGGAATATGACTTCCAAATCAGCCAAGTGATTAGAACATTTCATGGATTTAACCACCACATCGTCCACATAACATTCAACAAACTTCCCTAAAGGGGTATGAAGATACGTTTCATGGCATGCTGATATGTTACACCTGTATTTTTCAGACCAAAGGGAATTACCTGATTGAAAAACACACCTTGAGGTGCTCTGAAGGCTGTCGATTCCTCATCTTATGGATCCATTCATATTTTATTATATCCTAAATATCCATCCATTATAGAAAGTGCTTCATAGATAGCTATTTCATCAATTAAGAGTTTTGTTATCAGAACTGTAAAATCATCCTTAGGACAATGCCGATTAAGATCTATGAAATCAATGAAAACTCTAATTTTTCTGTTCTTATTTTTCAAAGGGACAATATTATCCAACCCCTTGGGATATTGAACATCTCTAATGAAGTTATATTTGATAAGATTATCGAATTCAACTTCAATTTTGGAAGCATAGGCTGGGTTTGTTCTTCTTTCGGCTTGCTTAAATCCTCGATGTTCTTCTGGAAAATCCAAACGATGAGTAGCAACATCAGGATCACGCCCTAGAATCTCTGTATAGTTCTAAGAAAATAAATCTCGATATTTCTTTAAAAATGAAATATAAATCTCTTTCTCATCAAGAGTCATGGCCTCACTAATTAATGTGGGCGTGGATGTTCTTTTATACCTAGGTTTATATCTCCAAGTTCATCCATGGTGGTAGAGATACCCTTATCAAATGCTGGAGGAGAATCCCTGAGATCTTCCTCCTCTTCTTCAAAATGTGTTATTTCTTCTATTTCAATGTGCATAGTATATGATGAAGTAGAATTTTGATGATAATAAGAGATGTTAAAATTTGAACATCTTAAAGAATAAGCTTCCATTTCCAACCCGATTGATGATGAAGGGTCTTCCTTGGGTAATAAAGAGGAGATGATGGATTGAGAATAAACATCATCATTCACCTCTGACATTTCTATAACTTCTTCTAGACTGGTTGGTGAAGTATAGACTTTCTGGATTTTAGCAGATGAAATGAAGACATCCCCATTTGAGCTTTCATCATTGCTTGGTGAATCACAAATTTCTCCCATGATGTCTGGCTTAATTGCTGTAATTGACATTATGAAGGTTTCCATAAGAGTATTTTGATATGGGTCTATCATGTCAATTTGACTGATATGCAACACATAATCTGCACTCACATGTGTAAATGGATTTACTGGAATCTTTTCCGAACCAAATGGATCATTAACCTTGGTAACCTCCATTGCTCTGGATTTTTCCTTACCCTTCCTGTGATAAAATTCCGCCTCAATGTATTGAGATTCAAATGTTTTGAATGGTGATATATCACCATACAATGTCCCAATTTGACCATAAAAACAATATTCCAGACATTGATGGTATGATCAAAAGATAACAACATGTTGAAGTAGCCAGGGTCTTCCAATAAAGATGTTGAAGGCTGTGTCATGATCAACATCCATGACATCTGAATTGGATACAAAATATCCAAACTGAGTTCTGAGTGTAATCTCACCTAGTGGTTCTTGTTCATTTTTATCATATCCTTGTAACATCATTGTCGAAGGAGATAAATCGGATTCTGTGAGGCCCAATCGACGAAGTGTACTAATTTGGATGAGGTTGAATCCTGAACAATTATCAGTGAAAGCTCTTCGGACGTCTACACCATTGACCTTTCTAGATAAGTATAAAGGTCTAATATGTCCATGCATGACATCATCTTCAATACATCATACATCATACTTTAGATAAGTATTAAGGCATCCGGAATTGATAACTTGGCTGGTACTTGGGCCAAATGTTTCAATACATCATACTTTTGATCCAAAGGTCTACGTTTCCCAATAGGAACATGTGGTTTCATAGGTACCATAGAAGTTGAAGCTTTGGAAGAATATGCATCTTGTATCGAGGTAGGAGTTGGAAATACTCCTAGAATTAGAAGATTAGACCGAATAGGTTTATTTACTTACTGAGAGGAAGAAGGTGAAATCTCTAAACGATCCTCCAGAATAACTATGCCAGGACTAAGTCAGCTATTGTTGGAAGAATTTTCTTATTCTTGTTGAGCCCGTTGAAGGGCATTGCCACGAGTTTCTATTGCATACACAGTTCTAGCAGGGGTAGAATTGGAATAATGGATTTTGGGATATCCACATCTTCCTCTGTATCCCAGACCTCTGGAACTCCCTCTAATTCCTCTGTTTGATACAGGGAATTCAGGCGCATTAAAATCAAAACTGCTACTGGCCTAAGGATATGTTAGATGAATCATATTAACAGAACCAAAGATCAACTCTTCATCTGATGAAGACTCTGCCTGATTAGCCAATTTAGGTTGTGCCATTTGGTGGGACGGTTCCAGTGACTTCAAAGTAGATGGCATAAAATCTGCCAGAGTCAAAGACAATTTGGGCTCTGACACGATCTTATCTTCTTCTGATTTCTCTTAATTCTTTGAATTATGCCGTTTCATTGAGTATTTTCCCACTGATGAAGGGGGATTTGCTGTGGCATTCATAGCAGAGACACAATAGGTTTCTTCAATTGCATTCGCAAAATGGCATGAGTTCGGTTGATCCTTTTTCTGACCATCCAATCATCATATTTTTGTGCATTTTTGTTCTTGACTTCTTTCCACTCGCCTTCTTACTCTGGATTTGTAGTAGTTACACATTCCACCTGAGCTGAAGAACCTTTCAACTTGACTTCTCTTGGGTCCACCATTTATTGCTGGAGGTCTTTGAAGACAAAACACTCCTGAATGGGATGCCCCAACATCTGATGAAATGAGAAATAGTTGGGAAAATCTTCATCTCCTTCATTTTTCGGCGTCTTGGGCCTTAGAAATTGAACCAAATTATTTTCCAAAGATGAAATGAAGTAACCAAGGACTTGTTCATTCTGAAAAGAGTAAACATTTCTATTCAGATTCCCAAATTGTTTCAGTATTTGATCCTTTTTATCATCTTGACGAAATAGCCTCTGTTGTTGATGCTCATGAGGTGGAACCCTTCGAAATGACGAAGGTTTTAAGGTGAAAGTAGGAACAGGTTCTTGTTTAAGTGTAACTGTAGCAATCTATGCTTTAACCATTCTCCTTCCTGGAGCCGATGAAATTACATGAGTTTTATCTTTAGTCTTCATAAGAGAGTCTTCAATCTTATGAGCGATCAAAGTATGGTCTCGAAACCCTCCTATGTATTTCACAGGGATAAATGGAGTGTGCAACTTATCACGCAAATTTTCCACACAAATTGACAACAATTCTTCTTGAGGGAGTTCTTAGCTGAAGGAATATGTTAATCCCTTCCACAGAGCAATGAAATCGGAAACCCTTTCATTCTCTCTATGATTATAGTTTGTACGATCAAAAAAATGTGGTCTTTGGCAATGTTGAGCTGAGTTGAAGAAGGAATTGTTGACGGAGATCCTCCCATCCGGTAATTGAACAGGATTGCAAGCTTGTATACCAAACTAAAGCATGTCCTTGTAATGAGTATACAAAAAACATGAGCTTAACTACTGCCTGTTGCTGAGGGGTTCCCATCATAGGATCAGAATGAGAAACAAAATGTGTTAAGTGTTGCTCTGGGTCTCCCGAACCATTAAATATTGTGAATGTGGTACTTGCAAAATTTGATGGGGGGGGGGGAATTGCATCTACCCACTCTGGGTATGCTCACTTTTCTAGTTTAATTTGAGATCGTTTTCCCTCCATACATTACAACTGACTGTTAATGATGCAATAGTAGTTATTAACTTTTGAGAAACATTTGGTTGAGCATTGACCTAAGTAGGTGCAATAACTGGAGCTTGAACAGATGTGGTGGCTGGTACTGCAACTGATGATAACACCACCGGTTGTTGTTGAAACTAACCCATAGGATTAGACCTGTGAGGGTGTACTGATAAAGGATGATATTCTTGATCCATCTCAGTAGCGACAACAAAATTTCCTTGGCTGACTGACATCAACACGCTTAGGAGGAAGACTGCCTTGAAGTAGTTCTTCATTCAACCTCATTAATTATTTCATTTATTCCTCTTGTTGTGAGAATCTTTTCTCTTATGAGAGAGATTTTCCTTCTCCAGAGGAAGGGTATGTAACCTGATTCTTTCCCTTCCCCTTATTGGATACGTTTCAGAGGGGGGGGGGAAGTGGGTTATTTTATGGATTACCTAGATTCTGGGTAATCCTTTGATTTCGTGTACACACACCTTCTTCATTTGTGTCTGTGCATACAACCTCTTGAGCAGGAGCTTCCTCATCTGATCCCTCTAAGTGAGCCTCATCTGGGGGATTAGAAACAACGACATTGATGACATTGATTGATGCATAACTCCTTGCATCCCTTATATCATCATTTATGCGATATTGTCTTCTTCCATGTCCTTGATGAGACATTTCCTTTTGTTGATTCGATCCCCCAGGAACTTCTTGATGAACCATAATGTAGAGTGAGTCTCCTAATAATTCGGCTCTTCGTTCCTCTTATGGATTCTTTCCTAATCGAGAAAAGGCTGACTTTCTCTCAGGGAGAGATTGAGGATTTGAAAAAGTCCTTAGTCATGTGAACTAGGGCTGCTCTTGCTGTTTCTCCTCAACTCCTTGAATCCTATTTGTTTATTCCAAGGGTTGGGTTAAAAGAGTCCCCAGTCTGGCAAGATTGGGTGGTTCTTGAGCCACTAAATATGAGGATTTAATTAAATCTATCCTAATCTTGCGGACTTTAGTCAGGAAATTGGCTGGAGGCATCAACCTACATCCACTCTTATCTCCCGGCTCAAAAGACCATTGGATGATTTCTGACACTTATTTCACTTGATGATGTGCACGCTCCAAATGAGTAGCCTATTCAATATTCTCATGTGCTTGATGCAGGAGTAATTCAATAAATTGTTCTCTGTATGCTTGATTTTGAGAGGAACTAGTTGAGACCAGTTCTTGAGCAAGCCTTTGATTACAAATAAAGCCAATTGGCTGCGGCCGACCATGGACAATAACATTGCATGAAACCATTTTTGGTGGTATTTTCTTACTGGAGAGTATAGTGAAATGTAGTTCTCCATGGACTCCACATCCCCTGAAATTTATACGAGATGGGGCATTGGTGATTAACTGGCGCAATCTTCATAGTGCGCCAAGGCATGAACGCTGAATGGCTCTCTGCTGCTTTTCAGCATTCGGATATCGATAAACTAAGAGAGATGCGATGTCAATTTTGCATTATAACCCATCTATTATATTGACATGATTTTCATATTCATCATAAGATAATTGTTTTTAAACTGACAATGAATTTTCCATATGTTGAGATGAATATCATGAATTTCATCTTCTGTCAACATCTCTGGAATGTTATACTGAGAGTCAGCAAAAGGCCAAAACATAACTGGCACTTCACCTTTCGTCAGTTGTTTTCTCATATTCAGTACTTCCTCTTTATCATTCAATGAATATTCTTCTACCTGATTATACCAAAGTTGGTGCTTCCTTATTGCTTCATCAGATTCAACAAGATCGGTAGAGAATTCACTGATCAAACTAGAAAATAAACGACCCAGGGGTGGTTCGGAGAATGACCTATACCTCGTGGAATCTTCTAATTGAGAAAGTATTTCACCTGCTAGTGTTAAGGCATCAGACATGACTAGCTTCACATTTGTATGTGCCTCAAGATAAGAGGGCTTTCTTATCACTACATTGTCTATTGGAGAATTTTCCAGGCAATGTGAATTACTATTATGGAGAGGAATTTGTATCTAAATTATTCATAATGGGGAGGACCACCATGGTGGGTTACAGAAAAAGATGAAACATTTTTCTCCCTGATCTTCTGGCCACACAGAGGGTTATTGTGGCTCTCATATGAAGATGAAACGTCGAGATCGACCGAAATGTCATGAAGCAAGAATTTATGAGGAAGTGTCTAATGAAGACCTTCAGAATTAATGTTCCCACTATTGGGAACTGAGAGAGTAGAATCTTGAGTAGCAAAAGATAATTGTCTGAGTGCATCAAGAACTCCAGCATCAAGCAAGGCCTTGTTACAGATTGGACCTTGATTTTCTTGACTGTGCTGGACAAGTATTTTTCTTAGACGCCTTCTTACTCACATTAAGAACCACTTTTTGATGAAATTGGTTATTATGGGAAGGTGTATGTGTCAGATCAAAAGAAATGATCAGGTTAGGCTAATTAACTCCACTTAAATCAGGTGTATGTGCCTAACCTTGTTATCTATATGATATGGGGGAGTACGCCCCACAACCCTCTTAGACTGGAACATAGGTTCATGTCTGTTCTAGAGTGAACTGTTTATGTGTCACTCCACCTGTAGGGATATATTTTCAATTCTTTCCATGCGATGCTATTGAAGCTATTATAATACTCTAGCTAGCATCCAAAATATGAGTAGGGGTTCTTTTCTTCTATTCCACCATTGACAGAATATGCTTGGTGACTTTAGCTGCCAGAATATGAATACACATCCATTCCGTGCTTAGAGTAGGTGTGTGTTCCTTCTCTTATCCTCCTTTTCCTGTTAGTGAATTCTGACAGTACTCAAGTGTGGGGGAAGAGAGTTGAGTCTACCACCTTTTTGTCACCGGAGCTTTCTGACCGACTTCTTCGGGTGCTACCAAACGAGACTATTGGTAGGATTGATCAATAATATAAGGTGTATGTGCCTCATGATTGCACTCCGCCGAATGTGGTTTATGAACTTACTTCAATACTGGAAGATGAGACTGATGGCATGATTGATGAGTGTAAGCAGGTGTATGTGCCTGTTTACCAGGTGTCAACACATTGGGTTGGCGGGCTTCATCATATGTAGTCAAACGTGCATGCTGACTAGATGATGATGTATAAGAAGGTGTATGTTCCTATCTATAGTACTCCCCAAGAATTGCCTGGCGGGAATGGTGTGTTGTCGCCAGACGAGTTTGATGGATAAGGGAATTAAAACATATGGGTGTGTGTGCCCTCTCGTTTCTTTCTACCAATATAGGTTGGTGGAATTCTCCAGAAATGGAAGAGATAAGAATCTACTCATTGTTGACCGGATTTCACCTCTAGAGGTTTGTCTTGTGTGCTTGGGTCTGAGGGACCTCAGCCGAACCCCTGAAGGTGATACCCTTATCAAGTTGAGGGCACACTCATGAACGAGTCTGGAGGTGATTGTTAATGGGATCCCATGAGGAGGACTCCAATCTCATTGAAGGGACCTGCTCATTCACCTCCCTAGAATATGGGAGGGACTTGTGATTGCGTTCTGGGGATAAAGACCCGAAATGGTTGGAAAAGGTGGTTGGCACCAGCTGTTTCTTGATTGCTGGTCATTGCTGTTCGGATGACCAGGGTGAATTATTGACTTGGAGGGCTTGTCGAGCGGCCTCCAGAGTCATAATAGTACCGTTTTGATGGTATTCCTTAACCAGCGCATTTGATACCCAGCGTTGAAGATGCTGAGTAGGTGATGTCGTTCTCAGAGAGGACGATGATCCAGTAGGAGTAGTAGTAGAGGCATTCAGCTTGGATGTATTCATAGGTGTGAACTTAAGAGAAGCCATTTCTATAATGTAGAATATCTTGGAAAAGCGTGGCTTTTGGATATAACAGACATAATCAAGATAAGTCCGGCCACTATATCTTTTGGATGAGAACATATGTTATTTATAGTTTTGTTGGACCTGTGATTGAGTTTAAACACGGGCCTAACAAATAAGTAAAACATCATTTTAAATTTCTTAAGGATTCACTTCGGGTTCACCATCTTCTGTTTCCCTTGGGAATGGGAATGACCTCATTGATTTAAGGTTCAAACATTCCAAGCGGTTTCTAACGGTTTTGTTCGTAGAACTAGAAACATCCAATGATTATATATCAATTTGGACCTACTTTCCAAAGGTAGGTTCTCATTAGTTGTGAACCAATGAGGCTTAAGAATATGCATTGGTCGAGAGGATGGGAGGATGGACTCATCTCACCTTTTTTAGAGGAATTATTATCTACCTTGGGACTCTCATTATAGATTTAAGTTATGTTCGTGAATCCTTAATTAATTACCAAGTATGAAAATGATCTTTCCTTTAGATCTGACAATCAATGATTAATGTGTTTGAGATTTAGAGAATCTATTATATGTATTAGATTTTATTTATTGATAGAGAATCATCTGTATTTGTTAGAGATTCATAGTCAATGGTATCCTTTGACACATTATATAGAAATATCTTGGTCATTATGATAACCATACTAGTTTTAAAGCCACTCAGTAGGGCACTTGAAGTTTATTGTCATTCAGAACGACATATATTATTTCAGAATTGGGATCGTACCTGTAGATGGGCTACCTACGTATCATTTTTTTAGAAAAGGAATCAAAACCCACATAGTTCGAGTAAGGAAATATGAGGTTTATGCATGATTGATGTCTCATAGAAATATTTCATAATTACTTTTACACTCTAATCTCATGTGAGTCATGCTCAGTGTGAGAAACAAGAGGTATTGGTAAAACCAAAAAATTGTTCCATGAAAGATTCAATTATAAGAAATGATGTGGGGATTATATATGTATGACTGTCCATATAGATGAAGATTAGGGTTTACTTAAGGGAAGAAACTCGGGAACAAGTTCCATAAAGGTATATGTGCTTTATGGAGATTTGGATACTTAACTTAGGACTTAATATTCAGAAGGATGTCTAAATTAGAGAGGAAGTATGATTGGGTATTACTCCTAAGAATGCAGTCCAAATCAAGAGTAAATTAAGACTAGTGGAGAGAAATTATTTCTGGGGATTACTCTTAAAGAATAGGTCCATGTTAAAGGGAATTATGGCACGATCTTACTTTTGAAAAGGAAGCCCAGTTTAAGAGAATTTGTATTTTGGGAACTTGGGGCTTACTCTTAAGGAGGATTCCCATATTAAAAGAATTATGGTTGGGGCTTACTCCTAAGGAGGATGCCCAAAATTAAGGTAACTTGGAGACTGGGGCTTACTCCTGAAAAGGAGGCCCAGGTTCGGGGACATGGGGCTTACTCCTAAAGAGGATGCCCAAATTTGGGATTTTGAGATTGGGACTTACTTCTAATAAGGATTCCCATAATAAATATCCTCCCATCTTTAAAGGATGAGGTTGAATGAGTGAAATATCTAACCTTAGTTACATAAAGATATGTAAATCACCATGTTTTGAAAATTGTTCCACAAAATTCCTTTTAGATAAGGAATCCAAAAAAGGAACCATTCCATAAATGGATTTGACGGGGGTTCTGAAGGCTAAATTTTGAAGAGGAGATGTGGATTTGAAAAAAACAAGTGAATAGGTAGGAGGGGCACCTAAAAAGAGAGAGGCGTGCAAGTCCTGTGTGGGCGTGCAAGTCCTAGTCCCACAAGTATACTTGCGCGACACATGGGTACTTGCGCGACGATCAACCCTTAGGAAAATACTTGGGTGAGACTTGGATAAATCCCTTAGTATTATCCTTAAAGGCTTCCAAAATAGTGGTGCACAAGTTCTATTGAAGAGATAATGTGGCACACATGTGTGGCCATTTCCCTTAACGACTGGACACTTAGGCGCGCAAGTGTTGATGAGTTTCAACACATAGTCCTTGTTTTCCCTGTTTAGAGCTTCCATTCTAGGTAATAAATTACCTTAGAAGTGTTCAGAAGACTTCCAGAATGGACTAGGGCACTAGGAGCTCGAATCTGAGTTTTGGAAATTTTCCATCCATGAAATGGGGGGCCCACAAGGGCTATTTATAGGCCAGGGAAGACCTTCAGCGGAAATCAATGTGGGCGTGCAAGTCACCTGCATGACCAATATGATTCATGCAAGTATACTTGCGCGACCATGATAAAACTTGTGCGACCCAAGTGGGAGGAAATCCTTCTTCATGCCTTTGTCAATTTTTGATGTTTCTTCAAAGGATGAGTCACTTTGGACTAAGGTATTTTCCTTTTTTAGTCGTTAGAATTTTTGATGGAAAGGAGCGTTAACAGCGTCACCTGGTAGGCTTCTTTCTGTAAGCCCTATACAATGTTGCCACTCTATAGTAGCCCCTAGGAATATTCTTGGCGTAAGCCCCATACACTATAGCTACTCCATAGCAGCACCTGGGTAGGTTCCTTGCATAAACTCCATCCATTGCCACTCCATAGTGGCACCCAGGTACCTTTCTTGTGTAAGCCCCATCCGCCATTGCTGCTCCATAGCGGCACACGAAAGATTCCTTTCATAAGCCCCATCCACTATTGATGCTCCCTATTAGAGCCCGATCATTTTCCTTTCGTAAGCCTCATTCATGATTTCCGCTCCATAACGGTACCATGGAAGCTTACATGCATAAGCCACTTCTACCATATATGCTCCATAGCAACAACAGAGTTTCTTCTTTACAAAAATCCCATTCACCATTACTGCTTTATAGCAGCACCAGGGCAGCTTCCTAGCATATGCCCCATCCAACGTTGTCACTTCATAGCGGCACTCAGGTAGCTTCCTTGTGTAAGCCCCATCCATTGCCCCTCCATAGCGGCACCTGAGCAGCTTCCATTCTTAAGACACATCCACAATTGCCGCTCCATATAGGCTCTTGGGCACCTCCTTTGTGTAAGACCCATTCACCATTTTCGCTCCATAGAGGCACCTAGGTAACTCCCTTGTCTAAGCCCCATTCACCATTTCCACTCCATAGTAGCACTTAGGCAGCTACCTTGCATATTCCCTATTAACCATTGCCGCTCCATAGAGGCACCTGAGTAGCTCACTTGCATAAGCCCCATTCACCATTTCCGCTCCATAGCCACACTAAGGCATCTTCCTTACCTAAGCCCCATTCACCATTTTTGATATATAGAGGCACCCGAGAAACACCCTTTATTGATCCCCATTCACCATTGTTGCTCCATAGCAATACCCAGGCAGCTTCATTGCGTGTTCCCTATTCAACAACCTTCATCAATGCACCTTTTTTCCATGATCATTAGGTCCCTACTGCCTCTTGTTTCTCCCAACGAGAATGACTCACATGGGATTAAAGTAGGCATCGACCATGAAATCCTCTCTGGGTAGCCTAGAGTGTAATCCCTAAACTCCACCTGAACTATGTGCTCATTGATCCTTTCCAAGGTAAGGTATGTAGGTAGTCTCTCTAAGGTTTATGCCCAACAACCATTGGTTCCGAACCCCTTCATATCGGTTCCAACCCCCTGAACTACGTGGACTTTGATCCTTGCCAAGGAAATGTAGGTAGGAAGCCTCCCTGATGTTCAAGACCACCAACCATTGGTTCCGACCTTTTTAGGTCGGTTCCCACCATCCTGAACTACATGGTCTTTGATTTTTTCCAGGGAAAGGTACATAAGAAGACTCCTTGAGGTTAAATCCCATCATCCATTAGATCTGACCCCCTACACGTCGTTTCCCACAACACTTGAACTATGTGGTATTTGATCCTCACCAAGTCAAGGTACATAAGAAGCCTCCCTGAGGTTCAATCCCAACACCCCTCAGCCCCAATTACTTCACGTTGGTCCACACCCGTCCTACATGACATTAAACTATATTCCCCTTTTCTTCCTATAAGATGTTAAATTGTACCCATTCAAACTACGTGGTATTTGATCCTTGCTAAGGAATGGTATATAGGAATCCTACCTGTGGTTCAGCCCCATTCAACGGTAGGCTGTTGTCAACCCCATTTGATGGTAAGCCATTGAAGTCCCCAATCGACGGTATGCCATATTCAAATGAACTACATGGACTTTGATTCCCTACCGCGGGGATATGTAGGAGGGCTCTATGAGGTTCAATCCAATCACTCATGTCGCATCCTAATCTATCCCTCGAGCATATGTGTTTCGGGAAGGTCACGACACAACCTAGAGGTTTTATTTCCTCCAGATACCATCCATACATCCATTCTCATGGGCCTCCTCCTCAGGTGTCCCATCATCTTACCAAACTACATATACATTGATTCCCTTCCATGCAGATATGTATGATTTCTATCTAAGGCTCAAGCCCAACATCACCATCGTCCTTATGTTGGTTCCATCTCATTATATCTCCATTTCATTAAACTCTCCCTCATCCATCTTGACTCTTACCTGGGCTGCCACATCTTGATGGGATCATGTCATCCACCTTCTAACTGCTCCTTGCAGTACCCGGACCACAATCCACATGTAATCCCCAACATGGATCTGAGTCGTTTTCCTTTGTGTACAGCCTGGTTCATCAGCCCTTTGAACTATGTGGGTTTTGATCCCTGTTGTCTACATAGGGTACAAAGGAAACCTCCACGAGGTTGAATCCCATCCAATGGTAAACCTTGGTGTTCCCCCATTCTCGGGTGCACACTCCTTGATTTTCCCTCAGCGGTGTCCAGATCAGCCTTCATGGTGTGACGTCTTCCCTTAATGGGACACACCATCTTTGGTCTTCTCTTATTGAGTGTTCTGATTCATCCACCCGATAAACCTTCCAGGTGTTCCCTCTTGGGTATTTACCAACATAACTTGTCTCTATGGAAGGTTCTGATCACCCTCATTCTATCTCCAAATTATTTTAAACTCGTATCGTACCTCGTGTTAAACATGAGATTTCTAAGGAAAGCCTCAGAAGATGCGCCTTTGGCATAACCGTCTCCGCTAGATGTTAAACTCATGACGTACCTCGTGTTAAACATGGGAAGCTGAGGAAAGCCTCAGAGACATGCCTTTTGCATAAGATACCCTGGGACTGACATGGGATGCCTCAGGTTCTGCACCCTTGAGATTCCCCCTTTTTAGGAATAATATAGGTTCCCAAATGTATACACATCCAGATATGCCCCGAAATTCTAGATGATGTCATCTATTCCAACTGAAGGTTTCTACCATGTCAAGAACCCATGGAATGTCCTGATGGAAGTATTGTAATTTACTGGCCTCCACAATGATATGGCACTGAGAATGAGGTTCACGAACCACAACATAATCTGTAAGGGAGACTTGGATGAGGTAATGAGTTCCAAGGAGCAATCCATGGAAGGAGGAAATGACATCCCATCATACCTTTTAGATCATGGATAAAAATTTCATGAACAGGTTACCGATGCCACAAGCATTTGGAAAAGGGGAATGCAGGGAAATAGATGCGCTCCCTCCACGGACGGACATGCATGCCCTGGTGAAAGCATCAGAAACAGGGAAATCAACACCTTAGGGACATTCACCTCACCCATGCATACTAGTAAAATCAACAAAAAAATTTAAAAATAAACATTAATGAAAATTCAAGAACACCTTGGCCTCCCCTTGGGCCTATCCTCAGGGTTAGTATGACATTTCTGATACCGAGAGATCATAATGGTGGAGTGGATGGAAGAAGGGAGGAAGAAGAGAGATAGATATTGATAGGAGAAAAATATATAATTTATAAATAATCCTAAAATAACAATTATAATAACAATAATGATTATAATAATAATAATAATAATTAAAATAAATTTTGAAGAGGGAGAGAAGAATATAAATTTATAATAATTTTAAATTAATAGTGATAATTTTGAAAAATATTATAACTATACTTATAATTAAAATAAAAAAATTGAGAAGATGAATTGTGAAATGGATGAAGAAACAGAAATGCATGAATTAATTTAATAAAAATAAAAATAAAAATTATAATTTAAAATAAAACTAAAATAGTGAAACTAATAAATAATGAAGATGCAAAGAGGTATATTTTTTACCAGCCTCCCTTGGTCAAGATCTCCACCCTGGTTCCTTGGACTGGATGGGATCGAATGGAATGATTTGGAAGGAAGAGATTTCCTCCTTTTATATTCCGTATTTCTCTTCAAATGTTGTTTCATGTTATACCCGTTGATTCCCACATGGTACCATTCATTAATTATTTTCAAAATTTTATTTTTCATCTCCCATCAAAATTTCAGCGTATTAGGCAAGGAGTATTTATAGTTAGGACTATTTCACTCTAGGAATTTAATCTACCCTAGTATCAACTCCATATTCCATATATCCTATTTCCCATGAATTAATGGCCTCAAAAATGACTAATTCATGTGTTTCCTCCTTAATTAAAGTTTTTAATAAATTCATCAAAAATCTCCATTCCTACTTTCAACATTATTGGGTTTTAAAAATTTGATAGATAATATCATATTTAAATCATTCCATCCCACTGAACATTTTTTAGGCCTCTAATGTGAGCTGATTTTGGGCCTCCACTTGATTACTTGAACATGTGGTTCAGAAGGATGAAATATAGCCCACGATGTTTGGGAGACAACATTTTTTTACAATTTTAATTATTTTATAAAATTTTATTGACAAAATTTAGAGTTAAAATGAAATAGCTAAATCCCAAAATTATTCCATTTTTATAATGAAGATCAAAAGTCAACAAAATCATAAAAATGTTAAAATTCAAATAAAATAACAATGTTGAGGGTATAAAAACATTGAAATAAAATGTATAATTATGAAAAATATTTTTTCTATCAGTCTTCTAATGGATCATGTCCCTCTAATAGAATCTTAGATAAATATTGATGAACTAATATTGTTGAAAAAAATATCCCACAACTATTATCTCATGTTTTTATAATAAAAATGAGTTAGTTGTAGAATGGTTAGTATCAAGAATATCATTAGTACTAAAAGTGATCTATGAAATATAATGTATCAAATACTTTTCTTGGAATGACTGACCATTCAATCCTAGGATGGTTTACTAGTTTTATTAGTACGAAGTGTATAATTTGTGTAAAATTAATGATGTTACTGAAGGTATAATTAATTGAAAACAAAAGATATTATCTTTGAAAAAATTCATCTGATGACTTAGTGTACCTCATAAAGTCATGTATGATGACTTTCAATGTTCCATCATATTGATAGTGTGTTTTTGATGTTTTAGGATTCCTTAGTAGAGTTAACTGGAAATGATACTTCATGAATACATGAAGTAGTATAAATTTATGGGTAGTGTAGAATAGTGCTTAAATTTACCCAACACATGATTTTTCCATGGAAGGGGGATTTTTTAAAAATTACTTACGAAGAAGTATTTTATTATTTCATATTAAAATAATATATAAGATAAACCTATGAAGGTATTTGATGGTACACATTATGTTGATGAGGAAGATCTCATGTAGATATAATTCATTTATGCTTCCTATTTCTATATTGGATATGATTGAAGCCAATGATTTAGTGCTGGAAGATGAAAATACCAAATTTTATTGTGGAGAGTTTTTTATTCAGTTTACCTACTAAATGATGAAGGTATATTGGAAACCATGGTTAATGAAATGGGTGGATGAATATGATAATCTATATTCAATAATCAACCCTATATAGATCCCTTTAAGACCCGGGGATACAGTTTATCCTAACATAGAGCTATATAAATTTTTTTCTTATTCTTTTGATGTGGATTTGGTTGAAGGAGAATAAAAATATATAGAAGATGAGATAATGATTATTCTTATAGAAGAATGTATTGACCCATAATGGCGAGAATCCCATATATTACATATGACCATGATAGTACATCTCTCACACTATTATTACTATAGAATGTTTTCTTAGTGAATGTAATAATTTGGAAGAGACTAAAGGCTCAGGTGAAGATCGGTATGATAAATATTCCTAGGATATCTCAAGAGAAATTTTTGATGTGTCTTATGGGATAGAGAATGGTTTTTATAGTTATTTATTGAGGTAGATTATTCAAATAAATCTCTTGGTGATTCTATTTCTGGTATGTCTATTTGATGATGTGAGGATTCTAGAAGTCAAAACGTTAAGAAATTATTAGTTGAAAGTAAAAAATAAAAATAGTTATTAGGTTTTGAATGCTTAAATTATGATGGAAATAGTGACGAGGTTCAAGATTTTGAAATCCAATTTTAGGATGATGATTATAATAGGGATCAAGAGGGAAAAACATCTAGGTGGAGAAATCCCTAAGAGTTGATCGAATTGGTATAGAATATTAAGAGTCAAAATCATATGACATTGGTGATGGTGAAGATCTAATAAATATACATGTAAATTGTGGACATGAAATCATTATTTGTATGAAATATACTATGGTATTTTTAGATGAATTGATAGTTTAGGTCAGTCAGTTGGAATCATTTAACTTTGATGGTCATCTAGTTGAATCTACACATATTATGGATGAACAACCGAGAAAAAAGATGATTCAATATCCTCTACCTTCTACTAATCTTCCCTATGTTTATGTTACTAAGGATGATCTGGATTATTTTTTATTGAAGGTGATATCACATATTAGTGACATCATCATATACACACCTCCTCAGGAAACCATTCACAGTGAATTTGATACCATATGTTTTTTTGAGTTAGTGAAATTTCATATCTTACATATGATTATCTTGAAAATACAGGAACAATAAATTGAAAACCTACAATTGGAAAAATGAGATAGAATAATTCAAATTCATCATTCATGAAATAAGGTGGATATTTAGCGAGGGAAGTTGACAATTTTGGAGTATTAGTGTCTTCACATTATGATGGTGCATTCTATTCATGTGATCTATCACCTTATCCTTAATATGGTGTTGATAAGTTTTAATACATTTTCAAAGAATAGATACCGGATTTCTCGATTAAGCACTCTTCATATCATTAAGAGGATGGTCAACATATAAAATCACATGGTGAGGACATTTATAAGTTTCTTAGGGATTGTTTTAATGAGTCTTGGATTGATATATAGAATATCAAAAAATCCATTAATATTAACTTTTCTGTATATAAACCATGAATAAGATAAAATAACTCCATAGGTTCCCTGATAAGAATTTAAGACTTCCTCTGGTGACTTGGTATTCATGGATTAAGTAAAGTTGATATATGTTTTTTTCCCTTGGGTCAAACTTTTTAGGAAAGAGAATAAGGAGTTTTTCAAAGAAATATACCATGGTGAAAAAATCAATAATGATTTTATTAACTTGAAGAATCTATTTTCATGCCTTTGGGACTATAATAGTATACCAAGAATCCATACCCTTGCATTCTCTTAATTATTTATCATCCACATCCATAATTTGTTCAAAATTTGATCGTTTGGCATGACACTGGTTGATGCATATCTGTATCATAAGCTAATCTTGATCATAGAGATATATCCCACTACTTTTAAAACCTATTCTTCTTCTTCATTCAATCCTATTACAAGAATTGAAACATATCTAGTTGTTTTTTAATCTCATTTCTAAAATATTAGTTCATATTTTTTTA
This sequence comes from Viscum album, assembly GCA_963277665.1. Lineage (NCBI taxonomy): Eukaryota > Viridiplantae > Streptophyta > Magnoliopsida > Santalales > Viscaceae > Viscum > Viscum album. The sequence goes on from OY728153.1 coordinate 1,756,599,399, forward strand.
GTCTTTTTAAAGAAATGTATGCTTTCCTTTTTTACTGTTTAAGATGTAATATTTTGAATTATAAATATAATAAATATTAATTTTTATTCTGATTCATCGCTTCCAATATCATTTATTATATTTTTTATTTTCTATTGTAAATATCAAAATAGGGAGTATATTATAAGGAATTTAAGATAGTAATTTTCATAGTCATATATTGAAATTTTATGAATAACATTATTAAAATTGATATATATTAATTATTGTAACTATTTCATTTACATTGTAATAAATGATAGGATTTATGACCATCACAATGGGAGATATTGTGGAACCTCATTTTTTTATTGTTCACATATCATTTTTGTTATGTTTCTAACAAGATAAATGTTTTATGATGATAAGTCATTTTCTAGGTAAACATTCTGAACAACCAAAGTTAAGTGTTGATATGTTATTTGTCCAAGGATGTACCATTAGATCAACAAGACCAACACTAGATATGTAGATCTACCATTATCTCAACATATCTACCATTGATACATTTATAATTTAATGATCTATCGTTGATTTATCTACCACTGATCATTTACTATTGAAAACATACCACTGAAAATCATTTGTTGAACATCTACCATCAGCACATCAACCGCTGAAGAGATCTACTAGCAACACATCTATCATTAGCACATCTACTACATGATTATATGAGCACAAGGATGATCTACCATTAGTCTATGATACTAATCAATGATTTAATACAAGAAAATATTTACTGCTAGTTAGATGTGTCATGTATTAAAATCAAGATCACTAATTTTGTCAACCAATAAATCACCAGAAATATAGAATTATTCTCATAGAATGTCTATTGTAAATCGATGATGAAGTACATAGATACATCACTGCATTTCAAATTTATAATAGGAATAAGACATAGTAAAAAATGTTTTTTATTTTTAGCCATAATCTCTTGTAATGTATAAACATATTCCACAAAGTCAGCCATTAAATGCTTGAATCCCATCATTAAGAACTAAAAAAATCATATAATAAAAAATATTTATAGTTCTTAAGTGAAAAACCAATGAGTAACTATAAAAGTAAAACATAAAACTCTTCTTTATAGATATTTGGATGAAAACCCGACTCATGAAATAAATAACCCATTTTTAAAAGAAAGATTTCCTAACAATGGTCTCAGAACAATGTAATAATACACATAATTCCATAAAATCTTCATCTTACTATAGCTCATGAATAATTCATTTTATACGAGATGATGTGAATTAAGAACTAGATATAATGATATATGTCTCATCCTCCCTCACATTCAGATGAATCTGATCAAAGAGTTGCATGAGATTCTATTTTTCCTCATATCCTAAGATAAAAATCGATGTAAATTTCTTACTAATGCTATTAGAAACCATATTCCCCTTTCTATTGGTTAGGTGATTTCAATTTCAAATGTACGATTGTACTCCACTCCTTACATATAATTTATTTTCATGTTTTCGATGAGAAGATGTAGCCCAAAATTATATGATCGGAATGAACACTGAACCTCTCCAAAAAATTATTGTATCTCTAACACTTGAGAGTATATAAAAGTTTGATGATTTTTAGATTATTAGTGGGATAGTAATTTTCATGATTCATATTCTTACAAGAGTCATCATCCCCTATATAATCATCGTATATAATAATATAACCCTGACCCAAACACAATGTGTAAAAATAAACTACATAAAATTTAACATCTAGTAAAATCATGATAGGAGTCGAGGTTTGATGTTATTTAAATTCATCAACATAATTCTGAAATTTTTCATTTGGAAAGAATTCCTCCCCTTCTTAATAAGATTAATCAATGGTGAGTAAATTTTTATGGAGTCTTTCAAAATATACTAATAATAAAAAGGTAAATACCAGAAGCATTGTATCATAAAGAAATTACATGGATCCTCCCATGATAAGACAACATTAACCTTCTTGGGTTCAAATGAGATGACATATTATGAAACAAAATTTCCTAATAACATCATGTACTAAATCAATAAGTAACATTTTATTAAATTATAATATATACAATCATTTTTTTACGATTCCCAAAACCAATTTCAATTAATTTTCATGAACCACATTCGATTTTTGATAATCTGGGATATCATCCAAAAACACCAAAATAATGGTTTCATGATATTAGTGGAATATTTCATTGATAAAATAAAAATAACCATTTAGAGTTTTACTTAGTGGAAAAACATCACAAGATATTCAAAGTGGCCATATGTGCTTCTATAATTGGTCTTCAAGTTAATCAACCCCTTAACTCTGAGATGATAATAACCAGATTGGTGGTTTATCATTGAGAACCAGTTTTCACCCTTTTTCTAATCAAAGATTTAATCAATATAAGAAAAATTATATTTATTTATAATCATCTTTAGGTTAAGATTTTGATAATGGACACAATTGTTACAAACATCATCATCCTTCTAGTAAAAATGTATAGAGAATACTAAGGTGATAAATCAGAACCAACAAATCACTTCACCGTACAATCTTATATACAAATATTCAATTATTTTAAAAAATTGGGATTTATATGGTATGATCAGAGATAAATTCAGTTATAGGAACCATATTAATATGTAAATCTACATCTCTTTCAAATGAAATACTAGAGATGTCAGTAGGGAATACTTTAGGAAAACCCATAACCTTACAAATAAGATCACATTAAGAGGAATAATTTCCCAACTCAAATTAAAATTGGATATCAAATTTTCTATATTTAAGTGAGGAGGTCATGCCCAACTAGAACTCAGACCCCATTTAACATGAAAATCCTTGAAGCTCCTATCATGTTCATTAATGGAAACACTTTTCTTATAATTGTCAATCTCATTTCGCTGTGAAACAATCCCATCTACACCAATGATTATAGAGAATTCATCCATATCAATAACCCAAAAATCACAAAATAACCTAACATTAGAGGTCAGGAAGAACATTTGGTGAATTGGAAATCCCATTCCTTTATTCTTACCATTATGTATAACCATTTTTATAATGAATGAAATGATTTATGTTTACTGGTTCAAAATATCAAAAACATGGGACAATATAAAGAATTATGAGGAACCTATATCAGTAAATCTTTTGCTATAGATGATGAAAGAAAGATCATACCTCTCATTATTGTTGGGGATGCATCAACTTATACTAGAAGACACTATACTATGTCAATATACATCACTACATAGGATTATAGATGGATCATTGTAGACTCAAAATCTTCAATATTTTCCATATTTATCCCCTATGTTGATGACCAATATTCAATATTAGATGAAAAGAGAGACTATAAGTACTTCTATAAATTAAACCAGGGAACAAAATAACAAAGGATCTTTAAAGTTACATGATAATAATGCTTTATTTTCCCTATATTAAGATACTATTAGAAATTAAAAGGAACACATACAGGTACTACTCATGGTGTGGAGTAAGCTCACTGATAAGAGCTAGTTCTCACACATCTACGAGCCTAGTGCCACTTCCTTTTTTTCTATGTGTTCAACTATATTTTCCATTATGTTTTTATTAAAGTCAAAATAATGAAATTTTTTTCCAATAGATCCATTTCTACCATAATATTTGTTTCCACTCTATATTCATAAAGTAAAAGATTAATTATAAACACCAGTGCAAATGTTCAGTTGCAAAATCAAATGCTATCTTCAAGCCGTCAACTTTTCATTTATCACCAATTAAGTTGAAAAACAAAAAAAATTCTGTAAAATAATTTTCATATTCTATCACTGAATGATCATACAAATAAATGGTAAGAAACTAAATTTAATTTTTTATACTGATGGATTCCTAGTGAATTGTGGAATGAACATCAACTATATGTCTTTATACTCCAAGGCCTTATGTTGGATCACCTAGACCCCCACGTACCATCACTTCTTGTTAAGTATCTCAAGCATGAATGAAACATAAATAACATTAATATATTTAAGACTTTAATGATGTTAATAATCTGGTCAATCTATTCCAAACAGTCCTCAAAATAGTATGTGTAATTCATCACTTGAATGAAATGAGGATTCCGATGGAGGAATTATTGATCTTGATCTTTATCTCCTTAAACTCCTTCTTATTCCTCAACTTCATGAGTTTAAGGAATGGGAAAATATTGGTCTACTAAACAATCTTCATGTACCACAACCTAAATGTGATTTTAATCAAATGGAGGTCTCCCTCATAGATAATCATACATAGAATCCTCCTGAGTAATATGAGGAAGTCTTCTAAGAGGAATGTTACTGTATCATGGAATTAATGATACCATCAATCAAATATGAAATCTCAGTTTGAATCATGATAATTTTTGTATGAACTGATTTTATATTTAAAACCAAATATATAAGATATATTTTTTAATATTTCATTGTAAATTATTTTTCATTATGATGATATATGAAAACAAAACACACCTAAAACCTACACCTCAAATCCCAACAACCCAATCCCGTGTATACCAAGCAACCCAAGACACGAATAATTGAGAATATCATAAAATTTAATTCAAATATTTCTCAAATTTAACTATATAACTTATCAAAATAGGATATGAATCGATCAATAACATGTTTATAATGGCATTAAATGTCCCTACAAGTTGTCTATAAGAACTCTAGAAACCAGAATAACCTAGTATAAAAATTCTCAATGTGGTTCAATAACTAGTATGAAATATATTATAAGGATGCAAAAAAAACCATTATATAGTCAAATGGTGGAAGCTAAAAACGAAAAATGAATATAAAATCAAACACCAAGTATATGTTATAAGAGAAACCATATAAAAAAACATCATCCACTATATTGGTTTTCCATGTGGGAAACATCCCACTAGATTACAACCCATGCCAAAATCCCAGTTAACTTAAATAACCTCTTCCTCAATATAGAACCTTTCCCTTTAATTGGAAAGAAAAAACATAAAATATAGACACCCTAGGGTATGTATATAGTGTGAGGAAAAAAAGATAGATGGAATTCCACCAAGTGTTCTCAAAGAAATATTTTCCAAATTTTCCAAAAAATGATCATTTTAGAAGAAATCAAGTCATGATATACACCACTCATAAATTATAAAAAAATATTGAACATAACTATTTTTAATAAATTATTATTAATTTTGTATAAAACAGTTTCCATCGATCATTAAAATAATCCATTTATCATTTTCAATATAAAAATCGTAGACGCACATCAATGAAAAGCACAATGGAAGTCCCCTCAGATAATATAGATATGAGATAGCTATTATCTTTATTCAGTGTAGTTAATAATGACTAGAGTGAACCAAAAAGGTCCAAAATATGATTAAATTAGGGGAAAAGAAACACCTCTACATGTGAATCCCCTATTATTTCATGTAAAGGTTTCCCAAACATGACATCATACAGAGTAGAAGAATACAATGATATGTGATCCCCACTATGAATCATGAAAAAAATCCTACACATCCCCATACTAAATATTAGAGGATAAATTAGGAATAAAATTTCAAATAATTTCCTAAGGTCATATCACAATTCAATAATCATACCAAAAAAACCTTTTTTCACTCCAGAAATATGATTTAAAATACAATTTCCTTACTCAATCAAAAAGTATATTGAAATAAAGATATCTTTATCGAAGAAAATGGGGGAAATAATTTTATACCAAAAACCAAAATATACACATTTTGATATATTATATATCATTCCATCAACAATTTATTAATTATTTATAGAAATGATTGATAATTAATAGTTTATAATGAAAATACATTAGACAAGTCCACCCATATCAAACACTTATTACATCAAACAATCCATGCGATTCACCCACAAAAGGACTAGAGGTTTACAAGACTCAAGAGAAAAAACTAATAAATTAATCAAAATCATACAATTCAGATTCAATGATCCCATGGTTAATATAATATAATGATAGAGATAAATATTACCCTGAGGATCTCAAAGATTCCATTAAAAATCAACCAAAACATAATGAATTACACCTCTTTCAACTAGAAATATAATTGAAAAAATAATATATAATCAAATAAAACATAGATATCATTATTAGATCTATAATCTAAGTCTTCTACCAAGATAATTACAAAATATCTATAAGAAATGAAAAAAGCAATGAATAACAAAGACATATAGTTGAAAGTCACTATATGACACATTGAGATAAATCAAAATCAATTATTTAGAGGAAATAAATCTATTAAATATATATGAGGATTATCCAAGATTAAGGGAAAATTCTACCCAAAGTGTAATGAGGCCAAATAAGAGTGATTCAGGGCATAAAAATAAAAACAAGATTACATAGTTAACTTTTCATTATTTGGACATAGATTTTTGAAAATTGTGTACCAACTGTGTTAAACCTATTGGTCAACTAGAGAAGTCCCATTGTTTGGAAATTTGATTATAAAAACCATTTGAAAACAATATTAATCGTCCTTTTCCCAAGACACATGGTTTGGTGATAAGGTTGTATGTTTTTTACTATCCATTATTTAATCATGCACCATCCTCCTCGATTCCAAAAAAGCTAAAAAGTTTGTTGGATGACCCATATGGGATTCCCAAAACAGACACCAACCATGCAATGACCCAAGAAACTGTAATAAAATACAAATTACACCTGAAATAATCCCATAAAATCTCAAATCAAGATATCATAAAATCAAAAAGAAATTTTTAAATGTATGTAATTTCATTATATGGAACAAAAACATGAAAATCCATGACTATATATATATATAAACCAAATTTCTAGTTTTTAATTAAAAAACTCCAAATATATATTCATAAATAACTTAAATTGGTTAAAATTTAAATTTAGAGTTACCATACCAGAATCTAATGAAGAATAAATAAAACATCCTATGGAAAGATACCATTCCACATATGAGTGAAATCAGAAGATCTTATTATTATTTCATAGTGAAATTTACCCAACAATAGAAAAACGAGTGACTTACCTTAATTGAATAATAGTGAAAAATTTTTTTTCATCCTCTTGAGAAACTTCTTGACACTAAAACAATTAAACCCCTAAAATTAGATGAATTTGACCATACTGTATTAAAATATGACATGAATTCAATAACTGAACCATCAAAAAAATTATTTGGAATAATGAAAAAGAATAAAATTTGAAGAAAAACATGAATTATAATAAGTAGTATAAGAATTATAATTATAATGGATGAAGGGATGAGAAAATATTATCTCAAAAATTGATCTAAAACCATTTGGAATCACCTAGATTAATTAATGAATAATGAGTGGTGGAACAATGGTATAAAGATAGACCTCCCTTATTCCAAAGAATATGGAGTAAAACCACTAAATATTATTTAATAAAAACCTATTATAACAAAATAAAATGGGACCACATTATGTGGATGTTAGGTCAAACAAAAAAATCATAGTGGACCCCCACCCCGCCGCCCAAAGTTTTGGTTGTTTATAAGGTTCTTGGTCGATAGGGAAATGGAAAAAATGTATTACTTGTCCCCCCAATGAATTAGTGGGATTGTAGAGGCATCTCAATAGGATATACTATATCCCACCAAATAATCATTAATTTCCCCACTTCAAAACACCATTTATCATCTTTTATACTTTTTTCCTTCTCCAAAACCTCCATTTATACATTTCAAACACATTCATAATATAATTATATGAATAAAAATTTTAAAAATTCAAATTTACCTAGATCCTGGTCCACAAAGATAAGGTCTTTTTATTGTTCCATTAATATGTGATACTGAGATTCATTAAAAAAAATATAACGTGAGTTCACATCCTCAAGGATCATTTTCCTACCATTTATAGTGAATTACACTAGCATGTGATATTTTATACCCACTTATCATCTACATACCTCTAGAGAATGTGGTAACTCCATCCTCACACTCAATCTAAATGAATAAACATTCATATGAAGGCCTCTCATTCCATAACAATTATAAAATAGTCATTCCTTGAATGATAGAATAAAATCTAGTAACAAATTTTTACAACTAATCATTGAAGAAAGAATCTAGGTGGGGCTCTACCAATATAACATTCTTTAAAATAGTAGAAGGACTTTGTTAACTAGATTTAACATTTTCTACCACATAAAATATTGACGTCGCATAATTTAGGTGAAATATAGGTAAACACTAATCTTTCATAATTGAACTCACACTATAGATTTCTATAATCTATAAAATATTCCTCTTATAGTCTAGTGTCTTCATGAAGACCACTATATATGTTCACCATCCTCATCCTGATACTAGGTTCATATTACTGAGTCAATCATTGGGTACTCCCAAACATTAAATTCTCCATAATGTTATCATAATTTTTATTAAATAAATAAATTATAACATCACAAAAATACATTCACCCATGAGAAAAACCCATCATATTCGAAACCATCCATCCTAAAATTAAAACATTGGGTTCCTAGTATATCTTGGTTCTATACACCACCACTATCTGATCTCACACACACAAGTACGTTTTTACACCGCACATACCACTCTTATATGTGAAACAAAAAACCAATCAAATAAATTCTAAATTACAAAAAAAAATATTTATTAATTTCATACCTCAAAATTAGGAGACCAATAGTTTCTACCAGGAAATATAAATGGTTAAATCTATAGTTTCCATTATACATTCCTATGATATTTTCTATATATATTTATCAAATACACTGACTCACTATAGTTGGGACACTCATTATCTATTTTACTACTATTTATTACTATATGAAATATTCCCCCCACTTTTATATTCATATAATAATTACACAACACACATCTTTTATGAAGTTTATAGATGTATGACACTAATTTATCACTTATCATATGATGATCCCACAGTGAAATTTCAATCATAACTCCTTTGAGAATATTTAAAACCTAATGGAATTCACCATTTAATATATTCAAAATATTATTTACCAAATATATAACCTCTTATAAAAACCCAAGGCTCCTTTAATAATATATATCTAATTACTCACATACCCCCTAAATTATTCCTAAAAATCATTCTTACTAAACACTATCATATCCATGAATCTATTTCATTTATATCCCTAATCCATATTAATAGGCTTCACAATATTTTTAATACACCACTAGACATTTTAAGGCATTTTAACCTTCCAATCCTTTTTTAAATTCCAATATATATACTTTACTTGATTCTCCACATAAGTCTTATACAAATGAAAATATATGAGTGAACCATCTCATAGTCTAGCTTGACATGTGATATAATTTATACCTCCAACCTCAAATGATGTAATTCTCTCCAATATACATAGTAAGAGAGAACTCACTAACCTAGAATTATTATCCAGTCAAGAATCCTCACACATATGTGAGAACACGCTCTCACACCATCCAATACTATAATATACTCATGATACCATGAGGCCTTTCTTAGTATCCTAAGATTACATGCCTAGTTAATAGAGTTATAAATCCAACTAATACATCCTATTTAAAAATTAAAACATATGTCAAATTAAAATATATTTTCCTTCTTTACCATACATTCCCGAGGAATTACACAAGCCATAATCTATAAAAAATGGGTTTATGATTCAAACTTGTGGTATGCAATTCCTGTATCAACCAAACCCATGGAATCTAATTCAAAAAAATAATATTATAATGACATATAATTACTATACCAAACTATAATAATGGGTTCTAGTAAAAATAATTTCATCCTTCGTATATCATAAATAATATTTTAATATTATTATTTTAGATAATACATATCACAAAAATGTTTCACAACTTTAGGACATAATGTTTTTCTATATTAGATACATAAAAATCCCATTTTACAACACATTATAACATTAATCCATAATTTTTTCCTTCTAAAAACATTTATAGGTGTCTCATATATAAAACAAAATTCATTAAAAATTAAGAATGTGGTGAGATTAGATGGACAGTTATGAGAAATCATATAATAATGTACCAGACACTAAAAAAGATAGAGAACAAGAGTAATATGAAAATTACTTTTTAAAAAATATCCAAAGAATATATTTGATAATAAAAAACATGATAAATAAAAATATTATCTTAAACATATCATTGAGGAATCACAAAAGTTCTGATATGGATTAAAATAAATCTCAATAGTCATCAAATTTGTGATCTTGATATTAGTGTGAAAAATATTTCAAAAATAACGGTTTACCTGAAAATATGAATATCATAAAAATAAAAATAATATTTGATATATAAAATAGCATTCTTGAAAACATGTGGATTATATGATTACATTTTAAAAGACATGGAAATGAATCACAACTATATGTAAATAAAAACCATTGTGATAAAACTCATTATTCCCATAACGATTTTAACAAACTCATTATATCCATGCACAATGGCAGCCTCTATGCCGGGTCCTTTCCCCATGGCATGGGAGGGAGAATCTCCGTCTCGTAGGAGAGCTATGAGTTTCCAAATGTTCTCTAATTCGGAGTTTCTTCCTCCATTTCTGAGAGCTTCTTTATACCCTAAGGTCCCAGATCTAGTCGATGGGGCACCAAATCTTCACCTCTCATTATCCGAGTTTATGAAATCTTCCAACTTGTTGAATCTCACCCTTGTGGATCGGTTCAAGAACAAGAGGCCTTTAGTGGATGAATTCTACCTTTTATTCTTTTGTTCTTGGGGTATTCAGGAACGATCGGTGGTTGTATTTCTTGATAATAAACAAATTATGATTTGCTTCGAGGCGGAGGAAGACCTCATTCAAGCGTGGTTGAGGGATCCTCTCTATTTCAAGGGTTATCACTTTCTTCTTTTGCGCTGGTCCTTAGACCTTAATATGAACTACGATTCACCTTCCATCATGGTTTGGGTATGTTTTCCTAGACTCCCTTTTCTATTTCAAAACCATTCAATTATTTTCATGTTGGGAAACATGGTAGGTAGATTTATTTGTGCTGATTGTCGAAAGGAGGCAGTTTGTCATCCGGTGAACCCCCCGGGTTTGTGTTGAAATTGATGTGTCTTTTACTCCTTTTGAAATTTTATGGATAACAATTGGAGAAGAGTATCGTTGCAACTACCAAGTTGTGTTTGAAGATTGGACTGAGTTATGTGGTTCTTGTAGGAGGCCGGGTCATTCGGAGGAGCCATGTCGTAGGGGACATCCTCCACGGTTGAGGGGGATCCGTGGAGATGAGATTCCTGCCCCTGTGAGAACTTCTAATGGTACTTTTTAGGATGAAAACATGGAGTTGAGTCGGGACCAGAGGTTGACAGGACCTGCTAATAGAGAGAGGGGTTCTGATGGGGCTAGTCTGGATTTGGAAGGTAAAAATGATGAGTCTCGTAAGGTTTCCATTGAGATCAGAAGTGTTTATGGAGCTTCATATGGTAAGAGACATAAGAATAATATGGATGTTTCTGAGAGATTTCATAGTTTTAGGCAGGACACTGGAGCTGCTACTAGCTCACTGTGTAGTTTGAGTGATGGAAATCTTGGTGATTGAAGGGATTTGAATTCAGTGGAGGTAGTTTCCCCAGTGGGTGCTAAGTAATCTAGAGGTCGGGATCCATTGGTTTATCCCATTATTTCATTGAGTAACTGGTTTGATGGACATTCTGATGGTATGTTGGCTGCGGAGCTGGAGGAGGCTGGTCTTATAAGAAGGGATGATGGTGAGGAGGTCCTTGACATGAAGCCTATTGAAGTCTCGGAAAATGTAACTACTATGGTTGGAGAAGAGGCTGTGGAGGACCAAAAATCTGTTGACATGGGGAACGTTCCAGTTGTTTTTTATGTGGAAGACAGCCGTAATGTGACCAGGAGATCCAATTTGATGGTGGATGATCTTCAGGATGGTGGTGGCGTGAAGAGGTACATGTTGTAGCTGCAGGGAAGTTGAATATAGAGGGTGAACGTCCACCTATAAGGGAGAATAAAACTCCAGATCAACGGAGGGAGAATAATGCATGGAGTTCTATTTTGGTCTTAGGGGAGAAAACTGGTAAAAGAATGGTGATTTCTAGGGGAGGGAAGGAAACTTTGAGTGGCCCTTTTGGTTTCTCCTTAGTGATGTTGTTCAAAGTGGGAATCATAAATTGGCTACAACTAAGGGCCCTTTTTGTGATACTCTAAGAAGACAACCGAGGATAGATTATTCATGCCTTACACGGCCGATGCAGACTAGATCTTCCACTAAGAGGAATAGTTAGGTGATCATGGCTTTTAAGAAGGGTATTGTGGTTAAAAGGACATCACCAGAAAAACCAATGATTTATCAGCTTAGGGGTCGAGTTCAATGTGAAAACTAATGGATATCACCAAAATGGGAATCAGCTACGACTACCGAAGAAGATGAATCATGCATGTGATGCAGAGATGAGTATGGTTATTATGATGTGTTAGTCTATCTTGGTTGAGCTCTCTGATTTTGTGCTTCTCTTTTTTTGAGTTTGTGATTGTATGCTTGGGCTCCAGAAACCCGTAAACCGGCTTTTGAAAATAAAAAAAACTGAGTAGAAGTCAATGTAAAATAATTTGATAGAAAACATATATACATGTAATAGAGGATTCATTAGTAATAATAAGAGTTATTCTTACCAAGTATATACATTTAGTTTGGAACAAAATAATGAAAGGTGTTGTTATTTAAAATGAAAAGTATTTTCCATTAGAAAATTAGTAAATACCACATTATATATGGGAAAAGAATGATCAATAAAATAAGGAGAATTATTTTCCTGTAAGAAATACTATAACACAATGAATCAGAATTTGTGTTAATTAAAAACATAAATATTTGTAATATAAGAATGAATGAATATTTAAGAGAAGAACATAAAATGGAATATATATTTTTATTTTAAATCAATATGGTAATTAATACACTATATAAAATAAATGATGGTTCAAATTATAAAACATCCACTATAGAGTTGAAAATGAGACCAATAAACCCTTAATATAAATTCTTTCTTAGTTTATCAAACTCTAACCTTCTATAAAAAAACCATAACTATATTAATAACATATTTCATATACTAATTAATATATATTTAATATTATAATATCCAATAATAATCATTCTCTATATTCATGTGTGATAGTTATTGTCTTTTTTCAATATTGTTTGTGAGTTATCCTGATTATTTTGAACTAGTTTTGAAATTGGTAATTTTTATCAATATGCTTCCAAATTTCATCATTTACAGATAATGTATGGTACTATAATTAATTATCTATAATTATTTAAAATATTATAATTCCACTATATAATATTTTTGGTAATGATCTTGTAGTGTTTATTTCTTGATGGGAATGTTTTAGTGATTTTTAACGATAGCGTGTTAGTATCTTAATTAATGTGATTTTTTTTTACATTATCATTAATAAAAAATTAAATAATTATTTATTTATTTAAATAATATATCATATTTTTTTATTTTCTCATATTAAATAGTGATATAATATTTATAAAAAATCAGATAGATGGTTAGACCAACCCAAACATTGACATACCATAATTAAAAGATTAGTATGATTATGAGATTGGTTTATTTTGGAATAATATAATTAATAAACAAAAATAATTATTCTATAGAGATTAATTATTATATATAATCAGATTTTAATTAGTTTTCTTAAATAATAATGAAACTATTTGAAAAATTAGATACGTTGCTTCGTGGAGTTGACTGTCCGTAATACACGCAATTAACATTTTATTTTCATGATGAATGACTGGGAACGATGTTTGAATTTAATTTTACTCTTCATAATAATAATTATATTATATTTATCAACGTTTTTCCTTAATTTAAATTTTATAATCTGGAAAGGGAGGAAGTAGCAAGAAAATGGAAGTTGTCACTACGTAGAGATCGATGTTTGAACAATTCAAGTATAACAGTTTCATTTTTCTCAATCAAAATTGGAAATGGTCGTTAATAGTTATTACCTTGTCATAATAAAATTAAGTATGAAGTAAATATTAATTTAATTATATAAAAATTTAAAAAATTTATTTGGGGATTTTAGATATAATGTAAATGATGTTAGAAAAAACATTGAGTTCCCACGTTAAAATATTTGTGTTTTCCATAGACGACCCCTTAGAAATGCATATCTTAAGAAAATATAATGTCACGAGAGGATAAAGTAAAAGTAAGAGGAGTATTAAGGAAGTATATTTTTTATAGTTTCTAGAGGAAACCAAATTTTTATGTTGGCCTTTAAGGGGTGGTGAGAGGGCCCTTTTATAAGTTGGTAGAATAGAATTTTGTAAAATATTTCAACAAAATATGAATAGAGTACATGTTTAACCAGTAAATAAAACTCTATTAATGATAATAATGGAGTGGGGAATAAAATAAGGATGATCATCCCCAAACCATAAATTTTCATATATATATATATATTAAACATTTCTTATTCATTTTAATCATATAATTCTTTTTTTATAATTTTTAGTTTTGGTTTGGTAAATAAAATTTATCTAATTAATTTATATTTAATGCCTAAAAAATATATTACATAATTTTTCCAAAGGATTACTAATCTAAAATACATTTCATCATATAAACTATTCATTTTTAGTAGAAATTAATTTTATCATTAGGGCTTATAACACGTAAAAACTAGTTTTAGATGGTGTATTTTTAAGCTAAAAATCCATGTGTAGGGAAAAATTATCCTTCTTTTTTATAATCAAGATATATTGTTTCTTATTCTAAAAAAATAAATAAAATTTTATATGCAATTTAAATAATGAAATCTAAAATTTATACTAAAATAATATTTATTTAAAAGAAAAAAAAACATTTTTTTATTCGAAAATATTACTTATGTTTTAAAATTGTTAATCTTAGATATCATAAATTATGGATATAAATCTAAAAACATATAGTTTTAATTAAAAAATTATTATATTAATAAAATTATTTTATAAAATTATATTTTTTTATTATATCTTTAAATGACCATAAAATTTATAGTTTTGGTTAATATTATAGCATTCATTAATTGCATAAAAATATATAATTTTATAAAAATTTTAAAAATTCAAATAAAGATACTTTTGAACATAAAAATTAAAAAATTGTAATATTTTTTATGATAATATACTTTTGAAAATTAAATATTTATATTTTAAATTAAAATAAAATATATAAATATAACTACATTTATTTAACAAATAAATTATTTATGATTTAAGTAGTATGAATAATATTTTGAATGCGTTTCTAAATTATTATCATATTTTTATCTACCATGTGTTTTATTATTGTTTTAATATTCTTTTATAATATGTAATTAATTTTTTAGTTATGTGTTTTTGTAAAGAGAGACAAATCAAATTATTTTTAAATAAGGAAAATTATTTGTTAAAATCATTGTTCATTAAAATATAACCCGAAATCATCCTCAAAATTTATTACATGGAGGAAATAATATGTGGCTATTTTTTCTCATCACATCCTCTGGTTCCCATGTAGCCTCACCACACATTTTATTTCACTATATATTTTTGAAAAAATGGGTGCTATTGTTTCTTAGAACCTTAACACATTGATTCATAACATTTATATGTTTTTCCATATAAATGATCATGTTCTAGTTGTATAGATTCCGATCATGGTAAATTTATTATATTTGTAATATATTGAACACATTGTGCGCATGGGAGATGGGTTGAGGGATTGATAAAATATAGGCAATGAATCCAAAATGATCAAGGATCTTAAAGTGACTGATGTATTTACAAATCAACTTCCCGTTATTCCCAAATATCATAACCCACTTCTAGTGAGATATAAAATGGAACCACATGTCATCATAATCAAAATCTAGATAAAATAAATGACAATATTCATATATCTTATATTTAATTTATGATTCCTTCATATGGATATGAATGGTTTGAATCATCTCACATATTTCAATGCATATCCTAAATACTTTTAATAGTCCTCTCAGACTGGACATCTCTCGAAAGATAATAAATGGTACTAAAAATTAGGTTACCTGATCATTTTATGCCTAATTGTTACATCATTTTAGATGAATATTCAGTACATCTCATGAAAATACACACCCCAAAATAATAATGGTTTAGTGTAATTCAAGAGTAGAAACATAGTCATCTTATTTTTTGAAATATCTTCAATATATCCCCTAAATTTCTTCTCTCTTAGTACTATTCATAGAAATATCGAATATAAAACCATTTTTCGTAACCCTATTAATGGAAATATTAGAATAAATACACCAAAATGATTAGTATGGGTAGAAAAATGATATATAAATCAATGGTCATAAATCAAAATAATATAATAATAAGGGTATGAGAAAATTTTTATAACTTAAAATAATCATACCCAATCAATAAAAGAACATTAAAAAAAATCATAGCATAAGACATTATCATAATAATTGGAATAAGTCACATATCTATGTAATCATCAATATTCATATATGGTACGTGGGAATATATCATATGTATAAGATAGAAGTGTGTGGTATACACATAAGCATAAGAAATCTTTATCCAAGTCAATTATAACTATCTTGGCTATTATAGTATATTGTGATCACTCCCCATTTTATACTTTATATAGTCAAGGCTCACTTCCAAGTATATCATATAAGAATAAGCCTCCTATATAATTGATTTCACTCTCTATTTCAATCCTTATTATATCCTATGATACCCTTATTTACCTATGAATTGTAGGGTTATATAATTCTAATCCCACCCATAGTATAATGAAAACCATAAATTCTTTTGAAAAAAATATCATAAAATATTCATCACATCTTCATATCATAACCAATGGAATAAAATGGGTTTCATAATGGTTTATCATAACTAAATAACCTTTGATAACGAAATGGGTTACATAGAATCATCCTTAAATAAGCATCATCCTAATCCATTTATAGATAGAAAATTGATAGTATCATAATAATAAATGTCAATGAATCATAAAAATACATAAAGGATATTAAAATATATGAAATTTTTCATTAGAATATAAATAAATCTATTGTTGAAAAATGAGAAAATATCATTTCCTTTTGATGAAATTTTAACAAAATATTCTTAAAATATTTAAAAAATACATTTTTTTGATATAACCTGAAACGCCTAGAGAGGGTAGGGGTGAATTGGTGTGTAAAAAGTTTATTGGAATTAAATGGATCTTGGGCCCACTATTGTCAGAAAATTTTAAATATTTCAAAATGGGAAATACATTCACCTAACAAATTTATACAGAAAAGGGTAACCCAACAAAACAATTTTACTAGGTTCACCATCAAGGTCTAGTTAAAGTACCAAATGCCGATAGTTTTTTTATCATAAAAAATACTAAAGATAAATTGATGATGAAGTTTATATTTTCATGGTCTTGGTAACTATATTCCATGCTCATTGTATTTACAAAAATTTCAGGGATCACATAGTGAAATCCAAGGATCACTTTTATAAACTCACCCTTGCTCATATTCAATAGAAAAGTCTATTTGGTTTTCATCTTAAAGGTATTTTCAATAAGTAAAAATACCAGGATTTTCTTAAGTCATTGAAAAATTATTATAATGATATAATTCATTCCACAAAAACATTCCGTGTTCAAGTATATTCATGTACAAATCATTTGCGAAACACAATTTTCTATAAACCACTTATTTTTCTTCATAACTAGAAAACATCTTGAAAATCGCAAATTGAATAAAAACATTAAAAATATTAATCACGCATATTTTGAAATACCCCATTCACAAAAATCATTTTATTATAAATTGGATCTCAACCACTCTTTTTTGGAAACCAATTTTTTAAAAAATTCAGGATTCACATATGAATAATGTTCACATAAAACATTCATGAATTCACAAGGATAAAACATCGTCCAAAACATCCGATAGATCAAATTACAGGGAATAAATAATATATTTTCTAAAGATAAACTCTTATGAAGATCCAAATTTTTTTTGAAACTCTACAGCTTCAAAAATATATATGGATTTCAAAATACTGTACCACTTTCCAACTATGAATACGATTGGGTACAAAATAATTTAAAACAAAGAAGGAAACATCTAATCTTTTCTTCAATGAAAATAAATATCATGATGGTAATAATCTCCATTCATCTCATGTTCATAAAAATAAATCGTTCATTGTAAAACATTGTAAAAATTTGAACAATACTCATGTTCAGAGAAATGATTCTTTACAAAGATTTCTTTTTAATGTGTTTCCATAAATTATTTTCTCAAAAAAAAATTTAAAAAAATTAATTTATAGGAAATATATTTCTTAATAGTTTTTAGGAGTATGGATATAGAATAAAATTTTCATTTATCAAAGATGAAATAGTGTTAATTTTTTTTATTAAAAAGAATTTCATTCAATTTAGGCACCCAATGAAGGAAAATGATACTAATATATCAAAAAATTTAATAGAAATATTGGATAATAGAATATATGTTATCAAAATGATATTATCTCTATTATTTCATTTAATATAAATTTATTATATAAAATCCTAAAAGTAAATAACATTTTAATATAAACCCTTACATCAATTACTATCCCACTTTATAGGTATTCTTGTATCCTGTATAATAAATAAATTTTTATTATAAATATTTTATAATATAATATTCATACATAACATGATATGAAAAATTCTTTGTAACTACCAATTATCTTTTTTTATAATTTTTTCTCTATAATGATCATTCATGTGACAATTGGTCCATTTTCTACGAATCTTTTGGTTTGATTAATAAAATACCTAAACCTTGGTCATAGTGTAATCATACCGATCATCATAATCCTGAAATAAGTATCATATATATTTGTTATATTCAATTTATAAATATTAATAAAATTTGGAAATTAAAAATGAATGACAACAATGTGTGGAGATGGTAGTCCACATGTACACATGAGCAATGTTATCATTTTCAAATGAATGGAATGTTAAGAAGGTATATAATATATTCAAAATAAAATATCCAAATTATTTCCTAAAATTATTCTATAGACATTAAATTTATCTATATAATAAACAATGTGTGGCAGTGATGGGAAATGAGTCATATAGTTATGTTGAGGCTGTAGTGAATACATAAACATAAGAAAAAATATCCATTTACAATTTTAGGGAAATGATATGAAAATGATTGGTCCATAATCATAATTACTATTATTTATATTGAATATAATAAAATAATTATTTCATAATGGGAACCATATATTTCAACAAGGTAGAAGAAGAAATAAAATTGAAAGAACTTGGTTAAATGTTAAACCTCATTATTATAAAAACCACCTTTAGATTACACAATTATCCTTGAATGGTTGACATGATAATAAAAAAGGAAATATAGAAAATCATGTGGGACTTCTGGAAGATATTATTTATGGAATTTATGATTTATAATTATAATTAATTGTGAGGAAGGGAGGATGGTTGATATCCTTTTATAAGTGAGGAAGTGTCTGTATATAGAATATTTTAAAATATTAAAATATAATAATTTTTTAGAAGAAATTTTTCTCTAAAATTGAAAATACTAATATTTGGTATTTTCATGGCAGAAATAGGATCAAAAAATAAAATTTAATAATTTTCTTTGTGATATTTTTAACAACATCTTTTTAGGTTAACCCTCACTAAACATTTTTTAACCATAATCGTGTTAACAT
This sequence comes from Viscum album, assembly GCA_963277665.1. Taxonomy (NCBI): domain Eukaryota; kingdom Viridiplantae; phylum Streptophyta; class Magnoliopsida; order Santalales; family Viscaceae; genus Viscum; species Viscum album. The sequence goes on from OY728153.1 coordinate 1,756,619,226, forward strand.
GTTTTTATCCAATGACCACATTCTGGTAAGTGTAATTATTATTATTATTATTATCGTTTTACATTATTTTTATATATTTTTAATTGGAAATTAAAGAATATGACAATTTTTTCATCACTATACCAAAGGAAGATAAATCTTATATATAAGAATGTGGGAAAAACTATAAAGAAATTTCAATCTTAATGGGAGTTTTGGGTTTCCTGGGGGGATTTTTTGATATTATGTGGAGATTTTTCATCAACCCCTAACTCCATGGTTTTTATAGGCAACACAATAGATTTATGTTTTGAAAGACACATCCATGTTCAATATTCACTCCCACAATATGTTTTCCCAGATCCAATACATTTGTAATGGACAAGAGAAGATGCCTCAGGATGATCATGATCTTCTTGTTTTTGTGAGTAGCATTACCGCCAAAATAAAGAACCTACAAAGTGATACACTCAGTTAAATATTTAATGTAAATAGAATAACCACAACTAATCCGTCGTGAGTAATTCCCCTTCTTCAAGAACCAAGCAATCCTTCTAATAGGAAATTGGAGACCTATATGGTTGGAGTGCACATAATCCATCATTCGGGTACCACCATCATTCCTTTCGGAGGCCCCCTTCTTAAAATTTATAACATTAACTCTATTCCCATACTAGATACCTTCCATAGATCCTTTATTTTTTATGATTGTTCAATTGAACAATATTTCCCACTCCTCACTCTCTCCCCCTCCGACCACACATAGACATATAAATATATAGGTGTGTGTGGGTGCTCTGTAGCTATATCAGTTCCTTATATATTCATCATATACCACTTCCAAAGGATCCAAGAACTTTCAAAAACTCCAAAGGGTGTATTTTATAAGAATACATAAAGTTTATGAACTTGATGTTTTTCATGTAGAACTCCAACATTTTCTAGGCAACACATTTTTACTGTTTTTTAAAATTAATTATGACAAAACATTTAGTTGACCTTATTAAATTATTTTAATAAAAATTATTCAAAATATAGAATCCATTTTATAATATAAATTTTTTTATAAATTTAGTTAATTAATTTTAAAATAAATATTCGAAACACAAATAATTTTTTGTAAGATTCAGTTTATGTCTAAAATTGAGCATACATTTCTTAATTTCAATGTAGAAAACTATTAGATGAAGTTATATATATTTTAATAAACATATTATATAAAAAATAATATAAAAAATTATAAATGGATGTAAATATAATTTATTAAGATAAAAACACATTGTGTAGATAAAATTATAATTTAGAAAAACATACATTTTTTCAAAAAAATGATTTAATTTTTATTTATAACCAATTAAAAACTAATGAATTAATTTTATAAATTTGTAGAATTTCTTTTAGTAATTTAGTTAATCCTTTTCATATACACCAATAAAACTGTTTTATGATATGAGTATAATTAAATAATAGTATTTTATTACTATATCGTTGTTTGTTTCCACATGGTGTTGGGTGTAATGAAAGATATTAAATAAATCAGGTTTATTTAAAGTGCGATATATCATAAAATCTGATGTTATAACAAAAACTCATCTTTGCATCAAATTTTTTTTGGAGACTTGTTTAGAACATCGAGGTAGACCTCATATCTAGTTTTGATAAAATAGAGAGTTATACTCTATGCAGGCATACCACTACCCTAATGTATTTCATAGGAATATGGTCAATATTAAAATAGTTATAGATGGAAATGAAATGTGATTACATCATATGATGATTGAAAAGAACCCAAATAGTTATATGGACTTCTTATGGTTTTTTGAGTCCTATAATTAAATACATGGTGATGTTTTCATATTTCATAGTAGTGAGGGTCATTATTACAACACAACCTTATAATTTTTTCTCTCTTAACATAGTGGAATACGAAGAATCGAGAAAAATATTATACAATATCGAGCTTCATGATATCCATATAATAGTTTTGTTATAAATTATTATACATCATTATACTTCTTGGATGATTATATAATGAGGAGATATGTAAACCATCGAAAACTTCTTTAATCAATTATAGTTTTAATGGGATACATACCTGGGTTCCAAGCCTTATTTCCCTACCATTATCAATAATTAACTCTTGAATATTCACAAAATCATTTTTCTCCATGAAATTTTTTTGGAATTATTTAATCATCAGGTGGATAAAATGTTTTAAATTAGATGGGAAAATGGGATTTATTATCTCCCATTAATACATAAATATTCATCCTCTTTATATCATGGAGTATTGGGTTCTTTTAAATACCCATTAAGGATATCATAGCATGCTCTTTCATTCTTAGAGAATCAGTCATATTATTTTCATTCCATAGGTAGCAATTTATTTAGCAGTCATAATATATTATCAATTAAAACCATATTATTTTTCTATATTCAATTCATTTTGTGTGAATACATATATTTATAACTATTATTATCAATATATATATAAGACTTTGTTCATTATTTATTACTTCACCAAATCATTAATATATTGATCACTTTCACCTGCTATAATTAATGTGTGGGGTAATTTTTTAATGGGTTTTAATTGTGTTGAGGAATAATAAATTATCTTATCACATTGAAATAGTATACATTATAAGACTTTTTTAAATAATCCCTTAATTTTAAAAACCCTTCAATATTTTATGGTAATGTAAGTATTGGGGTGGTTGCCATAATTTTTTTAGTTACTTGAAACATAAATTATATTCTCCTATATATATGATCATCACACCCTCTCATTTCATCTTATTATGTGGATTTAACATCCATGATAATTTTTTAAGAAGGAATTTTTAATATCCTAATATCCTAAGAAGACCACAATTCTCATTTATAGTTGTAATTATATACATTGGTTGATAACTTCCACTTTGATATATCTATTGATATACTATTTATTATGATTACATTTCCCAAGAATATAATTTTTTTACAAAGAATATACACTGTACATGTTTTTCATACAATTTATCTTTCTCTCAAGGTCTATAACACAATATACAAATTATCATCATTCCTTCATGTTATAACTCAATATATAATAATATAATTTATAAAAACTTCCAAAATTGATCAAGGTAGTATATAAAAAACTATTCATTTGCTACATGAAGATACTAGTAGAATTAATTAGTACAAATGGAATCCCTATAAATTCATCGGGTCTGTACCATGTATATAAGGTGATGTTGGAAATATCATTACTTTTGAATCTTAACTGATGGTATCTAGATCAAAGGTAATTATTTGAGATGTATAAACATCATCTGAGTTAATCAGATGATCAGTGATATAGGGTAGATAATACATTTTCAGGATCATGAGTTTTTCAAGATTATGATAATAAATGAAAAGGAACTTCAATATATCCATATTTTTGGGAAAAGTGTATGGGTTCACCCCACAATGAAAAACATGGGTGGTTAAAACACATTTTTAGATTATCTTACGGTTTCAAATTTAGTTCCTATATTTCATTAGGATCCATTGAAAATCTATTATTTTATAGGAATATATAATGTAATATGTTTTGTTAAAAACTATAACACATTACCTGGGAAAAAATAAAATTTCTTTCAAAACTATATTAATATACTTCCATAACAAAGGTATTTAATTTTTTTAATTCCTCCCCAACCATTTGGGTAAATAGTCCCTCATTTTTTTGTATCATAACTAATATTATATAATTTTTTTCAAATTGGAGTTCATGATTATTCCTTTGTTGAGACTTGAGAGTAGAATGATTTGGTATGTGAAATGATATATCCTTTTCATAGGAATTTGTATATGATTCATGTAGAGAAATCAATTCCATATCCAAAATTATGTCAAATTCAACCAATTGATGAATAATTATATCTATAGGAATTATACCCCATGAAATATATTTCGATGAATATTTATATATCCTAAATGTGATCAATGTACCACTTGGTGTTTTCTAATATATTTTGATATCTATTTCTAAGATGGTGATTAATCATTCATAGAAAACATGAAACATATGTAAACATTTTTAGGGATTGATTTTAGTAAATTTAGTGAGGAAAAACTAAGGGATTAGAAGAAATAACTAAAAAATGATATTCATAACCAAGATATTGAATCTCTTCGATCATTTATAAGTTATACATGGTAACTTTATATTACGTTTTTAACCTAAAAATATTAAACTCTCTTCTAATTAATCATAAAAATAATTAAATATAACAAAAGCAGATTCCCCATGGGTATCAAACATGGTTTTAATTTGTACCTCTTTGTTTTTCCCCATGTAATGATTTAGCTAATATACAATCATCTATTTGTAGTGTTATTTCCCCGAGGAACACCTATTATAGGGACTCAATCTAGTTGTACTGTCTATATAAGGATTCAATTTATATGAGAACCCCAAAATAACTACCTACAAAAACGTAATGATTTTATCCTATACATAGACTTTTCCCTTATAATTACACCTAGTGTTTACACTAATGTTCTGAAATATTATCTTAAATATACATAATACAATCTATAAAATCATCAAATACCTACTATGGTACCAACTGGTAAGACCCCTGATAAAAATAACATCACTAATAAATTAATTTAATAATTTATATAATACATATCACATATTTGAATATAACCCATGGAATGAAATTTATATCTTCTTGGGGATTAATTACATAACATTTAATTTTGTAACACATGCAATCATTATTACAAAATCATGCTACCCCAAAAACATTAATATTCAATTTACATGTTATCGTCATCATAATAACCGATGGAGATAGAAACATAAGAAAAAGCTGATATTACATAAATATTAAGGGAAAATATATAATAATTTATTATATCATAAATATTAATGAGAACATGATGAATAATATAAATATCATATTAAACGATTATAATAATATAGATAATAATCATAAAAATGATTGGGAAACATATGATCAAAAAATAATTACTATGGATGAAGACAAGTTTTGAAATGTCTAAAAATATATCTTAATTATAATAAAACACCTGATCATGACCAAAGGGTTAAGAATAGTGTAAAAATAAATCATAATATGAAAAAATGTAATTTCGTGAAAATGAAAATAAAATTTGAAATGCCAAATAAATTTTTAATGAACATTGGAATGTTATATAACTTGATAAAAAACAAAAAAATTGGAACAAATATGAATATAGTAAAAACATGTGATTAAACTCATTATTTCCATACCTATCAGAACAAACTCAGTATGCCCTCACCTAATAATGTATGAAAACTCGTTATTCCCATAGAGAAAAAAATCATTATTTCCACACATGAATATATTATGAGATGTATACCTAAAACAATCCACTATATGAAAATATATTACCCCACCCATAATAACCAATAGAGATGTGTTCCACTTAAAATCAATTAGTATCATATTCTAAAGAACCCATGGAAAAATAAGGATTTCAAATAACTTTTTAAAAAATCACATAACATGAACATAAAAAATTATATGACATCAAAAAAATATTGTTTTCCATAATTAATCATATAATATTAAAATATAGTATGTGATCAAAAAAGAAATTAATGATAGATAATCTTCATAATATAAATATAATTTAAATTAAAAATGTTTTCAAAAAAACCATTTATACATTATTATAGCTTATCATGTGATAATTTCATAAATATTAGAAAAGAAACTAAATAAATTTGAAAAACATATTAGAAATATTTTGAGTTGATGATTCCATAGAAAGACATAAAAAAACCATGATAATATATATTTATAGGAAAATATTAAATTTACATTTTATATTATTATAATAATGCAGTTTTAATGAAAAACCATGTCAATGAATTTTCAAAAATGATGTAATATCAAAAAATATTTATGGTGAAATATAATGAATAAAAAAGATAAAACATTCTTAGATTTTATTAATGAATACATAATTCATTATGATGAATGTAGACATGTAATAGAATAATCATTGTTAATAATGGGAGTTACTCTTACCGATGATATTATAGTTCTGAAAATGTTTTATAAAATATTTGGTTATTGATGATTAGAAGTAACCTCCCCACATAATAATAGGAAATAAAAAAATGAAAATAAAAAGAATAATTAAAATATTAAATTCATATTCAAGTAAGAAATAATATGACCCATAAAATATAAATTTAGTCATTGAATCCCTTAAGGTATTGGTAATGTAAGAATAAAATGATTTTCAAAAGAATATCATAAAATAGAAATTAAAATTACATGAACTGTATGATTTTTGTATATGAAATCAATATGTTAGTTAAGAAACCATGTAAAATAAATGAAGGTTAACACTATCAAACATTTCATATGGTGTTAAAATAGATTCTAATAAACCTATAACATAAATTCCCCTTTATTTTATCACACTATAACATTAGGGATAAAAAATAATTATATTAATCATATATTTCATAAAATTATTCATATCCTTAAAATTTTTTAAACATAATTATTATATATTATCTAATTTTATAATATTTAGAAACCATATGTTTTAAATATCACGTGAGAGTAATCTTGAATATTTTAAACTAGTTCTGTAATAGTAGTGTTCGTATTTTCAATTCTCCAAAATGTCATTATAAAAAGACAATATAATGAATAAAAAATGTATTATTTAAATTTATTTATAGATTTTTTTTTCATTTTATGGTTTTGTTTTTTAGTATAATTAAATATGAGTTTGGGAATGAGCATGTTTCAATTATTTTTTTATATTGGATGTTGGAATTTTAATTAATTATTTTAATATAAATGTATTTAATCAAGAACTAAAATAAATTAGTTATTTAATTATTTATATCAAATATAATAATCAATTTTTTTTCCACATTCATCCATAACATTATTCTATAAAATTGTATAAGTAGGGAGTTTGACCGACCCAAACATGAACATAATATAACAAATGGATGGGTATTTCATTGAATGTGTTTTATTTTTATATAATCCCATTATTAAAAAAGAATAATTTCATTATTTAGATAATTTTATGTTTTATAATCATATTTCAAGAGGTACTAATTAATAATTAAGAAATAAGATGAAAGCGAGATATGTAACTTCATGTATGTGGAAGTCTTTATAGCACACAATTAAATTATTCATTTCTTTAAGAGTGTGATTAAAATATATAATGAGAAAATTTTTATTATTAAATTATTCATATATATTCCTCAATATTATTATTCATAATTAGTTCATAGAGGTGATGTTGATGAATTTGAAGTTTTTTCCTTGTAGTGGAAGCTGTCTAAATTCCAGTTTTGTTTTTCATAATAGTTATGGGTAAAGGTGGTTAATAGTTATTAAATTATCAAAATAAATTTAATTATTAAATAGATACCTATTTCATAATATATCAATTATAAAATTATATTTGAATATGAAATATAGAATGAAAAATATGTTAGAAAAAACAATCAGTACACATATTGAAATATTTCTGTTTACCCAATGGGATTCATCAGAGATAGCGGGATTAAGACAATGAATTTTAATAATAGTCTCAATGAAATGAAACATGATAATAATTTAAGGTTAATTGGAATAATTTCATGTGGTAATTGAATTTTTATAGTTTTCATGAAGGTTTGGTGAGAGGCCCCTGTTATATGACGTGAAAATAGTATTTGTGTAAATTATTAAAAATATATAAGTATATCACATGTTTCACATTAAAAAAACAATATGATGGCTACATATAGATTTTATGATTTTATAAGGCCAATAATACCTCAACTATCTCATTATTAATCATGTTTTTAATTCCTTTAGTCTTAGAATGTTGACTTTTACCAATTTTGATTTACCATGGAAACACATTTTTGACTAATTTGTTTCCCTTTGATGCATAAAAATATAACTATCCATATTACACAATTTTCAATTACTAATTCCAAATATGAAATCATTTTCCAATGATAAATTTATAGGCATACAAAAACTAATTTTAACATTATCCCATGGAACATGAAAGAATATATTTTTATTAAAAAATAATTATATGTTAAATAATATATATTGTGTAAAAATATCCATGTATGTGATTAAAGGGATAAAAAACTGTAATTATAAAATAATTAAATTTATTATTGATTTTAATGAATTCAAAAGATGAATATTTCCTGAATAATTTTTACTTTAAATGAAGAACTATTAACTGTTTCTTTTATTGAGAATGATTACTTTTGGTTATAAAATATTAAACATATGTATAATAAATTCATAATTTTAATATAGAAATATATATTTTTACTTCTTATATATATATCTTATAAGTAAAATTCTTTCATAAACATAAATGTAATTCATATATAAATACATGTTTAGAAAAATTAATGTTTTGAAATAAAATTATGTGCAACCATTTACCTAAAAATAAACTACATCCTAACATATAAAAATACTTATAATTGGATAATATTTTATGATGAATTTAAAAATTATAAAATTATAATATAATTTATATATTAATTTTTTTAAGAAAACACAACATATAAAAAAATGATTTTGTAGATAAAAGAAACGTTTAAGCCTTATGTGTGCTTAATCCAATTTTGTATGAATTTATAATTGATAACTATCAATTTTATATTATAGGTTTTATTTTTGATATAATCATCATCTGTAAAACAATAATAGTCAATTTTGATCGGTGTTTCATGCAAGATAAAATAATTACAAAATATTTTTTTTAAAAATGTATATACCAAATTAATGGGTTTCTAAATAATCTTTGTAATAAACCTTGTCTGAGGAATCCAATTATGAAATGAAAAAATATTTTTTTATCATTATTTCACATGTATATTATAGCACCAATTTTTTATTATGAAAATATAATTTTAAATAATTAGGTAGATTATCTTTTATGATGCATCAAATTAATCTTGTGCTACATGCAACACCAGTTTATCTTGTGTTACACGCAACACTATGTTTCAGCATTGCGTTGTTTCATTATTATTTAAATAAGATAATAACATCACCATTGAAATAAAATTTATTAATATTAGAAACTAAATTATGAAAATATTTTATTTACATAATAATTTATTATTTACAAATAATATATAAATGTAAATTCATAGCAATTGAATATAGAGGTACTATTTTTAATTTTTATGCTTCCAAATTCATTCTGTATTTATAAATTAAATGAATAAAAATTATTGAATGACAATAATTAAATAAACATGTTTTATATTCAATCAAAAATTTTATAAATTCACTCAATATATTATATAGGAATAAAATTAGAAGAAATCTACTTCTATGAATAAAAAGTTATATTTAGTCTAATTTTACCATCTTTTAATTGTAAATCCATTTTATTTATATTTTTATAAAATTTTATAATTTTAATATAATGATATAAAATTGTTATTCTAATTTGGGATATCATAATATAATTTTGTAAATTTTTTATATATTTATGATAAGTTTCATGTTTTGATGAATAATAAAAATATAATAAATTTTAATTGAAAACAACATTTTTCATCTAAATAATTTTTATAGTTTAATTATTTTATTTTGTGGTTTTAAAGTATAAATATATTATATTTTTTTCAGTTAATATAACATAAGTCAATGGAATAAATTTTACATTGAATTTCAATGTAAAAACATTTCATGATTTTTCATGTTAAAACATTTCAAACCAGTTTCCTCATTCTGAAAACATGACAAATTTTAAAATAATTACTATAACCTCGGTGTTTGGAATTCTGAAAAAAGGATACTAATTTGAAATTAGTAGGTTAAAAATTAATGAATTGGTCCCTATTCTTTTTTCCCAATAGGAATAGTGACCATGATAAATTTTCATACCAAGATATAGAGTAAATTGTGAAATTTATATTAAAAATAAAATGATAAAGAAATTAATGTGAAATAAAAAAAAGAATTTTTCTTGTATGAATATAATTATAACTATAACAATAAAGGATATAAATTAATTCCTTTAATGGCAAATTTCTCATGAATATGACTTGTATAATATTTAATTCAAAGGAAGGAAAAAAATATAATTTTCTTTTTCTTTATTTTCCCTTATTCTCTATATAGAGAAATATTTCAATTATGATTGAATATATGAATAAATATTTTAATCAAGATAAATATTCTAATGTTATAATTTATTTTTTTTCATTTTCTATGACTAGGATGAAATTATGATATTTATAATATTATATTTAATGAAAATTTAAAGATGTCACGTTCATTTTTTAAATATAATATAATATTAAATACTGGTTTAAACAAAATATATTTACGAATAAAATTAATCTTATGAAATATAGAAGGATTACCTTCATCAGGGTATTTTATTATTAATTTTTAGTTATCTTATAAGTATATTAAATTATTATATAATGCTAATTTAGTAATAAACTTATAAACTAAAATATCAAATAAATGATATTAAAAATGTAAAAATAAATATATTTTTAATTAATTATGTATATACATGGATTTTATTGGTTCCCATGACATATAATTATTTTATTAAATTATTTTTCTTGAAGTTATCTTTTAGTTTAGATTTTTCTAATTGTTAATATAGTGAATAGTGTCAAAATTGACAGTCATGATATGTTTGAAAATACTATTTCATTAAATTATTTAAAAATCATAACAAAATTATAAAATAAAAAATCATTATGATAAATTATAAAATTTCACCAATTAATTAATTATAGAAAAGCTACCAAATATAATTTAAAGTATATTGTTTTAACATTATAGAATATTTTCGTGAAACTAAAAGTAAAATGAATTAACTAAGTGTTAATCAAAATGATAAGGTATAAAAAATACCAATACTTATAAAAAATTATTTTTTGATTACATTAAAACATTAAAATAATATTATATTATAATATCTGACTTTTTTTAGGGTATTTTTAATGACATTGAATTTATTATAAATTAATATTTTCTTAAATTCCAAAATCACCCCAATTCAATTATTAAAGGGCCCCTCATCCCTCCCTTATTTATATATATTTGAGCCATTAATCTAAAACATACCCTAATAATTTTACTTTTAAACAAATCGAGTAAAATTTTGGTGGTGGTTGTCTTCTTAGAAGGCGAAATCTAGTATCCCTAAGTGGATATCGAGTGGGAAATCACTGAAGAAAAAGTAATCTTTTTATCGACCCTCTCAATATCAATTCATCATATTAACCCCCTTAGTATTTTTTACATTATAAATAAATAAATTCACTATCATATATATTATATGATGTTATTATGATTATGGAATAACTATAGTCCACCTTTTATCCATCCTATGGAAACCAAAATTACCACACATGCATTTGTATGACTTATCTTCTCCATGACATGGTGTAATATATTTTTTTTCATCACATTATATGGATGGGTATAATGATAGAAATAATGAATATATATAATTACTGTAAAAGTATATTGAATTCTGATAAATATTTAACCATCCACTTTCATACCATGTCATAATTAAAGGAATGATATCACCAGTCGGGCGTATATATGGTCTACCATCTCACCGATGTGATTTGATTTATATTTCAAGATCACCACTAATTAATGATTATATATGTGTATATAATTAATAATTATGACATATATTATTTTATTATTATTTTGGAAATAATATAACTACATAAAATGCACAAGAACTGGGACTTATATTAAAAATTATGCATAAAAATGAAGTAATTATATACCAAAATATATGTAATAATGAAATTTTATTAATAAACGCATGATTTCATAATAATATATGATATCATAAATATAAAAATGGTTATTTAATAACATAATAAAATTATTTAATCCACTATACCAGAGTTCTAGATATGTATAATGGAAATCATACCTAAGGTAAGGTATAATTTTACTATCTCATTACTTTCTGAGATTGATTATATGTATGTATTTACTGGGTTATATTTATCATACATGTCTATGATTACAAAAAATATGGTCCAATATATTTTTATATTCTTTTAAAATTTATTATATTAAATTTTACAAATTTTTTATTTTACTAAATGGTATGAAAGGAGTATTTTTTTAATTTTTGTTTATGAGGAACTTTTCAACTTATCCTATAAATGGATGAAAAGAATGGCTTCTTTTAATTTATACAACATGAATGGATTTTAAACACATTCATAATTCCATAAATCCTTGAATCTTCCCTTATGATAGTTAAAATTTATTTTCAATGAAATTAATTTCCATTAAAAGTTTACCTCATTTGAATAAAATAAAATGATTTCAATGAAGAAAGAATATTTTCCTCAGTAATTATTTTTAAGTAATCTTTCAGCATTATTTTAAATATAAGATAATATACATTGATTTTACATGTGATTTAATGGGTATATGATTCATTTTTACTATCCCTATTATTCCTATGATTTTATGATGTATATTATGGAATTATATTTATTAAATATATTACATTTTCATGTATTTTTTTATGATGGAGTGATGTTTTTTTTTAAAAATTATTCCATTATTTCAGATATGATTAATGATTTATGTTCATGTAGTACTTATTTTTATGATTTTCATTATGTGATTTGTGGGACCCATATTTCTCTCTAATGAATTGGTAAATATTTAAATATCATAAGAAATAGAGAGATATAACGAGAAGTAAACCTTGTTCAGCAACACATGGTTGGAACGAGGAGTGAACTCGATTCAGTAGAGTATTATTTCCACTATGATTGTCATTCCAATGAGAAATGTATAATATGGAAAATATTTTCTATTTATATATTTCTGCCAAAAATTCCATGTATTATGTTAGTCACTTTGTTAATTATTTTATTTACGCATTAAGAACATTTTTGATTTATCCCATGATATGATATCATGATATTTATTATACAAGATAAGATTTTAAAATTATATGTTATTATGTTTTGTGGTTATGATAAGATTGATATCTATATTTTTCACCCTTACTAACAATATGAGCTCACCCTTTAATATGTTCATTTTCTTTAGGTTATAATGAAGGGTATTAAATATGACATGTTAAAAAGGTTAATACATATAAAAGAATAAGTAGGAGATGATGTAGATTTTTTATTAACCAGTTTTTATGTTTCATAGTTTCTATAGACCCAAAACATATTAGGTCCTAGGGTGGTTTTATTATTTTTTTAATTAATATTTTTCAATTTTGATATAATTTTTTATATGTCATGTATGGGTTGTTATAGTTGGTATTAGAGTGAAGGTTTTGTTAACATTTTGAATATAGGATGAGAACAAATTTATAATGTTATTTAGGATATGTATATGTATATGTTACCGTCCAAATATTTTTTTAATGATCAAGGATAACATAAGATTAAACTAAATATTTTATTAATAAAAATCACATTCCCTTGATTATGGTGTTATCCATTATGATAAATGATTCGAAAAGTATACTTCTTGTTTTTAGTCAATTATAGGAACTAGAAATAAATTTAATAACACTAAATGTTTTTAATTTGGTAGGTATGGAAATTATGAAAATATATTTCCTTTATGGAAGTATCATGAAGATGTTATGAAATATTGATTGAGTCTTGTTTATAATTCTGAGGATAAAGAGACTGTAAAAACATGATAAATGTATGTGATGTTCTAATAGTATTGATTACATTAAATATAATAAGAATTATTTGATTGAGGTTGTGGAACCTTAATTGATGATTAAAATTTAATTTTTATGTAAATATTTATATGATGAGTCATGAGTAATTGTTTATGTAAAAATATAGATGATTGATGTTTATATGTTTTGTAATATAAGGATTATGTATTGACATTCATGAAATGTATAATTTTTTTTAGTATTTTAGGTATTTTCAATATAAATATTTTATTAAAGATTGAAAATGATATACTTAGTGGTGATGAATTCCTAGAAAATTAATTTCAGGGAATTGTGGTATTTATATTTAGGGAAGGTAATTCTTATTGTCTTCATAATATTGATAAAAATCTGTTTTAATTGGATAAAGAAATTATTGTTATTGATAAAGTGTATTGGGTAAAGATAATTAAATGGATATGATTGAATATTTTTTGAGAAAATGTTTTTTGTTTTTGTTGTGGGTTTTTAAACTTTTTGGATTTAAGGAATAATCTTCGGAATAAGTAAGCATGCATGTTTTGAAAAGGATTTTTAGTAATTCATGTTATTACAATGTTTCAAGAAAACATATTATTAAGGTAATCACATTTTTGGTGTGTAAAAATTAAGATATCCGTAAATATGTTTAGAGTTTAAAAGGGACGTTGGTTTTGGAAATTTAGTAACCTTCTTTAGAAGTTTTTGGATTTTAATCTTTTGGAAGGATTATAAGGGTAACCATGTATGAAATTGTTTTATGTTTTAGAGAATAATGTAATATATCTTCATATCAGGATTTATTAATTTTTTATAAGATATATTTTAATTTTTGGTGATGGTAACCTATAATTCAATGGTTTTCATTATTTTATAATTCTTAAGAAATGAAAAATTCACCTTCATTGAAAGGAATAAGTGATGGTGTGTAAATTGGTCAAGGTACAACGAAAGTATGAGATTATTCTTAATCATGTAAGCATTTATTATTATAAAGAATATTAAAATATCAGGAAAAATTATTAAAAACAAAAATTATATCATAGTACCTACTTTTTGCGATGAATCAATTTATCCCTAAAAACATCAAAAATTTATGGCTTTCTGATTATTAGCATTATACTAACCATGTTCTATATCACTCTCTGTCTGAACATGATGGATATAGCTCACTTCAATGTCAATGTTTCTATGTGGAACCATAGTTATGAGTTAAATTAGATAACTAATATATTTCCACATTTCCATTTAAAATGTAGTTTTAAAATGAAATTTTATGATGTGGGTTTCAATGAACGAATCTATGTAGTAATAAATCATTAATAAACCTAAAGAATTTCACATGTGAAATTAATTATAATTGTGGTATAATGAGACACCCTAATAGTTTTTTGAAATATATTTATAAACAAATCTCATAGATTTAATTTCATGGAACTCCATGTCAATCTTGTGCTATACACAACATCAATTTAGCTTTCATTACACAAAACAATGAATTTATTTGAAACATTATTTATTATTTAATTAATAATATAACAAAATTTCCATTGAATTATAAATTATTAATAGTATTAATTAAAATATTAAAATATAAGTTTCATAAGACGAATATATAATTTACCTATTACACTGAAACAAAAATTCATACCAATTCGATATAATAGAAATATTTTTAATTTTTATGCTTCCAAAGCCATAAATTATTTATAAATTAATTAAATAAAATCAGCGAATGATAATAATATGTTAAAAATGTTATATATGTAGTAAAATATTTTTTATATTCATCCAATATATTTTATAGAAATATTATTAAAATTAATATAATTCTATGAATAAAATGATATTTTTAGTGCAATTTTACCTCCTTTTAATGTAGAAAACCTTTTAAATATAATTTTTTACACGTTCATAATTTTAATGGGAAACATTAATCATTTTATTTTATATGGGGAAATAATATTATTCTTTGGTTATATTTTTGGAATTTTTTTATGGGTTTCATGTTTTGATAAATGCTAAAAATATACTATATTATAATTTAACACAACTTTTTTCGTCAAAATAATTTATATGGTCAAATTATATTATTGAATTGTTTTAATGTATAAATATATTATATTATTATAATTAGATATAATATAGCATAATGGAATAAATTTTACATTGAATTCAGAAGTAAAAAAATAAATATTTTTCATGTTTAACTTTTAAAAATCATTTTGTCATTCTGACAATAGGATTAATTTAAAATTAATTAATACAAATAATATATTTATAATTTTGATAATTTTATTCGAATTTTTTTCTATATGGTTTTTAGGTATTTAATATGAACCTTTTATTTTTGGTCAATATTAATAATAACCATGGTAAAAAATTTTACCAGAGAAAAGAGTAAAATGAGTATTTTATGTTAATACTAAAATGATAAAGGCAATAAAATGAAATTAAAACATAACAACATTTTTTTATGAATATAAATAATCCTTTAATAAAAAATTATCTTAATTAATTCATTTAATTTAAATTTTACCATCAGAATGACTAGTATAATATTGAAATCAACAAAAGACACAAATTATCATTTTCTTTGTCTTTATTTCCCATTATGTGTCCAAATGTGGATACATTTATATTATAAATATATCTAAATTCTTATTTTTAGCTTTAGAAACATATTTTTTTATATAATTATATTTTGAATTTTTAAACCACTATGACGAAAATATGATATCTATAATATTTTAATTAACAAAAATCTAAAGCTGTCACATTTATGTTTTAAATATAATATCAATTTAAATATAGGAATACCAAAAACACATATTCTACTATTAATAATATTCTTATATATATGTATATTAATATTCATCATGGTATTTTATTTTTAATTTTTAGTGAAGAAATAATAATATTAAATAATTATACAATGACGATGTAGTAATTAATTTATTAATTGATGTATTAAATAATATAATATTGAAATTCTAAAATAAATATAATTTGAATTAATTAAGGAGATAAAATTACATTATAGGTGACTATGAAATATTATTATAGTATTAAATTATTTGGTTTGAATTGATATTGATGTTTATATTTCTCATAATGTCAAGATAATGAATAGTATTAAAATTTACAGTCATGATATTTTCTGAAAATAATATTTTATTAAATTATTTAAAACTCAATGAAATAATTGAAACAAATATGAATTTATTATTATAATTTATAATATGAAATTAATTGAATAATTTTTTATAATTAATATCAATTAACTATAAATTAAAATGTTTTAATATTCATGAATTTGATATTGTAATAAAAATTAAAATGGGTTAATAAAGTGTTAATCAAAAGGATATGGACTAAAACATTACATGGGATTGTGAAAAATCTATTGGATGATGGGATTACAACATTATAACATCTTATATTTTAAAATATGACATTTTTGTGTTATTTGAAATTAGATTTAATTTATTATAAATAAATATTTTAATAAATTCCAATAGTTCCCCTCAATTCAATTATAAAAGGGAACCTCCTCCCTCACATATTCACATCCCATTGATCCTTGATACTTGACCATAAGGTAATAATTTATATTATCAACATACCTAGTAACATTATATAGGTTTATTTATAATCATATGTCTAACTATATTTTCCCTAATAGGATATCTAGAGAGAACTCGCCAAAAAGAGGTAATCTCCTTTACCGACTCTTACAAGATCTTTTCTTCTTTTACATCATATTTCTATGTTTTTCATAATTATATGTTAATAAATATAGTACCAAATATATTTATATATTATTATTATTATTATTTAACAACCATAATACACCTTTTATCAGTCATATAAAAAACGAAAGTATCACACATGGGTAAGTATGACTTATCATCTCCAGAACATTTAGTAATCCATTTTTTGTCATCACATTACATGGATGAGTATAATAATGGAAATAATTAATATATATAATCATTATAATGTGATATTGATTCTGGTAAAATATATACACCACACACATTTATAGGATTTAATAATTAAGGGAATGATATCATCACTCGTGTGTATGTACGACCTACTGTCTCCACGATGTGATGTGATTAATTATCCAAGAAAATCGTTAATGACTGTTTATATAAATGTATATAATAAAATAATATGATATATATAATTTTATTATCATTATTGAAATAATATATATATATCATATACACAATAACTTGGACATATACAACAAAACATGCATACAAAAATTAAAAAGATAACAATCAAAAGAAGAGTAATAGTGAATTGTCATTAAAAAAAGAATGATAAGATATTCATATATGATATCATAAATATAAATATGATTCTATAATAAGGTAATAACATTATTTAATACATTATATAATAGTTTCATATATATACAATGAAAATCAGACCAAAGGTAAGGGATATTTTCCCAATCTCATTATTATCCAAGATTGTTTATATATAATTATTTACTATGGTATATTTATCATCCATGTCCATTATTCAGAAAAAATATATTACAAAATATTTTTTATATTATTATAATATTTTTTAAATCCAATTTTACCCATTTTTTAATTTTTACTAAATGGAACAAAATGAATCTTTTGGCGTTATCTTTATGAGGGACTTTTTGACTTACTTGAAAAACGTAAGATAAAAGGTCTTCTTTTTTATTGTAAATCATGAATGGACTTTTTATTCTTTTATAATTACTTATTTCAGTGAATAATCTCTTATAATATTTCAAGGTTAAATTTAATTAAAATAATTTATTTTAAAATTGTGTGTTATGGGAATAAATGAAACTTTTTTCAAAGGGAAAATAATATTTTCATGCAATATTATTTTCATGTAAAATCGTCAAATTATTATCCATAAAATTTAATATTTTTTGAAGTTACATATTATTTAATAGAGATATGATTAATGTTTATGATCTATATAACACATATTATTTGATTATTTTTATGATGGAATGTTATTTACGAAATGTAGTTTTTCTTATCGATTAAGTTACGACCTAATGATGTTTTCTAGTAACATTGTTTTACATGGGATGCGATATGGTTATTGATTTATGTTCTTCTGGAACATAGATGAATGGTTTAAATTATGTGATAAGTGGGATATATGTATTCCTCCAATTCATTGCGTAGATATTTATATCTCATGATATAGATAGGACGATATTGGGAAGTGAACCTTGTTATGTAAAACATGGCTACAATGAGGAGTCAAATCGATTTAGTAAACGACATTTTCCATTATAATGGTCATGGAAATGGGACATGGAAAATAATGATATTATTTTATATACTTATGTATATGCCAAAAGTTCCATGCCTTTTGTTATACCATTTTGGAGTATGCTCATTAATTATTTATGAACCTTTATGATTTATCTAATTTCATCATACATGATCTTTCATATGCAGGATATGATTTTCAAATGTCATGTTTTTTTCCTTTATGATTATGATATGGTTAATATATCCTTTGTTTACCCTTACTATGAATCTAAGCTCACCATTTCCTATGATTCATTTATATAGGTTATGAATAATGTTATTAAATAATATGTGTAAAATGGGGTTCTAGATATGAATTAATAATAATTGTAAAATGTAGATATTTTATAAACAAGTTATTTATGTTTCCCAGTTTCTCAAAACACTAAGGTAATATATTCCTTGGGTGCATTATTGAGTATTCAAAAAATATGCTGTAATATCCATGTAAATCAATCCTGGGTCTTTATATATATATGCACCACAATAATCATTATGAAAATTGAAAACACATATAAATAGTTGTCATTAAAAATTATTTACTTATAAAAAAATTACAAATCCATCATAGATATTCTGTTTTAATGTTTACTTGTATTCCTAGTATGACACATGTACACATAACCTATTTCCATTCCAAGATAAAATAAAATCAACAAAACATATATCATAATAATAATAATTTCCTAAAAAATGTATTAATCATCACATAAAATAATAAATCATATTCCCACTCCCTGGAAACTTGGATTTCATCGATAAAGTTGTTTTCCTAGAATAATTATTGTCTATATACCATGTTTTTATCAGTATATCTCCATATAAAATACCCCTAAAAATAAATCAGACACATAATGACTCCAATACACTTGAAATATTTTCCAACTTGTATAACACCCAGGATTGTAGGAAAGAGTCACAATGTGGCAACAACGATGCCTCCATGCATGCCAAATTCCAGTGATTAAAGGTGAGGGACTATGATAATCATCAAGGATACTATATCCTCAGTTTTATAACAAAAATAATAATATAATTGTAATCTATGATACATAAATCACATCACTATATATAATCATATGGGTAAACTAACCATATAAATTAATATGATATGATTCTATAACAAATGAACACATTCCAAACCCAACATTTATATGGACACTTTATTTTCTTTAGAGGGTTAATCATATAAATGGAAGGATATAAAAATTAATAAAATAAATTCTTTTCACATCATAACTACTAATACCTTGTTAATTTTTCATACACATATCTCCACCCATACAAATATACATTATCTTTCTCTACTAATACCTGGTTAATTTTCCAAATCCATATCTCTTCCCATACAAATATTATGTTATAACATAAGACTTTTTCAGTGTATTTTTAATGGCATTGAATTTATTATAAATTAATATTTTCTTAAATTCCAAAATCACCCCAATTCAATTATTAAAGGGCCCCTCTTCCCTCCCTTATTCATATAGATTTAAGCCTTTAATCTAAAACATACCCTAATAATTTTACTTCTAAACAAATCTAGTAAAATTTTGGTGGTGGTTGTCTTCATAGAAGGCCAACTCTAGTATCTCTAAGTGGATATTGAGAGGGAACTCACTGAAGAAAATGTAATCTTCTTTACCGAATCTCTCAATATCAATTCTTAAAATAAACCACCTTAGTATTTTTTACATTATAAATAAATAAATTCAATATCATATATATTATATGATGTTATTATGATTATGGAATAACCATAGTCCACGTTTTATCCATCCTATGGAAAACCAAATTACCACAGATGTATATGTATGACTTATCTTCTCCATGACATGGTATAATATATTTTTTTTCATCACATTACATGGATGGGTATAATGATAGAAATAATTAATATATACAACTACTGTAAAATTATATTGATTTCTGATAAATATTTAACCATCCACTTTCATACCATGTCATAATTAAGGGAATGATATCCCTGCTCGAGCGTATATATGGTCTACCGTCTCCATGATGTGATTTGATTTATATTTCAAGATCACCACTAATGAATGATTATATAAATGTATATAATTAATAATTATGAAATATATTATTTCATTATTATTTTGTAAATAATTGATACTACATACAATGTACAAGAACTGGGTCTTATATAAAAAATTATGCATAAAAATGAACTAATTATCAACCAAAATAAGAGTAATAATGAAATTTAATTAATAAATGAATGATAACATAATAATATATGATATCATAAAAATAAATATGGGTATTTAATAACATAATAAAATTATTTAATCCACTATACCATAGTTCTAGATATGTATAATGGAAATCAAACCTAAGGTAATGTATAATTTTACTATCTCATTACTTTCTGAGATTGATTATATATAAGTATTTAATGGGTTATATTTATCATACATTTCAATGATTACAAAAAACATGTTCCAATATATTTTAATATTCTTTTAAAATTTATAAAATTAAATTTTAACAATTTTTTATTTTACTAAATGGTATGAAAGGAGTCTTTTTTTAATTTTTTTTAGGTACTTTTCAACTTATCCTATAAATGGATGTATGGAATGGCTTCATTTAATGTATACAACATGAATGGATTTTTAACACATTCATAATTCCTTAAATCCTTGAATCTTCCCTTACGATAGTTAAAATTTATTTTCAATAAAATTAATTTCAATTAAATGTTTACCTCATTTGAATAAAATAAAATGATTTCAATGAAGAAATAATATTTTCCTCAGTAATTATTTTTATGTAATCTTTCAGCATTATTTTAAATATAAGATAATATACATTGATTTTACATGTGATTTAATGGGTATATGATTCATTTGTACTATCCCTATTATTCCTATGATTTTATTATGTATATGATGGAATTATATTTATTAAATCTATTACTTTTTCATGTATTTTTTTATGATGGAATGAAGTTTTTAAAAACAATTTTATTCCATTGTTTCAGATATTATTAATGATTTATGCTCATGTAGTACATATACTTATGATTTTCATTATGTGATTTGTGGGAACCATATTTCTCTCTAATGAATTGGTAAAGATTTAATTATCATAAGAAATAGATAGATAGAACGAGAAGTAAACCTGGTTCAGCAACATATTTTTGGAACGAGGAGTGAACTCGATTCAGTAGAGTACTGTTTCCACTATGATTGTCATTACAATGAGAAATGTATAATATGGAAAAGATTTTCTATTTATATTTTTATGCCAAAACTTCCATGTATTATGTTATTCACTTTGTTAATTATTTTATTTACTCACTAAGAACAATTTTGATTTATCCATTGACATGATATCATAATATTTAATGTACAACATATGATTTTAAAATTATATGTTATTATGTTGCATGGTTATGATAAGATTGATATCTCTATTTTTCACACTTACTAAGAATATGAGATCACCCTTTAATATGTTCATTTTCCTTAGGTTATAACAAATGGTATTAAATATGACGTGTCAAAAAGGGTTATACATATAAAAGAATAAGTAGGAGATGATGTAGATTTTTTATTAACCATTTTTTATGTTTCACAGTTTCTATATACCCAAAACATATTGGGTCCTAGGGTGGATTTATTATTTTTTTAATTAATATTATTTAATTTTGATGTAATTTTTTTATGTCATGTATGGGTTGTTATAGTTGGTATTAGAGTGAAGGTTTTTTCCACATTTTGAATATTGGATGTGAAAAAATTTATAATGTTCTTTAGTATAAGTCTATGTATCGGTTACAATCCTATTATTTTTGTAATGATCAAGGATACCATAAGAGTAAACCAAATATTTTATTGATAAATATCACATTCCCTTGATTATGGTGTTATCCATTATGATAAATGATTCTAAAAGTATACTTCTTGTTTTTAGTCAATTGTAGGAACTAGAAAGAAATTTAATAACATTGAATGTTTTTAATTTGGTAGGTATGGAAATTATGAAAATATATTTCCTATGTGGAAGTATCATGAAGAGATTTTGAAATATTGATTGATTCTTGTTTATAATTCTGAGGATAAAGAGACTGCAAAAACATGATAAATGTATGTGATGTTCTAATAGTATTGTTTACATTAAATATAATAATAATTATTTGATTGAGGTTGTGGAACCTTAATTCATGATTAAAATTTTATTTTAATGGAAATATTTATATGATGAGTCCTGAGTAATTGTTTAAGAAAAAATTTAGATGATTGATGTTTATATGTTTTGTAATATAAGGATTATATAATGAAATTAATGAAATGTGTAATTATTATTAGTATTGTAGGTATTTTCAATATAAATATTTCATTAAGGATTGAAAATGATATACTGAGTGGTGATGAATTCATAGAAATGTAATTTCAGGGAATTTTGGTATTTATATTTAGGGAAGGTAATTGTTATTGTCTTCCTAATATTGTGAAAAATATATTTTTATTGGATAACGAAATTATTGTGATGGATAAAGTGAATTGGGTAAAGATGGTTAAATGTATATGATTGTATATTTTTTAAGAAAAGGTTCTATGTTTTAGTGGTGGTTCTTAAACTTATTGGATTTAAGGAATAATCATCGGAATAAGTACACATTCATGTTTTCAAAAGGATTTTTAGTAATTCATGTTATTAAAATGTTTCAAGAAAACATATTATGAAGGTAATCACATTTTTGGTGTGTAAAAATTAAGATATCCATAAATATGTTTAGAGGTTAACAGGGACGTTGGTTTTGGAAATTTAGAAACCTTCTTTCGAACGTTTTGGATTTTAATCTTTTGGAAGGATTATAAAGGTAACCACGTATGAAATTGTTTGATGTTATAGATAATAATGTAATATATCTTCATATCAGGATTTATTAATTTTTGATAAGATATATTTTTATTTTTGGTGATGGTAACCTATAATTAAATGCTTTTCATTATTTTATAATTCTTATGAAATGAAAAATTCACCTTCATTTCAAGGAATAAGAGATGGTGTGGAAATTGATCAAGGTACAATGAAATTATGAGATTATTCTTAATCATGTAAGTATTTATTCTTATAAAAAATATTAAAATATCAGGACAACTTATTAAAAACAAAAATTATATCATAGTACCTACTTTTTGCGATGAATCAAGTTATCCCTAAAAACATCACAAATTAATGGCTTTGTGATTGTTAGCATTCAACTAACCATGTTCTATATCACTCCCTATATGAACATGATGTATATAGCTCACTTCAATTTCAATGTTTCTATGTGGAACCATAGTTATGAGTTAAATTAGGTAACCAATATATTTCCACATTTCTATTTAAAATGTAGTTTTAAAATGAAATTTTATGATGTGGGTCTAAATGAATGGAACTATCTAGTATTAAATCATTGATAAAACTGAAGAATTTCAATGGTGAAATTAATTTTAATTGTGGTAAAATGTGACACCCCAATATTTTTTTAAAATAGATTTTTAAAAAATATCATAAATTTCATTTCATGCAACTCCATGTCAATCTTTTGCTACACACAACATCAGTTTAACTTGCATTACACATAACATTGTGTTTATTTGAAACATTATTTATTATTTAATTAATAATACAACAAAATTCCCATTAAATTATAAAATATTAATTGTATTAATTAAATTATTAAAATATAAGGTTCATAAGACGAATTTATAATTTACCCATTACACTGAAACAAAAATTCATACCAATTCGATATAATGAAAATATTTTTAATTTTTATGCTTCCAAAGCCATAAATTATTTATAAATTAAACAAATAAAATTAGTGAATGATAATAATAATTTAAAAATGTTATATATGTAGTAAAATATTTTTTATATTCATCCAATATATTTTATAGGAATAAAATTAAAATGAATATAATTCTACGAATAAAAAGATATTTTTAGTGTAATTTTACCTTCTTTTAATGGAGAAAACCTTTTAAATAAATTTTTTTACACGTTTATAATTTTAATGAGAAAAATTAATCATTTTATTTGATATGGGGAAATAATATTATTCTTTGGTTATATTTTTGGAATTTGTTTGATTGGTTTCATGTTTTGATAAATGCTAAAAATATACTATATTATAATTGAACACAACTTTTTTCCTCGAAATAATTTATATGGTCAAATTATATTATTGAACGGTTTTAATGTATAAATATATTATATTTTTATAATTAGAAATAATATAGCATAATGGAATTAATTTTACATTGAATTTAGAAGTAAAAAAAATAAATATTTTGCACGTTTAACTTTTAAAACATGTTTTGTCATTATGACAATAGGATTAATTTAAAATTAATTAATACAAATAATATATTTATAATTTTGAGAATTTTATTCCAATTTTTTACTATATGGTTTTTAGGTATTGAATATAAACCTTTTATTTTTGGTCAATATTAATAATAACCATGGTAAAATTTGTTACCACAGAAAAGAGTAAAATGAGTGTTTTATGTTAATACTAAAATGATAAAGACACTAAAATGAAATTAAAACATAACAAATTTTTTTTATGAATATAATTAATCCTTTAATAACAAATTATCTTAATTAATTCATTTAATGTAAATTTTACCATGAGAATGACTAGTATAATATTGAAATAAACAAAAGACACAAATTATCATTTTCTTTGTCTTTATTTCCCATTATGTGTCCAAATGGGGATACATTTATATTATAAATATATCTAAATTATTATTTTTAACTTTAGAAACATAATTTTTTTACATAATTATATTTTTAATTTTTTATCCACTATGATGAAAATATGATATCTATAATATTTTAATTAAAAAAAATCTAAAGCTGTCACATTTAGGTTTTAAATAGTATATCAATTTAAATATAGGTTTATCCAAAACACATATTCTACTATTAATACTATTCCTATATATATGTATATTAATATTCATCATGGTATTTTATTTTTAATTTTTAGTGAAGAAAGAATAATATTAAATAAATACACAAAGACGATGTGGTAAATAATTTATTAATTGAAGTATTAAATAATATAATATTGAAATTCTAAAATAAATTTATTTTGAATTAATTAAAGAGATAAAATTACTTTATAGGTGACTATGAAATATTATTATAGTATTAAATTATTTGGTTTGTATTGATATTGATGTTTATATTTCTCATAATGTCAAGATATTGAATAGTGTCAAAATTTACAATCATGATATTTTATGAAAATAACATCTTATTAAATTATTTAAAAATAAATGAAATAATTGAAAAAATACGAAGTTATATTTATAATTTATAATATGAAATTAATTGAATAGTTTTTTATAATTAACATCATATAACTATAATTTTTTTTAATATTAGTGAATTTGATATTGTAATAAAAATTAAAATGGGATAATTAAGTGTTAATCAAAAGGATATGGACTAAAACATTACAAGGGCTTGTGAAAAATATATTGGATGATGGGATTACAACATTATAACATCTTATACTTTAAAATATGAATTTTTTGTGTTATTTTAAATGAGATTTAATTTATTATAAATAAATATTTTAATAAATTCCAATAGTTCCCCTCAATTCAATTATAAAAGGGAACCACCTCCCTCACTTATTCACATCCCATTGATCCTTGAAACTTGACAATAAAGTACTAATTTATATTATCATCATACATAGTAATATTATTGAGGTTTATTTATTATCATATGTCTAACTATATTGTCCCTAAAAGGATATCTAGAGAGAACTCGCCAAAAAGAGGTAATCTCCTTTACCGACTCTTACAAGATCATTTCTTCTTTTACATACTATTTCTATGTTTTTTTGTAATTATATGTTAATAAATATAGTACCAAATATATTTATATTTGTCATTATTATTATTTAACAACCAAAATACACCTTTTATCAATCATATGAAAAACAAAAGTATCACACATGGGTAAGTATGACATATCATCTCCAGAACGTTTAATAATCCATTTTTTGTCATCACATTACTTGGATGGGTATAATGATGGAAATAATTAATATATATAATCATTATAATGTTATATTGAATCTGGTAAAATATATACACCACACACATTTATACGATTTAACAATTAAGGTAATGATATAATCACTCGTGTGTATGTACGACCTACTGTCTCCACGACGTGATGCGATTAATTCTCCAAGAAAATCATTAATGAATGTTTATATAAATGTATATAATAAAAAATATGATATATATAATTTTATTATCATTATTTAAATAATATATATATATCCTATACATAAAAACTTGGACATATACAACAAAACATGCATAGGAAAATGAAAAGTTAACAATCAAAATAAGAGTAATAATGAATTGTTATTAAAAAACGAATTATAAGATAATCATATATGATATCATAAATATAAATATGATTCTAAAATAAGGTAATGACATTATTTAATACACTATACAATAGTTTCATATACATACAATGAAAATCAGACCAAAGTTAAGGGATATTTTCCCAATCTCATTATTATCCAAGATTGTTTATATATAAGTATTTACTATTGTATATTTATCATTCATGTCCATTATTCAGAAAAAAATATTCCAACATATTTTTTATATTATTATAATATTTTTTAAATCTAATTTTACCCATTTTTTAATTTTTACTAAATGGAACAAAATGAATCTTTTTTCGTTATCTTTACGAGGTACGTTTTGAACTACTTGAAAAAAGTATGATAAATGGTTTTCTTTTTTATTATACATCATGAATGGACTTTTTATTCTTTCATATTCCTTATTTCAGTGAATAATCTCTTATAATATTTCAAGGGTACTTTTAATGAAACTAATGTATTTTAAAATTGTGTGTCATGGGAATAAATGAAACTTTTTTCAAAGGCGAAAGGATATTTTCTTGTAATATTATTTTCAAGTAAAATATTCAAATTATTTTCCATAAAATTTAATATTTTTTGAAGTTAAATATTATTTAATTGATATATGATTCATGTTTATGATCCATATAATTCATATTATCTGATTATGTTTATGAATGAATGATATTTATGAAATGTAGTTTTTCTTATGGATTATGTTACGACCTAATGATGTTTTCTAGTAACATTTTTTTACATGGGTTGAGATATAGTTATTGATTTATCTTGTTGTGGAACATAGAGGCATGTTTTGAATTATGTGTTAAGTAGGACCTAGGTTTTCCTCCAATTCATTGGGTAGATATTTATATCTCATGATATAGATAGGGAGAGAATGGGAAGTGAACCGTGTTATGTAAAACAGGGCTACAACGAGGAGTCAAATCAATTTAGTAAACGACACTGTCCACTATAATGGTCCTCGAAACGGGATATGGAAAATAATGATAATATTTTCTATACTTATGTATATGCCAACAATTTCATGTCTTTTGTTATACCATTTTGGAGTATTCTCATTAATTTTTTATGAACCTTTATGATTTATCTAATTTAATGATACATGATCTTTCATATGCAGGATATGATTTTCAGATGTCATGTTTTTTTCCTTTATGATTATGATATGGTTGATGTATCCTTTTTTACCCTTACTATGAATATAAGCTCACCCTTTCTTATGATTCATTTATATAGGTTATGAATAATTTTATTAAATAATAAGTGTAAAATTGGGGTCTAGATATGAATTAATAAGGAGACAATGTAGATATTTTATAAACATGTTGTTTATGTTTCCCAGTTTCTCAAGACACTAATGTAATATAGTCCTTGGGTGCGTTATTGAGTATTCAAAAAATATGCTATAATATCCATGTAAATCAATCCTTGGTCTTTATATATATATATGCACCCCAATAATCATTATGAAAATGGAAAACACATATAAATAGTTGTCTTTAAAAATTATTTACTTATAAAAACAATACAAATCAGTCATAGTCATTTTGATTTAATGTTTAACTGTATTCCTAGTATGATACATGTACACATAACCAATTTCCATTCCAGGATAAAATAAAATAAGAAAAACATATATCATAATAATAATACTTACCAAAAATATGTATTAATCATCACATAAAATTATAAATCATATTACCACTCCCTGGAAACATGGATTTCATCGATATAGTTATTGTCCTAGAATAATTATGGGTTCTATCCATGTTTTTATCAGTATATCTCCATATAAAATACCCCTAAAAATAAATCACACACATAATGACTCCCATACACTTTTACAATATTTTCCAACTTGTATAACACCCAAGATTGTAGGAAAGAGTCACAATGTGGCAACAATGATGCCTCCATGCATGCCAAATTCTAGTGATTGAAGGTGAGGGACTATGATAATCATCGAGGATACTATATGCTCAGTTTTATAACAAAAATAATAATATAATTGTAATCTATGTGACATAAATCACATCACTATATATATTCATATGGGTAAACTAACCATATAAATTAATATGTTATGATTTTATAACAAATGTACACATTCCAAACCCAACATTTTTATGGACACTTGATTTCCTTTAGAGGAATAATTAGATACATGGAAGGATATAAAATTTAACAAAATAAATACTTGTCACATCATAACTACTATTAACTTGTTATGCTCAATGCTACTTTATTCAACCATCATTAGAGAATTATATTAGTAATAACCACACTCTAGGTTACCAATACAACTTTATCAACCCCTATAGATAATATTACTAACATCCTGTTGAAATATTTTCTCAAAAATACCCCTAGTCATCATAACCATCCACACTATATGAATTATTAATGAATAGTCACCACCCATGTCATAGTCACCATTCATATCTTGGCACACACAAAAAATATTCCCCCATATTAATAGTAGTAAAATATCATTTTCCATGAAGCTTTATAATATAATAAGTACCACATACGCCATATCTTATCCTTTGTTTATACAATGACAGATCTCTTTAGTATCATATCACAACATATGATTTCTAGACCTCGATTAACAATCATCAAACCTAATGAATAAAACATCCCCATACCAATATCATAAATCATGGGTTTTCTTAATATAGATTAATATACTTCATGACGATATCATGGATAAAAACAGGTCTTTTTATCTTTTATAACTGATTCTAGCATCCTAAATACATGTTGAAAAAGATAAATTTTCAATTAATCAAACCTACAACCAGTAGGTTGTCTCATAAGTTCATGTAATACACAACATTATTTTTTAAACCATCTAATCAATCAAATCCTAGGTTCATACATTTCAATTAGACTTATTATCATTACTTTCCACACACTCAACCCATTAGTCAAACCATTTGTTAGTTGTGAACTCCATAACAATGTCTACGTGGACTACTTCTCTCAATGATTGAGTCACCAACATTTCCATTCACATTTTAACCCTTTTTAGGCTCTCAATACACGTTTAAGAAGAATATCAAGGTTTGTATAACTCATGTATCCTTATAACCCATATCATCCAACATGGTAAACTTATCATTGGACAACTACATAATCAATATATATTCCATAAAATCATAAGTTAGTTACTAAGGACTATCAAAGGCCTTGCATAATTTATCCTATTCTTTAACACTATAATAGAACCTCTCACTCAAAATAATAACTTATCTTACAATGAACCGAAATATTTGAGTGATCTAAAGTCCATTTCCCTTGTATCTTATTTATGTTACAATCAAAATATTCTCTTCTAATTATATTATATATAACTTATCTATATTCATACCCAGTTTGACCTCTCTATCACAAATTATCATAATTTCATGCCAAATTACATATAAAAACATATAAATTTATAATATTATAGGGTCCACCTACCTCATATAAATTTTCTTTATTTTTTACATTTAGTACATCCATTTTTGACACACAGAAGCTCTGATATCAATATAAATAGTGATTTATTGGGTATTAAATGATTCAAAATATTTACTCAAATTAAGAATTAAACGATTGAACACATTTATCTGTGTCCCCATGAAATAATACCATAAAATAGAATTCCAATGGCTCATAGTGTAATATCATGTTATTATTTTCAGGTAATCCTCGAACCTTCTTTTTATCATGCTTTAATTGGGTACCATTTAGGGGTTCTTTACGTAAAATTTCTGAAATTTTGGAAGGCTCTTTCGATATGCATGGTTTGAAGATAGTTTTCCAAAATTGTGAACCCTACTAGTGAAAACTGTGGGAACCTAAGAATTGAGATTTTGAATTGTTTACACAAGGTTTAACAAACAGTGTCCCAAAATTTTAGAAACTGTATATCCCTTTATAGGGGTTCCCAATTAAGTTTCATGGTTTTTGTAAATGTGTGTCCCTACCCACCAAACCATGTGTATGTGAAAATTTAATTATGAATAATATATTAAATTCCCTAAACATTTTTATGTTCCTCCACTCTACCATAAATTAGGATATCTCATTTCTAATGAATTTGAGATCTCTCAATAACCCATTTTGGCTCCCCTAAAAAATTTTCTAAGAGGATAAAATATTAGAAAACATCATTCTATCTCTCTATGTAAATTTTTTTCTCCCTTTCCTTACCTCATGATCTATTCCTCTCTCATTATTAGGGTTTGTTAACACAAACAGTAATATTTTATTAATTTTCAAAACAATTTTGAGCAATGAGTGGAAAACCATTCCAGTAAAAACAATGGGGTGTTACAAATAGGAAGATCTCAATAAATTGATTAATAATAGACTAATATTATTGGTGTGAGACACCCTATATTACTACCAATGAAGAGTATTTACCTCAATATACAGATCATCATTGATAAGGTCTTCATAGTGACTATCCGTGTTGTCCCATGTCTGTATGTATTTATCCAAATTGATATACTAATTATCAAATACTCAATCCAAAATTTATTCTTTATTATCAATCCAAAACCTTTTCTCATAATTGGTATTAACTGAAAAATATATTTCATGAAATATATTGACAATCTACTTCTTTGCAATTATCCAAAAAAGTCCTTCCTGTATTTACACCTTAGAGTGTATAGTAAGCTCCAAACACTTTCTAGTTTCTACTCTTATTTCAACTATTATTACATTATAATCTCTATTAGGAATATATTTATGGAGTAGTCTAGTAATATCACATTCACGAACCCTATTGAAGTTATTTGAAGATTTCACCCTAACCTTATTATTCACTTGTTTAACAACATATGCACTTTTTATTTTGACGAACATTTTTATGATCCATGGATTAATTGTTTGACCTTAAGATAGAGTTACAGTAATCCTTGGTATAATTTAATTGACTTTTTTTATTGATCCCCCACACGGTAGAGACCCAAATCTTGATGTAGATAGATGTTACATTAATTTTGCGGAATACTTAATACATAACGAAAACAGACACACAAGGACCATAATAGTTTAGTGTCTTTGGAAACTTGGAATGTAATCTTCTTATCGTGGTGAAAGATCTTCAACATCTCCCATAAAGATCGTCCACTTTTTGTTTCCTTACCTAAAAACCTTTTTTTAATCCTGGGGGAAAATAAAACATAAAAAGAGTGAGGTCAAATGCTCAGTAAGGGTAAGCATGCATAGAATAAAACATACCATATACATTTGAACTTAAAAAACATGAACATAATGTTTAAACATCAAAATCTTGAGAAACAACATAAAACATTGAAGTACATAAGGCATAGAGCATAATAGAACATAAATCATGATAAAATAGCATGGGAATAAAACATGTAATTGTGTCATCCATTAAGCACATGTAATGATTTCCATAGTAGCCAAGGCATTTCTGCCAAGACCATCTTAGTGGACAAAGTCCCTTTCTGAATCGAGTTCACTCCTCGTTCCAGTCCTGTAATACTAAACCGGATTAACTTACCATTCCATCCATGTCTATCTCATGAGATATAAATCGTTACCCAATTCATTAGAGGGAGATATAGGTCCCACCCATCTCATAATGAAATCATTCTTACTTGTGCCACAAAATAATCATACATCATTCATAATAACCCAACGAATAAAATGGGTTTCATAAACATAATCCAATCATCACATTATCCACATAAAAGAAATGGATATCGTTTCATAATAAGAAAAGTGAAACCATGTAAATCATAGAGAAATTATACTTGAAACATACACATATGAAATAATGTCATCTTAGATGGAAAAATGGTTTTGATAAAACACATGAAATGGATTTTTGAGGAAAATATCCTTTCTTCTTCAAAATCAATTTCTTTTCACAAAACGTCATTAATTTTTAAAATATAGAGATTTTGTTGAAAATAGAAATGAAATATTTTGGAGGAAGCTTCATGAAAATAAGGATTTATAAAACCGTAAAAATCCTTTCATGCCAGATACGTTAAAAAAACATTCTTCTCATACTTTTGTCAAAAAAGTCAAAAAGTACCTTGTAGGGTAAATAAAAGAAAGATTCCTTCCATACCATGGGGTAAAATTAAAAATGGGAAAAAAGGACTTTAAAAATACATGAAAACAAATATATAAAACATGGACATGGATGATAGCAATAACCCCAGTAAATACTTACAAATAAGCAATCTCGGATAAAAATGAGATTTGCAAAATTATCCCTTACCTTAGGACCGATATGCTTCGTATGGATCCGAACCTCCTGTATAATGATTTAAATAATGTCATTGACTTATTAAATAATCATATTCATTGTTATGATATCATATATGTTTCACTTATGATATTATATTACCCGTTCTTTTGTAAATTCCATGTTAAAGTAGTGTTTTGGGTAAAATCATTTCATTTATCGTATCTGTTTCGACTTTTCATTGTTGATATTATTTCTTATATCTAAATTTACATAATTCAGAATGTAAAACATTATTTATATATAATATATATTCATCATATACATATATATTATAGATCGATAAAAGGAACGAAATACACCGTTCATGGAGACGGTAGTCCGTACGTACGCATGAACGCTGTTTTTGTTTCCTTATTGAATTGAATGGAATTAAGTAGATGATATATATATATATATATATATATATGTATACATAAATCCATTAGCTTCATTATGTCACATATTTCATTATTATCCATTATATATACTTTATAATAATTCTTGAATGGTTAATCATGGAAAATGAATCTCATCGCATTCGTGGAGACGGTAGTCCGTACGTACGCACGAGCGATGATATCATTACCATGATCGTGGAATTGTATTGAAGTGTATGTATAATATTAAAGAATCAATATAAATTTACAATAACCATATATAGTTATTTATTTACACCATTATACCCATTCATGTAAGGTGGTGGCGGAAAATAGATTACACCACAGCGTGGAGACGGTATTCTGTATGTACGCACGCGTGGTGATTTCATTTTCCAAAGGATGGATAGATGGTTAAATAGGGTTTTTTCATACTTATAATAACATATCAGTATATGAGTGATACTGATGTTATTACTTCATAATGAAAAAACTAATGAAGAAGAAGTGGAAGAAGAAATAAAGTTGAAAGAATCGTTAATGGACATTACCTCTTCTTTGAAGCACCTCTTTGAGACCTCCTTTTAGGGCACTAAAATTGGTCTCTGAAGAAGACCAAGACCTCTAGGATGTTTATAGGGAAGTGGAGAAGAGAATTTGGCCGGGTTTTTCCGAGCTTGAAGGCTCAAAGTGGTGTGAAGAAGAGAGGGAGGAGGTGCCCTTTTATAAGGGAGGAGAGGGGCAGCTTTGGAAATATAAGAAATATTAGTTTATATTAAATCCCAACCCCACATGAAAACATCGAAAATGAATCATATTCTAAGATTAGATGAGATAGGGTTTTAATATCCTCAACCAATAATATTTAGACATGTTAGGAATTTAATTTAATCATTATCAACTTGATTTATCATTATTTAATCAATTTAATTTTATTTGTGGTAATAACATTATAAATTTTAAATTATAAAAAATAATTACTTTTTTGTTGTGAATTGTCCAAATTTTGATACTTTATAACATTTTAGAACATATAAATTTTAATTTATAATTTTTAAATATTTTTTTGATTTTTAAACAATTTTATAATATGTTATATTTATAAAATTACAATAGTGTCAATTTTGACACTATTCATTTATTTGAATTTAAATAAAATATATACAGAAGATATGTTAGAACTAAAAGATTTAATAGTTTCATAAAAGGCCATATGTATCTAAAAAATTAGTGGAGAACATTAAATAGTTCATATAATATTTATTTTATTATTTTTAAAACCATTTATTTGGTTTATCTCTTTATAAAATAATTACTACAACATTTTTTATAATTACTTAATATACTTATTTGTTGCATAAAAATTAAAATTAAAATCCTATGATTAATATAAATCTATTAAATTTCACAATAATACTTTTACTCGAATTTATCATCTTAAAATCACAATATTTAAATTGTTATATTTATTAAATTATGAAGGTGACAACTTTGGCATCATTTAAAATAAACTAATATAAGTGTCATAATTGCCTTAATAAGGATCCAAATGGTCCAACTGTCGACCAGTGGATGATTAGGGTTTATATATACACTAATAAGAATTTTTTTTGCAGATTTTTGGGCCTTTAGATATGTATTACTATTTCCATAAAAACTATATTATGGATTTTTCACTAAATAAATAATTTCTGCATCATTAATGTATAAGATAATAAGGTAATTAAATAACTCTTAAAAATTAAAAATAAATTACCATGACAAATAAAAACATTTTATATTTCAAATGAGTATTTATAACCTAATTTATATTCTGTATAAACTTATATTAAAAATAGT
The DNA here is from genome assembly GCA_963277665.1 of Viscum album. Classification (NCBI taxonomy): domain Eukaryota; kingdom Viridiplantae; phylum Streptophyta; class Magnoliopsida; order Santalales; family Viscaceae; genus Viscum; species Viscum album. Next base: position 1,756,655,193 of record OY728153.1, read on the forward strand.
TTAATTATTAAAGTTGAGTGAGACATATTTCACTTTCCTTTAAATAAAATAAACTAAAGGTCTTAATCACCTCCAAGTGGATTCTAATGGATTACATTTCGACCCAAATATGACTTAGGACAAATTATAATCATCCAATTGTATTAAGACAAGTATTTGGATAATTTTATAATATTATATTTACCCTTAATTACCCAATTTAACTTTTACTATGGTAAATAAAATTTACCATTGTTACTATTCATAAAGCCCAATACAAATTAGTCTATTAATATAATTTGGAACCACTGATTCCAAATATGGAATCCATTTTTCCCAATTTAATACTCAGAAGTTGCAGAAATTAAATTAAAATTAATCCCGTTGTCGAAAGAAAATGGGGTTTTTTTAAAACATTGCAAACGATTGAATTTATTTAACCTACAAATTCAATGTAAAATCATGGCTAATTACATACATTATATTAAATGGTAAAAATATATCCTATTTATACTTTTAAACCATTAAATATTATAATTTAATCACATAAGTCGTTACGACGAAAAAAGTTTTTTTTAATTAAAATATATCATGTTTTTACTATTCATTAAAATATGAAAGTTATTAGAAAAATATCAAAACATTATCCAATGTAAATTTTTATTTCTTGGTTCAAAATAAGAAGTTTATTTTGTAAAATTGAACTTATAAACATGTCAAAAACTATATTTAATGTTGGTGCACCATCTAAAGGTGGCAAAACAATATTTTTTTGAAAAATACTTATTTTACACGAAAAAATTATTTTGTTCTTATACCATGTTCTAGAAAATGTCTAAGATGAATAATAATGTTATAAAATTCAAAATTTAGTTAATACTATTCATAATGGATAGTTCATAATAATATTATAATAATATATTGTGGTTTAGTAAAACTTGGTATTGCATACAACACACGCTATCGAGGAAGGTCTTTATTGCGTGTAATGCAAGACAAGTCAGGGCTGCGTGTAGTGAAAGCTCTGTTTGGTGTTGCGTATAACATAATCAAAACTTATTTCATTTATAAATTAAACAAAATCTATACATAATGTTGCATAGAATATTTTCTACAAAACGAACATGAAATTGTGTGTAACGCGAGCCAAGAATAATGTTGTGTATACTGCAAGAAAATAAGGTGTTGCGTATATCACAAGCTAATTTTGGTGTATCGTACAAAACAAGACATTAAAAAGAATATTATTCATAAAATCTCAGGGTGTTACATTCTAGCCCCCTTAAAATGAATTTCGCCCTCGAAATTCATAGGGGTTATAAATTGTTTATTACCCGAGAGTTTCTTTCATAGAAACCCACATCGTAAAAAGGAATACTAAAACTTCATTTTAAAAAGGAACATTAGAAAAATAATAGATACCCAAATAACTCATCACTAGGTTTCCACATAGGAGAACATAGGTGAAAATATGGATATGGAGGAAAAATCTAACCATCATGTTCTGATGGAGAGTGGTAGAGAACATGGCTATGGAAAATACATCATTCACAAAGCCATAAATTTGTGATGATTTAAGGTGCCATCCAATTCATCGGATATAAGAGCACTAGGAAAACATTTTTGGTTTTCAATATCATTTCCCTAAAGTTGAAATTTTTGAATTAGAAGAAATACTTTCTTGATTTTGGTACAATCTCACTATTGTTCTTACTGTGAACAATTTCAACTTCATCTCTTAATGAAATGAAGTTGAATTTGTTATTCGTGATGTGTTAACAGATCATGTGATATAATGATGGGTTATTCCATCTGTTTCAAACAAAAAGTTAGCAAAAGTTATCAAATATAAGTCCATCTATGGTGAGGTTAATCATATACGATTCCAAAAATGATCTTATACTTCATATATCATACCGCTTAATAAAATAAAACTAATTTCTACTAACTAGGGACTTCATATAGGCCAGTGGTATGCGATGAAGGCCAGTCACACTTCAGTTGTGGGTTCGATTCCCACAGCCTTGTCTGACACGATGGGATGTCGCTCATCTTATAGGTTGTTCTTTTTCTAAAACTACATTACTATAACATCCCATCAATAATATCTAAAAATTTCTCTCCTTAAAAAAATACTAACTTATGTCCAAAATAATCTATTACAATCTTTAGGCTTATCCAAAATACTTCGGTCCATTCTCATAGTATAAAGAAAATGATTACTTGAAATGTAATCAACCAAGCATGCGAATACCATCATTTATCCCCTATATATCTTGCTGGTCGCATTCCAATCATGTGAATACCCTCATCATGTATTCTCTTGAAAAATGAATACCCATTAAACCTTAGTGAAAAACATGAATGCTGCCAAATGTTAACTCTTACCACATACCCAAATCCAAAAATTCTATATACTCAAACCATGATATAAACTTATCCTTATATTAGTCATGAGCTCATGAATACTATCAAACATTTAATTTTCTCCTTATCCCTTCATTATGAGCATATCATCTACTTTCCAAAAATATCTGAATAACCATTCATGGTTACTGGTACCATTCATCATACACATTCAAAACATAAGGAAAGACAACAGTGTAACAATCCATAGATGTCTCTTTATTCCATAGTACCATGAGATTACTTATACAACATTACACCTGATAAACATGTAATCATTCCACTACATTCTTAAACCAGTGATCGAGCTTCAACAATTCTTTCATCTCACATATCATTTGTAGTCTCTTGATCATCATCCACATAAATACTTCCCATACGACCATACTGATTCTCTTCATGAGACTTTCCCTTAGGGAATTGGTTTGCATAATTCATTTACATTCCACATTTAAAACATTTAACCAGTGTTTATGTCGTAGCAATACCATTATCCTCATCCATGGTGTTATCTAAACCTTTTCCTTTTCACTTAATGGCTTTGTGTCCTTCTTTTCCACACCCAAATCATCTTCCAGTTCCTTTGAAACATTCTCCCTGATGCCTCTTCCCACATGATTTACATAGGGGAAATTGAACTTTCTTTCCTCTATGATAATCATGAAACTCCATCTTTCTCTTATTAGCCGAGTCAGGAAACTTACAAAATTTGAGTTTATTGATCATATTATGAGATTGCTGATTCGGCATAATAATGATGTTTGGACTTCCAAATCCCATTTAATTTGGCTTCTCATGAAGAATATCATTCCATTGTCCATCATATCCTCCATTATCGTGAATCATCTTGTTTCCAGCCAGTTTCTAAAACCCAAAAAGAATAGTGTGAGAGACAAAAATCATAATCAAGGGGGATTAACTTCAATATCTAACATCTTATGTTTAATCTAATATCATTACCATAATTCTATGACTATAACCTATACTTATACTTAACCTTAGGGACCACCCTAGACGTACCTTATAAATATATCTAGGGATCTCACTAAAGTTTTCGCATCCTAGTTTCCAAAGGTTGACTAAACCTTTTCTCTGATACCAATTGTAGAGACCCGAATCTTGACGTACATAGATGTTACATTACATTTGTGGAATACTTAATACATAAAAAAAACATACACACAAGGACCGTAATATTTTAGTGTCTTTGGAAACTTGGAACGTAATGTTCTAATCGTGGTGAAAGATCTTCAACATCTCCCATAAAGATCATCCACTTTTTGTTTCATTACCTAAAACCATTCTTTTAATCCTGGGGGAAAATAAAACATAAAAAGGGAGAGCTCAAATGCTCAGTAAGGGTAAGCATGGATAAAATAAAACATACCATATACATTTGAACATAAAAAACATGAACATAATGTTTAAACATCAAAATCTTGAGCAACGACATAAAACATGGATGTACATAAGGCATAGATCATATTGAACATAAATCATGATAAAATTTCATGGGAATAAAACATGTAATTGTGGAATCCATTAAGCACATGTAATGATTTCCATAGTAGCCAAGGCATTGCTACCAAGACCATCTTAGTGGACAAAGTCCCTTTCTGAATCGAGTTCACTCCTCGTTCCAGTCCTGTAATACTGAACCGAATTAACATACTATTCCAGCCATGTCTATGTCATGAGATATAAATCGTTACCCAATGCATTGGAGGGAGAAATAGGTCCCACCCATCTTATAATGAAATCATTCTTACTTGTGCCACAAAATAAACATACATCATTTATAATAACCCAACGAATAAAATGGATTTCATAAACATAATCCCATCATCACATAATCCATATAAAATAATTGGTCATCATTTTATAATAAGAAAAGTGAAACCATATAAATCATAGAGACATTATACTTGAAACATACACATATGAAATAATTTCATCTTAGATGAAAAAATGGTTTTGATAAAACACTTGAAATGAATTATTGAGGAAAATATCCTCTCTTCTTCAAAATAAATTTCTTTTCATAAAATGCCAAAAAATTTAAAATAAAGAGATTTTTTTGAAAATAGTCATGAAATATTTTGGAGGAAGCTTCATGAAAATAAGGGTTTATAAAACTGTAAAAATCCTTTCATTCCATATACATTAAAAAAACATTCTTCTCGTACTTTTTTCGGAAAAGTCAAAAAGTACCTTGTAGGGTAAATAAAAGAACAATTCCTTCGATAACATGGGGTAAAAGTCAAAATGGGTAAAAAGGACTTTAAACATACATGAAAATGATTTTATACAACGTGGACATGGATTATAGCAATAACCCCAGTAAATACTTATGAATAAGCAATCTCAGATAAAAATGAGATTTGCAAAATTATCCCTTACCTTAGGTCCGATATGCTTCGTATGGATCCGAACCTCTTGTATAATGATTTAAATAATGTCATTGAATTATTAAATAATCATATTCATTGTTATGATATCATATATTTTTCACTTATGACTTTATATTACCCGTTGTTTTGTAAATTCCATGTTAAGGTAGCGTTTTGGGTAAAATCTTTTCATTTATCGTATGTGTTTCGATTTGCCGTTGTTGATATTATTACTTATATCCTGGTTTACATAATTCCAGAATGTAAAACATGATTTATATATAATATATATTCATCATATACATATATATTATAGATTGATAAAAGGAATGAAATACACCGTTCATGGAGACTATAGTCTGTACGTACGCATGAACGCTGTTTTCATTTCCTTATTGAATAGAATGGAATTAAGTAGATGATATATATATATATACATAAATAAAGAGTTTTTTTTGAAAATAGTCATGAAATATTTTGGAGGAAGTTTATGAAAATAAGGCTTTATAAAACTGTAAAAATCCTTTCATGCCATAGACATTAAAAAAACATTCTTCTCGTACTTTTTTCGGAAAAGTCAAAAAATACCTTGTAGGGTAAATAAAAGAATGATTCCTTCCATAACATGGGGTAAAAGTCAAAATGGGTAAAAAGGACTTTAAACATACATGAAAATTCTTTTATACAACATGTACATGGATGATAGCAACAACCCCAGTAAATACTTACGAATAAGCAATCTCAGATAAAAATGAGATTTGCAAAATTATCCCTTACATTAGGTCCGATATGCTTCGTATGGATCAAAACCTCCTGTATAATGATTTAAATAATGTCATTGATTTATTAAATAATCATATTCATTGTTATGATATCATATATGTTTCACTTATGACTTTATATTACCCGTTGTTTTTTAAATTCCATGTTAAGGTAGCGTTTTGGGTAAAATCTTTTCATTTATCGTATGTGTTTCGACTTGTAGTTGTTGATATTATTACTTATATCCTGATTTAAATAATTCAATAATGTAAAACATGATTTATATATAATATATATTCATCATATACATATATATTATAGATTGATAAAAGGAATGAAATACACAGTTCATGGAGACTGTAGTCCGTACATACGCATGAACGCTGTTTTCGTTTCCTTATTGAATAGAATGGAATTAAGTAGATGAAATATATATATATATATATAAATAAATCCAGTAGCTTCATTATTTCATATATTTCATTATTATTCATTATATATACTTTATAATCAATCTTGAATGGTTAATCATGGAAAATGAATCCCATCGCATTCGTGGAGACGGCAGTCCGTACGTACGCACGAGCGATGATATCATTCCCATGATCGTGGAATTGTATTGAAATGTCTAAATAATATTACAGAATCAATATCACTTTACAATAAACATATATAGTTATTTATTTACATCATAATACCAATCCATGTAAGGTGGTGGCGGAAAATAGATTACACCAAGGCGTGGAGACGGTATTCCGTACCTACGCATGCGTGGTGATTTTCTTTTCTGTAGGATGGATAGATGGGGAAATAGGGTTGTTTCATAATTATAAGAACATATCAGTATAATAGTGATACTGATGTTATTACTTCATAATCAAACAACAAAAGAATAAGAAGTGGAAGAAGAAAAAAAGTTGAAATAATCGTTAATGGACATTACCTCTTCTTTAAAGCGCCTATTTGAGACCTCCTTTTAGGGCACTAAAATTGGTCTTTGAAGAAGACCAGGACCTCTAAGATGTTTCTAGGGAAGTGGAGAAGATAATTTGGCAGGAGTTTTCCTAGTTTGAAGGCTCAAAGCGGTGTGAGGAAGATAGGGAGGAGGTGCCCTTTTATAAGGGAGGAGAGGGGCACCTTTGGAAATATAAGAAATATTAGTTTATACTAAATCCCAAACCCACATAAAAACTTCCAAAATGACTCATATTAGAATATAAGATGATCTAGGGTTATAATATCATCAAAAAATAAAATTTAGATATGTTATGAATTTATTTTAATCATTATCAACTTGATTTATCCTTATTTAATCAATTTAATTTTATTTGTGGTAATAACATTCTAAATTTAAAATTATAACAAATAATTACTTATTTGTTGTGAATTGATGCTAATTGGATACTTTATAACATTTTAGACCATATAAATTTAAATTTATAATTTTTAAATATTTTTGTGATTTTTAAACAATTTTATAATATGCTATTTGTATAAAATAACAATAGTGTCAATTTTGACACTATTCATTTATTTGAATTTAAATAAAATATATACAGAAGATATGTTCGAACTAAAAGCTTTAATAGATTCATAAAATGTCATAGGTATCTAGAAAATTAGTGGAGAACATTAACTAGTTCATATAATATTTATTTTATTATTTTTAATACCATTTATTTGGTTTACCTCTTAATACAATAATTACTAAAAATATTATGTATGATTATTTAATATATATATTTGTTTCATAAAAATTAAATATAAAAACCTATGATGAAGATAAATCTATTAAAATTTACAATAATACTTTTACTCGAATTTATCGTCTTAAAATCACAATAATTAAATTGTTATATTTATTAAATTATGAAGGTGACAACTTTGGAATCATTTAAAATAAAACAATATAAGTGTCATAATCGCCTAAATAATGATCCAAATGGTACAACCATCGGCCATTGGATGATTAGGGTTTATATATACCCTAATAATAAGTTTTGTTTTTCAGATTTTGGGGCCTTTTGATATGTATTACTATTTCAATAAAAACAATATTATTAATTTTTCACTAAATAAATAATTTCTGCATCATTAATGTATAAGATAATAAGTTAATTAAATAACTCTTAAAAATTACAAATAAATTACCATGACAAAGAAAAACATTTTATATTTTAAATGAATATTTATAACCGAATTTATATTCTCTATAAACTTATATTAAAAATACATTAATTATTAAAGTTGAGTGAGACAAATTTCACTTTCCTTTAAATAAAATAAACTAAAGGTCTTAATCAACACCAAGTGGGTTCTAATAGATTCCATTTCGACCAAAATATGACTTATAACAAATTATAATCATCCAATTCTATTAAGACAAGTATTAGGATAATTTTATAATATTATATTTACCCTCAATTACCAAATTTATCTTTTACTATGGTAAATAAAATTTACCGTTGTTACTATTCATAAAGCCCAATAAAAAGTAGTCTATTAATATAATTTGGACCCACTGATTCCAAATATGGAATTAATTTTTCCAAATTAAATACACAGAAGGTGAAGAAATTAAATTAAGATTAATCCCGTTGTCGAAAGAAAACGGGTTTTTGTTTGAAACATTGCAAAAGATTGAATTTATTTAACCTACGAATTCAATGTAAAATCATGGATAATGACATACATTATATTAAATTGTAAAAATATATTCTATATATACTTTTAAACAATTCAATATTATAATTTAATCACATAAGTTGTTATGATGAAAAAAGTTGTTTTTAATTAAAATATACCGTGGTTTTACTATTCATTAAAATATTAAAGTTATCAGAAAAATATCAAAACATTATCCAATGTAAATTTTTATATCCTGATTCAAAAGAAGAAGTTTATTTTGTAACAATAAACTTATAAACATGTCAAAAATGAGATTTAAAGTGGGTGCACCATTAAAAGGCGGCAAACTGCATTTTTTGAAAAATACTTATTTTACCTGAAAAATTTATTTTGTTCTTATACCATGTTCTAGAAAATGTGTAAGATGAATAATAATGTTATGAAATTCAAAATTTAGTTAATAATATTCATAATGGCTAGTTCATAATAAAATTATAATAATATATCATTGTTTAGTAAAACCTGGTATTGCCTATAACACACGCTATCGGGGAAGGTCTTTATTGTGTGTATTGCAAGCCAAGTCAGGGTTGCGTGTAGTAAAAGATCTGTTTGGTGTTGCGTATAACATAATCAAAACTTATTTCATTTATACATTAAACAAAATCTATACATAATGATGTGTGGAATAGTTTCTACAAAACGAACTTGAAATTGTGTATAACGCGAGCCAAGAATAGTGTTGCGTATACTACATGAAAATACGGTGTTGCGTATGTAACAAGCTAATTTTGGTGTAGCGTACATCAAAAGACATTAAAAAGAATATTTTTCATAAAATATAGGGGTGTTACACAAACTTTTGAGCTGGAATATTTCTTGATAGTATATTTTTTTCTTCCATTTCCTTGATATATTTCCAACATCTATGTGCGTGAGGGGGTTCTTCTCATAATTTGTCATTTGTTATGAGTCAATAGCTTTATCACTCAGCTCAGTTTCTACACTAGACCTTGACCTAATTTTTTTCATCCATATTGTTATATGTTTCTTCCAACCTTTAGAGTCAATAGATTCATGATAATCTGAAATCAAGGATGAAAAGTGGTTCTGAGTCTCTATCAAACAGGGTACATCCTTCTTGTACTTTGATCCCAGTTCAGAAACAACAATTATATACATGAATGAAGAAACCCTATGGGAATAAGGTGGGATATACAAAGAAGTAATGTTATCAATAATATTATATCCAAAACTACAAAAAATGTCACATACATCATTATTCCTCCATGCCTCATGAGATCAAAAAAGCAGGGAGAAGACATTGAATAATCAATTGGTCCCATGCAGGAACCTACATAGTTGGATTTTTAGAAACCACATCACACTTCAGATTATCAAAAATTTCATCCCTCGGTTCAAAATTCAATGGTCCTACCACTGTCAGAAGAAAGTGAGAAATACAAACTTCCTCCACACCCAAATAACAAACAAGGTAACCTTCAGGTGATACAGATTCACTCCAAGTAACATGAAAAACCTCCCTAGGATGGGGAAAGCGACTATGGACACAAATAGATGATAAATGCCTCAAAATTTTGAAATAAGAGAAGTATTTTGTCCATGATTCAATGGTTATTGATTTTATACACTGGTACTCCTCCCCCACTATGATCCAAATCCAATCTATATGATTATTTTAAACATAAACATGCATGAATGTACATAAGGATATGGGATGACATGATGAGTAGGATTGGCTATCTGAGCACAAGAAACATTACACAAAATTTCCAAGTGTCCATATAATAGAGGGGTTTTGAAAATGAAGAGGATGGCTAAGAAAACATTCCTAATGATCCTTAATTAGATAATCCAATTTCATGTATAATTATAAGGACCATAGAAATAGGTAGAATCATGAACATTTTCAGATCTTGGGTTTTATCGATGATCTGATCTCTATTATTTAAAAAATTGAAACTAGGGTGGATTCTAAAAACTGTTTTATCTCATTTTTTGTAGTTTTACGTTATGGTCATTGTGATATGTTATCTCACTATCCCAAGGTGGGATGTAGCATATAATATGGTCTAGTTAATTTAACATATAATTTACTCATCATTTTTTTTGAGAAAAGTGGCGACATGAACTGGTTTCCCAATTTATTTCCCTAAGAGGATTTATTAAAATCAAGAAGGTTGTGTTACAAACACGAGGTGAAATGAGCTTACACCAGCAGGGAATTAAACATGGTACAAAAATAAAGACACCAGAATACCCAAGCTATAAATATAGCCAGCCAAAAAAATATCCACATACATCAATCAATGCTCATCCTTTCTAGCTTTGACTTGCTTCAAATTGAGGAGGTAAGGCCATTCAAGTGTTTCCAAAAGTGGTCTCCAGTCCAAGATATCATCCACATTCATCTTGCAAGAAACATGTCATCAATATAAGCAAGTCACATTTCCTGAAAATGAATCTTAATGAAATCTCGGGGACAACATCCAAATTAGATCATCATGCTGGCAGGCAAGTATAACATGACGGTATGTCATAAAATTCATTCCAGAATTCCTTTAGAACCGCTAGACCAAGAAGAAGATTCATAGAGATCCCCTCAAGATCATGTCATCAGAGTAGAAGGCAATGACTTCAAGCATATATCATATCAAAACACACTACATCTATGTCTTATAAGACTGCAAAGAGTCATCCAAATAGCATCCAGAGTTGCTGTACAGAATTAGAGTGACAAGGCATAAGAAGAAACTTAAGCATTTCAAAGGGAGAACATATGATTCAGAGATCAAATCCAGAGATGAGGAAATATTAGAAACAGAGTCAAAATCATAACAAAATGTCATTAATAATCATTTCCAGAAATGTCTAAAGAAGAATCCATCGAGACTAGAGAAACTGTAGTTCTCAAATCAGATCAAGAAATGGGTAGAAACATGCCATTCATATTTAGGCGGAATGCAGATAGAAAACTAGCTGAATAGAGCAGAAAAACAGCAAGAAGCCATCCAAACAGGGACCTCAAACAGTCCACAAAGAAGCTATCGGGTTTTCAGAAAGGTAACAGAAGCATTACAGAAATCAACATGCATACCAGTAGTGCTAATTCCATATAAAATAGAAAAGCATAGCTAAGATGCAGCCCACCAATCCAAAGTGTAGAATGATACAGTGATCACCAAGAGTCAAAGCTGATATTCGTCTTGTTTTAGTTGGTAAATGCATGAATCAACAGCCTTCTTTGAAGCTTCTTCGAACGTCATTGGAATCGAGTGGTTTTACGAGTTTTAATCTGGGTCTCCTAAATCCCTCTCACATTGTCTTTCAGTTGAACTATGAGGAAGATTATTACAGGATTTGGATGAAGATATCCTGGTCATTCGAGGGATGTTGCATAAAAATATTAAAATGGACTCCTGAATTTAACCCTTATGCTGAATCCCCAATTGTGATATCTGGGTTAATTTTCTTGATCTACCTTTGCACCTGTTTAAGCAATCAGCACTATTTCGCATTGCTAGTCTGATTGGATAGCCTTTGAAGCTTGATTCAGCTACAAAATTTTTATCTCGACCCTCTGTAACTATAATTTGTATAGAAAGTGATGTTTCATAGCATCTTCCAGATCAAATCTGGATTCAAAGGGGAGATTTTGTATTTTCTCAGGAGGTTGTCATTGAAAGATTACCTAATTACTGTCATACTGGTTTAGACTTGGAAACACCCTGAATAACTGTGAAAAAGATACTGTCTTTTCTAAAATGAGGAAAAAAATTTGGGTTGAAAAAGGAATTCAAGGTCAAAGGGATAATGCTGGTTCTTTTGGATACATTATGAAAGTTACAGATCCTATTTTGAATGCTGATATGCCTAATATACAAGCTGATGAAAATCAAGTAGCTGATTATGTAAATGTTGTCCTTGAGGTCACTACCCCTCTTATCCCTCATAATTCTCCCACTCCTCTCGAGGAAGTGAAAATTATTGATGGAACTCAGGAGAGGGTTGAGAATGAGGAGTGTGATAGCTCTGAAAGTAGTGATACTCCCCATGAGGAAGAAGACAAATCAACTCTTATGGAGGAAGAACATCTGAAAACTATGGCAAGGAAAGGAAAAAAGCCTACAGTTGATGGTGATGGGTTCATCACCCCTAATCAAAAAAATGAGGAAACATCGTGATTACTCCCAAATAGAAATAACTATAGTCACAAGATAATTGGACATCTCAAGAAGAGAAGCCTCTACACTGGACACATATTAAAAAGTTGAGGAAAATCAGCATGTTGATGTGGGTGGAAATAAGAATGTGACTGATTATGAAGAGTCTGAATCCTCTGAGAAACTTAGAGATGAAATTCTTTTTAATTTACTCATCATATTAAGTACTTTTAATTAAAATTCATATGATTGAATTCCTTGGGAATTAGGATTTTAAAATTACTTGTAATGAAATTCAATAAAAACCCAAATTATTGTTAATTTTTTTGTTATTTAGATTTTATTAGAATTGAGGAATTTTATTTATAGAAATTTTATTATGAAACCGATTTTTAGAAAATATATTATCTTTTTTAATAAGAACCCATTGGGTTTAACCTGAAAAAAACCATCAATTGATTAAAAACCCACGTAATAGATTTTAATGAAAAAATATAATATAAAAATTGAAAATAGGGAAATTATAAACTGAATAGTTTTGAAATAACGTTCCCATTATTGATCATTGTTTGACCACATGAAATCATTTTTAATTATTGATATATTTGAGAAAAAATTGCTTTTCTTGATGCTTTACAACACTAACATAAACATATTTCAGTAGATCTTGTCCCCAGTTGTATGTTGATTTGTCCTCTTTGACCAGTGTCTAAGAGACATGTGTACAAATATTGTCATGATCACCCATTTGAGCGTGTGAGGATCCCATGACTTTTGAATATCATACCTCTTAGAAGATGACAATGTTTTTTATTTTTAATTTTCTTGTATATTTTCTGTTATTTGTAAAACTAAATAACACATGCCTTGTGAATTTATATAAACTATTTATTATAAAAATATTAGTAAAACATTATATTGAAATGTTTCCATTGATTTAAATGAATAAATTTTTTGTTTCAAACATGTTACTAGAGTTAACTTCTTTTATTATGTAAAATAGAAATAATTTATTGGCTTAATTTATTGTCAGCATATAGTGGATTCCTTGGTGAGACAACACTTGTCATTGAGCTCAAACCCTACTTGTTCCTTATTGTGTTTAGATATTTCCTTTTATCAGCTTAGAAAGAGGAAAAAGAACCTATTATATGTTGTCATTGTTGATCATTGTGTTTGGAGTGTTTTATCCATTACGATATGTGTTTTTTTCATGTACATATTGCCTTTTTTACTTTTGATTTATATACTTGTTATAATTCCAGTACTAGTCATCCAATGAGGTTTTCATTTTAGCATATGGACTTGTAACTATTTCTTCAACTCTTTATATGTAATATCTCTTACCACTTTAATCTATTATGATTTTTGGTTCTTAACTTCAATACACGAGGATCAAGAATTCCATTCATGCCATGTTAGATATGGAACACGTATCAGGGTACTTGGGTATCTGAGATTATTAATGAAATGTTTTCATAATATGTGCTAGTTAATCCTCATTTCATGATGTTAGAATACTATTTTTAACATTTTCAGGACACAATAGATACTTTTGATTGAGTTCTAGGTCATCTCTCATAATAATGTGCCATAAGTCACCATGTGATGTTTTGGATATGTGAATTGAGGATTAGTTCTAGTCTTTTCCCTACATTTGGATTTGATAGATTAAAATATAAATCTTATTTATCTATTTCATGGGATTAATTTTCTATTTTTTTCATGTTAAGAGTAAATATGTGTATGCATTCTATTTTTCTTAATGTCTCCAACTAATGTGGTGTACCACCATTTATAGTAAAGAAGCATGAATAAGATATAGTAGGATTCTACTGATGAACCTCAATGCCAAAAATCCTCCCATGAATTAGAATCTCATTATGGTTATTATGCCTGATGACCATGCTAAGGGATTTGAACACACACCTATTCTCGTTCATGATATAGTTATGAAACCTCATAGGGATGAATTTTGGAATTATGATCAATAATTATATCGCTAGAATCCGCTATCTTTATCAATATCAAAAATTCATCTAGAGGATGAGTTATGGTGGAAAAGCGTTGAAATTTCATTTTAATTATTGGGAACACCAATTTCTATCAAGGTGAAATATGTCACCATTATGTTTGAGGGACCTAGAAAGAGATGGCGGGACACTATGGTTATGAATAAGTACCACATGGTAATAGAGTATAATGAAATTGAATATCTTTTCACGCACTAGATCAATATATTGTTGATGGTGTTGGGCAAGGCTATAGATTTTTTAAATCTCAGGAAGGCTATAGGACTGTGAAAGAATTTAAAAATAACATTACAGAGCTTATGAATTTCAAAACTAATATTGTGTTTAAGGAGAAGATAATGACCTAATGGTTCAATATGGGACATTGATATGATATTGTTTCTCAAATATTCATTGCAACTATCCCTTCATTTGATGATGTAATAGATATAGTGTTGATGATTGAGAAAAACCTTAGTGGAATGCCATGTTTTATGGGTGTTCCTTTTCTCTCAGTGGTTGTTTTGTGAGTTCCCATAATGGGAAATGAAGTATTATGATTCAAAAGATGGTTTTTTATAGTAGGTCTCATCAAGACCTCCTAATAATAATGGAAGAGGACCATTTATTTTATGCCAATGTGGAAATCCTGGTATCTCAATGCATGTTTTCACCGAGGAACCCAATATATGTTAATCATGTGGATGGTCAGTGTACTTGAAGAAGTTATATCATATATATTATGATCCAAATAGTGTAATAGGATCATCAGTTCTAAAAAATAATATAGTAAAAATAGATGATTCATAGACTAAGGGGTTCTAGCCACATGCATCTGGGAAAAGTATTCCTCACATAATGGAAGAGTCTTACATGGAAGCAGATATTGGTCCTCCAACTCTGAGTGGTACCATCACTATTTATTCATCTTTAGTGACTTATTTATGTTATACTGGTGCATTTAATTTTTTATTTCAACCCATGTTGTTTGTAAGTTAAATATTTATACAAATATTTTTCCATTTGTAATTAATTTTACTAGACCCTTTAGAATAAAAATAGGGGCAGTCTATGTTGTCATGTTTTTGTTTTATCATTTATATAGATTTATGTTAATTGGAATATTCAATTTATAAAAATTAATCCACCTGATATCATATTCGAGATGGATTGAATCATTTTTATTAAATCCTAAATTGACTTTTAGCTTTGGATGGTCTCATTTACTTCACCCAAATGATTGTACCGTATCACATAGAGAGAATGGTACCTGAGGTAGAATGATTCCAAACCATCATATCCAGAGTTGGGGAAAGTGATACCTATGTTTTATTTTGATTTGTACTGATAATATTTTAGGGGTCATCTCCATCCATTTTTGGTCTAGATTCAAATAATATTTCCTTTCAACTACTCTGGTCAGCCACTCAACCAAAATCTATTCCTTCATACCACATGGAACCAGATGAAATTTATAATTTGAAGACCCATATGGATGATCTTTTAGATAAATCCTTTATACACCTGAGTGTGTCAACTTGGGTGGAAGATATTTTAATTTGTAATAAAGATAATGGGTAACTTTTCTATTGTATGGATTACCAAAAACTCAATCGTTCTGTGGTAAAAAACATGCTTTAATTTCCTTTGATATATTTTCCATTTGACCACCTAAAAGGGGAAAAGTGGTTTTCAAGGATTAATAGGGATATGGTTAATATAAGATATGGATAAAATATTCTTAAATTCCAAAAATGACTTCTCGAGAAGGTTTGTCTATTATGAATAACATTTCCCACCATTTGTGTAGTGACCCCATCATTTTAAATATAACATTATATGATTTTAAGCATAATTATACATCAGAGTATAGGCTATGGACCGTGAAGTCTAGCATATTTTAATAATACATACATAAAACATGAGGATAAAAAACACTTCTTTAATTTTTCTTCATAAAGATCCCTAAATTCGCATTGTGTTCATAAATCTTTTTAGGATAACCTGGGGATAACATGGACAAATGGATGAGTTAAAAAACCAATAAGGGAATAATAATAAGAATAAATCCATATCACATGGGTTAGGAACATGACTTAAAGAAATAAAAAAGGCATGTACCATAAAGGATCAAATAATATAAACATGGAGTCAAATAAACATGGAATCATTGAAATTTAGAAAAAAATAATACATGTTTTTATTTTATGTCAAGGATAACCATAAATCTCATTTTCTATAGTAGTACGAGCCAAGTCTAACCTCCAATTTCATTTCCCATAGTATCATAGGCTAAGGCTAACTGCAAAGACCGTTGCACATAGAATATCATTAGAATTAAAGTTACATAATGCATTAGAGCGCTATATAAGAACAACAATATTGACATGTTCATGAGTATTCTTTCAACATAAATAATCATACACAATTCAATCATTCATAAATATAAGGGAACCCATGGAGAGAAATTGGTATCACATTCATGACATAAAGCATAATGAATGGGCGTATCATAAAATTGTTCATGGGTGAAAGGATTTAAAACATAGATTGAAATTAAAAAGGTAAAAATAGGAATATATCATGGAATATGATGTAAAACAGGAGTAACAACATGTAAGAATAGTATTTACTAAATTCTTAGAATTAAAACATTTTAGTGCGGTTTTAAGGAAAACAGTAAAGGGATTTTTAAATTGGAAAGGGAAAAATATTTTATATAAAACAAGAAGTGAACAAATAAGGTTCACATGATAAAATGAATTATTTTACAAATACAATGGTGTCTTAAAACATAGGATAGAGTGCACTTGATATTGGGTAAAAATTTGGGATATTCCCCTAAAACGACTTTTCTTACTGGGAATTATCGAGGAGGGAATCAATTAAAAGAATGTATTTCCCTAAAAGAGAATGATGGATGGATTAGGAAACATGATATTGGAGAATATAAAAAAATTTAGATTTTTTACATAAAAATAAATGAAAAAAATCATTTGGGTAAAATTAATGATAGAGAAACCCAAAAGAATAAATGATATTTGGTTAGAATTCATCACGGATTATCAACATGATATCAGGTGTAATTAAGAGACATTAATGAGAGAGAAAGGGATATATCATCATTTAGACATCATGAGGAAAGTATGTGTGAGGTGTGTAATCATTCCTCATAACTAATAATTACACTTAAAAGGGCATAACATAGAAGTACATCTTCAATAAAAATGAAATGGAGAGGATCTCTTAACATTAGCCTGGTGGTATTCTCCCCTTGTTATTAATGACCCGAATTAACAAATTCATTTTATTAATTAATAGTTCCTGAACCTACTCTATATGTAATTGAATTAGGATAACTTTTTTTTTGTTCATTCAAGACCACATTGATTGGTTAAAAGGTTCAATTGCATTGTTCGAGTCTGTTTTCTTTCTTGATTTTTAATGATCGGTTCAGGTTTCAGATAAACACGTATAATGAAAGTAGATTTCCAGAATTGAAGATGTATGTTATCAGTAAAAATCCAGATGATTACATGGTTATAATTTTTCATTTGGTTCTTGTGAGTGAAGATGAATTATTATACAAAACCTTAGTGACAACCGTTTTGGTTTATCGGTGGGTATTGATTACAACGAACATGTTTTCTTTATAACTTAATACCATTTGTAAAAAAGGACTACATGACATTAACTAGTATATAATAAATATATCATAATCTGGTTAAACCATAAATAAAATGTATTCATGACCGGAATTTAATATGATAATAGAAATTGAAAAACTGTTTTCTATGAATGTGCTAAATTAACACATCTCAAACGATGTTTTCATTTCATTCGAATAAAATACTGGGAAAGGAGAGAAGATAATGAATTATGTCATTATAATAATATAATTCTAGTATATTTTTATTACTAGAGTTATCATACCATTTTGGTGAAGGTAGTTTAGGAAATAAACAAGAAAAGACAAGAACATAAAAGACATAAAACAATTGGAAAGATGAATTGACCTCTTGAGTATAAATCTTTTGAGAGCCTCTTAAGAAGGGATTATTTGGTAATTTTAAGAGACTAGGGGATTTTGGAAGTAGGTAAGGATATTTGGAGGACATTTTGGAATATTATTTGAAAGGCACAAGGCTTGAGATGAGTGAAGAGAAGAGGCAGTGAGGGGGGGGATATAGTTGAGGAGATGAGGGTTTTCATAATATATTAATCATTAATTTATTATTTAGTCCACGAAAAGATATAGTAAGTATTCCATGACCAATAATTGTAAATAAATCTTGTGAGTTCGAAAAAATGGCCATTTACATCATCCACAAATCAAGCATGATGATGAAATTCAGGTTTTTGCATTTGTTGTGAATTATCGTATTTTACTATTCATCAAAAATTGAAGTATTTTAGAAAAATACTAAAAATTCACCTTAACCATTTTTCCACATGTAGAATAAAAAAATGGAATCCATTTTTTGAAAATCTATTTCTAAATATCTTTAATTTAATTTTTATATAAAATCATAATTTATTCAACAAAATCAACATTAAAACTATTACTCATTTTATAACACATTTAAAAATTAATCAAGGTCCCATAATATTATATTATAACCACAATACAATAAATAAACAATTTATGAATAAATGTTATGAAAAAAATGTCAATTATAAATTATTAAATTAATCATAAAATTGTAAATAAAATATTTTTGTCATACAAGAATACCAATTCTTATACTATGATTGTTTTTTCACTTTTAAGATATCTGAATTTTAATTGTAAATTCATGGGTGAATATTCTATTTGTTTGGATGATTTTATATTTATTACTATTAATTAATATTCATAAAGGCATGCTACTATTTTGAAGGGAATCTTACTATTCATCAGAAATTATGTTTATCTTATAAGACACGGAATCAATTACTGATCCCAAATGTAGAGAACCTTTTTTCAAAATTAAAAACAAACATTGACCAAAATTTGTTTAATTGTAACATAGTACTTAGTAGTTCATTGTTTTGGGACTTCATTTTATTATATGACATAATTATAAGTAGGGATTCAATTGAAAACATTGTGTCATTACATTCTTACCCTTTAAGAAATTTCTCCCTTGACATTTCAGTTTACATTATAGGACAAAAACAGGTGTAGGTACTTTTACTTCATTGCATCTTCCAGTTCCCATGTTTCCTCTTTGTACTTATGGTTCCACTATAGTACCTTGACCAAGTGAGTAGTCTTGTTCTGTAGAACCTTATCTCTATGATCCATGATCATCCATGACTGCTCCTCATAAGAATGATCATCCTACAATTGTAACACCTCTGAATAGAGTATATGTGAAGAGTCTAGTATGTACTTCCTTAATAGGGATACATGAATGACATAATGTACTTTGGTCAGGGTTGGTGGAAGTTCTATTTGATAGGCCACAACCCTGACACAATTAATAAATTAGAAGGTATTTATATACCTGAGACATAGCTACCCTTTCTTCCAAAAACTAATTACCTTCTTCCATGATGATATGCGTAGAAAAAACCATGTCACCAACTTTGAAGTCAAGGTCCCATCGATGATTTTGTGCATAACTATTTTGTCATCTTGGGGATTCATTTATATACTAATAAAATGTTTATGCCTTATCAACCATTTCTGCAACCATTTCACGTCCTAGTAGCTTAGAGTCACAAAATTCATCGCAATACTATGGTGTTTTCCAGCTTTTCCTATAAAAGTCTTTGTATGGGGCCATTCCGATGCATGAGTGGAAACTGTTGTTGTAAGAGAAGTCAACCAGTGGAAGATGATGGCCCCATCCTCCTTTATATTACATATGCATTGCTCTCAACATGTCTTATAGTGTCCAAATAGTGTGCTCATATATTCCACCAGTTTGAGGATGATAGGCCATACTGCAGTTCAGTTCTCTGCATAGATCATATTGGAGACATTTATAAAACATTGAGGTGAATCTAGGATCATGATCAAATTGAATAGATAGGGGTACTCCATACAGCCGTCCCACTTTTTAATGTAATTTCATGCAAGTTGATCCAAGTTTATGTCCTCTCGAATTTCGATAATGTGAGTTGACTTTGTAAGATGGTCCATAATGACCCATATAGAATTGTTTCCTCCGTATTTCCTTTTAAGTCCAGTGAAAAAGTACATGGTAATGTTCTCCCACATCCATGTTGGTATTGGTAGGGGTTTCATCATCCCCTTAGACCTTTTCCTCGCAGCCTTCACTTTTTCACATACCATGCAGTATTATGTATATTCAGAAATTTACAAATTCATATTGTCCCACCAAATGTTTTCTCAGAGATCTCGATACATCTCTGGGATCCCTTGGTTGATAGAGAAGGTCAAGCTATGTGCATCGTTGAAAACATTATTCATTATCCTGGATCAGACGGTACACATAATCGTGAGCCAAATCATATAACTCCTTCCTCATCAATCATGAACTCAGAGGATTTCCAACATCTGATATCTTTCACCCTTTTCATAAGTTCCACCTATTTTCTTTTAGAATCCATTATTTTATTTGTAAGGGATGGTTGAGAAATCATTTCAGAATGTAATTATAATGTTTCTCCCTCAATGATTTCCATGTCTATCCTATGAAAATATATGAAGATATGATTCTTTTCAATTATCATCATTTATAAAGATGTTGGATCCTTTCTACTTAGTGTATATTCCACCTTATTTGGCGTACCTGGATTGTATTGTATTGAACAATCTTGATCCTCGATATGATATACCCATCTCTATTGGCACATATTACTCTCTTTTTGTGTGAATATATATTTGAGACTCTGGGGGTTAGTATATATCTCACAATTTCCCCATATAGAAAATGCAGCAAGATTTTCGATGCGATGATAACATATGCCAACTCAAGATTTTGCGTGGGATAGTTTTGCTCATGGATTTTCAGCTACCTTGAGGCGTAAGCTATCAGTTTATCATTTACATCATTACATAGCCTAAATCCGTCTTTGAAGCATTATTGTACACCTCAAACTATTCTCTAATTGTTATGAGTGTGAGTACTAGCCCAATTATAAGCATCTTTTTCAAATATTAGAAACAATATTCCCAATCATGAGTCCAGTCAAACATTACTCCCATTCATGTCATCTTGTCCATTGGTTTTGAAAATCATGAAATGTTCTTCACAAAACGTCGATAATATCCAGCTAGACCCAAAAAGTTGTGAATCTTTATTATAGAAGTTGGCCTTGGCCACTCTTCAATTTCCATTTTCATAGAAGGGTCCAAAGATATCCTTTTATTGGTGATAAAATTCCCCATGAATGATACTTCCTCCATCCAGAACTCACATTTACAGTACTTTTTATATAGATTCTCCCTTATAAATATCATTAAAACAATATTCAAATTCTACAAATGCTCTTCCTTTCACTTGGAGTTTATCATAATATCATCAATAAATACTACAAAATTTTTTTCCCAGGAAATCTCTTTAGATTCTACTAATAAAATCTATGAAAATTTCTAGAGATTTAGTTAGTCTAAAGAGTGTAACTATGAACTCATATTCTCGATACCTCATTCAAAATACATTCTTGGGAATATCTTCATTCCTCACCTTAAATTAGTGATATATACACTGAAGGTCCACCATAGAGAAATAATAGGACCCACAAAGTTGATTGAAAAATTCATCTATTTGTGGAAGAGTATACTTGTTATTTATTGTATATTTATTGATCTCGTGTTAATCAATGCAGAGGTGCATTAATCCTTCCATGTTCTTGACAAAGTGGACTGGCGCACACCATGGTGAAGCACTAGGGCATATAAAACCCTTCCCAGATTCTCTAATAACCGCTTCATCAACACTTCGAGCTCTATGATGGTCATTATTTAAGGTGTCTTTGAGATAGACATAGATCTAGGGATAATTTCAATTGTTAACTCAAACTCTCATTCAGGAAGAAGTTCATTCAACTATTTATGGAATACATCAATGTAATCCCTCACGATGGGCATATCATCAAGCATGGATATCTCCTTTGTCTCAATAATTTGAGGTCGATATTATTTCTCATAAAAAAAGATAATATCCACAATTGAGATGATGATTCTAAAAGAGATTCACCTTTATCCCTAAACTTATAACGAATCATAGGATTCTTCAGGATGTGAAGAGTGATCTTCCTTTCATGATAGTTGATGTGGAATTGTATAATGATTTCCAATCCATGCGCAAGATTGTATGGAACTCTACTAAATGTTGTATGACAATATTTTCTAGGAGGTTCAGTCCAAAAACATTATCTAAGGAGAAGTTATAATCCACAGACGCATTAATTTCCACATTCACTATTCTTATAGATACGTTTTCCTCCAAATATTTTGGTGGTTGTTGAATAGTTCTACTAAACATGCAAGATATAAAAAATGCGTAGAAGCATAATCAAAGAGTATGGTCACTATTTTTGAATGAATAACTTGTGTACCTATCACCACATCATTTTCTAGCTCCACCTTAGCAGTAGTGATAGAATAAGCCCTTCCTTGTTTCCTTGGAGGTTGTTGTTGATTTCCTCCAACATCACCTAGATTAGGGAAATTATTTTCATAAATCCCTATCTCCATGAAGCTGTAACATTGCACCACTAGTTTAGCATTGATCTGAAAATTCCTTTATTCTTCCACTTTAGAGGGTTTTTTCATATCCCTTTGGCATTTTTTAAACAGACGACCAAACATTCCACAATTGAAGCAATTCTTGCTTCCATTTAGACAATTCCTAGGATGTTTCTTCCCACAACTCTTACAAGTGGGATATTCAGTATTTTTTCATAATGGGATTTTTTTGTTGAATCACCCATTCTGTTCTCCATTTTTTTCTTCTTGTCATAGGGCCCATGAGACCACTAGGAGTCTCCAATCTCCATTTCATCCATGAAGTAACAATGGAAAATCTTCTCATAAATTTCGAAGTCTTGGATCACTAAAAACTTCCATAGAATCATCTTTATCCTGCTAAAGAAGTGATCCACCTTACTTTTGGTGTTCATGACAAATCCAAATCCGTACATCGAAAACCTTGTATAGTTTGATTGAAAAACCTCGATATACTCATCTTCCTTATCCTTGAGTTTGAGGAACCCTCTTTCTATCATCATATGGAGTGTTTGAGGAAAATATTTTTTGAAAAATATCTCTTCAATTCCTCCCAATTCATGGAATCATTTTTTTCATGGAACTTTGTATTCTTTATCAGTGTCCACCACTGATGAGCTTCACCCTCAAAATGGTAGACCACCAGCAAAACTTTCTCTTTTTCTGAGCACTGGAGGATAGATAAAATCTTTTCAATGGAGTCAATCCACTGTTCTGCAAGGAGAGTTTTAGATGATCCATTATACATGACAGTTATTTTCTGTATGAAGGATTATAAAAAAACATTCCATTTTCTTGAAGGAGGAGGGGTTCCACATGATCAAGTTTTTTTTCATAACATGAGTCAACTGAGCAAGTACTTTCATTTAGTTTTCAGAACTTGTTCTCATCATATCAGACATCTCGTTTGGGAATTATTCACATTCACATTCACATTGATTGTTGGAACATGTTATTCTTTTTCCATCCATTAGCTTTGAAAAATAATGTACAATTAAAGGGATTTAATA
Source organism: Viscum album (assembly GCA_963277665.1). Classification (NCBI taxonomy): domain Eukaryota; kingdom Viridiplantae; phylum Streptophyta; class Magnoliopsida; order Santalales; family Viscaceae; genus Viscum; species Viscum album. The sequence continues at coordinate 1,756,679,247 of OY728153.1, forward strand.
CTTATCTATTGAGCATAAAAAAGAAACTTCTAACACAAGGGGATATACATTTAAAGGATAAGTATATCATAACATGTGATTCCTTAGGTTTCAATATCAGTTATCCTAAATCTATTAATTATCTTATATTATTATGGGATTTTTTATTCCCATGATAATGGTTTATACAAATATCATGAATTTACCAAAACCTACCCCCTCACAGTATCAATACCAAGAGTGCAGTAAGGCTCATGGCCTTTTACCAGGATACCCCTGGTGAATCCCAAAACTCATTGTTAGAGTTTTCACTCCTAGTTACATATGTTCCAGAGCCACCTCTACCTTTTTTTATTCCAATAGGTAAGTATTTATTTAATAAACTACTTACTCTATACTAACCAAAACACATGGTTATTTTTATATACTCCATATAATCCTAAAGGTTCTTAATAAACTGATCTATTCCTAATCTCCTAAAATAATTAGACCATCCTATGATACCAAATATAGCATACCAATCCTTTTACATATAAAATTACATGATTTTAAGAATAATTATACATCAGAGTACAAGCCAAGGATCATGGATTCTAGCGTCTTTGAATACTAGGCACATAAAACATGTGGATAAAAAAACACTTCTTTATTTTGTCTTCATAAATACCCCCTAACTCCCATTGTGCTCAAATATATTCATAGGATAACCTGGGATAATATGGACAATGGGATGAGCTAAAATCTTAGTAAGGGAATAAGAATAAGAATAAATCCATATCACATGGTTTAGGATCATGATAAAAATAAATAAAACAACATGTAACATAAGGGACTATAACATATAAACATAGAGTCAAATAAACATGGAATCATAGAAATGTGGAAGAAAAATAAAAATTACTTCACTATGAGTCAAGTCTAAATGCCTATCCTTTTTCTCATAGTAGTACGGGCCATGGCTAACTACCAATCCCATTTCCCATAGTAGCACAAACCAAAGCTAACCGCGAAGACCGTTTCATATAGAATCTAATAAGACTTAAATTTACCCAATTAATTGGAGTTCTATCATGGTTGACCCATCTTACCATGTTCATGAATATTATTTCCACATAAATAATCATACACAATTCAATCATACATAAATGTAAGGGAACACATGGAGAGAAATGTCTATCACATTCATGACATAAAGCTTAATGAATGGATGTATAATAAATGTGTCCACAATAGAAAGAAATTAAAACATACATGGACAATAATATGGTAAAAATATTTATATATCATGGTATGTGATGTAAAACAAACATAACCACATGTATGAAGAGTATTTACATAATTCTTAGCATTAAAAACTTTTACTGTGGTTTTACAGAAAAAACTAAAGAGATTTTAAAAATGAAATTAAAAATATCTTTTATATAAACCAATAAGTGAACCAATAAGGTTTTAATAATAAAAATTATGATTTTATATAGATAATGGGGGATTAAAAAAGAGGATATAGTTCAATTGAAATTGGGTAAAAATTTGGGAAGTTCCCCTAAAATGAGTTTTCTTACTGGGAAGTATCGAGGAGGGATTCACATAAACGCATATGTATCCGTGAAATAGAATGTGGCATGGATCTTAAAAATTGTGTTTTGGAGAATATAAATATCATTTAAAAGTTATATATAAAAATATAAGACAAATTAATTTTGGTAAAAAGAAAGATATAGCAACCCGAAGGAATAAATGTAGTTCGGGTAGAATTCCTTATAGATTATCGGCATGATATCGGGTGTACTTAAGAGGGCTTAAAGAGAGAGAAAAGGATTTATTATATTTTATAAATCATGAGGAAAGTATGGGGAGGTTCTTAATCATACCCCATCACTAGGAATTACTCATAAAACGGTATAACATAGAGGACCATATTGAATAAAAGTTAAATGGAGCGGATTCATTACCTTAAGTTCGGTGGGGTTCTCCACTTATTGTTAATGAACTATATAAAAAAATTAATTTTATTAATTAAAAATTAAAGAACCTATTATATATGTAATTTATTTAGAATAACCATTTTTTAGTTTATTCAAGGCCACATTGATTGCTTATAAGGTTTAATTTCATTGTTCTGGTCTGTTTGCTTGCTTGGTTTTTAATGGTTGGTTCATGTTCGAATAAACACGTATAATGAAAGTGGTTGTCCAGAATTGAAGTTGTAAGTTATTATTTGACATTAAGGTAATTCCACGGTTATTATAATTCCTTTGGTTATTGGGAGTGATGATGAATTGTTATATAAATATTTAGTGACAAACATTTTGGTTAATCAGTGGGTTTTGATTACAACGAACATGTTTTGTTTTATAGTTTATACCATTTGTAAAAAAGGATTAAAGAAAAATAATCAGGTTATATTTAATATATAATAATCTGGTTCAACCATAACATAAATGGTTTCTCTAAAATCACTAAAGATGATAATAGGAATCGACAAACTGCTGTCCTTGAATGTTCTAAATTAACACATCTCAAACGGTGTTTTTATTTCTCTCAAATAAAATAATAGAATAAGAGAGAAGATAATGAATTATCCCATTATCATAGTAAAATTAATTTACATATATGTTACTGGAGTTATCATACCATTTGGGTGAATGGATGCAAGGAAGGAAACAAGCAAAGAAAAAATCTTAAAAGAAATAAAAGAATTGGAAAAAGGAATTTACCGCTTCAATATACCTCTATTGAGAGCATCTAAAGAAGAGTGGATTTTGTAATTTGAATAGGCTTGGGGCTATTGGACAGGGGGAAGGATCCTGGGAGGATATTTTTGTAGAATATTGGCAAGGAACAAGGCTTGGGAGGAGTGAAGAGAAGAGGGAGTGATGGGTGGTTTTATAGTGTAAGAGAGGAGGGTTTTCATAATATTATAATAATTAATTTATTGTTTCTTTACAAGACAAGAAATAGTAAGTATTAAATGACAAATAATAGTAAAAAATTCAGGTGAGTTCAAACCAATTTCCATTTACATCATCCATGACTCAATAATGATGTATACATTCCGGTTTCAACATTTATTGTGAATTATCATATTTTACTATTCATCAAAAATTCATTTATTTTATAAAAATATTAAAAATTTTCCATAATTTTGTTGACATTTAAAATCCAAAAAGGAAATATATTTTTGGAAATAGATTTTCTAAATATATTTATTTTAATTTTAAAATAAAATCATTATATATTCATCAATATCTACATTAAATATAAAACTCATTTTATAACACCTTGAAAAATTAATCAAGGTCCCATAAAATTATAATTTAACCTTAAAGAAATAAAGTAACAATTTATGATTAAATTTTATGAAAAACAATTTCCATTTTAAATTATTAAATTAATCCTAAAATTGTAAATAATTTTTTTTGACAATACAAAAATAAAAATTCTTATACTATGATGAATTTTTCACTTTTAAGATGACTAAATTCTTTTTTTACATTCATGGGAAAAGATTATTTTTTTGTCACATTTTCTATTCATTATTATTCATTACTATTCATAAAGTTATGATACTATTCATAATGGTATGTTACTATTCATAAAACATTATGTTTGTCTTATAAAACTCCGAATCACTTACTGATCACAAATGTAGATGACTATTTTTGAAAATTAAAACACCAAAGTGATAAACTTATGTTTAAAGGTCACATAGTACTTAGTATTTAATTGTTTTTTGACTTCATGTAATTATACGTCAAAATTATAATAAGGGATTCCATTGAAAACTTTGGGTCATTACAATTTGGTCTAACCAATCCTCTTACAATCTATATAGATTTAATGAAAAGTCTTTACCATGAGTATCTTGAAACCACTGGGGTAGTATTTGTGGTTGAAATCATTTATTACTCTATGCACATGGATAATCGTGTTCAGCATCAGAGAAAGGTTTTGGAATTATTGAGAAATCAAGGAGTTCATTCCAAGCTATTGAAATATTATTTCTGAATTTCAGAAGTGATGTTGATGGGACATGTGTTGGCAGAAAATGGTACTCCTTTGAGCCTGAGAAGACGAAAGCTATTCTATCATGGGGATAACCACATAATGTTTTTAGTTTCATATCTTATTGGTTTTTGTTGGATATTAACACTTTTTTGAAAAGGAAATCTCAAAGATGTATTAAATGATCAGTTTTATAACTCTTAAGGGAGTAAATATTTATTGTAAGAGAAATGTCAGAGTTATTTTGTTGAGATTAAACATCTATTGACTACATCACTAGTATTGAACCTTTTGAAGACATGATAGGGAAATGTGGTCTTCTATGATGCATGACATTTAGTTTTGGGTTGTGTTATTATGTGGAATGATAAATTCATTGTCTATGGGTCCCAACAGCTTAGTGCCCCTGAGAAGAATTTTCTGACCCATGACCTTGAACTAATATTTGGTAGGCATTCACTCAATAGTTTGCGACATTTCCTTTTCAAATAATTGCTTACCCTGTTTCCCGACCATGATATATTGAGTTATATCTTCGCTAAAAAATATTCAAATCTATTATAAAGGAATTGGGTGTAATAACTAAAATATTTTTAAAATAACATCACCTATACCCTGGGGAAGGGGAATGAAATCACATAATATTTTACCTGGAAACTTCCATCATAGTTTATGAAAAAATCATCATTAGAGAGTATCTTGATTGAACTTTTTGAATTGTTTTATATTATAGTCCAAGAATCTTGGAATATGGTTATTTATTCCTGTGTTCATTTGAAATTTTTTCTTCTTGATATGAATTTTCCGAAAAAATATGTTGTTAATGAATTTTTTATCACTATAGACTCTGTTTTTGACAGGGAGACCATTGCATGGTGGGAGATCCCCATAATGGTTATTATAGGATTTTATAATTTTTTGTGCTACAATGGTAAGAAAATCTATATTTTTGGATATCAAAAATTCATAGTGCGCAATCTACCAAAAAATTATGAATATATTATAAGAAATATGGGATTGATTCTACCTGATAGATATGAGACATGGAATCATGGATTTATACTCTTAGTGGTATACTGTTCGGTGAGCCACCATCTTTTTTCACTGTTCGATGAGCCACTATTGGGTGCCATCATTTAGTGGGACACCATGTGGTGCCACTATTTGGTGAGTTTCTATTTAGTGTCCCTATTTTGTGCGCCACCATTTGTTATCGCCGTTTGGTGTGCCAATGTTTAGAAAACTATTTTTTAACTCCCAAATTATGAAAATGATACCTCCTAGTACTCCAATAACACTAGATATTCTCAAATGAATGTCCTAGAGGGTACCTTGTCATTACATCAGATGCCTCTCAAACTATTATCATCCTTGAGAATTAAAAACTAAACCCAGAAGGAAGAGGGGTTCAAACAACAGCCTCATAAGATATCTCTCAAGGATAAAAAATCTTCTATTGTTCGATGTGTGGGGTGAAAACCTGGACATCCAATAACATATCTCTGACATCTACTGCCCCAAAAAACACACAACATGAAAATCCATTCTACTCGAACATGTGAAACATGTAATTCCATCCAAGATGTAATGATACTATCAACTTTTAGTGGCACTGACTCACCAGCACAAGTTCAATCACATCCACATTAATGTATCTTGATTTGGGGATAGGTCCTCCCCTCTTAATCCAGCTAGATTTTATCATATTCCACATAAGAAATAAAAAAAATAATCTCATAGAAAACAACGTCTGATAATTACTTCACAAAAAACACACGAAAAATAATCAAAATAACTCTAGTACTAGGACACATCTACACCTCATGCTCCAATGTACTATTCTGGAGGCCACCATGACTCCATAATCAACACACCAATGGAATGGTTTGCCCATGAGACACCTTCTCTCAATGATCTTGGATCCCTTCTGGACACTCCACGAATGTTGCATTTTCCTCGATATCCAACTCTCCCCAATAAGTGTCTTGGGAGTCATCTTGGTGATATCGATGAAGGTGGGATACATGAAAGATGTTGCGGATCCTCCCCAACTGCGGTGGAAATTTCAGATGATATGCCACCTCTCCAATTTATCTAAACACCTTGAAAGGTATGATGAACCTATGATAAAGCTTTCCCCCCTCTGGGAAAGATCCATTTTCCATGTCAAGGGGACACCTTCAAGAATACATGGTCCCAAGCCTCAATCTCTAATTTCCTTCTCTGAGGATTGACATTTATCATCCATCAATGCTTCACTGCATTCATCATCTCATGGAAAAGATGAACCTTCTTTGTCATACTCAGTAGCATGTATGGACCATGAACAGTCACCACCCCAACATTCATCCATCATAAGGGTGAACAACACTATATCTCTTATAAAGCCACAAATGGAGCCACACTAATTAGAGAGTGATAAGTGTTATAGTATGAAAACTCCACCTTGGTAAAATGTCACACCAAGGACCCACTAATGTCCATAGCACATTCCTACAACATATCCTTCTTTTTTGGTTGGTCCTCTCTGTTTTCCCATCAGTCTGATGGTGGAATGCATTGTTGAGGCGTATCTTACTACCGAAATCATGTTTCAATCCCATTCAGAGTCATGATGTAATATTTGTATCCTGATCTGAGATGATGGATCTTGGAATTTAATGTATCCTCACCACCTCATCCACATACCTCTGCACTAAGGCATCCATAATGCTCAATTACATTATCACTAAGATGGTATCCAACTTGATCATCTGATCCACTACCAAAAATATTACATGGAATCCTCTTAGATCCTTGGCTAAGACTATGAAAAAATCCATTGTCATGTCATCCCACTTCCTCTTGGGGACATCTAAGGGATGAAATAGACCACTGAGAACACGGTGCTCACCCTTCACTTTCTGGAACAATAATCACTTTGCCACTGACTGCATTATCCTGTTCCACAAGAAATGTTCCATCAATCCCCAATACATCTTGGAAACTCTTTGGTGTAATGATACATGTGAACTTTGAAAATATATGGAGAACATCCTCACACATCACTACTGAAATGAGTAGATTCCCACAACATAACATCTAATTATGACCATCATTTGACCATCCCTCCCGAGCATCTCCCTAGTCAACATGATCACGCATCACCTCCACCTCTATGCCTCCCTAAAAATAATCCTCCACATTTCAAATTAGAGGAGACTACACTATCAACTGAAATAGATATCCTCAATCTCCATCCATTCTCACATTTAATTTCAAGGTATCCAACTATTCCATCACCCTACAAGTGTCTGCATATTCATGAACTACCTACATCAATTACTTTATACTCAAATCATCTGTCATGAAATTTCTTTTCCCTAAGGTGTAATAGGTATCAAAATCCAAATATCCAATAAACTCTATACACCTTCACTATCGCAAGTTAAGATCTCAATAGAAATGATATACCACAAGATCTTGTTATTTTTGAAGACCACAAACCACTCCCTGATAAAGTAATTGTGCCAGAACATCAGCTAAAAAATGACAGATACATATTCCAGATCATGGATGGAATATTTATGTTCACGGGGATGTAATTTCCTAGACCCATAAGATATCACTTCACATTACTACCTCAACATACTACCCAAGCCCAGATTTGAAGTGTCAAAAAACACTTAGAACATCACCCCTTCCTCTAAAAAATGGTTCGTCAGAGCACTGAACAAATTCCCCTTTATATAGGTATAATATTCCAAAAACTTTTCACCCTATAGAAAGGCTTGGATTTTATAGTCAGGTATGTAAATGTTGCTACAACGAGAGAGAAATCAGGTACAAATATCTAGTAGAAGATTACCACACTGATAGAAATTTGAACTTCTTCCACATTATTTTATGATTCCAAAGAAATAACATCCTTGAACATTGATGGGTCCACCACAACACCTTGTTGAGATACCACATTCCAAAGGAAGTGAACCTCCCATGTCCACAACATGTACTTGGACTTCTTTCTCTAGAGCTGGTGGTGCCAATGGATCTCTATGAACATCAAAATACTTTTGGTATGATCCTCCTCAAATCATTAGTAGATAAGAATTTCATCAATGAAAATGATGATGGATCATTCCAGAAACTCTTAAAAAACATATTTCATGATCCCCAAGAACACTGCTAGCACATTCTTAACACCAAACATCATAACTTTGGACTCAAAATGGCAAGACCTACACCTAAAAGTAGTCTACATGATATCACCTGACGTCACACTTAATTTATGATTCCTATAACATAGACCAATCTTGGAAAAAATAATTTCTGCCCTCAACTAGTCGAAATGATCATCTATCCTTGGGAGAGGGTAACAGTTCCTGACTATTACCTGGTTAAACCTCCAGTTGTCTATACGAAACCACAAACCACCATCCACCTTCTTCGGATATAAGACCAAAGTTCCCCAAGATGACATTTTGGGATGGATAAATCCCTTCCTCGTTATATTTTCAATCTGAATATATAAATACCTCAACAAAAAAGGCACCATCGAATAAAGACCCATCAAAATCGGAGAAGCACCAGGATGAAAGTATTTCTCAAACACAAAGTCATGTTTGTTGGGGGCGGGTAGAGTCACAAACTATTCAGAAAAAACATACAAGTACATCTTGAAGACCCTTGGATTCCCCACCATCTAACATTCTATCAATCCCATGAACAGATTAGTTAACATGGAATGAAAAGGATCCATGTGCTGGCTACCCACCCAATAGCTATGTTTGCTAACGAAATTTATTCACTATCATTTATCTTCTGAACGCAAAAACCTTCTCCAGAAGCCATAAACAATAGAATTAAAAAACAACAACTCATCAGTGCAATTGATGACATTGTACAAATTCATATATAACAGGAAGAGATCCCCACTGGACTGATGTGGCCCCAACATCAGTATACATCCCCGGAAAACCGCAAATATATTGGTCTGACCTCTGACTGGAGTACTCAATGCTAGGTAGATGGAAAATATCTCTATGTATAGTCCCAAGGTGAGGCCTATAGAATGTAAAATGAAGTAAGGAGGACCTCAAGAATTGAAAAAATTACAATGAAGAGTGCCAAAAAAGAACCGTACCTCGAATGATCTCTGGCCCCGTTGGAACAGCTTCCTCCGCAGTGTGAAATTGACCATGACTAGATCATCTACCAATATTCTATCGACCACCCACCCATACATGCCCTGGTTGAGGTCCCTGAGGAGAAACCTCATGTCAGCCTCCTCCTGTACCATCCACCCTTAGTGGAGTAGTGGCATGTTGTCCCTACAGAAGGAAAGTCCTGGTTGGAAACTGCTATAGAGGCTAGTGCGAAACTTGGACAACTCCACCATACTGAGAATAAGTCATGAACTATACCTTGAGGTTACCAGGTCCTCCACAAGATAAAATACTCAACATGAGGTCCGTGGGAAATGGGATTAGACTAGAGGGTTGTAATTGAAATAGCTGGGTTCGGCTCCCCACTTTCCAAAACCTGGAAGGCCCTGATGGTGGAGAATTGCTGCTGACAGGCATCCCCTTTGAAAAACATTACTGACATAACTCTCACAATATAACTCCTTGAAAGTTCGTCATTTCCACTAGCTCATACATTTTTTGAACCTCAATGTATGTCAGAAGGGGGATGGGAGTTACCACATACTGAAGGGAAGGGTGGAGTTGATCATCTATGATCCTCGACTGTGCCTCATCATCCAAAAATATGTCCAGAGAAAAATATTGGAGAGGTAAAGACCCGTAAAATTCAAGGGAAATTTTTTTCATAATTTTCTTTAGAATTTTACAAGAGCGCGGTTTCAGACGGCACCTGATTCCGAGGCCTGGAGTGCCCGAAATTTATTTCCGAAGTTTGGCTCGGGTACGTTCAGTGAACGAACGAGCGGGAATTCCTAACTTTTGATCCGGTGCTCGGAATTGAAATCTGAGGGCACCGATGAACTCGCAGCGCCGATATTCGCTTAAAGAGACCTTTTCAGGAGTTGCGTTTGTTGCGAGTTGAAAGTTATTTTTGGGGTTTTCAGTTGAGTTAAATAAAATTTGTGTAAGACAAATTTTATTTTAACTTATTAAAAACCTACCAAAGGAGGTTGGAAGTGGGACCCACACCCACTTAACCTCCCTTGGGAGGATTAAGTGTGGTGGGGCCCACACGAACCCCTAGACTTTTCAAGTTCCCTTAACCCCCTCTTAATTGGCTTAAGTTACTCTTAATTAATTTTGGGGGTTAACTCTTTTGAATTTCAAACTTTTGAAATTCTTTTATGTTTTGTAATAATAAAATAAGATGTTATATTATTTTATTATGGGTTGTTGGATTGTCCCCTTGAGAGATTTTTGAGAGCTTCCTCTTCATCTTCAAGCTCTGACGAAGAACGTAGAACGATCAAACTCCGACGAAGAACGACGCCTCTCTTCTTCGTCCTCGGTGTCAACAAGAGGAAACGCCGCTTCCTCTTCGGACCTTCTTCGTCGGCATACGAAGATTCGACAACGACTCTTCCTCCGCGACACAGATATTCCACGACTCCGTCAACGTGCGACTATCAAGGTAAGGGTTCTTGAGTTCGTTGTTTCCTTTTTATTTGACTTTCCTCGAGACTTGACGTAGAACGCTCAAGTTCCGACGAAGAACGCCGCTCCGCTCTTCTTCGTCTTCGGTGTCAACGAGAGAGAACACCGCACCTTCCTCGGACAACCTTCGTCGGCGTACAAGGATTCGCCAATGACGTGCCTCTTCGGACGCGCCTCTTCGTCGTTGAATTTGACGAACGACGACCGCGTCGCCCGACCTCCGCGACGTCGTCTTCCGCGGAACGTAGAACAATCTTCGAACCTTATACCAAGGTAGGGGATGTGGTTTTAATATTTAATTATCTCATTCTTGCTCGTGGTTCGTATGACTAACGTGAGGATGTTGTTTATTTAAAGTTGCGTTATTATTATTAACGTGAGGGGGCCGGACCGCATGAACACGGCCGAACCCCCTCCAACGTTCTTGTTTGTTCTTGCGGGTGGAAGCAAGTGGCGTGGTGCCGTCGCACCACGCGGATGATCATGCGTTTATTTTACGCAACGCCGTCGCGCGCACTCCATGGAAGAAACATCAAGAACGAGACGCCGTCGCGCCGCGTTGAAAGAAATTAAAGTGCGGCGGAGGGGCGCGGTGCCGTCGCACCGCGCCGGATGACGAACGCCGCGGCCGGTTCCGGGCCGCGGCGGGACGAGGAGACCGCGGCCGGTTCCGGGCCGCGGCGGTAGAGAAGACCGGCGGCCGGGCCGCCGGCGTCGGAAGCCGAAGAGGGGACCGGATTTTTCCGGTCCCGTTGGAGAAAACCGGCCGGCCAGCTGGCCGACCAGATGACAATAAACCGGGGGAATTAATCCCCCGGCCACTTCATGAAACCCCCTCTTAAAGAGGGGGCGGTTATCTTATGGGGCGCAAAGCCCCCCCGTTTCTGCCAATCAAAGCCCCCCCACTTGAGGGGGGGGGGGGGGGGGGGGCGATTCTTGAGGGAAGGGGGAAGCCAGCCCCCTTGGTTCGGCGCCAGCAGGCCCCCCCACGTGAGGGGGGGGGGGGGCTTCTTTAAAAAAAAGGGGGCGCGGCCCTTGTGCCGCGCCGCCCCTCCAAAAAACGCGGGGCTTAGCGCCCGCGTGCGCAGCCTCGCCGCGGCCCGCCGCCGCCGCCCACCGCCGCCGCGCCGCCGCCGCCGCCGCCGCCCGCCGCCGCCGCCCGCCGCCGCCGCGCCGCCGCCGCCCGCCGCCGCCGCCCGCCGCACCGCCGCCGCCCGCCGCCGCCGGCCCCCGCGCCGCCCAGGGGGGGGGGGGGGGTCGGGCCGGGTCGGCCCGGACCCGGACCCCCCCGTTTCGAACCAGTTTTGGTTTTTGGCTCATAACTTGAGCCTCGGACCTCCAAACGACGAACCGTCTGCGGCAACACGATCCTTGGATCGAGACGGTCGTTTCGGTATATCGCACTCAAGGTTTCGGGTTACTTTGAGTTCGGCCGGGTTGGTTCGTTCACGAAACCAACCGGGCCTTCGGAGCGGAAACGCTCATATCTTGAGCCACGAACGTCCGATTGACGCGCCGTCAGTCGCGTTGCGTTTCTCTTAATGAGACGGATCTTTTGGAATACTCCGCCCGAGGTTTGGACGCAGGTGGAGTACGGTCGGGTTGGTTTTGCCATAAAAACCAACCGGGCCCCGGAAACGAAAAAGCCAATAACTCACAGACCGGGCGTCCGATTGACGCGCCGTCTGTTTCGTTGACTTCCTCTTGATGAGACGGAACTTTTGACATACTCCGCCCGAGTTTTGGATGCAGTCGGAGTATGGCCGGGTTGGATTGTACTCGAAATCCAACCGGGCCCCTGGAACGGGAAAGCTAATATCTTTCAGACAGGACGTCCGTTTGACGAACCGTCAGCGGCGTTGGTGGTTACGTTGAGTAACGGTCCCTTTGAGTATACCCTATGGGAGTTCGGGGTAGAGTTGAGATACGGCCGGGATTGGTTTCGCTCTCGAAACCAACCGGGCCCCTGGGACGAAAAGGCTAATAACTCACAGACCGGGCGTCCGATCGACGCACCGTCTGTTGCGTTGAGACCCCTGTGACGAGATGGACCTTTGAGACACTTCTTCGTGGGACTTTGAGATACTTGGAGTATCGACCTGTAGCTCGTGGAGCGGACCCTCCCAGTGACGAGCGTGCGAAGTACGGAGACCGTGTAGCTGGCTGAGACCTGACGACTGCTTGACCGACTCGACTTGGAGTGAGTCGACTAGCCCAGTGGACGGAGCACTACTTTCTGAGGTGCAGACCCATGGCGGACGGAGCACTACCTGTGTGACAGTGTAGACCCGTGGTGCTCGTCCGGAGAGTACCTCAGCAGGCTACTAGGGGGTGTGCACTACGGTGTTTGGGTGACATACCTCGGCGGGAAGCACTACTGTGTTTGGGTGGCTGGCCCGCAGTACTCGACAGGAGGAGTACTTCAGCAGTCTTAGGTTAGTGAGCAGTACCTCGGAGTCGTGACAGGACCACTGTACACTCTAGAGACGGAGCTCTTCAGCAGTTACGGTTTCGTTAATGAAAATCCTGGTTTGAGCTGAGACTTTCGACCTTGTGTTTACCTCATGATTGAGATGGGTCACTTGCTAACTTTGGTATATGTATGGGCATATACCCGAGTAGTGGTTATCCGACGTTTTCACAATCCTTGTGTTTCCTCATGTTTGAGATGGGTTACTTGATAACTTAGGTATATGTATGGGCATATACCTAAGTAGAGTTTATCTGTTGAGATCTTCTTGTGTTTATCCTTGTTGGTTTTAGTGAGACCTTGAGGGTCTCGGGGTCCCTACTGAGTATCGTTATACTCACCCCTGCACGGGCTATGCCCGCACCTCGTTGTGTTGGTTGCAGACGACGGACAGTGCTGACAGAAGCCGAAGGTTCGAGGACTGGACGGTACCTGGAGGTGGACTATACGACGAGGCGGTACCCGGAGGTGGACCACTGGGCGGAACATACTCGGAGCGGATGGCGGGACCCGAGGAGCAGAGGAGCTATCTGTACCCACCCTTCAGGTGGGATTTCCAGTGGACATCTCAGCGTAGCAGCTTTACTTTTCAGTCGCTGTTTTCCCTTTCGAGTTGTACTTTACAGTTGGGCTTGTATTTCCGGCCCCTTTTTACTTTTCAGCTCTTCTTTTTGTACTTAGTGTTTTACTTCCGCTTGTACTCTGTGGTGCTTGTTTTCTTTTATAAAGGCAATGCCTTCCCAGTTATCGGGATTTTACGCCTTTGGTGCTAGTCGCCAGCCCCTGGCCTATGGAAGGCGGGCTTGGGGTAGTCACGGCACGGGCCCCGAGGACGGGTCGTGACAAATTGGTATCAGAGGTGGTCGGTTCTACCGCATACTCTGATCTTTCTTTCTGTGAAGCAATAGTGTTGAGAGTACCGAGTGTGGTTTTCAGTTCAGGGAGTCCAGTGTTGGTGCGGGCGGCCGACGTATCCATACACCAGGACCCTAACAACTGATTTCCGACTTTGTGCACGAAAACACTGATTGCGTGTGTGTTTTCAAAGGTTTTTCCCCTTAAAACAGCTCAAACCAGGTCAGCTCACCAGGTATAATCGTTTGATCGTGTTACGTTGTTTCTTTCAGGATGGCCCCACGACGGCAGCCAGTTAGGTTTCCAAGAATCGAACGTGACGACAGCCCACCGAGCGACGAGGCCTCGGTGCAGGGCCCTTTGTCAGCAGTGGCACCGGCGGTAGCTCTACCCGCCGAGCCCCCGATGCTTCCAGCAGCAGCCGCTGACGATGCACGTCGCCTCAGCGCACTGCATGAGTTTCAGCGCCAGCGACCGCCCAGGTTTCGCGGGGAGACGGATCCCCAGGCTGCAGAGGACTGGCTGGAGGCAGTGGTACGAGTGTTTAGGCTAGTGAGGACACCAGCAGACCTCATGGTGATCCTCACTGCGAGCCTACTACACGCAGCAGCAGGACGATGGTGGAGCTTGATGCTCCAGGTGCACGATGAGACATCTCTACTTTGGACGGACTTTGAGAGCCTCTTCCGCTCGGAGTTCGTCCCAGCCACCCTTCGTGCGGTACGTATCTAGGAGCTTCTGCAGCTGCGGCAGGGCAGCATGACGGTCGCTCAGTACTCGGCGAGATTTACCGATCTCTCGCGCTACTCGACCGACATGGTACGAGACCCATTCTTCCGGGCCTGGACCTTCGAGCAGGGTTTGAGACACGAGATCAGGGCATCGCTGATCTCCCTCAGCTTACCGACTCAGACAGGAGTACTGGAGCGGGCCCTTCTGATTGATAGCTTCTTTGCTGAGTCTTCACCAGCACAGCGACCCACCGCAGGGCGGCACGTAGCGGAGTCTTCGGTAGCAGGTAGCCGACAGATGACTCAGGGGTCCAGACAGACCAGACCTTCAGGCAGACGACCTCAGGGCACTGGCTCAGCAGTGCAGGGCACACAGCGCGGAGCCAGTCTTTTGACTGGAAGACAGTGCTTTGCATGCGGCGGGCAAGGCCACATGGCTCGTGACTGCCCGACCCGCCATGCGGAGGAGCAGCAGACGGTTGAGGAACCACCTAGGCAGAGGCAGAGGTTCGACCGTGGCGGTCCGCAGGGAGGAGGCGGACGAGGCAGAGGAGCTGGCCGAGCAGCAGGTGGTGGACGACGCTTTGAGGCTCTGCCACCACCACCACCAGGAGGTCCACCCCGACCACAGGGAATAGGTGAAAATGTGAGAGCACAGCTTCAGGCGGCTGAAGCTTACGATCATGGAGCTTTGGGAGCAGGTGGACAGGGGAGGAACTAGTGGATACGTCTTTTGTACTTCTAGTTCCATGTTGATGTTGCTTTTGTGTAGCGTCTTGTATTATGAGCTGCAATAATAAAAGACGCATCCTTTGTGATGTTTTCATTCCTGTCCTCTTTTGTGATGTTACTAAGAGGTTCCAGTTGACTGTTGACTTGACCCTCACTTGTGAGACATCTACTAGAGGAGACCAGTTACCACACAATGATGCCGACAGTGTGACTCAACCCTTGGAGGCGAGAGTAACGGTTGGATCTCTTAGTAGTAGCGTCGAGGCCTGACGACGTCATCCTTGGTATGGATTAATATCATCCATGTTAGGATTGACTGTTTTAGGAAAATAATGTGGTTCATCCAGGGGATGAGACCAGGTTTCTTTTATCGGCAAAGAAGAAATCTTGCAGCTCTTGTGGGACCAGAGATGGTCCGGGCCACGTCGGAGGAGGTCCATGTCATCCAGGAGCGGATGAGGACAACACAGAGCCGGCAGAAGTCATACGCTGACAGGAGGCAGAGGCCACTAGAGTTCGAGGATGGTGACCACGTCTTCTTGCGGGTCTCACCTCGACGTGGTATTCAGAGATTTGGCCGAGGCGAAAAGTTATCTCCGCGCTTCATCAGACCCTTCCAGGTCCTCAGCAGGGTAGGTGAGGTGGCTTATCGCCTGGCTCTACCACCTCAGTTACACCGGGTGCACGACGTCTTCTACGTGTCTCAGCTGAGGAGATACGTGCACGACCCGATGCACATCTTGACCATGGGGAGCTTGACGTTGACGATGGGGCGACTTTTACGGAGGTTCCGGTGGAGATAGAGGATCGACAGGAGCGGGTCCTACATGGGTGATCGATTCCACTTGTGCGTAACAGATGGCGGCACGAGAATCTCCAGGAGAGCACATGGGAGCGGGAGGCTCAGATGCGTGCTCAGTACCCTCTTTTGTTTCCCTAGTTTTTGTTGTATCTTTACGGGGACGTAAAGCCCTGAGGTGGGAGTAATGTAAAGACCCGTAAAATTCAAGGGAAATTTTTTTCATAATTTTCTTTAGAATTTTACAAGAGCGCGGTTTCAGACGGCACCTGATTCCGAGGCCCGGAGTGCCCGGAATTAATTTCCGAAGTTTGGCTCGGGTACGTTCAGTGAACGAACGAGCGGGAATTCCTAACTTTTGATCCGGTGCTCGGAATTGAAATCCGAGGGCACCGATGAACTCGCAGCGCCGATATTCGCTTAAAGAGACCTTTTCAGGAGTTGCGTTTGTTGCGAGTTGAAATTTAGTTTTGGGGTTTTCAGTTGAGTTAAATAAAATTTGTGTAAGACAAATTTTATTTTAAATTATTAAAAACCTACCAAAGGAGGTTGGAAGTGGGACCCACACCCACTTAACCTCCCTTGGGAGGATTAAGTGTGGTGGGGCCCACACGAACCCCTAGACTTTTCAAGTTCCCTTAACCCCCCTCTTAATTGGCTTAAGTTACTCTTAATTTATTTTGGGGGTTAACTCTTTTGAATTTCAAACTTTTGAAATTCTTTTATGTTTTGTAATAATAAAATAAGATGTTATCTTATTTTATTATGGGTTGTTGGATTGTCCCCTTGAGAGCTTTTTGAGAGCTTCCTCTTCATCTTCAAGCTCTGACGAAGAACGTAGAACGCTCAAACTCCGACGAAGAACGACGCCTCTCTTCTTCGTCCTCGGTGTCAACAAGAGGAAACGCCGCTTCCTCTTCGGACCTTCTTCGTCGGCATACGAAGATTCGACAACGACTCTTCCTCCGCGACACCGATATTCCACGACTCCGTCAACGTGCGACTATCAAGGTAATGGTTCTTGAGTTCGTTGATTCCTTTTTATTTGACTTTCCTCGAGACTTGACGTAGAACGCTCAAGTTCCGACGAAGAACGCCGCTCCGCTCTTCTTCGTCTTCGGTGTCAACGAGAGAGAACACCGCACCTTCCTCGGACAACCTTCGTCGGCGTACAAGGATTCGCCAACGACGTGCCTCTTCGGACGCGCCTCTTCGTCGTTGAATTTGACGAACGACGACCGCGTCGCCCGACCTCCGCGACGTCGTCTTCCGCGGAACGTAGAACAATCTTCGAACCTTATACCAAGGTAGGGGATGTTGTTTTAATATTTAATTATCTCATTCTTGCTCGCGGTTCGTATGACTAATGTGAGGATGTTGTTTATTTAAAGTTGCGTTATTATTATTAACGTGAGGGGGCCGGACCGCACGAACACGACCGAACCCCCTCCAACGTTCTTGTTTGTTATTGCGGGTGGAAGCAAGTGGCGTGGTGCCGTCGCACCACGCGGATGATCGTGCGTTTATTTTACGCAACACCGTCGCGCGCACTCCATGGAAGAAACATCAAGAACGCGACGCCGTCGCGCCGCGTTGAAAGAAATTAAAGTGCGGCGGAGGGGCGCGGTGCCGTCGCACCGCGCCGGATGACGAACGCCGCGGCCGGTTCCGGGCCGCGGCGGGATGAGGAGACCGCGGCCAGTTCCGGGCCGCGGCGGTAGAGAAGACCGGCGGCCGGGCCGCCGGCGTCGGAAGCCGAAGAGGGGACCGGATTTTTCCGGTCCCGTTGGAGAAAACCGGCCGGCCAGCTGGCCGGCCGGATGACAATAAACCGGGGGAATTAATCCCCCGGCCACTTCATGAAACCCCCTCTTAAAGAGGGGGCGGTTATCTTATGGGGGGCAAAGCCCCCCCGTTTCTGCCAATCAAAGCCCCCCCACTTGAGGGGGGGGGGGGGCGGTTCTTGAGGGAAGGGGGCAGCCAGCCCCCTTGGTTCGGCGCCAGCAGGCCCCCCCACGTGAGGGGGGGGGGGGGGCTTCTTTAAAAAAAAGGGGGCGCGGCCCTTGTGCCGCGCCGCCCCTCCAAAAAACGCGGGGCTTAGCCCCCGCGTGCGCAGCCTCGCCGCGGCCCGCCGCCGCCGCCCGCCGCCGCTGCGCCGCCGCCGCCGCCCGCCGCACCGTCGCCGCCCGCCGCCGCCGGCCGCCACCGCCGGCCACCGCGCCGCCCAGGGGGGGGGGGGGTCGGGGCGGGTCGGCCCGGACCCGGACCCCCCCGTTTCGAACCAGTTTTGGTTTTTGGCTCATAACGTGAGCCTCGGACCTCCGAACGACGAACCGTCTGCGGCAACGCGATCCTTGGATCGAGACGGTCGTTTCGGTATATCGCACTCAAGGTTTCGGGTTACTTTGAGTTCGGCCGGGTTGGTTCGTTCACGAAACCAACCGGGCCTTCGGAGCGGAAACACTCATATCTTGAGCCACGAACGTCCGATTGACGCGCCGTCAGTCGTGTTGCGTTTCTCTTAATGAGACGGATCTTTTGGCATACTCTGCCCGAGGTTTGGACGCAGGTGGAGTACGGTCGGGTTGGTTTTGCCTTAAAAACCAACCGGGCCCCGGAGACGAAAAAGCCAATAACTCACAGACCGGGCGTCCGATTGACGCGCCGTCTGTTTCGTTGACTTCCTCTTGATGAGCCGGAACTTTTGACATACTCTGCCCGAGTTTTGGATGCAGTCGGAGTATGGCCGGGTTGGATTGTACTCGAAATCCAACCGGGCCCTTGGAACGGGAAAGCTAATATCTTTCAGACAGGACGTCCGTTTGACGAACCGTCAGCGGCGTTGGTGGTTACGTTGAGTAACGGTCCCTTTGAGTATACCCTATGGGAGTTCGGGGTACAGTTGAGATACGGCCGGGATTGGTTTCGCTCTCGAAACCAACCGGGCCCCTGGGACGAAAAGGCTAATAACTCACAGACCGGGCGTCCGATCGACGCGCCGTCTGTTGCGTTGAGACCCCTGTGACGAGACGGACCTTTGAGACACTTCTTCGTGGGACTTTGAGATACTTGGAGTATCGACCTGTAGCTCGTGGATCGGACCCTCCCAGTGACGAGCGTGCGAAGTACGGAGACCGTGTAGCTGGCTGAGACCTGACGACTGCTTGACCGACTCGACTTGGAGTGAGTCGACTAGCCCAGTGGACGGAGCACTACTTTCTGAGGTGGAGACCCATGGCGGACGGAGCACTACCTGTGTGACAGTGCAGACCCGCGGTGCTCGTCCGGAGAGTACCTCAGCAGGCTACTAGGGGGTGTGCACTACGGTGTTTGGGTGACATACCTCGGCGGGAAGCACTACTGTGTTTGGGTGGCTGGCCCGCAGTACTCGACAGGAGGAGTACTTCAGCAGTCTTAGGTTAGTGAGCAGTACCTCGGAGTCGTGACAGGACCACTGTACACTCTAGAGACGGAGCTCTTCAGCAGTTACGGTTTCGTTAATGAAAATCCTGGTTTGAGCTGAGACTTTTGACCTTGTGTTTACCTCATGATTGAGATGGGTCACTTGCTAACTTTGGTATATGTATGGGCATATACCCGAGTAGTGGTTATCCGACGTTTTCACAATCCTTGTGTTTCCTCATGTTTGAGATGGGTTACTTGATAACTTAGGTATATGTATGGTCATATACCTAAGTAGAGTTTATCTGTTGAGATCTTCTTGTGTTTATCCTTGTTGGTTTTAGTGAGACCTTGAGGGTCTCGGGGTCCCTACTGAGTATCGTTATACTCACCCCTGCACGGGCTATGCCCGCACCTCGTTGTGTTGGTTACAGACGACGGACAGTGCTGACAGAAGCCGAAGGTTCGAGGACTGGACGGTACCTGGAGGTGGACTATACGACGAGGCGGTACCCGGAGGTGGACCACTGGGCGGAACATACTTGGAGCGGAAGGCGGGACCCGAGGAGCAGAGGAGCTATCTGTACCCACCCTTCAGGTGTGATTTCCAGTGGACATCTCAGCGTAGCAGCTTTACTTTTCAGTCGCTGTTTTCCCTTTCGAGTTGTACTTTACAGTTGGGCTTGTGTTTCCGGCCCCTTTTTACTTTTCAGCTCTTCTTTTTGTACTTAGTGTTTTACTTCCGTTTGTACTCTGTGGTGCTTGTTTTCTTTTATAAAGGCAATGCCTTCCCAGTTATCAGGATTTTACGCCTTTGGTGCTAGTCGCCAGCCCCTGGCCTATGGAAGGCGGGCTTGGGGTAGTCACGGCACGGGCCCCGAGGACGGGTTGTGACAGGAGATTCTGGAACATGATCCCTAACTCCCTAACTGACATAATCCCCTAATAGAGAAATAGTAGCTCCTGCCTCTTCTCAGCCTTCATTGTAAATGAAAGGACTTCTTCCCAGGACACCTTCTCAAAGTTATCCAATGAAACATCAGTCTCATTCCTCTTGTATAGGTAAAAATTCCACCACTAATTTTTTTCCACCCTCATCTAGTTCACCGATAGAGGATCCCAATACTATATCAAATCCCAGAACATGTTGAAGGAAATAAACATATCTTTGAGACAACTCTCCATCTCTACATCTGATACCCTACCCCCGTAAATTCCTAGAATATGCTGCTAGAAGGCATGAAGCATCTTTTTCCACTTGTCTTCCCCCATTGGTTCATCCCTCTGCTGATTGGCCAGATTTTCCTATACTACCATCACTACCTGACCCACTCATGGATGATGAAATGGTGACATAGATGAAAGGTAAACAATGAACTCCTATTCCTGAGTAGTATGAAATTTATTTAGATTTCTTTTTACCTCATTTAATATTTTAATTTCCCAAAAATGACCAAGAAAAATAAGAGCACATGTCATTATAATGTGTGTACCTACACTATGGTCTCTACCCCTCATTTTGTGTAGCCCCATTTGATCATTCGGAAATCTTAGAGTCTTTGGGTTGGATCATAAAGGCCTCTAAAATCCCATGTCCTACCCAGTCATCCTTGGACTATGTCACACAGCATGATCACCTAACACTATTTCCCTACCGACCCAGGAAATCATCCCTGTTCCTAACACCAAAATCCATCCTATATCTCAACATATCATTTGATACCATTATTTCAGAACTCACCTTCATCTAGATGAGGGAAGGTATAGAAAGATGCTGATACCTTCCTTCTTGAAGGTGAATGAGAGATAATGCCCCCTGATTCCCTCCTCTAGTAGGACTACCAAGGGTATACAAATATCACAAAAAATGGGAGGCATTACCCTTTTTATATTAACAAATACTGGGAGATAAGATTCATTAGCCTCCAAAAACTCCAAGACACTTATATATAAAGAAACCAAAATCCATACCGAACGCATGTTTATGTTAAATCCATGAGAAATAGAAATAAATATCCATAGTACCAAAAATAACTAGATAGAAACATTGGAACTATCCCCAACGTCCAATCTAGTAAGCTCCAGCACAGTCCACATAATCTCCTTGTAAACCTGAAAATATTTTCATATATGTAGGGTGGGTATAAAGGTATACTCTGTAGGGAAAACAAAAGGAACTCATGCACATGTGTGAGAAGCATACTGATGAACATATGATAAAAAATAGAAACTAACAACACCTAACAAGGAATAATAACCACCCAACCACTTCAGAGAATAATAACCAAATAAAATAAGTCAGGTAAAATAATGTAGTATTCACATTGATATTTGGGTACCCCATACCACTTCCCAATAGATAACTGCTCATACCAAATGACAAACTTCTTAACGTTACCACAATATTCCATAAGCCCCATTATCACCATCTAACCGCACAATCCTGGGCCTTATACCACATCAAATTTCTTCCAGCAGACCCCAGAACTTCACACATACCATGTCCTACCTAAAAACACATGGGCCTCATCCTGAAGACACCTATGAAATAAACCATCTCTCACATTCCCAATACAATGAATTTCGTAATGAACCTCAAGACATTAGAGCCTTACCATAAATTAATGGGTGATTAATGCATAGAAGGGGGAGTAGAGAATATCGAATAACCATCAATCTATCCTCCCATCAGGATGTTGGGAAAAGACACCCTCTCCCACAACAATGGGGTGCTCAGAACATAGTGGTCATCATGGGTGGGGTTCATAAAGAAATCACAGGGAACTAAAAGTATATATATATATACCAAAAAATCATCCCAACCTATGAGTTTCCAAGAAATTAACAATCCCACATAAAACTACCATTGCTGCTACATCTAAATGAATATATTTACACCAACAACTATCACTTTTTATGTTGATATAAGGAATCTAGATCATCAATCTCTCGTACATAACAACCATCCAAAACAATGTAATTAAGCATTTAACATAGTTATTCCACCCCTACCGAGAAACTAAGAGACACAACATCTGTAACATTTTGTGAAGTCCAAAATCCACAAAACACTACTAAGTCAAACAAGGAATGAGGGACCAATGTAAGGTATCCATTTTAACACCCATTCATAAAATCAACATAAACAGCCAGTATTCAATCCCACTACACACCCCCCCTTTCACGGACTCTAATTAAACCACTATAAACTCTATTTCTTCAAAGTTCTCCCACTCAACTCATTCCCTCACAAACGAACCTGATAGCCCCATTGGATAACAACACCACACCCGATACACCTATAAAAATGAAATCCCGATATCCTAGCCTTGAATCCCTTCTACCCAAGCATTTCATAGGTGTTGTCTCACTTCATAAAAAGTTCATCCATTCCAAAATCAATAAATCTATAAAACTGAGACACCAAAAGAACAATCATACCACCCCATACACAAAGCACCAACAAACCATAGCCCAACTACACACACATTGCATGCATTTCTCACTGAAAAAACTCTACTGTCCACCCCTACACCCACATATGTTCTTCCCAAACCATTACCACAAAACCCACAGAAGTCATAAAACCCAATAGATCATAGCACCCAACCAAACATATCAAATAGGGTGTATCCAAATTAGGACCACATTGTTCTTTAAATTTCACATTGATAAGATTGGGTGATCACACAAGGATTTCTTCTTAGGGCATCCAATTATTTAATTAAGTGTACATGATTAACAAGATTTTTATTTATAAAAATTATTCATGAAAAACAATAATAGTAATAAGGCACCAACCATGAGTAAGAAAGGATCCCCAATGATAATGATTTTTAGAGACCACACATCCACAACAGATCACATCATACACGAGGATAATAAATGAAACAAGTGATCAACATCAAAATATCTCTTGATAACCGTTTATTAATTATCATTATCTTTGTTAAATTTGGATTCACTTGTTATTACACTGAGGCATAATTATACCCACCCTAAATGATACACTATTAAAATAGAGAACAAATAAATTACTACTTGGAACAATATGAAACCAATGATTATTCCTTTTTCCAAAACAGGGGGTCCATGAGTAGCATGATAACTCTATGGAAAACTAGAGAGGGGACACATAATATGCACACAACTAGTCTGGGAAGAAATTTTCTTCAAGAACCAATATAAAAAAAGAGAGAAGACCTCATCTTAAGAAAATTACAGATCCTATATTAATGGAACATGAAGTGGTTTCAAGGCCATTAAAGTCCATTAATGGCTAAGACAACATTGTTGGATTATTCCAAATCACCCTGAGAATTAGGATAATAAGATAAAATTAATATACTTTAAAATGACTTTATAAATGAAAAAACATGCTGTTAAATGTGATTCCCTCACCTCGAAGTAAATTACACTAATTTTCCATTTATTGATTGATTTTTTATTAGTAATTTACATTATTTTTTAGAGGTACTGGGGTTGTTTTGGAGTAATTTATAGGTGAATGGTTAAAAAAATTTAGAGACTTAGATGGAATCTATGATTGAAAATAATATCACTCTATGAACAATTTGGCTTAATACTAAATAGTTTTCTAAGGGAGTGGAGTTAATATAATATAGTTTGTGTTAAGAGTATAAATATGTTCAAATGATTAGCTCATCATATTTAAAATTACCCAATGTTGGATGATGAATCTAGTACAAATTAACCTCATCAGATGTCAATGGAAATATCATGATACAGCTACCTATATTAAAGTGTCCCTAAATAATGATGGAAAAATAACCACAACAAAATTATTCTAATGAAATTTGGAATCATACACCCAAATAATGAGTGAATAAAAAAAATAACATATTCGTTTAATGTGGTTATCATTTTTTTCATATGTTCACATTTGGATTTTTTAAAAATTTTATTTGTCTTTCAAAAAAAGGATTACATGTACTGAATTTTTATCCATGGGATAAACTTTTTTAAAAATGACATTGTTAAAAGTCATTTCCCTATAAAATCTTTCAGACCAAGAGTTTTTCCAAAATATAAATAGAAGTTTAGTCATTAACTAGGTTTCACTTACCTCTTATAAAAGTTACCCATCATCCATTCAAATTTTTGATAGTCAATCACCTATTATAACCATTGTAAACAAATCATAACACTATTACTCTAGATAAAAATTGACAAATGTGTTCCAACATCTACCTAACTCACCACTACTATCCAAAATTCATCCCAAAAAATCAATCAACTACTGAAGTCACACATCGATATCTATCATCAAACAAGAAAATACAAAAAATTTGGTGGAAAAAATCAAAATACTTATAGATAAATAAAAATTTAATAATCTCAAACATTAAGACTACATCAAATATTATCTTTTTTAATAATCCAATACTTAGTAATATTAGAATTTGATAGCCTTCCTTCCGCATACATGTATTTATCTCGACCTCATTTCAGTCACCCCAATCCCACAAAGGCATATTCCTACTAAATAAATTCCTATATGAGATCCTAAGGTCCCATATCTACTATATTTAACCTTCTAGCTATCTTTCAAAGGTCTAAATATCCATATTTAAAAAATAAGAAATGAAATGGTACATTAGTTTGATATGTTTACTATAATGACCCAAATTTTTATTTATGAAAATTTATCTTGATCTAATTAAATATCTTATTATGTAAAATGGTTATATAAAATAAGAACTTCATTGGTTGTAGGATTTTTGATTTCAAAATATCGTTATGAACTATTCCTGTTGTTAATATAGCCGTTGAATAGTGATCACATGATTAGTATAAATATAGAGCTTTAAGAAATCCAATTTACTCAGAAAAAGGATATAATAGACCCATCCATTTGAATTACTTCCTACAAAGAGATCAGACCGAACCACCTACGAGAGAAATGGAAGTTGATAGAGCTTACCACTCGAGTGATGTTTCCCAAGTCACCCCGAGAGTGTGTCACCATCACCCACCTTGCCCTTAGGTCTTATGTGGGTTTTATAAGGTGTTATGTAACAAGATACTTGAACTTTTATTATGTAAATTATTTTTGTATATAGTAAATAATATGCTTTCATTTTATTATTCATAATTTGTAAATAGTTTTTAATGCACAAATAGTATTTTCAAGTAATATTAAATTAAAAAATCTATTTTGATATATTAATGTATTTTACATTTAAATATTATTTTAATAAATTATTATTACTATATTAAGTTTTAATTAAATATAAATTATTGTATAATTTTTATGAATACAATTTTGATTTTTATTAAGTTTAGACATCTGTTTTTGTTAAAACCCATGAATTTTCAATAAATTTAGATTTTTATTTTAAAAGTAAAAAAAACACAATAGTGATGTAATAAAATAAAATAAATCATATTTTTGTCCATAATATATTTTACAATTAAAATAAAATGATTTTAGGTTTTTATTTATGTATTTTAAAAAGATTTAGGGGACCCTAGAGGACTTATAAAACATTTATCTTTTTAAATTGATTTCCTTAAGAGCGTGACTCACCTCCACTTAATCAAGAATAATATTTTCAATGGTTCATCCATTGGAATTAGAAAATAATATTTTCCCCTCACCCTAGAAAATATTAATGGAAAAAAACCATGGGCTGGGTTGTGGTTTGAATTAGTTTAATGTGTGGTATCCAAAACCTAAATAATAAATAATTCCTTATCTTTTTCTATATAAATCCACCCAAGATCCCACTTTTTCATCACTAATATCCTTTGGAGCTCGACCAAAATCTTCCCTCCCCTATATAGAATCCTCCCAAGGAGCCATAAGCTCCCAAGAGGCCACTCTCAGGCCTCTCCCAAGCCTTTGGGATCATACTTCCAAGTATGGTATTTCTTCTGTTCTTATTTTTGTTTCCAAATTTCTTTATATTGTTATACTTTTTTTTTCAATTAAAAATATGGTGTATAATTTAACACCTCCCCCATACTTCCCTCATTATTTTTGAATGATGATATACCGCTTTCACTCTAATTAATTCCTACCATGTACAACCGTTAAAATGCAAAAATTTCATAAGGGGTTAATCTCTCCTCATTAATAGTCAAGCAATTATTTTGTATTATGTATCTAAATTACATTACATGTGTTGGGACATGTTTTTATATGACCCTCTTACTATAAATTTTATTTAAATATGATGAGACACCCATTTCTCTATCATCAACCATTTTTATGAATTCTTATATGATGTCATTATGCTCCTGAAATTACACCATGATTTTCCAAGCCAAAGTCATTGTCTATTGAATACCATCCCCATTTCTCTATGAAGGGTACTCACCATTATAAAAATTTACTTATTTATCATAGAGTTTAATGTATTTATTCAACATTACATTATCATGGAATAAATTATGGTGTTGAATGATTCATTTTTATATAATCTGTGAGGCACACTTATGTATGAAATGGAATGATTAAGAAGGGTGCACACTGACAGCACTCCATGCATTGGGTAAATATTAGTATCATGATAGGTCATGTGAAATTATGATTTACATATGATTAATGTTAAATGAGCCTGAGATCATTTTAATTTCATGAAAAATGTTCATGCCATATTTCCATGTTATGATAATCATTCTATACCAAGACATTATGTTCATGTTTCTCTTATGCTGCATTAATATCCCTATTTCCTAACATGTACTGTAGTCTTCATGTTATTCCTTCATTAGTCCTTTACTAGGAATTATCGGTCACACTTTTGTTATTCATATCCTCAGGTAATCCCATGCAATGGTAAGTACGAAGGAATGTGTCTCGTCATGTAAAATAAGTTTTAAATAAAGTTGTGTATTCCATGTTTTAAGTTGTTATGTAATGTTACTAATCCCTAAATACACAATAATCCTTGATCATATATGTTATATCAAGTGAATATTTGATATAATAATTTTTTCCCTTTGAAATAAAGAGGAGGGTTGTTATTTTTGGTATCGGATGATAGATTTAGATATTTTTGGGATTATGATTAGAAACCCACAGTGAAAGGCAGATGGATAAGACTAATTATAATAAAAACATCCCTAAAATTTAGTGAGTATTGAGTAAGTGGTTTATCATAAAAATTCATCCCTGTATGGATACGAGAAGGTAGATGCGTCTCTATCATATATGTATCTATGTGTAAAACCTGAAAACATCGCTTTGAGCTAGACTCGAACTGAAAATAGTGCATGACAATAGGAATTTCTTTACTCTTGGTTACAACATTCCCAGGGTATATTCGTTGGTAAATTTATACTCTTAGTCTGAGCTATTATTAAGGGAAAACATGACCCTAAGAATTTATGTTGGGAAGTGGATCAAGGATAACATAGATTGATTCCTATATGTTCATATGTTAAGGAAATAAAATTAATTTATAAGTCATCAGTTTTTTGTAATTGAATTTACCTTTATGTGTTTCCCCATAACGTTCCTTTTATTCCAGCCAATGGCTGGTAAAAGGAGTAATAATGTTAACAACCGATGTGATGATCAATGTGATGATTGTTCTCATGAGATGCCCAATCTGATGGGAGCGGGAATCGCGATCATTATCACGATAATATCTCAGTTAACTCTGGTTATGAATAGAAACATGGGTCAAGAATAATTTTCAACCCTCCCTAGGAAATAACAAGTCACAATCATGATCTTTATGAGACAAAGGCCTCGTTCTTCTAATGGATCATCTGATCCCTCAATTTTCAAACAATGGATAAACTCCACTAAAGATATCTTCTCCATCATTTAATATTACGAAAAAGAGATGGTTCTTATGGCTGCTTATCATATGGGGGGTGAAGCAGATCAATGGTGGACATTGATAAAAAATACAAAGCCTAAGGAAAATATTGAGGCATTAGAATGGAATGATTTCTTGAAAATGTTTTTTAAAAAATATTTTCCTCGAACCCTCTGACTTATGATGGAACATGATTTCCATGGCCTCAAAAAAAGATAAAGAATCTATCAATGTGTATGAGGAAAACCTCACAAGGCTTGCATGATACGCCTCTGTCTTAGTACTTAACCATAATTGCAAGGTTGAACAGTTTCTTGGTGGGATAAAACCTAGCCTATGGAAATCTGTAGCATTCCGTGACTTCGAGAGCTGTGAGGAAATTGTCCAATATTACCTAAAAGTTGAAATAGAGATCACCGAATCTCAAGGGTATCATGGGGATAAGAAGAATAATGTGTTATCTAATTCTAGTAGTCTGATGGATAAATCTAATGGTGCTATAAAAATCTATCACCCCATGTGCCAAATGTGTTGAAAGAACCACCCATAAGATTTCCTGAAGGGTATGAGAAAATGCTTTTTTGTGGAAGAGAATGGAACCTGGCCATTAACTGCCGACAAGAAAAAACCGTAGCTATGACAGTTTAGAGAAACACTTCATTTGACCCTCAACATGTTATTCATTACCTCAAATAAAAAAACATCGCCACTTTGAAAACTAGTTTTCTAAGCCAAGGGTTTTCAGAGGCAACCAACAACCTCAAAGGAAGTAAGGGAGACCTTTTTCCATTACCACCATGGAAGTGAATCCTGGAAAAAATGTGGTGATAGGCACACAAGTTATTGATTCAAGAATAGAGAACTTACATTTTGATTCTGGTTCAATCCACTCTTTTATATCCCGAATTGTTAGTAGAAGAATCCCAACACCTCCACAAATCGTGGAAGTACGGATTTCGGTGAGAATGGAAAATGGGAAAATCATTGCATACCATGAATAGAAATCCTCCCATATCATAATTTATAGATTGAACTTTCTGGTGAACCTTGTAATACTCCCTCTAGTAAAATTTTATGAAATTCTATGCATGAATTTTATTTCTCTATATAGAGCCAAACTAAATTGATGTGAGAGGGAAATCACTCCCCATATATCAAATTGACCCCTGATTCTGCACAAATTCAAGGAGGAAGATGAATATTCTATAACAAAATCATCTCAAACATTGATATTACTGACCTATGATCATGTGTATCTGGATCAGATGTTTGATTCTATGGAAGCAACCATACATGAAGACATGCCTATTGCGACGAAATTCACTGAATTGATTCCCGAGGAATTTCTCGGTCTTCCTCATAAAAAAGATGTTGAATTATAAATAGTTCCTATACTTGGGGTGTTTCAAATATCCAAGACTCTGTATAGAAGGAATATTGTGTAGATTGAGGGGATGAAGAAAAAACTACATCAGAATATAGATAATGGGTTTATACACCCAAGTGATTTACCATAGGATTCACCATTCCTCTTCATCAAGAAAAATGATCGGTCAATGCACCTTTGCATTGATTATCATTAGCTCATCAAAATCATGATAATGAATAAGTATCCTCTTCCACAAATTGATGACTTGGTCAATCACCTATGGGGAGAATAATAGTTCTCCATGGTGGATATTCGGTCAGGATATTATCATGTAAGGGTGAAGAAGGAGGATATCCTAAAGACTAATTTTCATACAAGATACCGGTACTATAAATTCATAGTAATGCCTTTCAAACTCACTAATGTTCCATCAATAATCATGGACTTGATGAACACAGTCTTTAGTGATTACCTCAAAAATTTTGTGGAAGTCTTTATAGATGATATTCTAATATACTCCAAAATTACAGATGAGAATGATGATCATCTAAGGAGTGTACTAGAGACCTTGAAAATGGATAATCTCTATGTAATGTACAACAAGTTGGAGTTATAGTTGATGGAGTTCTCATTATTGGGACATATCATCAAAAGCAATGAGATATATGTGGATCCCTCCAAGACAGCTACAATTGGTGGATGACCAAGGCCAACATGGTTAATAAATATCCATAGTTTGTTGGGGTTAGCAAGATATTATCGCCAATTTGTGAGAAATTTCTCAGTATTGTCAAACCCTCTTACCAATATAACTTGGAAGGGAGTCATGTATTCTTGGAGTGATGAATGCGAAGAGAGCTTCAAGGAGTTGAAAATGAGGATTATAATTATGCTAGTGCTCACACTATGCAAAAGTGGAGAACTTTCTATTGTATTTATTGATGCTTTGAAGAAGGTCACATGATGTTTGATGATTTAAAAAGACTAAGCCATTTCCTATGATTCAAGGAAATTGAATGTTCATGAGAAAAACTATACCACACATGAACTGGAGTTGGATGGAGTA
Organism: Viscum album; assembly: GCA_963277665.1. Lineage (NCBI taxonomy): Eukaryota > Viridiplantae > Streptophyta > Magnoliopsida > Santalales > Viscaceae > Viscum > Viscum album. The sequence goes on from OY728153.1 coordinate 1,756,710,067, forward strand.
ATATTCGCTTTGAAATATTGGTGGAATTACCTATTTGGGGATATGTGTGAAATATATATGGACCACAAAACACTCATGTATATATTCACACCGAAAGAGTTGAACATATGCCAATGAAGATGGTTAGATCTAATAAAAAACTATGACTACTCAATCCATTACCACCCTGGGAAAGTGAACAAGGTGGAATATTCTCTATGTAGAAAGGACCCAATAATTATATCATTGGTGAGAATTTCAAAAGATCTAATATTCTTAGATTTTATTAATATGGACATGGGAATAATAATAAAGGGAATATCATCCATTCTATCACAAATAATTTCTCACCCATATCTTTTGGAAAGGCTAAAGAATGATTAAAAGGATGATATGGGAATTCAAAAGAATGTGCAAACACCCAGAAAAGTGAAATCCTTAGTGTTAAATGTTAATTATGAAGTAATTGTGAGATTTGGGACAAGACTATGTTGTCCATAAAATCCGGTGTTAAAGAAAGAACATTTAGATGATGCATATAGTTCAAATTTCTCTATTCACCCATGAAACACAAAGATGTATTGAAATATAAGAGAGCAGTATTGGTGGGGTAACATGAAGAATGTGATCGCCGAGTATACATCAATGTTCCTGGTATGTTATCATGTTAAGGCTGAGAGGAAGACGTTTAAGGGGATGACGTAACCATTACCCATACCAGTATGAAAATGGGAAAACATCACCACGAAATTTGTTACCAAACATCCGAAGACATCCAAATGAAATAATTATATCTGGGTTATTGTGGATCATCTTAAAAAGACATAACACTTCATTGAAATTCAAGAGGATATTTCATTGGATCTACTAGAATAGATATATCAGAGAAGTGGTTAGGCGACATGGAGTACCACTATCGATTGTATCCGACCGAGATCCATAATTAACCTCTATGTTTTGGAAGAGTATTCAACATGATCGGGATACTACGTTGAACAACAGTATGGCTTATAATCCTCAAACTGATGGCCAATCTGAGCAGACTATCCAAACACTTGAGGACATGTTAAGTGCATTCACAATGGACATCAAAGGATAACGGGGTCAATATCTTCTTCCAGTTGAGTTATCTTCCCACAAAAGTTTCCACTGAAGAATCCAAATGGGTTTTTATAAAGTCCACCTTGAGAATAGGTGAAGAACACCCTCATATTGGTATGGATTTGGGGAGAGAAAACATCTAGGTCGAGAAATTGTCAAAGAAATGGTGGAAAATTTTAAGACCATACAACAACACATTAAAGCGACTTAAATTATTCAAAAGAGCTATGATGATAACCATTGACGAGAAATAGATATTGATGTTGGGGAAATGGTATTCTTCCAAATATCATTGGGGAAGAGATTTATGAGATTTTAGAAGAATGTAATGATTAATCTAAGGTACATTGTCCCTTTTGAGATCCTTGATCTCATTAGAGAAGTGGCCTATCAAGTAGCACTCCCACAAAACCAATATCAAGTACATGATGTATTCCATGTATCACTATTTTGGAAGTACATAACTAACCCATCAGATGTACTAAATACAGAGGTGGAACCACTGGAGAATGAACTCTATTATGAACATAAGATGGTGAAGATCATAGATCGTTGGGAAAAAGTTCTAAAAAATTAGACAATACCCCTTTTCAAGGTTTTGTAGCGAAACCAAATGTTTGAAGAGGCAATGTGGGAATCAGAGGATGTAATGAAGCAGTGTTACCAAAATCTATTTTAGTGTGGGAAAAGGAAATTTTTTAGGATGAAATTTTATAAGGGGGAATATTGTAATGACCCAAAATTTTATTAATGAATATTCTTATTGAACTAATTAAATGTATTATTATGTAAAATGGTTATATGACATATTAACTTCTTTGTTTTAGTTATTTTGGTTTTCAAAATGTAGTTAATAATTATAACTAATTATAATATAGCCATTGAATAGTGATCACATGATTAGTATAGATATAGGGCGTTAAAAATATAATTAACATAGGCAAAGGAAGCGATAGCCTCAACAAGTAGAATGTCTCCACAAGAAGCCTATTTGTTGGATCTCTGAAAGGAGGTGGAGTCATTGGGATTTTTTTTGGGTTAATCCCAAGCCAAGCTTCAACATGTTAAGCTCCATCAGAGCCGCCTATAGGAGAACTGGATGTTGATTGATATTTTTAACCAAGCGATGTTTTCAGAGCCACCCCAAGAGTCTCTCATCATCGCACACCTTATCCTTAGGTCTTATGCGGGAGTTATAAGGGGTTATGTAACAAGACCCTTGCACTATGATTTTGTGCATTATTATTTCTTATAATATATAATATTCTTTCATTTTATTATGGTTAGTGTGTAAATACATTTTAATGGACAAATAGTATTTTTAGTTAATATTCAATTAAGAAATCTATTTTGATGAATTAATTTTTTTAATTAAATAATATTTCAATAATTTAATATTTCTAAATTTCTTTTTATTAAATATAAATGATCATTTAACTTTTATGAATACAATTGTGATTTTTATTATGCTTTGAAAGCCATTTTTGTTAAATCCCATGAATTTTCAATAAATTTCTATTTTAATTTTAAATGTAAATAAATAACATATTTATAAAATTATTTACATAAAATAAATTTTATTTTCTGAATCAGGATATCAAAATTATCCAACAGTGAATTTTTTATAATTATCTAAGACAATTAAATTTTTGGGTTAAAATAAATATTGTTTTAATATATAATGTGTTTTATGACATCATAATGGCCCAATAGTGATGCAATAAAATACTATAAAGGAGATATTCAGAATATATATGTTTTACCATTAAAAAAATGTTGATTTAGGATTGTTTTATTTATTTTACAATGCTTCAGTGGACCCTCAAATACATATAAATCATTTTAACATTTTCAATTGATTTCCTTGAGAGTGTGACTCACCTCTACATAAGAAAGCCTAATATTTTATTATGTTTGGCTATTGGACTTATAAAATAATATTTTTTTCTCCCCCTTATCAAAAACTGTGGGAATAAACCATGGGTTGGATTGTGGGTTTTATTAGTTTAATGTGTGGTTTCAAAAACATAAATAATAAAGAATTCCCTATATCTTCCTATATAACCCCACCCAAGCTTCCACTTCCTCTTCACTAAAATATTTTGGAGCTTGTATGACCACTTCCTCCTTTAATCTATATATAATCATCTCATGGCACCCCATTCTTCCAATAATCCACTCTCAAGCCTCTCCCAAACCTTTGGGATCACACATCCAAGTAAGGGATTTCTTCGTTTCTCATTTTTGTCCAAATTTCATTATATTGTTATACCATTTTTTAGTTACAAATATTGTGGTATGATTTAGAACCTCTCCCATAATGCATTAATTATCTTTGAATGATGATATACCTCTTTCCATCTCATTAATTCATCCCATGTACACCAATTACTACGTCGAAATTCTATAAGGGATTTCTCTCTTCTCTTTTACAGTCAGGAAATTAGTTTGTATTATGAAACCAAATTCCATTAAATATATTGGGACATGTTTATATATGACCACCTTAATACCTATTTCATGAGCATATTATTAATCACCCATTTCATTCTCATCAACCATTTTTATAAATTCTTATGTTAGACGGTTATGCTGTAGAAATTACACAGTGATTTTCCAAGCCAAAGTCATTATGTAGTGAATACCATGCCCATTTACCTGTTAAGGATATTCACATTTATTAACAATTACTTATTTATTATATTGTTTCATTTATTTATTTCAAATTACTTTTTCATGGAATAAATTATGGTGTTGAGATATTCAATGTTATATGATCCATGTGGCACACTTATGCATGGAAAAAAACATGAAGAAGTGTTTGCCCTGATAGCACTCCAATGCATTGGGTAATGATTATTATCATGACACGTTAAGTTAATTGAGGTTTTACTAATTCTAATTCAAGTGAAATGGGGTTTTATTCACATTTCGTGTGCAACAAGACTTGGCTCATGCTAAAATCATGTTAAATGTTGATACCACATTTCTATGTTATAATAATCATGCTATATCATGCATTTATGTTCATGGTTATCTTATGATGCAATGATATGCATATTGGCTAACATGTACATTATTTTTCATGTTATTCTTTATTACTCCCTTAATGCACTTTATAGCTCACCGTTTTCTTATGCATGTCCTCAGGTTATCCTATACAATGCTATGTACGGTGGAATGTGTGTGGTCGGATAAAATATATTTTAACTAAAGTTGTGTATTTTATGTTTTAAGATGTTATGTAATGTTCCTAATCCTCAAATAAACAAGGCCTCTTGGTATTAAATGTCTTAATAAGTTAATATTTTATGTAATAAATTATGTTTATGTGTGAAATAAAGTGAAAAGTTGTTATATTTTTCCATCAGACAATACTCATGATTCTATACCAAGTGAATAAAACATTTTCTATCAAAGTAGTGTATCTCATACTTATGGTCTATTCCTTATTAAGATAGAAGATTCCCTATAAAAATAATTTCATTAAAACTACATATTAAGTTGAATTTAAATAGATTACAACTTCTAATTATAACATTGATATCTAGGTCATTGTAATTAAAAACATTTAAACATAAATATCTTTGTAGATTTATGAGTATCAGAATAACCCCAAAAATGATCGCTATATACCCTTACAATTGTTTGGGAAACCCAAGACGTAAGGAAATATCTACTATTGATTTGAAAAATCCAATGTTCCATTTCATGGATACCAAACATTCAATCCTAAAATTTACTATATATTGGTTGGAGACTCAAACTACAAATGAAATGTAAGGATTAGTAAAACCCATTTCATAAATTAACCATAAAACCCCTAAAGAAAAATGTACTATAGTTATTTATAAGACCTTATCATCCATTTTTTATCGTTTCCCCTTTGAATATGTAATTTTATCAACAAAATTAGATGATATTTATTTACACGGAGTAATTGAAAACTACTCGATGACTATACAGAACGACTATCTTTGATACAACACTAAATAGTTAGTTCATCAATCTCTTGCAATACTCATTTCATTAACCTCCTCTACAAGACCATGATTGTTCATTTGAAATGTTTCAATGAACTAACACAAGATAATCTAGATTCGTTAAATGAATGGTCACACTAGAAGAATATTGTCAACACAATATAGAATAAAGGAAAATAAATCATTCATGAATACCTTTTGATAGTAATAAGGTTTATAATGTCATATTATTAAAACATTTTCTATAATAAAATTATAAAATTCCATATTATATTTATGTGGTTCTTATGTTAAGATATAGATACTAAAATTTTTATTATAAATCATGTCTTATTTGGATTTACCTGAGAACAAGTTGGATTCATTATGTAAATTCATTCCCCTACATTTCATTTAATATATGAGGTATTTGAATCAATTGTTTGTTAACAGAGATCATTGATAGAAACTAAACAAAAATCCTTCTATATAGTAGTGTGTTTTATTAGCAATGAAAAAATACATATGAATTCCAATCCCTTTTTCAATTGAAATCCGTTCAGCACCGTCATAGGTTGATACAGTTTATATTAGTTCAACTTTTCCTTCTATGGGAAAACTCAATTATTCTCAAGCACGTTATTTCCTCACAGTAGCTCTATTTTCTCATATATTTCATTTTAATACAATTAATGTATTTTATCTTCCATTTAAAAAATCAATTTAAAGGATACACTGAGTGGTACCACCTATTATAGGTAATATTTCTCTCCTTTATGTATTAGTAGTAGTTAGTTCATGTCATGAACAACATATTCCTTGGATCTCCTGACTCTATAATACTATCACACATAAAACCATTATTCTTCTATAATTACTAATACATTTTATAGTACCCAAACATACATCTTATTTTAATCTAGATACCTCTTTCATGCCACAACATCCCTTGATAATTCTGGTTTATCATTCACAAGACTATTATTTATATACATTATTCCACCATCTAAACTCATCAAAACTAAATCACTGCAAAATCTTCCCTCTAAAAGATCTTAGTTTGTAGGGTTGAACTCTTATGATAAACCTTAGCCTCTTCCAAATTACTGTCTTTAAATAAGACCACCGAATTAAATATAACATTTCAAGATGTGATAGTCTTTTAAAACATATGATCTTATTGTTAATATTGAATTTTTCCTTCTATATATCCCCCAAATTAAAAAATATGGTATTTCACCAAATATTATCCTTATCTTTATAATCAATTTGAACATTATCTTGAATTCAAAAAATCATTCAAATCATGAGGTTTTTCATTTTTGTGGGACTATAATTTCACTATAATATCGTACCAACTAGTGCTTATGGAAATAATTTGACTAATTATGTGCCATTATTTACTAAATCCACTCCAAATCCATTAAATATATTGAAAAAAATCTTCATGGTACATTTAATATCATTTATCATTCTCATTATTCATTCAACCACACTCTTTTTTATGATTTACTAGGAACAATATTCTCATATATTATTTTAACAATGAAATTTCAAGCACCTTTTTCTTTTTTAACAACTATTATCTAAACAACAATATTTATTTCATATTCTAATGTCCCATTTAATAATATATTTATACTAAATAAATATTCTAAATACATCAGACATATGCTTTTAGAAATATAAACCATCAATTTTTTTAGTGTCATTGATAAATATGATAATGTATAAGGATCCAGCAAAATATTCAATAAGGGATAGTCCCAAAAAAATATGTGGTAAGAAGTTAAATATTTATGATGTGAATATTTACTACGTTATTAATAAAATAGACCTTCATATTGTTCCAAATTATAAAAGTATCATAAGTTCTATTACTTGTATTATTGTGCTTCAACACATCCTTTTCAGCTATCACTATATTGGTTTTCTTACTGATGTGAAAATATTTATTATTGCATAAATCTATAATTCTAGTTATTACACATCCATACATTGAGAAACAATATAAAAATGTAGTCATATAAAGTTCCCCATTCATTTTCCCCCTTGACAGGACAATTGATCACAATGTTATTTTCCACAAATTGTTAGAAACAATAGTCTCATATACATATTTATCAAGTCTTCCAATGAAAAATATACTTTTATATAGACTATGGATGTGTTTTAAAAACATTAACTACCTAATGATTAAATTTTTCAGCGAAACATCCATAAATCCCTTTCGGAAATCATCAAGAGCCTCCTAATCTTCCAAATGTTCCTTTTAAATATTCTGAACAAATAATTATTCAGACAACTATACTCTAATGTTGAATATAATAAATAACCTGAATCAACATCCCATGATTCTACTAAAGAATTAACTATAGGGACCATAAATTTTAATATATGTATACTAATTATTTTTTGATTAATATACAATACATTTTTGAAAAACATGATTAATAAAATATTTTTTTTGTGTTTCAGAAACATTTAACAAAATTTGTTTTACTCATGGAAGATCATTAATGTATCCACTAAAGATCTTCCCCTATTATAGTCTTCACAAATACATCCTACTTAAAACACTTATTGATATCTTGAGGAAAGGGAACAAATTAAAGGGTCATCACTAATATTTAGTAAAGGTAAAAAAGGTATATATGTAAGCATAACATGATCAGAAGGGCATGAGATAATGAACATATCATATAAAAACCATACCATTGAAATTAAAGATAATAGTCATGAATCATGGAATAAATAACATAAATTCATAAGACATCAATCATAATGGAATCAAACATCATGAGAAATGAGTGCATAAAATTGGCATAAGGCATAAATTTGTGGTATATATATAAGAAAATAAAATCAATTCCATAATATATAAGGCTCTCTACTAATGGAGTCATAGTGAAATGGGATCACTCACCAAACCATTATAGTATCCAAGGTTCACTCCAATGACCATCAAAGTGGAAAAAGTCCCTTACTGAATATGGTTAACTCTACATTCCAGTCTTATATATCTCATGAGATGTAAATATTTTCCCAAATCATTGGGGGGAGATATATATCGCATCTATATAAATAGTGAAACCATATTTATATATTCCATAGTATCGTTAATTATTCGACATATCATAACCCTAGAAATGAAATGGGTTTATTTAAAATTTTATCCTGTCACATCTTATTGAAAAATGATTTGTTTCATAAAAATTTTATCAATTCATCAAAATCCAACCCTGGAAAAGATGTTTGTTTCATTATCATTTAATCAATGATTAACATGTTGAATAGAAATATGTTTCGTAAACATAATGTCTAAAAAAATATTACACATTCATGAAATAATAATAATGGTATCCTTGAATCATATCCCTAAAAAATCAAAAGTAACATAAAAGGATTTAATTTTACATGGAAGGATATTTTGAAATATAACATGGAACATTTCAATGGGAAGGTGAATTTTCTTTTAAAAATTTCATTTTAAACCCTAATATTAATATTTTTTGAAATCCATTAATTTTAAAATAATATTCAAACCTTATAAAGGAATATTTATAATCATTTAGAAAATGTTTTTATTAAAATATCATTTCCTCATTGAAAAAACAATTTTAAAATATAAAACATTTTGAAATTAATTTTATTTTAAAATAACATTGAAATCTTATAATTGATTATTTATAAATCATTTAAAACATAACTTGATTAAAATATCATTTCTTCTATAAAAAAGGATTAAATAATGAAACATTTGGTACTATTATTCAATGAAAATAAAATTTAAATATTATAAATGAAGAATTGATGAAGTGAATTTTTCTATTATAAAATTATATTCATTCCATACATAGTAAAATGAATATCCCATTTTCATTTTCAATAAAATATTAATGAGGATTTCTTGGAATATGACCTGAAACTTCAATTGATTTATTTTTTAAAAATTCAAAATGGTTAAAAATGTTTTCAATAAACTATTTTAATAATTTTTTTTAGTTTTTCTAGAAAATATATTTTTGGATGAAAATGAATTTTCAACCAAAAATATAATTTCTCATAAAAGAATTATTTTGAAATATAGAGAACATAAAATGATGAACATGAAACAAATACATGTATATTACAAAAATAACCATAGTAGACTAAAATTAATGGGTTTTTTAGTGTTGTATTATAATATTTATCATATTTGGAGTACGATCATTAGAAATACATATTAATGATGGGATTACAACAAAAAAACCCATACCACTATTGAAACATTTAATCATAAGTCTCAGAATTTAATATCATTAAATGAAACAAATGATATCATGATATTAAATAGACTCATCATATGACATTTCAACTAGGTGGTATATACACCTAATAGAATAAGATATTTACAGAGTATAGAATATTTACCAAATAAGGGAAAATGAGACAATTATTCCGTACCATTTCGGTAATACTTGGTATCATAATCCACATTAATAATAACATAAAATGAATCAATAAATATAATGAAATTGAGGATAGTCATTATATAACATGTAAAATTCCAATATATGCACCACATAAAATAAATTTGTTGTGAATTTTTATATATTTCTCAGAAATTAATGAGAGACTAGAAATATTTTATCTTATGTCTTGAAATCCATCATACACATTCAAGCCTCATATAAAATTAATATAATTTATTATATATTTATTATTTTATACTGTTCATATATATCATACCATAAATTTATCATCCTAAAAATTTCTATAAATTTCATGGGATTGTTTATAGGTAGTATTTTTTTCATTACATTGGGTATATTTTTTTGGGTTTTACCTTAATGTGTGTTTTGGTTAAACTAGAAAATGCTAGAAGGGTTTTGGGTACTTCATGGTTTGCATATAGTTTTCCCAATGTGATCACCATATCGTAGAAAATATTAAAACCCCATGCATAGGGGAATTTTATGACTTGAACAAAAAATTTCAATCCATATTCCCTTTAAATTCTAAACATTCTTCCCCTTGGTACACGACATATGGTTTGGCACACATTTGGGGGAAACCATGAACCCATAGTAGGAAACCCTGTTCATAGAAATTTAATCCACCCAAAATTAATTAAATATTTCCCTAACCCATATCTTATATACCTAAACCCCTAGATCTTCCCTAAAATGAATTATTTCATTTTTGACGCTACAAGGTGGATTCCAAGTCATTCCAACATCTATTCATGAAGAAAAAAACCTCTATGTGTGGATCTTCACCTCTCCTAGTAAGTGATTTTCACCCCATGTGGTTTCCTCCCTCTATCCCATTCATCTCTAATTTATTTTGGGGATTCTTTACTCAATGGTAATATATATTGTTCTAGGTTTATATATATATATCTAATTGCTTTGGTATTAGATATTTGTTTACTTTTGACCTTGGTTGTTCTACTACAATTGGAGATTTCTATTGGTGAGCGTTCATTATCTATTTTGAGGTAGGTGGTCAATATTTAATATCCCATAGTCTTGACATAATTATATGTATGTTTTTAGAGATTTTAAAATTTCCCTGATGGAGAAATTTTATTTATTATTTAATTTATTTATTTTAATTAATGTTTGAGAACGACTTGGGATAAATTAGGGTAATTGAAATTAGTGGAATTAGATTAATTAATTAGTTAGTTATTTAATTGAATACTGTAATTTTGAAATTCATGGTATATTGCATTTGTGAAATTAGTCAAATAACGTGATTATGAATTAATTTTCAATGAGAATTACAAGATAGTTGACTTGACAATAATTGGTTCATAGGTTATATGATTTAAATATTGGAAAATGATTTAATAATGATTCATCCATATTATTCCATGTGATTGAGATAAATAAATAATATGGTTATGATAAATTTAATAGGTACACTTAAACATGAATGTTTAAAAAAATGTTAATGATTTCTAACCTTGTTGTTTATGAAATTTTTATACCTGTGATATTTTGATACATGTGTTTTTGTAAATAATTGTGTGGGACATGGAGTAATAAATCTAAATCACCTATGTGATTGAAAAATATATGTGTGGGACATGGATAGATTCTTCAAAATACCATAGTGATCAACGAGTTGTGGTATATGAACTAATGCTTAAAATACCAAAAGGGTGAGAGACATGTCGTTTTGGGACAAAAATGTTGGAATATGGTTCTAATTGGTCATAATTTGAATTTAATAGATATGATAAATGATAAAAATTAAATTTTTAATTTTAGTTATCACCTCGATATTGAAAACTCTCTGACAAGGACTAAAGCAAGTATCGATGGTGTGATTGTCCTTGGGATCCCATGTGTTTATGGGGTTAAATAAAGAATAAATGAATATGTAAACATTGTATCTTATTTCCTATACATTAATAATTATACAACTATGTACACTATTTCTGAATGGATATTATTTTAGATATTGTTGGTGGTGGCCTACTATGCTCTACTCACACCCTACTTAAGAATCCTGACTAGTTCTTGAAAATAGTTCTTGTTTACATGAGAGGTTAAGGAAAAGAGTCCTATGTTAGATGGATGATTTGAGATGGATCATGAATAAGGGAACCAAACAGGATTGAAGACCCCCATGGGAGTTGTCAGTGTCTCTATTCATTTTGTGTACTACATATTGGCCCTTGAAATGTTTTGGTATGACATACCTACAACACAATTTTGGATATCGTATTCCAATTTTGGTCACTATGTGATATTCATATTATTCATGTTTTGGCTGTATCATTTGGTTATTTTTTCACTATAGTACTGCTTTGATAGAGAGGCTATAGTCTCTCCATGATCAATATTAGACCCTTATAGTTATTCAGTAGCCTCTGGAATATGAGGATGCACACCTGAGGGTATGTAACTGATCACCTCAGGGAATCAGTGTATGGAACATGGTTCAGGACATTGAAAAATGGTATCTTACTAGGTTTTATTTTATTTAATTTTTTCTTCATATTTGGGAAGGCTACACATGATAATCGGATGAGTCGGACTTATTTAAGAGATCATTAATGGTATTAGCTAACCCATCTATGTGGGTGAAAGCTATGTATCCTGGGTGGGATGTCAGTTATTGATTTAAGTTGTTAAATTTCAATGTTATTTCATCTCGAGTGGTTCGCTTATTGGGTGATGTGGTTATTGTTTTAGAGAATAGACTCATGGAATAGTATGGAATACGATATGAGTATAGATGCATCATTTTAGGAACTTAGGATTGTGATGTGAAATACATCATTTTAATGTATGAATGGGAAACCAATTTTTTTTGTTTGTTTTTTTTAAAAGGAAATGGTTTTTTTTCCTTTGTGATTTAAATGAAATAAGTTCATTATATTAATTGTGTTTTTAAAAATGTTGAAATTTGTGGATAATGGTGGTCAAATGTGGAAATTATTTATTGGGAATGTGTTCACACCTATTAACCATGGCCTAGATGAAGGATAGTAATGGGTAGTGATATCCCCTCAATCATAACTGTGTGGAAGGGTATATGGAAATTCCTTATTGTAATTCATGAAAACATATTGTGAATTTTTTTCAGGTTGTGTGATGTTTCCAAAGAAGTGGTTTTAGAATTGCAGTGGTATGCCTCATGGAAATTTTTTTTAGAGGAAGACACGAGGATATGTATAGAAATTATTCTCCAGCAGTGGAACCTAAGGAACTAATATTACAGGGAGAGAAAGTCAAAGATAATGTTCAGGAGAATGATTCTCAGTTCCTGAAATTTATATTGAGATACCTATGGTGTGTTGTTAAAATCATGTATGACCTTACATGGATGTTTCCATTACAAAATCTATCGATTTTTCCTAGATAGGGTGGAATGGAGGATGTTGAGTTCTATATTCAGTCAATCTAGAGTATACATGAACTCATATAGACTCATGTAGGGAAGAGATTCAAATTGGATGATTACATGTTACATGTCCAAGAAAACCGTTGGTGGGATATCTAGAAATGGGATTGATAGCTATAAATAATTGAGTGGAAGGACTTTCAAGATATGTTCATAGATCAATTTTAACTTGAGATTCTCTGAATGGAGTGAGTAGCTAAGTTTATGAGATTGAATCTAGGTAATATGTTCATGATGGAAAATGATGGTATCTTTATAGATTTGAAATGATTTACTCCATCATTGGAAGGTGATGTGGATACTACCGGAAAATATTTTTTGGATGGGCTTAACTGTGAAATTAAGTACTATGTGAATATATTCTGACTAAAGAAGTTTTTATAAGTGGTGAATCAGACACTCAATTATGAGGGAACCATAAGTTATCTTTCTGTTCATGATATGTCATTTTCGTTGACAGTTTATGAGTTAAGACAATTGATAGAGGGAATAATCATTATGAGAATGTGGACTAGTAGAGTGGAATGTAGATCGACCAAGGGGAAGGTATAGATATGTAGGACTTTTCAGGGTTGACCCGTCACATGTGTGGTAGGCTGGTTCAATTTTATAGATAGTTCCCTCGTCCACCAGTAGAGTGTGGATCTTGCTGTAGGATAGGTTATCTACAAAGGTTATTTAATAATCCATGAAAATTTGGCAATGATAGAGGAGATATAAATAATCAGAGTAAGATAAGTGGATCATATACCCTGTATTAGCTTCATAGTTTTTTTCTAATGGACACTGCATTATGAGAAGTTGATGAGGGGATTGTAGGAAATATCTCCTGTATCTATTGACTAGGTAGCTCACGAGAATCAGACTACATCACAAGTAATAGGGTGGGACAACTGAATGAAGTTAAACCAATATTTTTTGATAATAAAGTTAGACCATCGATGGTTAGATGTACTATTCATGTAGTGTCTACACATTATAGCACCATATTTGATACATGTGCCTCACATTATTTTATATTGGAAAAAATAGGAATTTTTTGAGCCTTGTAGTGGTGGTAATGAGTGGGTTTATGATTATTTATATGCCATTTGGAGTACGTTCATGAGATATATGGTTATTAAAGTGTTATTCTCTCAAGGTTATGGAGTATCATTTTATATGTAATCACTACATCCTTGAAATGACGGGGTTTGACGTAATTATTTAGGGACTAGTTAATAGCATAATGAGATTATAGTAATTGTTACCACATGCAAATGATTTTTACATATCCCAAGGGTGAAAATTATATTCACTATGGATAATGAGATATTAAGGTTTTCATTTCAGGTCCAATTCATCTGTAATTGGGAGAGATAAAAAACCTAGTTTCTAGTCTGTTGATGGATAATGGAGGTGAAAATCCTGATTTCATTACACTGATAGTTGATAGGATTGAGTATGTGTTTACTAAATACATATATAGGCTACCACAAGAGTGATATGTTGAATTTACTGTTGAGGTCATGATAAGAGTTGATCTAGATTCTATTACATCATATTGAATAGAAAAAATAATGATTCAAGAGATTAAGACTGAACAATAAGAGATGAAGGACAAGAGGTCTATCTTTCCATGTATGAAACATTTGGCTTCTCTAGTTATGTTTGAAAATGTGGGTGATGAGAGTATATTCTTGTGTGTTGATTACTGTATGTTGAACCAGTTGACTATAAAGAACTGATATCCTCTACTGCCCATCACAGATATTTTTGACTAGTTGAGAGGATCTTCTCTATTCTTGAATATTTACATAAGATGAAAGAATCATAATTTGGGAGTTTAACCTTATCATATACCTCACAATACATTCATAAGTATGTATTGATTTTTATTTCTTCATCATAATGTAATTTGGGTAGATGAATTCATGATAAATGTTTATGGATATGATGAACTGAGTCTTCCATCCATCCATAAATCAATTTGTGGTAGTATTTGTTTATAATAACTTGTTGTACTCTAAGAATCATAACAATCATGCTGAATAACTGGATATTTTACTGAGTACACTAAGAGAGCATCATCTATAGACCAAGACACATAAGTTTCAATTCTGTATTGATTAGATACATTTCTTGGGACACATACTCTTAGAGGAAGGTGTTTCAATAGACTCAGAAAAAGCATAGAATATTGAATAATTGTAGTAGCCTAATAATGTTTTCCATAACTATATTTTTATTTGTTTGGCTGGTTATTATTATACATTTATCAAGAAAGTTTCTTGTATTGAAGAACCAATTTTCGGATTGACCTATATGGGGATAAAATTCAAATGGTTAGATCAAGTGAGAATTTCTTCTAGCATTCAGTTAAGAACCTCAAATTGACGTCGATCTTGATTAAAACTAAGATATGGGATTATTAAACGGTGTTTCATGATGCTTATGGGATAGGGAATGGAGTTGTGATTTTGTATGGAGATCAATTTTTGGCATATGAGTCTCAGCCCTTGAGGCCACATGAGTAGAATTACACTATGCATGACCTCGAGTTAGCTAAAATGGATGCTAAATTGATGTTTCAAAGATGAAATCTACTAGGTTATATGGGTATTGTGTATACAGATTAAAATATATAAATATATATATTTTAATAGATAACATTTAATCTTCAGAAGTGTAGATGGTTTGAGTATAAACATTTATTTTATTTTAAGCTAGAATATAATGTTGAAATGGAATGTAGTGATGTTGATACTATATACAGGATGACTCCGAATCAAGAATTTTAAGAGTCTAGTTTTGAGTTCTTGATGAGATTCATATTGTGTTTTAAGAGAGATTGGATCACATGATTCCCATTTATGTTTAAGATGAGTCTAAATTTTTGAGTAAGATCACGGAAATATTGTATCCGGATCTGCAATGATTAGACTCGAGGGGAATACTTGAACATGGAGACACCTTCACATTATACCATAAATGAGGATGCTATCATCTATATTTGGAATCATATATTTTATGCCTATGAGTATGTTGGTGTTTTTAATGCATGAATATCATTCCTCAAAGTGGGAAGTGTATCAAGGTTAAACCAACATGTACCATGACCTATGATGAATGTTTTGGTGGTCAATCATTAGAAAGTAGATATCAGGGATTGTGACATTATGATACACCCATAAATAGTTTAAGGATGAGAATCAACAAACTATAAGTCTACTAACCCCATTTCTAATTACATAATGGATGTGGAATAATGTTACTATGGATTTTTTGGTGGGTCTACTAAGGAAGCCATAGAAGAATGATATTAAATTTGTGGTTGTGGGCCATTTGATAATAGTAGCCCATTCCATGTGTATATGAGAGAGAACCTCAGTGGATAATTTGAAATATATATATGTTGGGGAGATATTACATATACAAGAAGTGCCACAAAGTATTGTTTTTGATGATGACTCACATTTTACTTCCCAATTCTGGTATTACTTGTTGAAGGTTCTGGTTATATAGGTTTAATTGAATATGAAATTCCACTAGTATAAAGATAGGTAGTTGGAACATACTGTATAGTTGATTCAAGATATGATTCAGGAATGTTTCTAAACATTGGTGGGTGGTGGGAGAAGTTAATATATTTACTATAGTTCACATATAATAATAGTTATATGAAAAATATAATGATAGCACCATACGAGGATATTTATGTTAGGTCATACAGATCACCCCTATGTTGGATGGAGTTATTAGAGTTAGAGTTGTTGGGATTGAGACTCATGCAAGAATATTTGAAGGATATTTGATTTCTTTGGATGTTTATTGATACAAATTAGAGTAGATAAATGTACTATGATGATAAAAATCAATGACCCTAGATTTTGTAGTGGTTGATCGTAAAATCCATAAAGTGTATTCTTGATTGGGTCACTATAGGATTCAGATACAGAGAATGTTGGTGCACATGCTTGTTGGAAATTTGATGTGTTGTATAGTATCATACCATCAGATTACATATTATATATTCCACTTATTTATAGTGTGGTTCATGAAAATTTTCATTTTTCACAAATTCATAGGTACCAACCTTACCATTCTCAAGTTATCGATGTGGATGATATCTATCTTGAACCAATGCAGCCTTTGAGGTGCACCAGATACATGTATTTTATAATAGGGATAAAATGATTCATGGAAGGACCATGCCAATAGTTCATATATTGTAGAATCATGGGTATTTATAGGATGAAACATAGAGAGATAATTTGATTATTTGGCTCATTGGCGCAATATTTTTACCTCATAATGATAGAGAATATTTGAGGTATATCCTGAGGATGATATGTTATAAAGATTGGATATTATATAAACCAAACCTTTTTATAGATTTCATGAGCTTGTTTATAGGTATTTTTTTTCCTTTTTTAGTATTTTTTTGGGGTCTTACATTGGGGTGATTTTGGGTGAAAATGTAAAATTATGGAAGGTTTTTTTGGTAGTGAACAATTGGAATACGATTTTCTCAAACTATGAAGCATGCCCCAGAAAACAATGAAACAACAAGAAGAGGGTAATTTCATGGTTGGGGCACCATTTTTCATAATGTGTACTATCCTAGTAGTGACTATAAAGTCCCTAAGAATATACTGATAGTTAGGTACACGGTTAGGGGAAGTTGTGTGACTCGAAAAAGAAACCGTGCAATCCCAAATATAATCCCCTAAAAATTCATTAAAAAAATTCAAAACCCACTTCTTATATCCATATACCACCTAGATTGATGCCAAAAAAATTTCTCTTATTTATGGTACCTTCCAAAAGGATTCCCAGTCATTCCAACATCTTTTATTGATGAATCGAATATCTATTGATGGATCTGCACCTCTCTCGATAAGTGATACTCATCACATGTGGTTTCCTCTCTCTCTCTCTCATATTTTTATTCATCCTTTAGAGGGATGTTTTCATTTGTGGTAATGATTATAGATCTAAGATTACATATACATAGTTCCTTTGATCTTGGATTTATATTCCAGATCTAGATATTGTTCTTCTTCATGATCATGGTTATTTTGCTTTAATTGGGGATTTCCATTGGTGATCTTTCATAATCAATTTTGATAGAGGTGGTCTAAATATAAAATCCCATTATCATGATTTAATTCTGTGTATGTAATTGTTTAATTTTCAATTTCCATGAATGGAAAATTTCATTGAATATTGATATTATTTAATTTAATTTCCATGTGATAATGAATTGGTTTAAAATGGTATAATTGAAATTTACAAGACTAGATATATTAGTTGGTCAATTAATTAAAGGAATATTGTTATTTTGAAAATGATGGGATTCTAGGTTTGTGCACTTGGTCAATTAAAGCAATTATTAATTAATCAAAAATTAGAATTATGAGATTGGTTACGTGACCTTAATGTGTTATATGATTTAAATTTCTCAAATTGATCTAAAAATGATTCATTCATATTATTCCAATTGATTGAGATAATGAATTAATATTTTTGTTATAAATTTAGAAGGTAAAATTTAATGATAATGTTTGAAAAGAAGGATAATGAATCCTCACTTTGATGTTTATGAAATTTGGGTACACATTATATTTGGATACATGTTATTTTTTTAAATTCTTGTGTGGGATGTGGACTGATGCTTCCAAATACCATAGTGATAAATGAGTTGTGGGACACAGACTGATGCTTCAAATACACATGGTGTGCAAGACATGAAGTTCTAGGCCCAAAATGTTGGCATGAGACTATGGTTACAAATGGAAATAATATGAATTGATTTTATTAGTTAAATTAAAATCATTATTTTATTATAAGAGATATCCATTGGGAATATTTCACACAATAGCATGGACCAAAATAGGTATTGATGGTGTGATTTTCCTCAGGAACCATGGGGTTTATGTGGTTAAATATAGAATAATATAATATGTAAATTATTTATCTTATTTCTTTTACATTATTCTTTATATAAAACATAAACTATTATTTACTGGATATTGTTTTATATTTCATTGGTGGTGGCATGCAGGGTTGTACTCACACCATACATGAGCTTCCTGATCGATACCTAAATAGAATTCATGTTTGTAGGAAAAGATAAAGGAAAGGGTCATATGTTTCATTATTGAGGCGGAATGATCATGTATGAGGGAACAATATGTGATTTTGTCCCTACATATGTGTTTTTAGAATCTTTATTTATTTTGGGTTTTTTCATATTAACACATGACATGTTTTTCCTTAACAATATAAAGTTCATTTTTTGATGTGTTATTCATTTCTTGGTCATCAATTGATATTGAAATTATTGTTGTTAGGTTTATATACTATGGTGATTTTTTTTATTTCCATTATTGTGATACTTTGATAAATATTTTATAGTCTCCCAATGATTGATATTAGATCCTTGCTACTTTTTGGCAGCCTCTAGCATACAAAGAGGCAAACCTGAGGTCATGTAACATATCGCATTAGGGAACCAATGTGTGGCACTCAAATAGGGATGTTACAATATATGATAATATCATGACCCTTTATTATACCGTTGTTAACAATTCCTTGTTAATGTATTTTTAGAGACAATAACTGCTTTATTTTTTGTATATGATATGATATTTTATTTTATTGGACCTCTAAATTTTATCATGGTTTAAACAACTCCAAAATTATACTCTTGAAAAAAATATCATATAATATATATATATATATTTAGGATAATAAAAAATATTTAGATATATAAAATAAAATGCACCATTCATTGAGACGATAGGTTGTGTATACGCATAAAGGTTATTTTCATTTTAATATTTGATTGATAGAAATAATGTATTTATATGTATATTTATTTATATTCATTAAAGAATAAAATTTATGTAATATAAATCATATACTATTAAACACATTCTTAATACTTTCTATGTAAATAATGAATGAGTCACTTACTCCACGAAGCGGTAATCATCCATACACATGACTGACAAGATCATATTGCAATAATTTTGAATGTATGAGGATATGTGTGATATAAAAATTCAATAATAAAAAACTATTATATATATATATATATATATAAATTCATTACTATATTCATCCTTGAGAGGTGGTAATGGAGAAACTAATGAAGTTGGTTCGTGATGTTGTAGTCTATCATACACATAAATGATAATTTTACAACCAATTTGATAGAAGTGGAGATGGTCATAGGTTATTACCATAACGTGAGAACATATCAGTATATAGAACATACAATAGATTTTACATCTTCATGATATAATAAAAATTGAAGCTGGATGAGTAATAAATAAAATAACAATGCTCATTGATAAAATTTACCTCTTCTGTTGGTATCCTACGTAGGTTTGTACAAAAAGACTATATATGTACGATTTATGCACAAAATAAAGAATTTATGATGTAATAATAGAATTTAGGAATCTATTTGAGAAAATAATGGTAGATACAAAATGGTTTTTTGGTGTTAGGAAGAGAGATGAAGGGGCGACCTTTTATAAGTGTGGTGCGCGACACACTTGGTCTTTTTTGAAAAGAATGAATTCCACCCATGTTTTTTCATGCCAAAAATTAATCAAAAATAATTAATAAAGATAATATATGTTATAAGGTAAAAATATTTCAGTTAAATGGTTATTTTAAATGTTGTGGGTCATTTGTATCCTTATCATTTTTGTTTAATCCCTATGTAAACCAATTTTTACCTTAACAACGGTAAATAATTTTTCCTATTTTTAATACTAATTTTGTTCAAAAGTTATGTTAAATATATTAGATAATATAAATTACTCTCATTAAAAATATGTAATCCATTTATAAAAATTCCATTCAAAAAAATGAAAATTTTAAATGAAAATTCATCTCATAGATATTATAAGAAAGCGTGATTTTGAAGAGAAACATTTCCAAAGCTCACAATGTTTTAATATCAAAATTCAATAGTAAATTTATTGAAATGGAATAAATTGGATTATTGGAG
This sequence comes from Viscum album, assembly GCA_963277665.1. Lineage (NCBI taxonomy): Eukaryota > Viridiplantae > Streptophyta > Magnoliopsida > Santalales > Viscaceae > Viscum > Viscum album. The sequence continues at coordinate 1,756,731,019 of OY728153.1, forward strand.
GAATAATTAAACTAATTTAACTATAAAAACTAGTTGAAATATAATTTATTGTTATACAAAAAAGAGGTTTTCAATCTAAATTCTGTATTTTTAAATATTCTTAAAAAACAACAATAATTTCAAAAAATAGCTAAAATTCACCCTCATTTTAAAATTATGAATAAAAAATTGAGTTTATTTTATCAAATAAACTTTCTACAAGTTTAAAAAATTATATTTTAAAACACAAAACCATAGATGAGATGAAAAATCATGTTTTTGAGATGTGTATTTTTTCTAGTAAAATTTTGTTGTTTATGAACTCTATATATAAGAATAATTATTTGATGAATATGAATTAAAATATATCTTGACATTATAAATATATATATTTAACATTTTAAATATTCCTCATTTGTTATTATTTCAAATTATTAAATTTGAGAATCATTATTCCCTTGATAAAGGTTCAAAAAAATGTAAACCCAAAAATAAACATATAAAAAGTACAACATAAAGGTTATTCAAAATAAATTATGTGAATTAAATATTAATAAATAGTAATGATGTTATATTAAAAAATAATCTAAAATTTTGTAACGCCTTGGTTCCGGGTGCCACTCAATGGGTGCCCTAAACCTGGTTCGCCACGTGACCTCAAGCGCATTTCCCTAAATGCCAGAGGCTGCCGACTAGCAGCGAGGGACTAGGTCTGATAGTGGGGAAACTATGCCCTCATTTGTCAAAGTGTAGTGAAACAGAATTCTAATAAAACATACAACGAACAACAGAAGCAGTAAATCATACACAATTGAAATAAACAACAGCAGTGGATATAACCAACAATAGATAAATAATGATGCAACATGTTTCATGTTCTAAGAAAACAGCCATAACTTGTTATACATCAATACAGTACACCCAAAAGCAGAGTATAGAAAAACAAAGAAAAACAACTGGAAGAGGCATCATGAGCCTAGGCTCGGTCTCATTCCCTCATACTCCTCACCAGCAGTCAAGTACCTGTATAGGGACACTTTCCCCTATCCACACCTATAGAAACATAATCTGTTTGGGCCGAAAAGCGTGACCCAAACAGGTTGTGAGAAAAAAATTTCCAGTAGGCACCCACCAAAGGCTCGTGCCCAACTGCGTGTAAGCATGCAACAATAGTGTGTAGTTGTAAAATTCAATAAAGCAAGCCGTACTCAAAAGTAACTAATTACTAATTATATTGAAATTTTATTATCCATTTAATCCATTAAATTTAAAATACCACCACATTGAATATTCTAAATAACCAGGTAATGTCATCGGACATGTAAACTCCTACCCTCAGGTAAAGAGTATCCAACACAAGAATCTGTCCTCAAGAATAACAGAGTTTTCTATTAGGTGTAGGTAGTGTCGCCCTCAGGCACATAGTCTATTTCCCTCAGGCACAGAAGAAGTTTCCCTCAGGCTGAAATAACTACTACCCTCAGGCTAACAGTGCAGTGCCCACAGGCTAATCACAACAACGCCCTCAGGCTAAAAATGTTTCCAGGCCATACCCAACATGAAAACAAGAAGTAAACAAGAAATTCCTCTCAAGTAAATTCTACAATTACTACTTTAAAGTCATACCCTCGGGTATCCTGGCCAAACAGCTATACAGTGGAACACACCCCTGGGGTGGTACGGATCCAAGAAACGATCCCAAACAATAGTTTTACAAATTATTCAATTACCTTTATAGTTATAGGTTGTTAATATAGCAACGGCCTCAGCCACATGACACACCAATATGGGTTCGTGGCATAGAAACACACAAAACACATGACAGATGGAAAAACAAACACCAAGCCACCTACCTTATACGAAAACAAACATTATACCCGAACACCAACTCCAGAAATACCGAAGAACGACACAGATCTGACAAAGAAAAAAACCCGCTTAACCTCAAATAACTATTTTTAGGAGAATAATTGGTATGAATTAGCCAAGGAGATGGAAGCCCTTACCCGTGGAGTTCCAATGAGATCGTCCGAGGTGGAAATCAATTCCAGAAGAACACTCGACAGATCTTCAAAGGTTTGGACTCCTCCTTTGGCTCCAAAATGGCTCAAATGCCTCCTCTTCCAAATGAGGAGGATACTGCCTATTTTATGCCGAACAAACAAAGTAAACAACATGTACTTCTGAGTACATGGCATGTACATCCCAAATTTTAAACTGTTCCTCTGGTAGCTTCCTGCCAGCGCGGCACTGTTCGCCTGCTGACAAGAGTACACAGCATGTACTCTGGAGTACACGGCGTGTATTGTCGCCCAGCTGGAGGATACTCCACCGCCTTACTATTTTGGCCTACCGACTGACTACACAGTGTGTAAAGGACCACTACACGGCATGTAGTTGGTCCCTAAACCCTTTTTCGCCGACATGGCTACACGCCCCGTGTACTCATCCCATCATGGCAAGAAGTACACGACGTGTGGAAAAAGTACACGGCGTGTAGTTCCAAAATTTAGGATTTTACCCATTTTCCATATTTTATTAAAAACACATGAGGAAAAGAGAAAATAAGAAGCTCATACCTCAAAGATATGAACCGGGTTCTTACAAACATCCCCCCTTATAGCAATTCGTCCCCGAATTTCCCTTTCATGGGTGGAGAAGATATAACCGTGAACATCTCCGGCCACTGAGCACGTATGTCGGCCTCCCGCTCCCAGGTCTCATCCTGCAGTCGTCCATACTGCCATAGCAACTGTATGAGAGGAAATAACCGGCCTCGGGGAACCTTCGTGCTCCTGTCAACAATACGAATCAAATGCTCGTCAAAGGACGCATCTGCCTCCAGCTCAACCTCCTCAGGCTGAAAGACATGATATGAGTCTAAATGATAGCGACGCAACTGAGATACGTGGAAGACGTCGTGCATGTCTTGTTACCGCTGCGGTAACTGCAGCCGATAAGCCACCAGCCCGAGTCTCTCAAGAATATCAAATGGTCCCACATACCGTGGTGAAAGTTTACACTGTCTCCTGATGCGCTTGTGTCCCAGCCTCGGCGAAACACGCAAGAAAACCTGATCCCCGACCACGAACTCCAATGTCCGTTTGCGATGATCAACATAATATTTCTGACGAGAATGCGCACTAGCTATCCGCTTCTGAATCAAATGGACATGCTCAAAAGTCTCCTGCACGAGAGGTGGTCCCAGCAAATCTGCATCACCTGCCTCTAACCAGTACAATGGTGATCGGCATGACCTACCGTATAAGGCCTCATATGGTGCCATCTCAATAGTCGCCTCGAAGCTATTATTATAGGAAAACTCGACTAAGTGTATATACGTCTCCCAAGATCCCCCAAAGTCTAGGACGCATTCACGTAGCAAGTCCTCTAACACCTATATCATACTCTATGACTGGCCATCGGTCTAAGGGTGGTATGTTGTTGTTAGAAGCACCTGTGTACCTAGCGCCCTATGAAAAATCTTCCAGAAACGAGACGTGAAGCGGGCTTCCCTATCAGAAACGAGAGAACGAGGGACCCCATGAAGAAGTATGATCCCTCAGATATACAGCCTTCCGAGCTCATCAACACTGAAGGTCTCATTGATCGGCAAGAAGTTAGATACCTTCATGATTCTATCCACAAAAACCCACATGGCATCATTGCGATGAGGTTTCCTTGGCAATCGAGTCATGAAATCCATCGCGACATCATCCCACTTCCACTCCGGAATGGGTAACTGCTGTAACTGCCCAGCTGGTCTCTGATGCTCCGCCTTCACCTGCTGACAGGTGGAACACCTCGTAACAAAACTAGCTACATCTCTCTTTATAGAAGGCCACCAGTAATGACGTCTCATGTCGCAGTACATCTTGGTTACCCCGGGATGAACTGCCCAAGCTGAAGCATGAAACGCTTGCATCAGCTCCACATGTATATCCCATGGAACCCATACTCGTTCATGGAAACGCAAAACCTCATTATTGCCTATTTTCCAACTAGGTGAAGGGTCCTCACCTGCCACCGACTCCCGTAGAACTAGGCCCTCTAGATCAAATAGTTGTCTCATCATTACTCTATCCAGGAGGGTAGAAGTCACAGCTAAAGATGAAAGATAAATCTGCCCCTGACTGTTATGCACCTCCAGATGCATCTCAGGGAACAAGGCCATGAGCTGCCACTCACCGCTGGCTTCCTGCACTGCCTATATCTGAGTCTTCCTGCTCATTACATCACCTACTGCATTACCATTACCAGGTGTATAGGCAAACTCAAAATCGAAGAACTGTAGGTATTCGACCCACCTCCTCTGCCTCAGATTCAAGTCATGCTGAGTAATGATATACTTGATGCTTTTGTGGTCAGTGAAATCCACAAAATGCTACCCCAATAGATAATGTCTCCAACAGCACAATGCATGTACAACTACAGATAACTCGAGATCATGCATCGGGTAATTCCTCTCATGTGGCCTCAACTGCTGAGACCCGTATGCCATAACTCAGTCGCCCTGCATCAACACTGCTCCCAGCCCAATACGTGATGCATTATAGTAAACTGTATAGCTCTTCCCCGGATCTAGGAGTATCAAGAACGGTGCTGATGTCAACCTTCCCTGCAGGTCCTGAAAAGCAATATCATAAGATTCAGACCAGACAAAATTCACACCCTTCTTAGTCAGACTTTTCAACGGTGCTACTAAGCGGGAGAAGTCCTGTATGAAACGTCTGTAGTAACTAGACAGCCCTAAGAAACTCTGTATCTCAAACAAGTTTTTCGGATGCTCCCAGGAAACAACTACTCTCACTTTCTCTGGGTCTACATAAACTCCTTCCCCAGAGATGAAATGACATATGAAGTGAATCTGGTCTATCCAAAAGTGTCACTTTGAGAGCTTAGCATATATCCAAGTCTCACTCAGTGTACTCAATGCAATATCATGATGGGTGGCATGGTCGTGTCGAGTGTGAGAGTACACCAAGATGTCGTCCACGAATACCACCAAAAAAGAATCAAGATACAAATGGAACACATGATTTATCAGAGCCATGAAAATTTCTAGCACATTCGTGAGTCCGAATGGAATAACCGTATACTCATATAGACCATACCTACTCCTAAAAGACATGAGCGGTATATAAGATGGTCTCACACGCAGTTGATGATATCCTGATCTCAGGTCAATATTCGAGAACAATCATGCTCCAAAAAGCTGATAAAAAAAGATCATCAATCCTCGGTAAGGGAGATCAGTTCTTAACCGTCAACCGTTTCAGCTTTCAATAATCCACGAAATGTCTGGGGGTACAGTCCGCCTTCTTCGTAAAATGGACTGGCGAACCCCAATGAGAAGTACTGGGTCAGAAAAATCCCATTGCATGTAACTCCTCTAACTGCCTCTTGAGGTCCTGCAGCTTAGGTGTAACCATCCTATAAGGAGGAATGGACACCGGTGCTGCTCCTAGGACAAGCTCAATGGAGAAATCCACCTCTCGCTCCAGAGGTAAACCTGAAAAGTCGTCCGAGAAGACATACCTGAAACAATCACCAATAGGAGGTAAATACACCTGAAAAGTCCCCTAATCATCTAGATATAATCTCGCAATCTGGGTTGTGACTCCACCTCACCCACGATGCTCTGGTCCAGCTCAACTCGCCTGAACATCCCACTCACCCTTGTATAGAAACTCGCTGCCCTCTGGTGATGTGAAACTCACACTACGATGATAGCCGTCTACAAATGCTTGGAAGGAAACCACCCAATCCATCCCGAGAATGACGTCATAGATCATCATATCTAGGACATAGAGGTCCCAAAGGATGTGAAACCCACCATCCTCAAGGGGGAACTCCATGCACTGATGCACACCATCCATTCTAGTCCCCAATGGAGTGTCTAGTGTCATAACATCAGAAGTTGGAGAAACACAGTGCCCATGGTTCCCTACAATGGGTACAGATATGAAACTATGTGTAGCACCCGTAACGAAAAGTATTGAAGATAAGAGAAGAGATACTAAAATAGTACCTCTGACTGTAGATGGTCCGGGATCCTACTACTTCTGGGTCTGTTGCACTGCATATGCATCCCAGTGCCATGGCCGTGCGACATAGCCTGGCTACCCTCACCAGTCCCGCCCTACTGCCTTTGAGATCATGGTGTCTGGCTACCTCGGCCACAACAACCATCTCTACCTGGACGCTCTGACGTATTCCAATTCCCAGACTGGTAATAAGCTACTGGTCCTGCTCCCTCTCGCAGAGTCTACAAAGAACCCCTCTCACTAGACATCGGCGGAAACACCCTACAAAAGTGCTGTAGATGACCCATATTGGTGGAAGATCGACACTCCACTAGGTCTCGTGGAAACTGAGGTCTCTTGTGCCCCTCTCTACCGCACTGGTAGCACCTGACCGCCCCCCCTGACAAAACTGTCTGGCTGGTACTGCCACCCTAAGAGAACTCCATCTGCCTCTTCCTCTTGCCCATAGAAAAAGTACCAGTAACTGGTGCTGAACTGCCCTGGCCCACACCACTAGATTCTCGAAGGTTCCTCTATGTTATCAACACTTGGTTCACAATAGTGTGTACAGTAGGAAACCTGAATACATTCAACATCGCTTGGATGTCATACCAAAGGCCATCCTCAAAACGTCTGTCTCTCAACATCTCATCACCCACCAACACGGGTGCAAAGTGCTGAAGCTCCGTAAAACGTGCAGAATAGTCCATCACTAACATAGCACCATGCTGCAGATTCATGAAATCTCAAGCTCTATCTGCTCTAAGCGTCTCCGAGAATAAAAAGTCATAGAAGACTGCCTGAAAGTCTTCCCACTCCATGTCCCTATGAAGATCTGACTGGGTGGTAACATCCCACCACCTATTGGCGGAATCACGCAACATGTATGTTGCGAGCTTGACCCTCTACCCTGGAGGCATCTCAATATGCTCAAAAATAGTCTGCATCGACCCCAGCCAAGATTCCGGAGGCTGTGGTCTGCCATCCCCTGAGAACGTAGGCGGACGCTGCTGCTAGAAGATACGTGTCAGCTCGGCCATAGATGTGGTAGCCTGCGATGCTCCCTGAAAGGTCTTCATGAACCGCATAAAGCCTTCAAGGAACTGCGCCTCTGTGCCTGTGTCCGGTATAGCAGCTGGTGCCGCATCTAGCTCTGCTGGAGGATCAACTGGTATCCCATGGCCCACCATCTCTGGAGTATTCCCGTTGCTGCTCTCATGGTGAACAACACGCGGTCGTCTAGGCGGCATGACACTACAAGGTCAAAAAAACACCTTAAAACAAGATTATCAAAGACTGAATATGAAGAAATACAAAAGTGAACAGGAGGAATAAGGAATTCAAATTTTCCAAAAAGAGACTACACATCGTGTATACTGACTACACGACATGTACATGACTTCCCTTACCCTGCCCGGGTCCTTCTGCACGGCTATGCCACACAGCTCCCGTTTGAACAAAATATGTCGTCGTGTATTTCAGATACACGACGTGTATGGTGTTATTTCCAGCTACCCATGTCATCTGTGACACGGCCAACTACTCGGCTTGACAATACAGGGCGTGTTACGCCCACACACAGCATGTCAACAACCCCATTTCCCAGTCACACGGCCAAGTCCACATGATATGTCCTCAGGCAAGACTGCATGGAGTTTCCCAAAGTTTCACGGCATGTTCAAGGATAGTTGACATCGACCTGTGTTGTTAGTTACACGGATGAGTCCCCAGGTCACACTACACGACTTGTACATTAATGACACGGCGTGTTCTGTGAAGGAGTTCACTGACCCGTGTTGCTAGTTACACGGTCGGACTCCGGGTAAAAACTACACGGCGTGTATATCTGGTACACGACGTGTTTTACCAATGATCTTCCATAACCCGTGTCACCGCCCACCCGGTTTGTGACACGGGAAGAGACTACATGACGTGTACTCAGAGTATACGGCGTGTACTTAAAATGTTAATTTTTCTTCCCAAACCGAAGGCCATACACGAATTGTGTAAAAATACAACATGGCGTGTATACTAGGTTTCCATATAGTATGTCTCAAAAACTTATCTGGAACCCAGAAAATACGGAAAACTAACACCTAAGTGTCAAATTCCGACCCGTGGGGGCCCATACTCCCCACGAATCAAAGTTTGACATCTTATATGTGCTATAACTAATAAACAGTCAATGATCCACCAAATTCTGGTCAATGGTGCCCCATACTCCCAAAAAACCATAGTTTGGCATTCATTCTCTTAATAGGCATACACAAATTATAGAAGGTATTTTTCAAGCAGCTATCACAAAAACATTCTTTTCTAGCACAACTACTGTCACAACAACTTGCAATTTTCTAATGCACTTACATGGAATGGAAACTATGCATGGAATGCGATTCTAGCAAGTGACTACATTATGCATGAGATGGAATACCCTCATCTCATCGGGTTGCAACTATATAGAACCCACTAATAAAATATAAACAACACAATACAAGTGCGTCACCCAACTGTGAAATCAGATCAACTGAAACATTTCCAAAATCAGAAGAATTGCAAATTATGAGGTAGACTGGCTTTTCCCTGTAAACAGGTTAGCTATGCCCTGACACAACTTATTACCAACTACCATTCATCCTATCCCCGACTAAGGCTGTAAATAGTAAGTCAATGAAAAAAACCCTTCTGATACCACTTTTTAACGTCCCAGTTCTGGGTGCCACTCAACAGGTGCCCCGAACCCGGTTCGCCACGTGATCTCAAGCACGTTTCCCCAAATGCTAGTGGCAGCCGACTACCAGCAAGGGCCCAGGTCTGATAGCGGGGAAACAATGCCCTCATTTGTCAAAGTGCAGCGCAACAGAATACTAATAAAACATACAATGAACAGTGGAAACAGTAAATCATACACAACTGAAATATACAATAGTAGTGGATATAACCAACAATAGATAAATAATGATGCTAAATGTCTAATGTTCAATGAAGACAGTCAGAACATTTTATACATAAATATAGTACACCCAAAAGTAGAGTACATGAAAACAAAGAAAAACAGCTGGCAGCAGCATCACGAGCCTAGGGTGGGTCCCATGCCCTCCAACTCTTCAGCAACAGTCAAGTACATGTATAGGGACTCTTGCCCCTATCCACACCTGTAGAAGCGTAACGTTTTTGGGCTGAAAATCATGACCCAAATAGGGTGTGAGAAATAAATTCCTAGTAGGCACACACCAAAGGCTCGTGCCCAACTGCGTGTATGCATGTAACGACAGTGTGAAGTAGTAAAATGAAATAAATCAAGCAGTACTCAAAAGTAACTAATTAACAGTTATATTTCCATTTTATTATCCATTTAATCCATTAAATTTAAAATACCACCACAGTGAATATTCTAAATAACCAGATAATATGCTCAAACATGTAAACTCCTACCCTCAGGTAAAGAGTATCCAACACAATAATCTACCCTCAGGCATAACAGAGTTTTCCCTCAGGCGTAGGTAGTGTCACCCTCAGGCACAGAGTCTATTTCCCTCAGGCATGGAAGAAGTTTCCCTCAGGCCAAAATAACTACTTCCCTCAGGCTAACAGTGCAATGCCCATAGTCTAATCACAACAACGACCTCAGGCTAAACAGATAATCGGGCCATTCCCAACAAGCAAACAAGTAGTAAAAAAGAAATTTCTCTCAAGGAAATTCTACAATTAGTACTTTAAAGGCATACCCTCGGGTATCTTGACCAAATGGATAAATAGTGGAACACACCCCGGGGTGGTTCCAGATCCAAGAAACAATCCCAAACAGTAGTTTTACAAATTATTCAATTACGTTTACAGTTCTAGGTTGTTAATTTAGCCACGACCTCAGCCACACGACACCCCTATATAGGTTCGTGGCACAAAAACGCACAAAACACACGACAGTTGAAAAAACGAACACCAAGACACCTACATTATAATGCAACAAACGCTATACATGAACACCGACTCCAGAAAAACCCAAGAACGGCGTAGATTTGAACAAGAACAAAACCCGCTTAACCTATAATAACTCATACTAGGAGAAGAATTGGTAAGAAGTAGCCAAGGAGATGGAATCCCTTACCAGTGCGGTTCCAACAAGATCGTCCGAGGTGGAAACCGATTCCCGAAGAATACTCAGCGGATCTTCATAGGTTCGACCTCCTCATTTGGCTCCAAAATGGATCAAATGCCTCCTCTGCCAAATGATGATGCTACTGCCTGTTTTAAGCAGAAAAAACAAAGTACACCGAGTGTACATCTGAGTACACGGCGTGTACTTCCAAAATTTTAAATTGTTCCTATGGTGGCTTCCTGCCAGTGCGGCACGGTTCTCTATCTGACAAGAGTACACGACATGTACTCCTAAGTACAGGGCGTGTACTGCCGCTCACCTGGCGGATGCTCCACTGCCTTACTATTTTGGCCTACCGACTGAGTACACGGAGTTTAAAGGGCCACTAAAAGGCGTGTAGTCAGTCCCTAATCCCTTTTCACCAACATGTCTACACGCCCCGTGTACTCATCCCAACACATCCAGAAGTACACGACGTGTGGAAAAAGTACACGACATGTTGTTCCAAAATTTAGGATTTTTCCCCATTTTCCATATTTTATTAAAAACACTTGAGGAAAAGAGAAAAGAAGAAGCTCGTAACTAAAAGATAAAAACCGGGTTCTTACAAATTTAATTTTTTAATTTTATGAAAATAAATTATTCTTTCAAAAAAATATGTATATTAAACTATTCATTGAAAAATCAATTTTTTAGGAAAAATCCAAAATCTTCACCATCAGTAAAATTTGACAAGATGATTAAAAAAATGAAGTTAATTTTAAAATATAAAATTTTAAAAATCTATCTAAATTAATTATATTAATTTATTATAAAAACCAATAAGAATAAATTTTGAATAAAATATATTTTTAATGAATGTAATTGCAAAACGAAAAATTATTTTATTATTCACTATGAATGTATAATTAAATTTATATTGACTTGGAAATATATATGTATATTTCATAAATTATTTAATAATATTCGTACCCTCATATTTAATTTCTCTGTTGTAATTGTATTACTCCATGGTTCACTAAATCGTTGTATCGCCTTTCAAGCAAGCTATCGAAGAAAATATTTGTTTTTTGTAACAAGATAAACATGATGTTTAATTTAATAAAAGATATTCTCAGTTTTATATATAATGGAAAATTTAGAAAATATAAAATTCATTTGAAAAAAATTTAACATAATCTCATGGTATGACATTCTACCACACTTAAAATGAATTTTGACCACAAAATTCATCACAATAGTCAATGTTGTAGCATTTGAAAATTTATTCATAGAATCCCACGATGTACAAATTAATAATAAAGAATATACTAAAAAAATAAATTTGGAAATATAAAGGCTACTTAAATTAGAAAATATAATATTTCCATTTATGAGAAAATATTTTATATGTTAGGATTTGGTCATGGAGGAAAAGCATAAATAATTATAGAGAGTGTTATATATCATTGATCATAAGAAAGTTGTTGGTCCATATATGTCAATCAACCTCAAAAACATGAATAAAGTAGGAGTGAAATAGGTAAATGATATAATAAAATCGTCTGACAGCAGTATAAAATTTTATTTCAATATCTTTTTACTAATGTTATAGAATATTCATGATAAGATATACTTACTTGATTTTATACAAATTCATAGGAACAATTTAACCCATTTATTATACATTTATAAATTTACAGTTCATCCATTAATCCATGAAATGAAGTTGAATTTTTAATGTCTAAATCACTAATGGATCATGTGATCCCAAAATAACATGAATTAATTCCTTTAATCTCTAGTTGTAACAAAAAAATGGTCAGCACAATTTATCAAATATGAATAAATCATCATGTAGGGAAATTGTAGATTAATTTTTAAAACCATCTTAAAATTTCAATATAAACCATTCCATAAAGGTTTAAACTTATGAACCCTATGACATATTAAAATCCACAATTTATTCCCCCAAAAATTAAATTGTTCTTAATTTTCACATACCAAACATATGAACAACGTCATCGTGTATTCCTTTAAGACTAGATTTACCACAAAACCTTTTTTAAAACATACATTCTTCTTAATTACTTATAGAAAATAATGATTATTGGATATAATACAAAATCCAAAATTCTCTAAAATCCATCAATTATAGTCTAAACCACATTATCAAAAAAATATTAAATTTTTTTAAGGAAATCAATACTATAAATTTAACCATATCCAAATAAATCATTTATTTATCCCAACATCATTATCTAAATATTCAGAAAATATTAAGGGTTATATTAAAATTATCACATAGACATAAATCATTTTTCCAACCCATCATCATCATTAATCATATTCCTTAAAATACTTAAAAAACATATTTAGAACAATACTTATATATGTCATGATTTATATAACTTAATCTTTAAATATCACTACCCAAAATGTTCTTTCACTCCACTTCGTTCTCAAACCATTAACTATATATCTTCATCTCATTCCTTGAATCCTTTTTCATTTTATATGTATTTTATATACTCTTCATCATCATGATCAATATAATAATTACTTTTACAAGATTACTGATTCAATTCCTGACATTTCCCCTTAGGACATCAAATTGAAAAATTCATATACTTTTAACATTTAATGAATTCTATAGTCACTGATATCTTTGGAATCCTACTAATATAATTCATTATGTTAACTAAGAATTAAATATTCACATTTAAGATACATACTTTCTATTATTATTTTTCATAGTTAATGAATCTTCTGATTCCTCTAAGACATCAACTTGGTTGTCTCTTCACACATTATCAACACATAAGAAACACAATTTTCATTCCATTATGGACTTCACTACCAGAACTCTCATCAAAATATTTATTTCTTTTTGTTGGGGAGTCTAAGAGTAGATTAAGGTAAGAAATTTTATTCATATTCAATGAATACTTATTAGGAATAATCAAAACATCTTTTACTGAAGTCATCAACACATTTGGATTATCATTAAAAAATTATCTATCACATTAAATGTTAACCATTTTAATTATAGTTCCATCCATTGACTAAAACCAGTTATGATAGTGTCAAAAACGCTAATTATATAAAAAAACAACATAATCTTAAAAAAACATATAGTATATCTAAAACAGTAATAATAATTTTTTTGTTTCACATTAGGTTTATCCTTGGTCATTCACTACCATAACCTATTGAAATCCTATATGACAGTTTATAAAGAGTTTGTGAATTTAAAAAGAATATCTACTAGGAGTATCAAAATAGGTGTGAATCAAACCTTATTATTATGAATTGGCTAATGATCGAGTCAATATCAATAAAACCATTTCAAGGTATTACCCATATGTACCTCTATGGTTGAGTCACATCCACTTATTGTATCTAGATAGGGATGAAATTTCATGGATACAACTATATCTATGTTTTACCAAAATTGCATGATATTTTGTTATACATTTAATCATCCTTATACATATCCTTATAGACCTCACTAGATATACCATTATATATATCACTATTGATTTAAATAATGTTTTCTCATCCATGTTTCCGATTGTTTTCTAATCCTTTACTCTAATATTAACTATATAATCCCAGAATTTCATTCATGTATATTATAGTTTTTACACGAATATTAAATAAATTAAATAGAGACATGCATAAATATCGTAACAGTTTAGTATATTTTGAAACATGGAACACTATATAAATAATTCATTAAAGGTATTCAATACCACTGATAAATATTTTTTCCTTTAGTAATCTATAAAAACATATCCTACGTAAATCATTTCTTCATAACCAGAGGAAAGAAAATAGAGGAAGTTGTGAGATCAAATTCCCAGTAATGGTAAAAAATAGAGATATATAAGAATAACATGAGAATAATTGTATGATAGCATGAAAATATAATTTGTAATCCATTCCCTTCATATCAAGGATCATAATTCTGGGTGATGGGATAATGGTTGGAAGTTCCTAGGACATGAATAATAAGTTAATCAAAATAATTAATCAATAGGGACATAATATCGGAATAAGGCATAGATTTGTGGTATACACATAAACATATAACATCATTACCATAATAGTCAATACTCTATTTGATGACTATCATATAGAAATTGGTTCACTACCCAAAACAACATAGTAACCATGATTCACTCCCAATAACATCATAGAAGACAATGTCTCTTACTTAAGCAGGTTCAATCCCCATTATATTCAAATATATATCACAGGATATAAATATGTACCCAATTCATTGGAGGGAGGTATAGGTCAAACATATCTCATAATTAAAATAATATTTATGTTTTCTATAATATTGTTAAACATCAAACATATCATAAAACATGAAATAAATTGGTCTTAAAAAAATTAATCAGATCATAAAAATTGGAAAAGATATATGATTCCTAATAGTTTCACCATTTAATTATAACTTATCCATTGAGAAGATTCATGTTTCATAATTATTTTACCATTTTAAAACCCTCGGAATATAAATGTGTTTCTAAACATTATGAAATCATTATAATAAACCCTTAATGGAAATAATATGAATTGTATTGTTGGATCATATCCCCACAAAAATCATAATTAACATCAATGGATTACATCTTATTTGGAAAATGGGTTAGAAATATAAAATGAATCATTTATAGGTGAATATAACTTTTACATAAAAATAAATATTTAAAAAAATTCACAAAACAATTTTGGAAATTCATTTCATTGATAATAAGAATGAAAAATTATAAGTGAATCATTCAAAATAATATAAATCATTTCAGGTGAAATATTCATTTCCTCTTTGGAAAAACAATTTAAAACATAAATAAATCATAAAATATTTTTCCTTGAAAATAACCCTAAAAATTTTAAAGGAAGATTTTAAAGTAATTTAACACATTTGTAGAGGAAAATATCCTTTTTGAGTTTATTTTTTTAAAACCTAAAACATTTTAAAAATAAATTTCATTTAAAATAACCTTCAATCAAATAACAGATTCTATTAAGTAATAATTGGCCATAAATTTGAAAAATTCCATTAAAGTCATATATGTTCAAATTAATATTCCTTTCACATATTCAGTAAAAACAAAACGGGAAATGTTTGGAAAAAATGAAGATTTATATTAATATTTTTCATGTTAAAAGTAAAAGTGGGCAAAATTATCATTAATAATATAAATAAATATTTTAAGAAACAATTTTATAATACATTCATTATGAAAAAAAATTATTTTGGACAGAAAATATGATTTTTCATAAAAACCTTATATTGGAATATTAAGTGATAAAAAGATAGTCAAATTAAATGAAAACATGTATTTTAAATAAATAAATGAGTAGAATAAAATGAAGAAGATTAATGTGATATAGATTATAATATTTCAACATTATAAAAATAATAACAAACAATCTTGATAAATGATGAGATTATATCATTAAACCATTACTACATTTGTTAATTAGAATCATAAAACAAAAAAGGGATAACATTAAATGAAACATAATATGTCAATATAATTAATAAATTCATGATATTACCTGTTTATTAATATTGACATATTATGAACGTTTATTACTTATTTATTAATAATTCCATGTTGAAGTCATGTTTCAGACAATAACCACTCTATTTATCATATATATTTT
Source organism: Viscum album (assembly GCA_963277665.1). Lineage (NCBI taxonomy): Eukaryota > Viridiplantae > Streptophyta > Magnoliopsida > Santalales > Viscaceae > Viscum > Viscum album. The sequence continues at coordinate 1,756,746,784 of OY728153.1, forward strand.
GATTTGTTAATTTTTTGGTCACTATATATTGATAATGGTTTAATCATATAAAATATTACAATAATGATATAAATATAATATACTTTAATTATATATGTATTTAGAGTAATACATAATACTAAGAAATATTAATTGAAATGCACTGTTCATGGAGACGATAGAGAGTACGTATGCATGAATGATATTTCCATTTTCTTTTTAAATTTAATGAATAATGAGTAAATTATATATATATATATTATTTAATAATTTTTATTTAATATATGTCACATATGTTTATTTAACACATCCATAAATACATTCTATGTTATGTGTGAACAAATCACATTGCTTCACGAGGCTGTAGTTCGTTGTACACACTAGCGATGTTATCATAATCAAATAAATAAATATTTTAAAGGATTGTGTGGTGTTATACTTTCATAAAAACAATAAAATCATATATATCATATATAATTGATAAATAAATCATTTTTTATATCCATGAAAAGTATTAATAGTGATATGAATGATATTAATTTGCGAGGTGATAGTTCACAGTACTACAGAATGAGGAATTCATAACACATTTGATAGAAGTGTAAATGGATGTAGGTCATCCACATAACCAAATGAAATCTCATAATATTTAATATAATAATTATATTATAATATAACGGAATAATATTAATGGAATGAGGTGGAGGAAGAAGTAAAACAAATATGTGTTTTGATGAACGTTGCATCCTCTTCGAGTAACGTCAATGGGTTTTCACCAAATGTATTCCATGGTTGGCCATATATCAAATATAGGAATTTTGGGATGGTATTAGTTATTTTAAGAAATATTTGGGTAGTTCATAAATGAAAAATTACTTAAATTTTCAAGTAAGATAGTGGAATATGTGCCCGTTTATATGTTGGGTGAGTGGAACACATGTAATTTTATAATAGAAATATTTCCACCAACATTTTATTCATGTAACAAGGATAAAATAGATTATTCTTTATAAATGAATGGATTTAGTCAAAATATGGATGTAAAATTGGTTTTATACATTTTGGGGTCTCTTTTGACACTTATCCCTTTAGGTTAACTAGGGAAAAATCAATTTTTACCTTAACTATATTAAATAATTTTCTATTGTTCTGACTATAAATTTAGGTTAAAATTTATTTGAAAAGATTGTATAAAATAAATTATTATGTTTAAAAATATTTATTCCATTTTTCCAAATGACATTCACACAATTTTCAAAGTTTAATTTAAAATTAATATTGTATATGCGATGAGAAAGCATGTTTTAAAAGAGAAAGAGTTCAATATTTCAAATTGTTTTTTATATACAGAATCAATATGAAATTTTTTCCATTGAATTAAATTGAATTAAATTATTTCTAATTTTACTAATTTTACATTAAAAAAAATTATAACATAATTTTACCTTTTTAATAACTTATATAAAAAGGTAGTAATCAAATACAATTATATATATTTCACTATTCATAAAAAATATTTCTGAGAAACCCAAAACAATTACCCCTATATTTTTTCATTTGAATTATTAGTTCAAAAATTACTATTATTTTTTAAAATTAATCTTATTCAAGTGGAGAAAATTAATTTTATAAGAAAATACCATAGATGCGATGAAAACACTTGTTGTTGGGAAGTGTAATTTTTTCCATGTACCAAATTATTTTATATAAAATATGTTTCCAATGAAAATCATTATATTTTTCTAAATTAAAATTTATTTATATGCAACATATTTATTAAATTTCAAATAATACTCCTTATGGATTATTTTAATTAATTAAAATAGGAAATCAATATTCACTTCAAAATAGTCTTTACTAAATATAACCTTAAAAAAAATAAATTTAAACTAATTTACTATATACAATAGATTAAAAGCAATTATGTGGATTAAATATTACAAATTAATTATTAATTCAATTTTAAAAAAACTTATGATATGATGTTACTTAATTTGATGAAGTGATAATAATGTTTAAAAAAACAATAATATCTATTATTCATTGAAAAATCATTATTTTCCAAAATTTATCACAATTTCACAATTAGTCAATTTTGAAATTATTATATAAATAATCATATCCATTTTATTAGATAATATTTTCTATAATCTCTTTAAATTGATTTTTTTATATTTTTATTAAGAATAAATTATTTTTTATAAGAATATATATATTTGATTAATATAATTACTATATTAATAATTGATGGATTATTTACAATTATTTTATAATTAAATATATATTGAGTAGGAAATATGTATTTATATTTCATAAATTAGTTAATACTTCAGTCCTTGATACTTAATTACAATGTTATCAAAATTTGTTTTCATGGTTTATTAATGCTTTTTGTCATGTGTCATTCAAGACATTGAAGAAACTCATTGTTTTTTGAAAAAAACATTAATCCCGGTGTTGTGTTTAAAACAATATACAATCATTGTAATGCATAATGGAAAATATCAAAAATATTAGATTGATTTTATTTTTTTACAAAATGTTGGGGTGTTACATTAACACAAATATAAAAATGAATTTCTCTTCTACTAAATTTATTGAATTTGATCTATTATAAGTTGTTTAATTGGAACTCACTCTATAATAATTATATTCTTCCTACATATTTCCATTCATATCAAAATTCCATCACATTATCAGGGATATGATAGATTTACATCTACTCTCATCTCTTGAATTCTTATATTACATTGAAATAATCCTTAGAACGAAGAACATCCAATAACTTTTATATTCAATGTATTTTTTGTAAATATATAGAATTATCTCCATATAGGTACATCAGTTAAGATAAAAACATTCAGATCATAAAATATTATGTATTTTTTCTCGAATTTCTAACATATGTAAAGAGCGATTTCCAACTCTTACATAGTTAGGAAAATAAAACAAATGTCCCATCATCATCTATGAATGTGACTTCCGCGGAATCTATCTGACTTTAGATAATGTTGAAGCCATTAAAATATTTTATAAATGGTCTTCATTCAAAGAAAATATTTTCTAAAGTATACCCAAATCATATATATTTTAAATATTCTAGATTTTCATAGGTATATATTAGGTTGGACATCTATTCAATAGTATTTCCTCTACTAGATGGTGAATGTAACATTTCTCACTAATGAAATTTGTAAAAAAAATAGTGTATTTCATGAAATCAAATCCTTATTATGTTTCTCTATATTATCTAGTTACATTCATGTTAATGTATTTTCTTGTATATTGTGGTTGAAATAATGTTCAATAAACATTATGTTGAATCCAATGCCTATTAAAAAGTATTATAAATCCTTATTAATCTATATTCTAACATCATAACACTAATGTAGTAAATCTCCCTCAATCCTTCATGTCAAGGTACAAAAATTAAAAAAATACACCTAAGTATATTTATGGTTTTTTTCATCATTATTAATGTGGATATGATTTAAGGTTAGGAGTTGTACTATGGGGTATTGAAAATAAGATTATTGTCTCACTCAATTCGAGGAAAAGTATCTTGTTTTTATGTGGTCTGGTTTATTAGGGAGTGGAGGGTTTTCTTTTATAATATGTTTGGAATTTCTCACCATAGTGATTTCAATTACTCCTTCAATGTATTATCTATAATATTATTTGATACATACATTTTTGAATCATTATTTCAAGGGAATCTATTTTTAATAAGGAATCCAGATTGACGATGGTCATTTTTGATATATAAGTCTAGGTATTAATCTATGTTTCATGGTGTTAAATTATTGTAGCATGTTATCCTTAATTTCACCATTATCATAATTTTTTTCAGAAATTGTATTGGTTTTGACCATGAATAAAATAGTAATAATGGGGAAATATTTCCATTTAGTTGAGGGGGTTTATTTGATGAAACCCATTTGCACCATAATTTCTTGTCTTACACCATAATAAAGTGTATCCAAATTTTAGTTATAAATTCATAAGTTCCCTTGAAACAGGACATTGACATATTATGAACGTTTATTACCTGTTTATTAATAATTCCATGTTAAAGTCATGTTTCAGACAATAACCAATCTATTTATCATATATATTTTGATTTATTATTTTTTCGGTTACTATATGTTGATAAGGGATTAATCATATAAAAAATTATAATAATGATATAAATATAATATACATTAATTATATATGTATTTAGCGTAATCCATAATATTAAGAAATATTAATTGAAAGACACCGTTCATGGAGACGATAGAGCGTACGTATGCATGAATGATATTTCCATTTTCTTTTTAAATTTAATGAATAATGAGCAAATTATATATATATATTATTATTTAATATTTTTTATGTAATATATGTCACATATGTCTATTTAACGCATCCATAAATACATTCGATGTTATGTTTGAACAAATCACATTACTTCATGAGGCTGTAGTTCGTTGTACACACTAGCTATGTTATCATATTCAAATAAATGAATATTTTGAAGGATTTTGTGGTGGAATACTTTCAGAAAAATAATAACATCATATATATCTTATATAATTTATAAATAAATCATTATGTCTATCCATGAAATGTGTTAATAGAGATATGAATGATATTAGTTTGCGAGGTGATAGTTCACGGTACTACAGAATGATGAATTCGTAACACATTTGATAGAAGTGTAAATGGATGTAGGTCATCCACATAACCACATGAAATCTCATAATATTTAATATAATAATTATATTATAATATAATGGATTAATATTAATTGAATGAGGTAGAGGAAGAAGTAAAAAAAATGTGTTTTGATGAATGTTGCATCCACTTCGGGTAACATCAATGGGTTTTCACCAAAAGTATTCCGTGGTTGGCCATATATCAAATATATGAATTCTGGGATGTGATTAGGTATTTTAGGAAATATTTGGGTAGTTATTAAATTAAAAATTACTTAAATTTTCAAGTAAGATAGTTGAATCTGTGGCCTTTTATATGTGGGGTGAGTGGAACACAAGTAATTTTTTTAATAGAAATATTTCCACCAACATTTTATTCATGTAAGAAGTATAAAATAGATTATTCCCTATAAATGAAGGGATATGGTCAAAATATGGTTGTAAAATTGGTTTTATACATTTTGGGGTCACTTTTGACCCTTATCCCTTTAGTTTAACCAGTGAAAAATCAATTTTTACCTTAACTATTTTAAATAATTTTCCGTTGTTTTAACTATTAATTTTGGTTACCATTTATTTGAAAATGTTATATAAAATAAATTATTATGTTTAAAAAAATTTATTCCATTTTTCCAAATTACATTCACACAGTTTGAACAATTTTATTTAAAATTAATCTTGTATATGTAATGAGAAAGCCTGATTTAAAAGAGAAAGAGTTCAATGTTTCAAATTGTTTTTTATATAAAAAATAAATATGAAATTTATTCCATTGAATTAAATTGAATTAAATTATTTTTAATTTAACTAACTTTACATTAAACCAAATTTATATCATAATTTAACCATTTCAATAACTTATATAAAAAAGGAAGTAATCAAATACAATTTTATATATTTCACTATTCATAAAAAATATTTCTGAGAAATTCAAAACAATTACCCCTATATTTTTTCATTTTAATTATTTTTGCAAAAATTAATATTATTTTATTAAATTAATATTATTAAAGTGGAAAATTTTAATTTTATAAAAAAATACCATAGATGCGAAGAAAAAACCTGTTGTTAGGAAGTCTAATTGTTTTTTGTACCAAACGATTTTATATAAAATATGTGTCCAATAAAAATATTTATATTTTGCTAAATTAATCTTTATTTATATACAACATATTTATTAAATTTCCAACAATACTCCTTGTGGATTATTTTAATTAATTAAATTAGGAAATCATTATTCACTTCAAAATAGTCTTTAGTAAAAATAACCTTTTCAAAAACAAAAATAAATTTAAACTAATTTATTATATAAAGTTGCTTAAAAAGTAATTATGTGGATTTAATATTACTAAATAATTATTAATTCAATTTAATTTTTTTTGATCTGATGTTACTTAATTTGTTGAAATGAAAATAATGTTTTACCAAAAAAACAATAATCTCTAGTATTCATTGAAAAATCAATATTTTCCAAAAAATATCACAATTTCACAATTAGTCGATTTTGAAATTATTATAAAAATAATCACATCCATTTTATCAAATAAATTATTCTAAAATCACTTTAAATTGATTTTCCTTATTTTTATTAAGAATAAATAATTTTTATAATAAGACATATGTTTGATTACTATAATTACTTTATTAATAATTTATGGATTATTTACTATTAATTTATAAGTAAATATATTTTGAGTAGGAAATATGTTTTTATATTTCATAAATTAGTTAATACTTCAAGCCTTCATACTTAATTAGAATGTTATCAAAAAAACATTTCATGGTTTATTAATGATTTGTGTCATGTCTCATGTAAGACATTGAATAAAATCATTGTTTCATGAAAAAACCACTAATCTCAGTGTTGTGTTTAACACAAGATACAATCATTGTAATTCATAATGGAAAATATCAAAAATATTAAATTGATTTTATTTTTTTACAAAATGGTGGGGTGTTACATTAACACAAATAAAAAAAATTCATTTCTCTTCCACTAAATTCATGGAATTTAATCAATTGGAACTCAATCTATAAAAATTATATTCTTCTATAGATTCCCATTCATATCACAATTCCATCACATAATCAGTGATATGATAGATTTACATATACTCTCATCTGCTAAATTCTTATATTACTTTGAAATAATCCTAAAAAAGGAGAACATTCAATACCTTTTATATTAAATGTATTTTTTGTAAATATATAGAATTACCTCCGCATAGGTACATCAGTTAAGATAAAAACATTCAGGTCACAAAATATTAGGTATTTTTTCTTAAATTTCTAACATAAGTGAAAAGAGATATCCAACTCTTACATAGTTAGGAAAATAAAAGAAATGTCCCATAATCATCTATGAATGTGACTTCCTCTGACTCAATCTGACTTTAGATCATGTTGAAGTCATTAAAATTGTATATAAATGTTCTTCATTCAAAGGAAATATTTCCAAATGTATACCCACATCAAATATTTTTTAAAGATTCTAGATTTTCATAGTTATATGTCAGGGTAGACATCTATTCAATAGTATTTCATCTTCTAGATGGTGAATGTAACATTTCTCACCAATGAAATTTGTAAAAAAAGTAGTGTATTTAATGAAATCAAATCATAATTATGTTGCTCTATATTATCTAGTTTTATTCAAGTTAATGTATTCTCATGTATCTTGTGTTTGAAATAATGTTCTATAAACACTATGTTTAATCTAATGCCAATTAAACAATATTATCAATCCCGATTAATATATATTCTAACATCATAATACTGATTTAGTAAATCTCCCTCAATCCATCATGTCAATGTAGAAAACTAAAAAAATACACCTAAGTTTATTTGTGGTTATTTTCATCATTATTAATGTGGATATGATTTAAGGTTAGGGGTTATACCATGAAATCTTGAAAATAATATTATTGTCTCACTCAAATCAAGGAAAAGTATCTTGTTTTTATGTGGTCTAGTTTATTAGGGAGTGGAGGGTTTTATTTTTTAATATGTCTGGAATTTCTCACCATAATGATGTTAATTAGTCCTTCAATGTATTTTCTATAATATTATTTGATACATAACTTTTTGAATCATTATTTCAAGAGAATCTATTTTTAATAATGAATCCATACTGACTATGGTCATATTTTATATATAAGGCTAGGTATTAAACTATGTTTCATGGTGTTAAATTATTGCTGCATGTTATCCTTAATTTCACCATTATATTAATTTTTTCAGAAATTTTAATGGTTTTGACCATGAATAAAATAGTAATAATGGGGAAATATTTCCCATTTGTTGAGGGGGTATATTTGATGAAACCCATTTCCACCATAATTTCTTGTCTTACACCATAATAAATTGTATCAAAATTTTAATTATAAATTCATAAGTTCCCTTGAAATATATTTTTTAACTATTTTATTCATCAAATTGTGATCCTAGGTCATCCTTAGTCTTCGTGGAATTATCTCTTCTTTGATGATCGACCTTTTCCTTACATTAATCCCGAATTTCATCAATGCCGTATTTGATCCTATATATTATTTAATTATCTATATTTTATTCATATTTATTAGTTTATTTAACTTTTAAAATGATATTTAATGTATTTATGAATCAATTTTTTTGCATCATGCTCTTCATTGTTTTTGGGGTTTCATAGTTTTGTAGGGTCTCTTTGCAGTCATTGTGTTTTGTATTCTTTTTTTTGTACCCATCGTAGTACATTTATAATCATGGATTCTCTAAGGATTGAGATTCAAGACCTATGTTATTTTAATTTTTAATTATTTTGAAATTAAACTTATTTTTTTTATTTGGTAAATAAATTTAATTAACATGAATAAGATAAAAAAATTAACTAAAGGAATAATAATAGTGTGTTGTTAGTTGTTTGTGTTTATATGATATCATGATATTCATAATGGTTTATTTTTTGGTTTGATTTTCATATACTACTTTAGGTTCTCTGTTATTGTACACTTTTATTATGAATGTTAATTAGGTCTCAATAGATGGTAATAATAAAGCGGGGACAAATAATAATGATATGGAGTGTATATGAATTATTTTACACATTGGTGTATGTATGTGTAATATTCAACAAAAATATACCTACATTTGCAGAGGGAGTTTCGAAAGAGATACCTCCCAAACATTTCCATAGATATGAAACCACTAGGATGTGCCACACGGGAAATAGTGTATATAAATTATTGAATATGAATAATATATGATTAATTAAATTATCCTCAAAATAAAATTTCTATTATGATCAAGATGTTATTAGATAAATATATTATGATGTTAATTTACCGAGTTAATATTTCTATATTTATATGAATATATAAATTTTATGTGTGTAATGATGCTTTGGATTCATTAATATAGTTGTTGAATAAATTATTCTATGATTGAATTAAATTCCTAATGAAGGTAACAAGAAAAAAAATATAAACATAAAATTCATAATCAAAGTAGTTTATTAATATAATCATTTAATTTAATTGAATCATGTTTAATTATATAATTTATTTAATTAATTATAATTTTCTAATATTAGTTACTATATTATTTATCATCGGTACATCTATGTTGTCCTTTATGTGTTATGATGTAGTTCTTATATGGTTGATGAGGTGATGATTGGGATGGTGATATGTTATTAAAAAAGATATTGATGTGAATTGTCACATGGGTATGGATTGGATAACTTTGAAGTTGTTTTGTTTTTATGGTGGGGTGGATGTTATTGTGGTGATAGTGGTGATAAGTTTAAATTGTTTTCATGGTGGTTTGTGTGATGTTTCTTCAAATTAGTTGTAGATATTTCATAGTTTTTGGACCATGTAATAACAATATATAGATATAATGTTATGGTGATGGGTCATGATATCAAGAAATAATGGAATTATTGAATGGCCCATTGAATATAATTTAATGGAATACTAAAATCATTCTTAGTAAATTAATAAATATAAAAATGATATTGTTGATTTGAAATTGAATGATGTGTTGTGAAATCGAAATGGATATTATGAATGAAGTGGTGTATAAATATTTTGATGTAAATATATTAATAAGGATTATAGGGACAGTTTGAATTTCGTTATAATTGAAATTTTTTGGAATAATGTTGCAAAATTAATGTATTTAAAATGATTTTTTGATAAATATAATGTATACTTTGAAAGAACGACTATTTAATAAATATTTCAATCACAGTGTTATGTAATTATGTTTAGTGAAATTATTTTATGATTTTATGGAATTAATGATTCATTACTATTGTTTTATTATACAGTGTTGAGTTGTTTTTCATTTTGTAGAGGTGTAAATAGTGTTAATGTATAGTTGAAATATCTTTAACATGGTACCTTTTAATTAAATAGTATACCTTATGTCGAGACTATGTGCTATTATATTAATTATGGTTTTGTTATTTCTATGGATCCACCACCTATGTTAAGTAATGTGACAAAATACCATATGATTTATGGGTACCTATTTTATTCCTAAATATATATGTTTTATAATATATATATTTCAAATAACCCCCTTAAGTAGTCTCTCTTATAGACATATTATGTGTTGTAATGTATCTAGGTTATGATATGCATTGATGTGGGATTTATGTATATAGTTGATCAGGTAATTCACACATCTGGGGAGAGGAGAGTCCTATTTAATAAAAAAAATATTCATCACTTAATAAACCCCCCTTAGTTTTAAACCATTGTCACCTTTAAATATGTAAATTGATATCTTATGTTTTTACCATACCGTAAACCTATATATAAAGAATTAAATTAATGTAAAGATAAAACATTATAATTTTAAAATGCTTGGACATAATGTTGGAAGCCTGTTACATACTATGCATAGGATTTCAAAGTCACTTATTGTCTCCCAATATTATTCTTATTAATTGTAGTGGAAAATCTAGGGATTTTCATAAAAATCACATTACTATACTTTGTAGGGCAATGATCACTATTTTATATAGGTGAACTAAATCTAAAATATTACACAGTTGGAGGAATCCTTATACCATGCCCCATAAAACTCTGAATGTGATAAAAAGATATGGTAATATAAGATTTCTTCCTTCCATTGGATGTAGATAAATGGGATCTTCATGGATGTATCAGGAACCACGAAATATAGCTTCTTTATTAACTCATAATTTCATTAACTACTTTAATTCCTTCGACCATATTATGTGAAACTCCACCAATGAATCCATATAAATTCTATTTTGTTAAAATATATTTGATGAACATGAAACTCAAATATTCATCATTCATAATAAAATTTATAATATTCAGTATAATAAATTATCATAACACAATCAACATTAAATTCATTCACACTCTCTTATTATTTTCACTCCCTCAACTATACTTGAGTAATATTACATGTCAACCTTTTCTTCTTCCTATTATCTAAAACCCATTTGGTATTTGGTTTTAGAATAATTTTATATTCATGTATTTTATTTTCAATATCATTAATTAAATCGTCCACCACCTTATTACTTGAGAGAACAAGTTCTTTAGGTTTCCCAATACTTGAACACGTTCACACTCAATAAAAAAAATTCCATTTTTGTTTTATATCTTCCCCCTAAATTTTTAAAAAATTCATGTCTAAGGGTCATTGTATGGAAGACATTGAGTAAATCATGTTGTGTCATAGAACATATCGGGATTTATCAGAGAATCACATGGAATCCTATATAGAAAATGGATTGAGTATATACCCGGTAAGATTAAACCAAGTCTCATACTTATACATTAATTTATAATATATATCTTCACGAATGACATTAAACACGATTAATATGATGATATTCAATTAATTAAAATCTTCAAGATTCATGATAATCCAATAATATGTCCTTTGAGAATAAATAATTTATCCAAAATTTTTCTATTTATCATTGAATCAGGCACATTTATTTGTCAAATGATTATAACATGGATTGAACCTAAAATTATATTATTATGACAACCATATAAAATATCTTTCATCATCATATAAATAATTATTCAAATCCTCATAATTTTTTAAATCTTGAACTTTCACCATCTAAAATAACATAAAATCAAAAACAAAATATTTCCCATAATTAAGGAACAACACCATAGATAAAAAATTTAAAATAGTTATATCTTTATATTAATTGGAAAAGACTATATTACTTGTATATTAATTCATTTATGTTTATATAAAATGTATTAAATTAATCTCTTATATATTACATTATTACCCATTTATATAATGCAGAAAACTTAAATATCATAAACCGGGGCAAATATCGTACAACTAGATAGAATTTTTTATAAAATTATCAAATATCAAATATAGTCATATTTATTAAGACTATAATAAATTTCATAAACTAGACAAAAGTATCTTACACAAATGATAATTCTATTATGACCAATTGATATGTAATATTATATATTAATTTTTAAATTATAAAATTTGTTCACACTAAAAGGTCATAAAGTATTTTTAAAATATCTGATAGGTGGATCACATCACTAAGTAATAAAATTTTTCTATTAAATTTCCTATGTTCTAGAAAAAATATTCCACTTATAGTTGATTTCAAATACACATAGAAAAATTAATTTTTATTTTTAAAACTCCAGTATAGTACATTCATAGTTTCTTTAAATGGGTTATGATATTCATCAAATCATCTCCAGTATAAATTCAATATATAAAATCACAATATAATAGATTTAAATAATTATATAAATTATTAGATAATTACAAAGACTATAATGTTTTACCAATGACATGAAACATAAAAATTCCCAAGATAGTGTAAACTTATTAAGAAATTTTTTCCACAAAAATTTCTGTACATCTACAAGATTTTTCCAAGGATGCTAGTCTCATAATTATTTTTAAAAATACTATTTATATTACATGGATGTTTAATATATAATTTAATACATATTATCTATAGTATTTGAAAATATTTTCATATTTTAGAGATGTATATTCAATCTATTAAGAATAAAATTCAGTTGGTTAAATCGTTACCTAAATCTCTTCTAAATAAAAATGTTGTAGATAATATTTATCTATATTCCTGAGTTATATATATATATATCATATATTCAAATACATGAAATATTATTATTTTTTGCAGTATCTATGAAGCTAAATCGCTAGGTTATCATAGATAATTGAATTATTTTTATTCTCTTTTACACAAGTTGATATGGGTGGCCTCAAAAAATTATTTTCACTCACCAATTGAGAAAAAATTCAATTTAATATTCTCTAAATACAATAAAACATAAATATACCCAATTTTGTTTCAATATAAAATTATCATTCCAAATTCAATATTTATTTCTTCCCCTAATTGAAAACAAATAAAGATAGAGGAAAATATTCTTTTCATAAATGACATTATATGGAAAAATTTAAAACAACTTCTTCCACTTTATTTTAATCTCATCTTCTTAGGGAAATCTTATCCAAATATCTCTTAGAATGTTAATAAACTAATTTCATAACCATTTTATTCTGTTCAATTTCCATGTCTTTGATCAGTTTATATGTGAAGGGGTGCCACATTTTACCTTAGAAAATTTGAACCAACCAACCAACTCTAAATATAATTTTGATAACAAATTGTTTAAAATAAAATAGGTAATTTTGATAACTAAGAATCCCACTAACCATCCTAAATGTTATACTTCAAAAAATTTCATTTCATTGGGGGTGTTCATCATAGTTTAAAAAAAGTTTATTAACATTCACATGGAAAAATACATTTAATCAATTTATTTAAAAGGTATTTTTTTCAAAATTTAATTAGATATCGCTCCCCCTTTAATTTTTTTAAATAGTTTTCAATTTAGTGATGGGAGAATGAAAAGAATACCTCATCCTTCAAATATTAATGGAGTTGTCCAGATTTCGAATTTCAAGTGGAGTTTTTAAAAAACTGGAATATTCAAATATTTATCAAGACCCCACCAATGAATGTTCCTAAAACTTTTACACATTCAATTCCCAATATTCAATCACCATTAAATAGATGTGAGAATACAGTTGATCGTCATGGAATCTTCCATTAGAGTATCACTGATTTGATAAATTTATCACCCCAGATGCACCTTTCCTTGTTTCCCTAGTGTTTTGAAACAAATACATACTAATATATCACATTATTTTCTATATTAGAACTTCACATGGTTTCATGGAATTTCTACCTTTTCCATTTTATTCAAAGTTAGGATGACCATGTTTACCTAAGGTAGAAAATAAATTTCTATATTTTGTTCATGAATCATCTTTTTGGCCACTTCAAATTAGTTTTTCCATATGATAAATAGACCATTGCAATCATGAAATTCTTTAGTTTTATGTGTGGAATCCACATTCACAACAGTTATCTTGTGTATAGGGTAGGATTATTATTTTCACCATTAGTGTTCCTAGACGAAAATTCATACATTTTATAACCATATTTCCTACCTTCTTTATCCTACAAATAATTTATTATTTATCTTTTGAGATATATATTTTTGTAATACTTTAAAACTCTTCATTAGGGATGTCTACAATAATACCAAACTGGTTGTTTTTTTTAATTAATTCATTTTTGGATTTCAAAATTCTTCAATCATTATTTAATTCCATGGCCATATTAAAATCATCCATGATTTTTCTTCTCCTAAAATGATAGAATAAATTCTTACCAGTATGTTGAATATATTTTTCAACATTATTCAATGGATTCATAGAAGGATTTGATTCAAAAACATTCTAGAAAAATTTATTTCCCCAACTAGTCCTACATTCTTTTCTCACGTACATATTAGAATATAATGGGTTTTTCAACTTTAATGTATAATTATTATACATTGTAGGGTTTTATCCCCATGAAATTTTATAAGAAGAAAATTATATTTGACAGTATAGAGGATGCACATAAATATTTTAATCTTTTATTTCAAACTACCTTGATATGTTTATGTTTGATATCATATTCGGTAAGAAACATTGAAAATAAATGACCACTTTTATACGTTATTATTAAATCCAGGATATTAAATTGAACTGTATAAATGATATTTAGTGCATTATAAAATATATATATATATATATATATATATGACTTGAATAAGATTAATTATTGAAATATGTTTAGTAATGATTCAATCCATTTGTAGGAATTTTATTTAATTTTTGAACAAAATGTGTTCTTAAAAAATGATTTGTGTTTATTTTCAATGGAAAATATTACAATAATTTTTTTGATAACATAGAAAATTTATTTGATAAAATTGACATTAATTTTGGAATAATAATATCAGAATTTACTTGATGAAATATTTTTATTTTTTAGAAAAAATAATTTTTTGGTGAATAGTGAAGAATATATAATTTCTTCAAAAATATTTCAATTTCAATAAATAAATTAATTTAAAACTAATAATATGTTTTGAATATTGATTAAGGTTAAAAATATATTTTTAATCTACAACTCAATTTCAAAAATCTTTTAATTTATTTCAGTACAATATTAATAATTTGGTTAGAAATCATGGTTTTCTAAAAATATTTTTAAAAAGAATAATGTTTCTTCATATGAATTAATCAAAATAATAACTAATTGAGAATTTTATAAATGAAATTAAGATATAATATATGATTAAATTTTAACTTATTTTCATACAATGATTATTTTTATTAATTGAGTTAAAATAGAATCATCGTTTTCTAAATAAAATTTTCATCATAAGAACATGTTTTCTCGCTATGTCTATAGGATTAATGTTAAATTAATTTTTTCTCGTTGTCTAAATTTTTTTAAAAAATATATTCCATATTTAGTATCTGAATAATTTAAAATATATGATACAAAAATTTTAATTTTTTACCTGAATGATTATAGAAAACAGTTAAAACAAACCACAACTATTAAAGTATAAATGAGCACATGGAGGAATTAAAATATATCCTTAAAAGAAAAAATGACCAATAAAATTCTCGAAAACCAATTTTCAGGCCATAGATTCATCTTATTAATTCTATTATTTAGGTTGGGGAATTATTGGATTCTACAGACTTGAAATATATGTCATTAGATTTCAATATTTCAGAACAATTAGAAGTGTACCACTTGCCTCACTTATATAAGGCCACCCATCTACTCTGCTATTCACACGTTAATTACTTTAGGTATCATCCACTACCTTACAAAATAATTTCGAAAATTATCTCCCATTAATATAGAATACTTATTTCTTTTTATAAAGATATTCATGGAAGGCCATTGGTTTGAGTGAAATGAAGTTACCTGAAGAAGATGTAACATTCATCAACATGTATTTTTTGTTTTATTTACTTCTCTAAAATATTAAATTATACTTAGAGAATTGTGATATAATAACCAAAAGATATTAAATATAATTATATATATTTTTTATTTTGAATACCTAAATTCATACATAAATTAATAATATGGGTTACAACATCATCATTCGTGTGTACGAAAAACTACCTCCTCACGAAACAATGTCATTTTTTATTTACCAAGTATTTTAATTGGTTATTCTGGTGGATATAGATTTTATTTAAAATAATTATAAAATAAATATACCACTTTATTCATTATATAATCTATAAAATTCAATTTTCAATACCGTAAGTGTTACCATAAGGTCACTCATGTTTATGATGTACTACTACCTCATGAAGCAGTTTGATTCGTTTTTCACTAATGCATTACATGAATTGTAATAAGGTGAAATATAATAAATATATGTTATATAAATAAAATTTTTATGATAATAATTATATATTTATCATTATTTTAATATAATATATCATTTTATTTTCAACTTTTCAATCGGTGAAAAAATGACCATGTCGTTTATGGAGGTGTTGACTACCACCTTCGATGTGGTTAATTTTTTCACCCCCACACCACAATAATGATATATATATATATATATAAGTTTTTATAATTAAATAAAATGTATTTAGGTTATTAAGATCATTTTTTGAAATATTAAATTCTGTTTATGTTCTTTTCATAATGATCATATAAAAATCGAAATATTAGTCATGTATACATATTACCGACCATCTCTATATTATTAAGGTTGGTTAATTTTTACTAGAAACCATCCATGATGGGTTTCAAAATTATAATTGATTTATAAATATGATAATTTATTCAAGAATATAATTATGTAGATAATTAAGAAATATCATATTTGACCAAATTTAACCTACCATACTTGTTTTTGACACACATGTCGAATATGATAAAAAAGTATAACATAATATAAATTAGTTAAGTAATTTAGAATGAAATGTTAATAAGTGAAATAAAATTAATAATATAATTTTAATATATTTTAAATAAAGAAAAAATTTATCTTAAATTTATAGTTTATTAAGATAAACAACATGCGTGATGAATGAGACTCAAGGTAATGGTTGTTCTCAACTAAATATTTTCTATTAGGTATATGCCTTATTCACAACTTATTTTTTTGTGTTTTTTATATAATTCCCAATAATGTATTTTATATTTCATAGACTAAAATATAAGTGGATTGGAATATCATTTTTTAAATCTAACATTTATAGGGATGATAGTTTGAAATTTAGAAAAATGGTAAGAGAATTTCGTTTTAATTTATATTATTTGGAATATATATTATGATCTATACCTATTTTATTCTACAAGATTTATATAATGACCCTTTTATGTAAAATATAATGATTTTATTTATCATTATGATATTTTAGGTTTTTTATATTTATACTTTCAAAATGATTATGATTCCCATTTACCACGTGGTAAAATTTTAAATTACAATCACATTTATTATCAGGATTACTTTTGATGAAGTATACAATTCTGTAATATTTTGATATAACTCTTAATAATAATAATTATTTATCATATCTTATTTTTGTTCAAGATATTGTCATTTAGTAGTTCTAATTTCACAAGCCTTAGTACATATAATATATGAGGAAATATTTTTAATAAAATATGACATCATTCATCTCTTCGATTAGAAATATATTTTTCCCCAAAACAATGTTTCAAAAAACCGACTTAAAACATACTTTTGAAATTTTCATAAAAAATTAAAAATTTAAAAAGAATATAACTCTTAATTTTCAAACATGTAACTTTTCTAACCTTTTTACCATGAAAAATAGTTTTTCCTTATGACATGTAAGGAATTAGCTGCCTACATGTTTATAATTTCTTCAAAACATATATTTTTAGATTAAAATATCTCCTAACTATTTTTTCTCAATATTCTTGAAATTCATTGATTTTAAAATTGGTTTTCATAAGTGTTTTTAAAATTTTATTATTTCAAAATTTTATTTTCAATATTTAATGGATAGTTTCCCCAAGAATGTTTTTTTAGACCATTTCATTATATTTATATTCCTTAATGACAACAACAAAATTTTATACTACAATGGGTATATTTTTTATTGATACATAACTTGTTTGTTTTATGGATGGATTATGATTGTTTCAAAGAGATTGTTCTTGAACCCTCTCACTTTATATTGTATATTATATTTTAATGATACTATTATGGAACTCTTTTCTTTTCTATAGGTTAGTCATTTTTATGTAACCTACATCATTCCCATAGTTTAATCTTGTTTCATAAATATTGACATAAAACTCTTTTCGTTTCCATGTGTTAATTAGGATATAAATGAATAATTATTATTTCTATGAGTTTTGTAATGAAATATCTCGGTAAATTATTCATGTTATGGTTTTTATACATCTCATATGATGTGGTGACCAAAATTGTGTTAGTTTATCTTTTTAAAACTTATATGATGAGGAAACACAGATATAAATAGGTGATCCCATTACAGCTTATATGATGGGGTGTCCTAGATAGCACTGGGTGATCCCATTATGGGTTATATGATGGGGAAACTTAGATAGTTCTTGGTGATCTCATTATAGCTTAAATTATTGATCAAACCAGATAATGACCCAATGCATTGGGTAATTATTATATTGAAGTTCATCTATATGGTTATTCAAATGAAAGTCCTTACGAACGTGTTTCCTGAATATGATTCTCCATGATTTCAAAATGGGTTTTAGTTTCTATTTAGGGGTGTATAATGTTCCTTTATATCATGTTTGATATCCCATGACTCATGATTATTGAATCACATGACTTTTGATTTTCCAATGTATTCATATATTATAATCCATGTATTTATTTGTATGAATTATTCAATGATTATCCCCTGAACTCAGATTATTTATTCATAACCTTATACACTTTATATTATCATTGATGAAATTCACATGTTAATTATTATGTTAAACTTCACTAATAATTTGTTATCATCCTTATTATATTTCATTTTCATAGGTTATAAAGAATAATGTTGAATGAATTATTTCTCGATATAATTTCATATGGATGACTTTTGTGACCTAATTATAAATAATAAAAGATGGGTATAATGGTAGTTGATATTCAGCTTTATAATAATGTTTTTTATGAATTAATGTATCTATGAGTTTCCATAATATTATAAGACACAAAACCTAAAAGGTCTCAAGGTTTATAGGGGATCTTATATAAATTTTTGATGATTTTTTTAACAAAAAAAATTATTCCAAATTAATTTTTTATAAAATATTAAATTTGATGTGTTTGAATTTAGAACATGATGTGAATATGTTGGTTCTAAACTATTTTAGGTGATATCACAACACTAGTGTATAAAACATTGGGGATTATGATGTTATCATGTGAGGAAATATTAATGGTTATGGATAGCATAAAAGGTCAATAAGATTAAGGATGATCATATGTTCAATATTATAAACTCACCTTTTGAGGTTTAAATTGATTATACCCTAATGTTATTAATAAAACATTAAGATATTTTTAGGATGAATAATATGGGATGATTTAGTTTAATGTTAATTATGAATTTAATTTTTATCATAATAATATTTAATGTATTGATAACCTTAGGGGTTTATATGATATTTATGAATATGGAAAATATGTGAACAGTTGTTTTATCATATAAATACCCTTGAGATTGAAAATTTATTTGATTACACAATGATTAATTATACTTCAAAATATGATCACCATATTTTTTTGGAAATGAAATCATAAAGGTATGAGATAATATTTCTAGTCAAAATAGTATTTCATTTTGAGGTTATTATGATTATTTGTGATATAGGGTTATGGAATAATTTAGATTAAACATTATGTATTAGTGATGAATTATGATGATTATGGTTTCATATAATAGTTTATTCATTTTGGGAATTATCTTTTCATGTTCCAAATATTTTGGTTTAGGTTAATTTTTAAATACTACAATAATATCTTGTTTTACTTTTGGGTATTATGTGGTCCTTTAAAATTTTAATTTACTAATTCAACCATTAATAATTTATCATGAATACACATCATTTGGAGAAAAATGAGGTCATTTTGGAAATTTATTAAAGGATGAAATTTTACAGATCAAGTAAGTATTTAGATATATTATTTTACTCTATATGGTTAGAGAATTCATAAAAGAATGGAAAGTGATAGTGAAAAAAAGATATTATCCTAATACCTACATTATTGATGAAATGTTTTTATTATCATATATTTATAGTTTTGAGGCCCTTATTTTTCATTAATTAATAACTTTATTGTTTCAATGACCATAATCAATCTGTATAATTATTTATGATTTTATTCCATTCCATAATATATCATACCTTTTCAAAATATAATTACATATTTTTACATATTATATTTCTATTACATTTCTTTATTATTAACACGATATTTTATTAACCCTTTTTTGATTTGGGTTTATGAAAAATGTATTATAAAATGTACATCCATTGATTTATGAGATATTGATAAATGTACGAGGAAAATATTTATTGGTGGGAGGATGTAACAAACCATGATTCTAAAATAAGAAAATTACATTTGATACCATAAAGGATACAAAACATGGTGTTCATATTTTGTTACACGCAACCCCCAGATTTTTATTTTCGATAGAGTCTTCAACACACAACACTAAACATAATTGACACATGATATATATCACCATTATAACCAAGCCGTTAAATTGGATGGTATGAATAATATTAAATAATTTATTTTAAATTAATATATATATTTATATATTTAAAAATTTCATAATCCATATATATTATTGATTAATTATTAGTAGATAATCAATAAATTTTATGTAAAAAGATTTTATTGATTAAAAATATGTTTTTTTAAAATGTTTTTTTTTTCGAAGGAAAAACATTATTATAAATATTTTTAATATTTAGAAAATGCATTTCATAATGTAACATTTTTTTTTGTATTGGAATTTCAATATTTAATTTGGGTGAATATTCAGTATTTTTAATGAAAATATTGAATTTTCGGCGAATGGTGAACATAATAATTTTTTTTAAATTATTATTTTTTCAATAATTTAAGTTATTTAAGATTACCAATTTATTTAAGATATTTTTTAAAGTAATAATTATATATTTAATCTACTTAAAAAATTCTAATCAATGTTATATTTTTTTTAGTGTATGGTTATTTTTATTTGGTTTATAAATAGGTTTTGTAAGAGATATTTAAAATATAAAATTTTTCCTCGTTTTAATAAATTAAAATAGTCAATAATGGGATTGTTTTAAATTAAAATTTATGATTATATAAAATTAAATATTAAATTATTTTAATATAGATAATATTTTTAGTCATAATGTTAATATACAATCATATGTTTCTAAAAAAAATCTTCTTAAAAACAAAATTTATCACTCTATCTTTGGGATTACGATAAAATTAGAATTTTACACTTTTTTTAATTGAATTTGGAAAAATGTATTAAATATTTAAAATAATAATAATTTATAATGTCTAAAAAATATAACATAATTCTTGACCATGCTGATTAATGAAAAAAGTTAAAATTAATCACAATGATAAAGGTAAAAACATGCTTAAAAGTGATTAATCATTTCACATATGGGTAAAATGAAATATAAACATTCGAAAACCCCATTTAATGGATATATGTATACATTATCCCTTATAAGGTAAATTTTGATGCATTATTGGGTGTGAGTTAAATGAAAAACGTGGTTGGAATCCAGTTATTCAAAAAACAATACAACTGTGCCACTCCCCTCGCTTATAAAAGGGAACCCCAGCTCGTCCCTTATTCACACATTAAAACCACCTAGTACAAGGCAATACCTACCCAAAAAAATTCCCATATTCCCTAACATAATATTAAAAATGATTTTTTGGAAGAAAACCAACCATGAAAGGCCATTGGTGTAAACCAAATGTAGTGATCTTTTAAAGAGGTAACATTCATAAATGAGCATTTTTGTTTTATTTCCTTACCCACCCCCATAGAAAATTCTTCTACAATGAATATATAATAACTCCAGAATATTAAACATAATATTTTTTTAATTTTATGTTTACTACCTATAACTACATATACTTAAATAAAATGGGTAACTAAATCATCATTGATGTGTATGGTGGACTAACACCTCATGGAATGGTGTCATATATTTTTCCACTACCACCTATAATGGTTGGTCAAGGTTGTATGGGCACAAATCAACCTGGATCAACTCTTCTCATGTTATCAATACTTTGGAGGCCCATAGAAGTATCGAAGGATGTTTGAAGGGACTCAGTTGTTGATTACTGGGAGAAGGTAACTTTCACGGTGTGAATGTGGGTTTCACACCATGTAAAAGAATTTAAAAAAATGAAAGGGGATTACACATCATGTAATCCCCCAATTTTTTCTTTTTTAAAACAATTCTAGCCACTCAAGATTGTCAAAAATTATGGATTCATTGAATTTATCTCGAATATAGGTGACCTACTGAGCCCTTCTTCAATGTTTTGGGAATTCCATAAACAAGGATCAATTCCTAGATCCCTACTTCAATCTATAGTGATCTATTATCAACCTGAGGTAGGTTATACCTCCAGTTTATTGGTTCTTTTCTTTTTTACATATATTTTTTCCCTCCATTCTATGGAATATGATCTCCCATGTTTTTAATGGGGTTCATCTTGGTTTGTTTTGGGGTAGTGGGGTTGTGGAGTCCTGAGTTAGATGCAGTTCATACGGGAGAGGTGATCGATGATCCGTTGCATGGTCCATTCTCATGCGAAGAACGTCCTTGAACTTTGGTGGTAGTGAATTCATTGCTTCTATTTTTTATTTATTTCAAATTATGTGGTTTTCATGATTTAGATCATTGGATCACAATGAAATTAAGCTAATAAAATTCTTGAACTATATTAAATAATTCGTATCAATCGCGTAATGATGTTTTTGATTTATACTGTGTAACAATTTGCCTCTTGATTTTCTAGATCGATTGATATCTATGAATTTCATGGATAAGCATGCCGTTCTTCATGGAAATTGGTAAAGAACATAAATATTAATATAATTGATAATTAATGGGATAATTTATTAAATAGGTTTATTTAATAAATTTGTCTGTTTTAATTTAATGATATTGAAATTGATGAAACTGACCATGTTTAATTGAATTCGTTAATTAACCAGAAACATGTTGATATGTATTGATAAATAAATTAAATATATGATAAATTTAATGTTTAATTAATTTTTGATAGATGTCATAGATTTTTTAGGTTTCTTATAGTTGGAACTAATGAATAATTAATAGGTTAAATCATGATGGAAAACGAAATAGTTGTGTGTTAGAGATAATTCCATTGTAGTGAATGAGTTTCTTGATTTCCTATAATTTCCATGTGCCCTGTTCTTTGGTGGAGTGATTTTTTGTTGTGTGTAAAAAATATTACCTTAAATTAGGGAAAAGAATGGTTGTTATTTTTGTTTCTTGATTCTTGGGTTGTTGTATGGGTCTTGGATGGCTGGCCGATAGGGCAGTTGTGGTTGTAGGAGCACAGAGGCCCAGATGTGACATGAGCTTTGGATTGATGGTCTTGGAAGGGTATTGTGGTATGCAGGGCAGGGAGACCTAGTTCTTGTGGTATTAGTTGACACACAGATAGTCGGGATGAATTTGTTTATGCATGCGGTGTTTCTAAGGAAATCAAATATGATGGAATTTGTTGAAGATGTGCATACTTGTTAATATGAATGTTTGATTCTTGTTGAATATTTTTTTTACCTTATTTACATTCTAAACTTCTTGAGGAATAAGGTTTTTTTACTCCCCATCCAAAGGAGTTTAAGACTCATTAGGTATTCCATGTTATATACATTTTTAGATTCTCACGTTTTGATGGGTCTACAGTCATGCTAGAGGTTGAAAAGGATTAAAGTTTAGTTCATCTACTCACCATTTTGACCCCCTTATTTTTTCAACATAGAATTATTTCCAATAATACTTGTAAATATTGAAATTGGTAACGTTATTAATAAATTAATAATGATTAACCCATGGGGTTGGATCTAGTTGTGAGGAAATGTTGTGGTTATAATTACAAGAAGCTATGGACTCAATTTGGTTATTCTTTTAGGGTATGGAAATTTGTGGTGATCATAATGAAATGAATGGTGGAATTTACTAATGGTTAATTAATTTTTAACTAACTGGTTATCATAAAATTAAAATGAAAAAAGTGATAAATTAGTTTAATGTATATCTTTATATAGTTGGGTGCTTATAAGATATCTAGTCTTAGAAGTGGAAACCAGGAGTTCAAGTGACTTTACCTACAGTTGATAATGAGACTATGATATTCCAATAGTGTGGTTGTAAGCTATATTATATCTTGTAATCTTTTTTTTCTATATGTTAATACACCCTAGTAGTTAGTGAAAACAAACCACTTGTATTATGAATCCTTGGGTTGTTTTCCCTAATATCCTAGTGACTGGATAGATGGATGACTAACCCCTTTTGCTACTCTCTTCCCTTGGAAGTTACATGTGCTGGTTTTCAAGACATTTAATTTTCCCAATATATGTGTGTAGAGGGATATAATGGAATGTGGTTATTTTAAACAAACATATCCTGGACATAGTTTCCTACCGGATACTATATGTATAATGTGGATATGCTGTGATGGATTGATGATACATACTCGGTGTATAGGATATCATGGGATGAATTATAATACCCTATGAATTTTACATATTATGTGAGAAGTGGTGGCTCCTAGAAACTACCTAGTTAATTTTCTGTAGATGTGGTGGTGTGTTTCATGTGGTGCTAGTTTCGGTGCATCTCCAATGTGTCTACAACATAGACATTTTGGATAGTGTTTCTAAGGACATGCGGAATTGGGGAAAAGTAGTAAAGCAGTGGTGAAGTTGTAGATGGGTATCCATTATATTGTTTATTATATAATATTTTTTTGTATGAAATAATTGGTGAGAGGATCCATGGAGATGTTGGGAGGTTAGAATACCTGTTTAGGTGATGAATGAGTTTCAATTATTTTTCATTATTCTTTATCTTCCTTTCTTTTTTTTCATTATAGGCATTAAGGAGGAACCTATTGGGTATACTATTATACTCAAGCAACTTCATATAATCTATTATTCTTGTCAGTTAGAGCAGCATGGAGATCATGCTAGTTACTACTATCTTGGGGTTTTGAACGATCTGTTTGGGATTCTTGGTCACTTTTTCCTTTATATTCTATTAATACTTGTATTATTATATTTTATTTGTAGTGGTTCTTGAATGAAATTACATTTATGTACTTGGGTTTCATTTATATTTATTGTTTGAGTAATATTTGGTTGGTGTTTGTATTATCTGTCTCATTTGTGTTTATTATCTTAGAGGGTAATCAATCCCATTAGTGATTTTATTTTACCCTCGAATATAGTCACAAACTCTGGGCCTCCTGGAGGGAGGGATTAGGGGTCACTATCTCTACTATCCCATTTCTTGCCTCAGAGGTGTACACGTTGTGATGAGGGGGACATGACATAGTTGTATAAGATGCATGGCTGAGGGATATGATAGAGTTCATAGTTAGTCATAAGTTAGTTCGCATTGAATGGTAGGGAAAAATTGTCATCTGTGTTAGAAAGTGATGTAAACATTAAAGATAAGTTGATACATGGGTATTTAGGGCCCCCTATGATATGATGCACTGCAATTTAAGATTACACTGGATTCTAAATGAAGTGATGCTGGTTGTAGGGTAGAGACCTAGAAAAGTATCATACATAATTTCCCTTTTCTCATGTTTTTGAATGGTTAGACCTGAGGATAGGTTAACCTAAAATTAATAAAATAAAATAATTATTAATGTTAATGTTTTCCATATTATATGTTTAAGAGCTCTAACTATTTTTTCTTTTCAAGGTGTGGCTCCTGGTCGAATTCATCATAAGGTTTTCATGGAAGATGTTAATCAATTTGTTCTAGTAGAGACCTATATAGTATAGGTTAATGCCGATGATAGGTTAGAGTAGGTATAGATAGCATTCAGTTTGATCCATTCATGGAAGGATCAATGTGCGTCGTTGGATTTGATGATGTTTCATTGAGAAGCGAGTTAATGGTTTTTATTATTTCTTGTGGATTGTGAGGACTCGAAACTCTTATGGGATGATATTTGAGATTAGATTATAGAAATGTTTCATTCTTCAACCATGAAGACAACCATTCCTCTAGATTTTCTTACACTTCGAAATGGGAGCTCCAATGTGTTAGAGTTAGAATCCATTTATAGAACCTTTTGTGATATTATTGAGACCTGTTTTTGGATGAGGAGGATTGAGCGAGGAATTTCGAGGAAGCTTATCATACCAAGATCTAATGCATGGTCATTATGTTTATGCTGAAAATGTATCTTGATGTTTTGGAGGGAGTAGTGGTCATTGATATGACACTCTCCCGAACCAGATCGTTATGATAGGGAAGTATTTCGAATTCCTCAAGAAGAATAGTTGTGTTCCACAGTTCCCAGTAGTTAGGATATAATTTCTTTCGATCAATAGGGGTAGGTCACATCCCTCAAAGACTCATTTCTATGGGTGGGAAGGATCTATTAGGAATATTTCCATGGATTTAAAACTTTTTTTTATATAGAGGATGAGGTCATCAGTAGTGAGAATAATTGACCTTCCAGTGTAGTCAGCGTGTACTAGGTGTTCTTATTTTGGTTCCACCGTTGATACGTTCCTTCCGAGGTAGATGTAGTAAGTTAAACTTATTTTGGATCAACATAGAGTAGATGGGGCATGAACAAGGAATCTTATGTACACTCCCCATCCATAGTGAGCATAGAGTTACCATGGAGGTGGTCACCAGTAGGGTCAGGGAGGCTGTGGAGGAGGTCTTGGACAACTTCATTATTTAGCACTACCATTACCAGGCGATCCAAACATCTTTCGAGGTACCATGTTCCCTGTTTTTACTTGGGGAAAGCTTTATTTGATCCATGAGTGATGAAATCCTTTATATCACCTACCCCAATCCATGCTTTGGGATGTGAGGTAGAGAGGCTTTAGTTCCCTCGTCATTGACTATGCTAGTTAAAGGATGAGATAACTTATTTGAATTATGAAGAAACTATGATGTAGTTCTAGGGAATCACCACTCATGGGTAAATTTCCTATAATTACGAATACAACCATATGAAATCATCCTCAATAGGGATTAGTTTTTTCAGTGTAGGCTATCATGGATAGTTACAAGAGAAATGTTTTGTTCATTGATATTGGTGGAGAGGAAGAAATATTTGTTTGTGAGTGATACCCTAAAATGGGACAGAGGTGTGTTATTTCTTATCATATAATATTGATAATATAATGTTGTGTTCATTGGATGGTCGATATTAGGTGTTTCCCACGGTCACAAAATAGCACCCTATTGTCTTTCTAGAGGAGGTTGTAGCGTTACCCCCTTGACGGGAGATTGAGTTCGAGATATAAATACAACCTTGGCTATATCCTTTCCCAATGTATCCATATAGGATACCATATTCTGAGTTTTGAGTGATGAGTATACAACTAAATTATCTATTGATGTGTGGTTTTGTTCATCCATGTGTGTCACCATGGGGTGCTCTAGTTTTTTTCACAACGATGGGTTATTGATGTTTTTATTTGTGTATCAATTAATGTCACTTGTACCAATAGACAGTCAAAAACAACAATCACCTTATATAGATTGATGATTTATTCCATCACCTAATGGGTTAAAGTCTATTTTTACAAACTATTTTTAGTCAAGATATCATAAAATACATGTAAAGAATGATGATATCTCATGGACTGCATTTTGTTGTTGTCATGGTCATTACGAGTTTTTGTGTGGTCATTCGGTGTGATGAATGATCCAACTATTTCCATGGGGGTAATTAATGTTGTGTTCCACTAGTTTTGTGATAAGTTAATGGTTATTTTCATCGATTACATTATATTGTAATCCATATACAACGAGGAGAATGCAGGGCATCTACATGCCATTTTGAGTGTTCTTCTCCAAGAGAAGTTGGTTAAGTTGTTTTTAATGTCTGAGTTCTGGCCTCGAGATATCCATCTTCTGGGACATGTTGTATCCCATGAGGGAATATTTTTGAATCCTATGAATATAGAAGTATTTGTGTCTTGGTAATCCCCCATGATAGTAGTAGAGGTACAATGTTTTCCTGGTCTTGTATGTTATTACAAGAGGTTCATAGCATATTTTATTGGGTTTCATATCCTCTAAAAGTATTGAGTGGAAATAATAATGTGTTCTTGTTAATTTATTAGTGTTAGGAAGATATTTAGTATATGAGTGAGAAGGTGTTCAGTGATTTAATTCTTTGTTTTCATATATGGGGAGTTATGTTCGATGTTTTTTGTGATTCTTCACATTAGTGGTTTGGTTGCGTTTCGATACAGTAGAGATAGGTCATTTCATATGGGTCTCATTAGTTATGTCCCAATGAGTATAAATATTCAACCCATGATTTTGAGTTTGTGGTGATTGTGCTTTCCCTAATGTTATGGAGACATTACCTCATCGTCGAGTTTTTTTTCATTTTCCCCAATCACTAAAGCATGAGGTATGTTTTCTACAAGCATGACTTAAACATGAGCTAGTGTTGGTGAAATGAGGTATTATAGGACCATGGAATCTAGATTTCATATATATATATATAATGAAATGCTGTGGATAATGTGTTGAGAAGGAATTCACGATGTAATTTCATGCATGAATCTGGTGATTCTAGGAGAGTAATGATATAAATTTCAGCAATACATTTAGATATTGGAGATGCTGGGGGAAAAGGATTTCTATTTCAGGATAATTTGAATTAATTTATGTTTCCATAGGTGTAGGAATCCTATTTTGAGGATCTTGATGTGAAGGTATAGAGAGGTCATGTCATTTGTTGTGAGGCCCCTTATGGTTTATCCGGAGATGAACAACATTGACTGTTTTTTCTTGGAATGTATTATGTTCCTTTGGAAATGTGTGAGATGGTTCTAAGTGAGTTCCATAGTTTCCTATTATTGGTACATCCAGGCACGAAAAATATGTTATGAGATTCACAGAATCTATCTCAGTGGACGTTTTATCGAGGAAATATTTGGAGGAGGTGGTGATACTCCATGGAGTCCCAAGGATGATCATTTCCAATAGAGATCCTCATTTTTCATACACGGTGTGGAGAGATCTCAAACATGATTTCGGGTCTTGGATATCCCTTAACAATAATTTTCATCTATGGATGGATAGTCAGATGGAGTGGACCTTACGGACTCTTGAAGACATGTTGCGATCATGTTTCCGAGATTTTGGAGGTTCGTGGATGAGGAACCTTCAATTGGTATAATTCTCTTACAACATATTTTTTCAATCCACCATTGGTATAGTGCCATTTGAATCTATGTATGGATGGCCTTTCCATTCTCTGTTTTGTTACACTGGGGTCAGAGAGTCAGCAATTCTCGGACCAAAACTGGCACACAATCAGGCAGAGGTGGTTAGGTGATTAAGTAGAAGAGGACGTCAATGTAGGATCCCCAAAAATCCTATGTTAATCATAGGAGGAGGAAACTGGAGTTTTATGTTTGGAATAATTTTTTCTTTAAGGTGACTCCCCATAATGGGAAGAGAAGATTTGGTCATGGGTGTAAGGATTCTACCCAAATTATTGGACCATCTAGCTGTTGTATCTTATTGGAACAATGGCGTATCATATATCAATTCCCCCCAAAATGATCCAGATATAAGATTTTTGTCACATCTTAAGGCTCCTTTATTATTGAAATGATGACTCTAATATTAATTATTAGAGAAATATTATTGTTGACAGTGATTTAACCTTTTAAGAGCGGCCTATAGTGGTCCAGGACCACTAGGAGAATGCATTATGTGCTCAAGATATCTAATTTTTTAATTTCTTGCGGCTGAAATGTGTCATAAAAGAGTGTACATGGGAACGTGAGTCACAGATACACACTATTTACCCCAATATATTTGATGTTAGGAAATTACAATATAATGTTTTTCATTTTATTATTATAGACCATACTAGTTGTGAGATGGATTTCTCTTGTTTCTTGTTGTGGATTGCACTCTTTTGAGAGGTATCTCCCCTGGGGTGGTTTTAGGAGTTTTTGTGTGGTTATTGTGATTCTTTTATATTGTTCCACTATTTGGATGGTGAGCTCCTGTGGTGATGATATCCTTGAGAGGTATATCACGGGGTGTCTTTGCAGATGAACACTTTATGCTTCCTATATCATTGGTTTTGTATTCATGAGGATGAGAATGTTTTGAATACTATCTAATGTAAGGGGTCAGATCCACAAGGATTAACCCTTTCTATGTTCCTGATGATTTTAGATATTGGATGAGGCTCGAAGGATGTTTGGAGGGACCCGGGTGTTGAAAACCAAGAGTAGAGAACTTTCACAGAGTAAAAGTGGGTTTGGAACTATGTTGAAGAATTTCCAAACATGAAAGGGGATTAAACATCATATAATCCCCAGTTCTTTTACATTTTAAAACATTTAAAATCACTCAGGTTTTTGAAACACTACATCAGAAACGATTCTGGCTCAACTCCATGTGATCTGATGACCCCTTATTTGATGTTCTGGGAATTCTTTCGATGATGATCTATTAATAGCCCCCTCATTTGATCTATAGTGATCCTTCTTAAATCCTAGGTAGGTTCTAAAATTGGGGTTATGGTATGTTGATCTGTTTCCTCCAATTTATTATCACCATGCAATGGAAGATGATCACCCATGTTTCTAATGGGGTTCCTCCTAGTTGTTGTTGGTGTTGTGGTGCCGCAACATCCTTGGATGGATGCAGTTCTTGAGCGAGAGGTGATCAAAGATCAGTTATGTGGTATTATCTCATGTAAATAATATCAATGAATTTTAGAGGTAGGGTATTTGTTGCTTTTATTTATT
Source organism: Viscum album (assembly GCA_963277665.1). Taxonomy (NCBI): domain Eukaryota; kingdom Viridiplantae; phylum Streptophyta; class Magnoliopsida; order Santalales; family Viscaceae; genus Viscum; species Viscum album. The sequence goes on from OY728153.1 coordinate 1,756,777,935, forward strand.
TTTTACATAAAATGGTGGAGTTATCATGATTCATCCCCTCATATTGAAATGAAATTAATCTAATTACAAACATGAACTAAATTAAAGAATCGTTATTGATCACATTGCGATGTTGGTTCATTATTCCATGATAGTAGTGGAATCATGATTTTATAGGTAGTGTGATATCTATTATTTTCTTGGTTTATCATGTTGTTCTTGATGCAAATTGGTAATTAATGTAAATCCTTAATTAATTGTTAATTAATTTGAAAAATGATTAATGATGGATGTTTAATGAATCTGGTTGTTGTAATTTTATAATATTCATATTGATTCAAGTTAGAATGTTTAAATTGACTAGTTAATAAACCTAAAGAACATTGATTCATATTGATGAAAGAATTAAAGGCATGTAAAATTAAATTTACAATTAATTTTTGATAGTTGTCATTTCGTTTGTTTTAGGTTTTCTATAGTTGGAACCTGTGAATAATGAATCAGTTAATTTAAGATTGAATAAGAACTAGTTGTGTGATAAAAGATAATGCCTTTATTGGGCCAGAGTTTCCCACTTTTTTGTAATTTCTAGGTGCCTTATTATTTGGATCCGTGAGATATAATTGTGTATGAAGGATTATGGCCTTGATTTATGTCCAAGATCTAAGTTTTTATGAATGTTTGCTTCTAGTTGTGTTTTGATGTGGTCATAGGACGGATGATCCCGATGGTCTGTTGTGGTTGTTTGGTCTGGGAGGCCTAGATGTGATGTGAGCCTAGATGGTTAGTATAGTACAGGGGTCATGGAGGATGGGTTTCTGTGGTAGTAGTTCATGCATAGAGTGGAGAGATGCAACAGTTTATCCATGTTGTGTCGGGGAAGAAACTAAAGATGATGGAATGAATTGAAGATCGACATACCCATTAATATGAATATTGGATTCTTGTTGAATATTTTTTTTATCAGAATAAAATTCCACACTTATCGAGGAAAAAAGTTTTTCTAACTCTCATTTCGAGGGAGGTGAAGATGAGGAGGGTATGGAGTGTGTTTTCTATGTTTATCTTCTCATGGTTAGATGATGCCAAGATCCTTATATAGGTGAAAAAGACTTGATGGGTAGTTCATCTACTCACCGTGTTGAGCCCATTTTGTTTGGTATTTTATAATGTTTTCTTATAATACCTAGAAACATTGAAAGTGGTAATGTTGTTAATTAATGAATAATGTGGAACCCATGGGGTTGGAGCTTGCTAGGAGGAATTGATGAGGTGATAATTACAAGAAGTCATGGAGTAGGTTTGGTTATGACAGAAGGGTTGGAACATTGTTGTCATTCTATTGAAATGTAATATCGAATTTGTTAATGGTTAATTAATGGTTAAATTATTAATTAACATAAATTGAAAATGAAGAAATGGGATTAGGTATATTAATGTAGCCTTAAATTGGTTTCAATATTATTGGATAACTGGTCTTAGCCGTGGAATCCGGGGTTCTGAGAGACGTTAGATACAGTTTTTTAGAACTAGATATTCTAATAGTGTAGTTGTGAGTTATATTATATCTTGGAAATTTTTTCTATGCACCAATACAATCAGTTAGTTAAAGAAATTGACACCCCGTGGATTCTAATCTATTGGGGTGTTTTCAAAAATATTTGTGTGGGAGGACAGATGGATGACTACCCCCTTTTTCCCAAAATTCTTCTCTTGGTAGTTACAAGTGCAGGTATGCATGACAGTTCACTTTTCCAATATATGGGTTTTTACGGTTGTAATGGATTGTTGTTATTTCACAAACATATATGCTGGATATAGATTCCCAAAAGGATACTATTGGTATAACATGTATAGGATGAAATGACATGGGGATACTTAATCAGTTCATGGGATTTGATGGATTGAGGTATAATACACAATGTATGATACACATTATGCATGATGTGGTGGATACCCGAAACTATGTGGTAATTTTTTGATATGTGGACATGATGGTGTGTTACATAAGCATAATGTTATGGTGATTCACCTAGGTGTCTACAAGCTGGCCTTTTTGTTGAGAGATGCTTCAGATGTACGATGATGGGGAAAAGTAGAAAACTATTGGGGAAGTGGTAGTGGGGTTCCATTTTTATTATTTATTATATTATATGATCATGCATCAAATAATCGTTAATACTAGACATGTAGAAGTTGGGAACATAGTATACCCATTTAGGTGATGACCTAGTTTCACATGATGTTCACTATGATTTAGCTTGATTTATTTACTTTTACACATAAGGATTCAGGGAAGATCATACTGAGTGTATTTTTATACTCACCATATGTTATATACACTATTTTATGTCTATTAGAGAATGTTTGACAACATTATGGAGTCCACTATCATTTGGGTTTTTTAAGAGCTGTTTCAGTTTCATGTTTGCTTCCATATTTAATTTCTTGTGGTACTTGTATTTTTTCCTTTGGGTTGTTGTAGTTATTATAGGGCATTACATTTATGTACATGGGTATATTTTATATTTATAGTCTGATCGAAAATTGGTTTGTGTCTATCATATCTATCTATTTCTAGTTTTTTCACATAGAGGGTAATGCCTCCCATCAGTGTGTTTACTATACCCTCCATGATCGTCACCACCTCAAGGCATACTACTGGTGGGACTCGGGGGGGGGGGGGGGGGGGTCACTATCACCCTTCTCCCATTGTCGACACAGGAGGGGTACAATTTTTGGGTAGGAGTCATGATAATGATAAAATATACAATACTTATTTATTATATTTATAACCTAAATATTCCCCTTTATAATTATATAATATATACCCTTTTACATTTCGTACCATAGGGTATATGATAACATAGCTCGAAATACTACTGCCTCACTGAGAAATGTGATTCATTTTTGACTAACATGATAAATGGAACGTAATACATGTAAATATAAAAAATGTATATGATTTCAATGATATATTTATGATATTTATTAAATTTTTGTCATTATTTAAATATAATGTATCATTTATTTTTTACCTTTTCACTCACTGAAAAAATTAAAATTTCGTTAAAGGACCTGTGGACTACCGCCCCATTCGTAACACACCATGAATTTACAAATAGATTTATTATAGAATTCATGGATCACTATGTCTCTAAAAACACATCTTTGTTATAACCTAGAAAAGTAAACATAAGATTGTCAATTCTGTGATGTGAATTTCGATAATCTGACATACATGGTTGTGATGAGCATGTTATTTTGAGTCCGATAAGAAAAACATAATTTTTTATGTGAATATAAACCAACACTTATGAATAGTAACATCTCCTTATTTATAGTGATATACCCTAATGAATAGTAAACTTTATTATGATAGTATATAATTAATATTAAAGTTGGAGTACAATATACCAATGTTTTGGGATAAGTAAATCAATGTATTAACAACATTTTTCAGAATAAATAATGGTTTTAATGAAATATTAAAATAATAATATTTAGAAATTTATTTTTTATAAAATGGACTTCATTTTCAGATTCTACATGTCGAAAAATGTATGTGGTAAATTTTAGGGATTTTTTTGAAATACATGAATTTTGATGAATAGTGAAATACCATAATTTACAAAATAAGCTAAATACAGTAATTGTAGAGTCATGTATTATGCTATGCTAATGTAAGCCCAATTTATTCGGATTCACTTGATAGAATTACTATTCATGGTCATAAAAGACACACTTTTCTTTTATTTATGAGTAATAATAAATTATTGAATATAAAATCAAGAAATTCCCTCTCCCGAACACTAAAAACCCCCCTTCACTCCCTCTTATCATTACTCTTCTCAAGCCTTGTTCCTTCTCCAAATTCTATTGAAATATCCTCCCAACCTACTCTCCCACTTCCAGAATTCCTTGGTCTCATAAAAGACCAAAACCTATCCCTTAAAGAGGCTCTCAAGGAAGTTTGGTTGAAGAGGTAAATTCCTCTTTTCAATTCTTTGTCTTTCCTTTCATGTTCGTTTGTTTATTTCTATTATTACCACTCATTATCCGAATTCTATGATGAATCTAGTAGCTTACATGTATTATAATGTTTTCATTATAGTGGAATAAGTTATCATCATCTCTTCCTTTTACCTTCTTTTATACTAGTAGTAAGAACACCATCTGAGATGTGTCTATTAACCACATTCAAGGATGGTGGGATTTCGATTTCTATTATCATTCTCAATTATGTAAATGAAACTATACTTTTTATGGATTAACCAGTGAATTATATATGTAATATATCCTATGAAATAATATTTATTCCAGTTGTAAAAATGGTATTATTTTATAAAGAAAAATGAGTTCGTTGTAATCAAAACCCACAAATTAACTAAAACAGTTATCATTAAAGTTATTTATAATAATTTATACTTATTCCATGTAACCAATTTATTTAAATGACCAATAATAACTATATATGATCATAAATAATATGAAAATGAAAATCAGGAGATTTACATCCATTTCACATGAACTCTGTTACATAAGAACAAGTGAACCAATTATGAAAATAAATAAAAAACACTGCAGAACAAAAAAAATAAAGATAATAACTTATTCAGAATGGAAGAAATTAACTAAAAAGAATTATGAAAAACTAAATACATGTCTAATAAGATCATAAAAAATTTATTATTAAGTCTAATTTCATATTCTAGGTCACTATGTTCAAGAGTGAACACATTCAGGCTTAAGGTAAGAGTTTCTTTATACAACTTCCATCTTTGTGAGATATTCTATATTCATTACTATTACTTGTGTATGATGTATGTATACTACCCATTGAAGTTTCGTATCATGAATCTATTTATTATCATTTTATTAAATTTAACATTTGATGATTATTTATTTTGGGGCATTCAAATTGACTGATTACAACTTGGTAAGGGTTTTTCACCCAAACATCCATTTTCATTCGGGTTACATTTATTTTCTATTAACTCAATGAAATTTTATTATTATTATTTACTCCCCAAAAATTATGTTTCTGAGTTATTTATATGTTTACCAAAAATAATAATTCCATATTTTAGGGATGGATACATTTTTTAAAAGGAACTTTCGAAGTTGTTTCCGAAATACAAGCTCGATCCAAGGGAATTATTCAAATTATTAACATTTTTCATGGGCACTCTATAATCTATTTTTGAAACCATTATCTTTAAAAAATCACTAATTGTATTATTAAAATAAAGTCTTACTTTAATTATTATTTTATATAAATATTTTTCCAAAATAACTCTTCTATTCCATGTAAAACAATATTTATCTCAAGATTTACTCTATGATTTTATAAAAGTATCTTCTTCTTTTTCAAAACTCTTGTTGATTCTTATGTGTTATTTTGAATAATAAGAAATGTTATAATAAACTATATTTAATTAATTTATTTATTATTACATTGGATGTGAATGTGATATCTTAAATCCATTCCCCAATTTACTCCGAATGGTTCATGTTTATGCATTATGTTCGGGGAATGTTATTTTCATTTCATATATAAATTTCAATATGAATGTATATTTTGTGTATGTTTATCCCTGTTCATATGAGGAATTCATTGGACATAGTAAGTGTTGGGTGGGGCCTTCTATATCCCCTTGGGGCATCGGGAGGTCTCATGAGACAAACTATGGTCTTGGCACAAGGCCTTGACAAAATGATTATTTATGGTCTTGGCACGAGGCCTTGATGGTATGGTTATGTTGTCCCACATTATTCATTTCATGACTATAAAAATATAATTTATGGTTCAGGTGATTATTATACTAGTATAATTCCCATGATTATTTTTATTTATGGCATTACATACATACCTCTCATTCCAGCCATAATGTGTTCAATGTTTTTTAAAGGCACATGTTTTTATGTATTCAACATTCCTAATGTTTATGTTATGATTTCTTATTCTGTATTACATAACCTTAATTATTGTTTGAGCTCAACCCTTTCAGCTGTTTTTCCTTCCTCGAGTTAATAAGGAGATTCCATTTATTGAGTTTTTAATGATGCAATTTATTGTCTTTTTTATTTATCATATTCTGTTTCATTTAAAAATGTAAAATGTGTTCTATGTATGTATCTAGTTTATTCAAGGCTATTAAACATATCGGTCCCTTTAGATGCTTATTCCTAATTCATATATCAATTTAATCAAATAAGGACCTGGCTCCGGGAAACTGGGGTCCGGTCCTTACACCATTAAAATGATGTAATTCATTTTTTCACCACCACATCACATGAATGATATATGTAATTGTATATAATTAACTAATATTTTATTTATAATATTATTATAATTATGTAAGGATAATATAATACAAACTATATATCCATAATGATGAATGAAATATGGAAATTTTACTCATGTGTACGTACAACATGCCTTCATCATGATCATAACATTGATTAAAGTTTCATGGACACATTTCTTGTCGGATTTGAAAATAATTATTGATATATAAATATGATAATTATTTAATTATTTTTATTATTTATACGTTTAATTAATAACCATTTTTTCCATATTCAACAAATCTAATTCCTTTTTGACAGACTGTTGGAATATGGTAAAAACATATGATGTAAAATTAATTAATTGTATAATCATATATTTCATTTTAAGAGGTGAAATAAAATATATAATAAAAATTAAAAAGGTTTTTAATGATGAAAATAAATAAAATAAGTTCATTTTTCAAGAAGATAATGAAAAATTCTATCGAATTAGACTCAAGGTATGGGTTTTTCCCTTCTCAAATTTATTTATATGAGATATATAAAATATTCATGACTTATTTTTCTTGTTTGGTTTAAATAATCAACAGAAAAGAATTTTATTTTTCTTATAATTAAATTTAGGGTGAAATAAATATCCATTTAATGATCATTATTTCACAGGGATTACAATTTCAATGTTATGGAAACAATAACAGTTTTATCAAAATTTTCCTGCTTTGAGAACTATATAATGATATACACTTATCTTTTTCTATGAGGTGTATATACAGACCCATTAAAATCTATGGTTGTGAGTTTATTTAATCTCATTATATTTTATATTTTATATTATTTTATTCTTTCAGGGGTCATACAATTCAATATTAACATGTGGTAAGAGATTGATATTATATTCTCATCGATTATTAGGATTGCTTATGATTAAGTATCAAATGTTGATATATTATAGACTACCTAACATGAATTACAATGAAATATATTATACTCTACATTTTGAAGTTATTTTAATTTAATAGTACCATTTGCCACACTTGGTTACTTATAATAAATGAGAAAATGTGTTTAATAATATATGTCATCATTAATCACATCAATCATAACTATATTTTCCACCAAAACATTTTTTTAAATAAATAATAATTTATTTTTATCTTTTTAAAAAATATTTCGTTTTTAAAGATATTTCTTTTTAAAAAAAATTATCTAAGGGATATTTTTATTTATTTCCAAACAAGAATATTATCCAAAATTTTGTAGAGCGAAATTATTATTCTTTATGGAATGTACGAAATTAACCCCTGACAGGGCCATCATCTCATTAATTTATCCTTTTCATGTTTATAATATTAGTTTTAAAATAAAATATTTTCATAATATTTTGGAAATTAATATTTTTTAAGTGGGTTTCAATTAATAGTACGTTTTAGATGTTTTATGTTAAAAAATGAAAAAATAAAAATTTTAATGATATTTTTCTATAGAAAATTTTTACTAATTTATTATTGGTCTTTATAATAATCCATGAAAAAACGCATTATTCATACTCAAAATGGTTATACGTTGTATTCATAATTTCCATATTATTTCCATGGATATATTATAATTTTTTCAACGATATTATTGTTGAACTAATTCCTTTTCCATGGGTAAATCGTTTTTCAATGATAATGATATGGAATGAATTCCTTTTTTACATGTTAATCATATATCAATGTGACTGTTATCGAACACTTTTCCTTTCATGAAGATACACATGTTCCAAGGAGAACAATATGAATCTATTTTATTTTATATGGGTTAATCGAGTTATAAATGAATAATTATTATATCTAATAATTTACTAATGAACTATCTATATACATTAGTTATGTTGTGGTTCATAGATATCATACATGATGGGGAGGCCAAGACAGTCCTTGGTGATCCAATTATACATATAAAATTGGGGGATGAAGATAGTGTTTGGTGAGTCCATTACAACTTATATAATGGGGTGAACCAGATAGAGATTTTTGAGGCCATTATAGCTTAAAGATGGGTATGTATAGATAATTATCTAGTTCATTGGGTTATTATTATATTAGAAGTTGGTTTTATATTTATTCAAATTAAAATTGTTTTGAAAATGTTATATGAATAATATTCTAAAATTTAACAAATAGAGGTTCAATTAATTTTTATGGGTTTATAATGTTTCTTATGATGAATATTGATATCACATGTTTCATGATCATTGATTCAAATAAATAATTCCTTTTTTATTCTCCACATGTTATGATCTGATTATTGATTTGTTTGATTTCTTTTTTGATTCACTAAAGAACCCTATTTTTAAATTCATACCATTATAAACTTCTTATGCATACTAATGAATTTTAATAGCTAATGCTCGTGTTTAACCTAATGAGTATTTGATCTCACCTTTAATATGTTTCCCTTTCCCCATGTTATAAAGGATGAGGTTGAAAAAATATGTCTACAATGGATTTTAAATGGATGAGGTTTATGGACTAACATAAAATATTATAAAAGGTATAATTGGATATTATTTTCATCATTATAAACTAGTTGTTTATGAATCCCAATTGATACGACGTGGTATTAATTATCAATATATCTACCCTAATAATGTTTATGGGTATTTAAGTTATCCAATAAGTATTTTTTATGTTTTATATTTTTATTGATGAAAACCAGTTCCCTATTATCAGTATCAAAGAAAAAAATTTAATATTTAAGAAGTATTCATGAGATTTGGGACCGTCGGTTGTAGGTTGTTATAAGGTCGGTATCATGATTTATCAAAGTATTGACCTCCAATGTTTCACAAGTCATATATATTTTCCACATAATCAAATTAATTCTCTATGGAAAGTTTTATCCTCTGTAATGTTTTCTATTCCACTCTAGTAGGATTATTTTTTGATTTAGATATTCTCCTACATGATATAGGTCATTTATTATTTTTTCATACAAACTTATTATTCTCTATATTAATAGTCATATCCCAAAATCTATATGAGAACCAACATATTACAATAATTGATTTTGTTTTTTATGTAGGAGTAGTATTTACATCTTAACATTCTTTCTATTTTTTGAATGAAAAATATATTATTTTTTACACATTTTATTAATAAAGATTAATTCAATGTTTAAACTCCCCTGCAGTCTTGTTTATGGATTTTTATCACTTTAAAACTATAATGTTTTTGTTATTTTGAATTTTAATCTTCAAATGAATATTAGAATGCTTTTTTCTAAGAAAATTAATATGAATTATGGGATAACATTTTTCCATTGGAATGAGTGAGAAGATTCATCATATGATCTCATGCTCATACTGCCAAAATTTTGAGAATTATGACTTATTCACTATGTTTTTATAAAAGTTTTTATAATATTAATTGTATTGGAGGATTAAACCTTTTTAAAATATGGATTTCTATTTTTTAGTTCATCCACAAGATTCTCTAGGTTGAAAGAACTCTATGTGTCTTGAACTATTCTCAAAATAACTTCCCAATCTCCCAGAATCCTTCTAAAATTATCATAATGAATATTCCTTAAAACATTAAATATCTTACTATCTCCTTCAACCTCTTTTCATTTGATTCTATCTGATCAATCTTAAACTCCATGGGGATTTATGATGTTTCTCTTTTATATGGATGACTATCTTAACAAAATTATTAATCACTTATTTCTGAAAAAAATATTTAAAACTATGATACAAATAAAGATCTTATTTCCTTTTAAAGTGAGACATATTCTTCCTTATATTTCACAATAAATTATTGAGTGTTTCAAATACTAACCATTTTTACGAATTCCTATTCAATTTAATTTGTTTCTTTTTTCTAGTTCTAATTATTTTACTTATCAGATAATTTAAAAAAGCTAATATATATACAAAAATTTATTTATAAATTTTCTCATTTAATCCTATATTTCAAAATAAAAATCCACTTAGTTATTTTCTGAACCCTTCTTCTTCACATCTTGATTTTTCTTCATCACTTGTTGCTTCACCCTACACATATTTATAAATATTATTAACTCTATAAAAAATAATTACATGTGGTGATTCTTCCTCATTTTTTAATATATTATTTTATTCTTATCCTTATTCATCATACAATTTTTCATGGTCTTCTCAGAAAATCCCTATTTGTTTCTGACCAGGATGAAATCATATTCTTTCATCTGATGAAATTTTTAAACACATTGAAATCATTTCAAATATTTTGATTATAACTCTAGTATTATTAAATTAATAATTATATAATTAGTTGAATCCTACCACTAATATCACCTATTATGGACAATGGACTATTACAGACACAATAAATAGTGGGTGAATTTGGTGTGACCAAGTATTTTTTGACTACTAACTAATTATTTATTAATTTCTTAAAAACAATTTGATTTATAAAACATTTCACCTATTATGATATATATGGTTCCATTGTTTAGGCTACCATGAACCTATACTAAATGATGGAGCTAAATATATAGATAACACATGATTTTACATAGTATGGCACAAATCTAAGATTCCAAGTACATACCATGTTTTGGATGTCCAAGTCATGGACTCTACATCAATAATTCTATTATAAATTATATTTTTCTTAAATGGATTATCCTACAACCTATTATTGTTTATCTCATAGGCATGTGATCATAATATTTCATAAGGGAATTGACTCCACCGTATTAGAAAACTAAAGGGATATTTATAGTGCTCCCCATGACCTTCATATTGGGATCACAACAGCTGGTAATATAAGACTCCTAACTTATAATTTATTTCAACATGATTTTTATGGATATATTAGTAAAAAAATTATCCTTCCCCATCTTATAAAATCATTGATTACCTAAAAGAACTCTACAATAGTTCTTACCACATAGACTCAAAATATATGTAAAGTTTTGTTTTTTTTGAATCCATTAAATAATCATTGAAATCTAATAAAATTAAATAAAACTCAACATTCTATTATTAGGTATAGAAAATTATCACAACACACTCAATCATAGAGTGATTACCTCTCCCTTCTCATCTCCACATCCATGATTGTGTCTCACCAATAGTATTAATTGGCCACATCATTATCATCATAATTTATAATTATTCTTCTTCAAAACACAATTATTACTAATCTATACATTATTATTTTTTATTATAAATTAGTAAATCTAATAGGAAATTACTCATATTTTTATTTATTCTTATAGAGCATTAGATCTTTAAGTTGATTCATACCTTTAGAGATAAACACATAGTAATAAATTATAATTTTTATTTTTAACAACCCATTAATTTTCTCAAATACATGTTTTGGGTGACCATAATAAGTATATTATTATAATTTAAATATCTATAAATTCTATTGTTATTGATAAATTATGTATCCAATACAAAATAAAATATTTTATAACCACTTTTGGAATCCCTCAATTTCGGTTGTAATTCATTTTTAACACAAAAATTATTCCAAAAACCATTATTGATTATATATTGAATATATTTTTCATTTTTACTTCAACTATATCAGGAAATATTAGTGAAAATGAGAAAAAATGTCATATTATTTAATATCCCTAGGTATATTGAAGTCATTCATAAAATCAGGTTGTGGCATATAACTCATATTTTGGCATGATAGGTTAATAATAAATATTATATAGCATACAGATTGAGTCTATAGATGGTATAAAAAATTAAACAAGCATTATACATCCTTATTTTGAAATATATCACTTAATAAATGACATAATCTCTGATATATAGGTCAATATTTTATTCATCAACTAATGCATTATTCATTAAAATCATTTACTTTTCTCTTTTGAGAATCATAGTGTTAGGAAAATATTTTATCCCCATATATAATCAATTCAATTTTATACGTTTAATTATTTAAATATATCTTAAATATGGATATCCAATACATAGAAAGGTTTATAATATAAATTTCATCATTCTAAACAATATTCTATAGAGACTCATAATTTTGGAAATATCGATTTTCACCATGTCAAATATCATATGATTTGGTAAGTTATTCAATTTATCCGGGAACATCGATATATGTTGAAAATACTATATGTTGAAATGTATATATGTTAGAGCCCAAAATATCTTCCGCTATTATAAATTAACTTACATGCAAATTAAATTCCTTAAAGGTATCTCAAATTTCCTTATGAACTAGAATTTTATCGAAATGTAACAAAATTAAATGTCATACACCAGGTCAAATATCATATAGATAGACCAAATATATAATATCATTACCTAGTATATTATGTGATAATATATCTTTAAATTGAAAAAATATATAATGAGTGTCTCAAATCACTTACATATATGATATATTTAATGTGATTATTTAAAATGTAATATATCGTATGACTTTTCCCAAACTTAAATTTAACCTCACAAAATTTTCATATGAGTTTCAGAAAATATTTTTGAAGCTCACATAGCTTAGTAAACATATTCAGAGATTAAATATCACACATAATTTATATTATCTTTATTATATAGATGAATTCTCTTACGTGTAAGAAAAATGACTTTTCTAATTATGTTGTTTAGGTCATTACATATAGAGTTTCATTAAATGAATTATGAAATTATTCAATTCATTTCCAGGCCCCATTAAAAACCTAAAATCACATTATAAGATAGATAAAAGAATAATTATTATAATGTGAATAATTCTATATAGATTTTTTTGTTCCTTGGACCTGCTACATAATAAATTATCAAGATAGAGTATTTCCAAAAAGTTATTTTTCTTAAAAATATTATACCCAATTAAGATTGGAGTTTGAATACTAGAAAAAATTTATTTTTACTTTGTGATTATTTATATATTTATTCTAATATTATAAATTCCTTATCAAATCATGATTATTTTTACATGTGACATATATTTTGATTATAGCATAAGAGTAATTATTTCACAAAAAGGCCATATCAGTTACCCACTAAGATGATAACCTAGGACTTCCATGACAGTATTCTTAAATATATTTTATATATACATATAATTACAATTTAGGGACAGAAGTTCTATTTTATATCAAGGATAGAGTATCAAATACATTTGATGGACTTTTTTCATATAGTACGCTCCATGATAATTTATAGTAAAGAGGATTATGAAAATGCATCCCCCTTGTAGGAAGTCTAGATTTATATGTGCCACTAGATATTCATTTAAATAGAATTATGTATTCATACATATAATTTAAATTAAATTATTAATGGATATTATTAGTCTCATATGTTGATGTATTGATAAAAACCATGAAAACAAATGTTTGTAGATAGGTAGGATGTTTTGGGTGAATATTATGAAATATTGTAACAATGATTAATGTGAAGAAGGATTTGTATGATTTTTTAGTAAATGAAGATCATAAATAAGGCTCATTAATGGGAATTAATATTCATAAACAAATCAATACCATTGTTGTTCTTTGGTAAAGTTCATTACAAATATCACCGAAAGTGAGATCAAGCGTAATGGTTGATGATAGAAGAACCTAACCTATTTGATTATAGAAACCATGATTAATTGATTATATTATATATTCATCAATCATATGTGGATTTATGTCATTATGATGTTTAATTCTTTCTCATTGGGTTCCTTGGCTTGTTGGTTGTCCCTATCCATTGAATTTGGGTAGCGCATCCTAATGCCCCTAAAAAAGAGGCCTAGAGGTTAACACATTAAGTGGATCAAGAAGCCTAGTTAAATATTAAATATTAATTGTTTTTAAAATGTTGAATTAATATTATTTATATATTTTTCTAATAAATATTCATTTTAACGTGACCACATATATTCTAATACTTGTTATTGAAGAGAATATTTTTTAATCATAATATTTACTAAATTTTTTATTACAATTATGTAAATATCATATTTACTTATTTATTTTTTAATAATATAGTGATATTTTTTTGCTAAATTAATACCCCTTATTAAAGGCCTTATAATTGTTTTGGATGAATGTACATCGAGATTAGAAGTCTAATTGTTAATAATACTTATCAAATATTTTTCTAATATATAATATTTAATTTATTGATTGGTTTCGAAAATGTTACTAAATAATAATAATATTATACTTTTTATAGAAAAGTTATCCCTAGACATTATGTGAATAATAAGGGATAATGTTAAATTATTAATTTCTAACCCTATAACTATTTAAACTCATTTATATTATATCTAACCTAAAGGGTTTCGATTTTGTATACTTCACAATTTCATTAAGATAATTATCTCAAGCCTCATAGAGGCCCTCTCCATGAATGATTTCATGAACATAGAAAAATCATCCTCCACTACCTATCTTGATAATAGATAGATCAAGGAGAGTCATTCATTGATGTAATTATCACAATGATCAATGATGAACAATGCAAGAATTAGTATCTACCATGCTATCACTAATTGATTTTGAAAATTTTGTTCATTGGTTCATAAAGCACATGTGGATCATTATTAAGGGAAATTTACTCTTGATTACTACAATGAAACAATCGTATAATGTAGAGAAATTTTCAAATTCATAAAAAAACTTATCACAAGTTAGTTCATTAATTGTTAAGATTAATTATAAATATTTTTGTGATGATCATACATTTTTTTTAAATGTCATAATGTCAATTAATATTTAATTCAATTATATTAGTCATGAAATTCATTATCAATAGACATCTTGGAGTAATCATCATGTGTGATAAAAATATGTGTATGGAAAGCCCCTGTCAGAACATCCATTGTTCCCAAAAACATCAAGTGGTATTATTGAAATCACATTTTTATTCATAATTATTTAATATTCATTCATTGATATAAACATTTATTAGTAGTTTTAAATTCCATGATAATCATTCCATAATCCAAGTCATGAGTTCTTATCTTATTTTTTTACTCAGAAATATAATCATAAAATTAATTTATTATGAATGAAGAACATTTAATTAACTCATATGAATATATAATGGATTGTTTCCAGATTAAAAGATTACGTGATGAGTAACCCATCGGTACGTGCAGTGTACCTAGGTTTAATACACAAATAAAACTCCCTTATTTATTTTTAGAATGTGCTTTTTTTTACACATGGTCTTTATTTAATACATCATTTGTTAACTAGGCAATCCTATCACATAGTTAGCTATACTACATCTCATAAAACATTCAAAAGAAATTAATATGTCATTATTCATATACGAGAAATGTATTTTATTACATGAATTATATGAGTTGAGACCATGTAACTCAGTTACCACACAATGTGTAGCCCATGTACAAGTTGTTTACTCCATTCATATTCATATCAAGACCGCACATTACGTCCCAATTCTAGTTCCATGGATATAATGTGAAGATCGAAACATTACATGTAAGTGGATTTTACATTCCATGTATATAACCTAATTACGTGGAAGTTATAATTAATATATTATAGTTATAAAAAATTATCAACATGTGTTTCATGTGTCATTTATTTTACTCATATAGATATTTTTATGGGTTATATATATAAATTTATTAATATATGTAATATTGAATTAATTTGTACATTATATTCAGAACATCGTATTATGTATAACTCAAATACATGGTAATTAGTATATGACCTATAACACAAAACACAAAATAAAAAAAATGTGTTATGTGTGTCATTATGTTGAATCATATACACTATTAAAGTACATGATTTGATGTGTGTACTACAAGACATATGAGTATATAGTGTATGAACATAATAATCACTAGGGAGTTTTGATTTGTAATCACCATTTTTCCTCCGAGAGACATATTTTGTATACAATAAAATTTAGATAAATTTATTTATTTATTTATAAATATTGTGATTAATTTTAATTTTCAAAAATTATTTATTAAAATTAGGATAAATTAATTGATTAATATTATATGATAATTAGTTAATAGTATTTTGATTTAACTTAAATAAGAATGATTAGGAATGAATGATGTTTAATAAATGTGTAATTAGTTTTTTGTTTGTTGATTATAATGAGCATTGATTTAAACTTATTATGTGATTAGTTTCCTATTAATTAATTATTGAATTAAATTAATGTTATGTGCTTCATCCCTCCTCTAATAATGTGAGGGTACATATTCCAATATTTTATTTTTATTTAAATCCCTTAACCAATCCTCTGGTTCCCCATACATATGTGTGTGTAAAATATTATGTAAAATATGGATCTCACATGTGATTAGAGGTGCATAATGTTTGGATCCAAGGAAAAACAAATCCATGATGTATATGGGTGGATATATGGAATGCTGCAACATGAACCAATTAATGGTCCTTGGTGTTATTCCCCTAAGTCAATCGTTAGTTTATCATATTCTAGATGAACTAACCTTTTGGGAAAAAATCATGAACATGTAGATCTAATTATTTTATTCCTATCATTGAACATTATTAATTTCATGGTGGATTATTTTCTGACGACATAATTATTTTTAAAATCATGTAAGATAGAAAAAAATAAGTTGAATTATTCATAACCCTTGTCTCGAAAAAAAATTAATCACTAAAGAAAATCCACATAACCATAAAAATAATGTAATAAAGATAAAATAGTATATTTATTCATAATCATTAAAATCAATCAATCATATACATTATGTTATTATAACCTTCTACAAATTGGTTATGAGTCAAAATTTGGTTCAATGTGCCTGACTAACCTCCATTGCGGTGCATTCAATTATATGGGAATTTATATATAGTGTTTTGTGTCGACATAACCTAGTTGATATAAAGGGATTATCAATTCACTGAGACATAGTAAAAATAGTATTAATCTTTTTGAGGAAATCAAAATCCTGAGTTTACAATTGCGGAGTCCACTCAACAGGTCATAGAACTGTGAGTTAATCGAGTTGTAATGTTACACCTACCTAAATACCATCAAATATATTAGCAGTTATCAGTTAATATTTTTATAGGGGGAATATGGATACTTTCCACTAAAATATACAAGAAACATGATATTTTTAAACTAATGGAAAAGTCTATTTTGTCTCAATAAAATAATGAGAGGATAATAAATTTAATATTTTACATATTATTTTATCAGATAATTCTCTAAAATGATATTTTTCTTAATTACAGATTTGGAAAATATGAATTCAACTATATTACTATGATCGAAACATAAGAAGGATAAATTTCTCAAAAAAATAATTTCAATTAACGCAAAAATGATCTCACATATTATCCTATTATAGGAAATGAAATTTTATATTCTTAAAACCATAATCTTGAAGGTCCTACAAAAGAGGGAAATAAGGAATAATATATCCTCTAAAAGAAACATTTGGACAATTCCCAAGATGTCCAATGTTTCATAATATCTTCCATGTACAATGATCTTATAAATAAGCGTGAGGAAATTAATTCATATATCATGACTTCTCACCATCATTATCTCTATTAAGGGAATGTGAGTAAAGAGAGATACAATATATACAACATGATTTTTAAATACAATATTTGAGAGTTTGATCTAGTTAGGAATCATGTATTAATTATTATCGACTACATATATCACTTTAATATATTGAGAATTGTATTCAGATATTTCATGGGTACATATATCATTATGTCCTCACTACATGAATACTTTTTTAGTTTTATTTTTAATTTCAACATGAGAAATATGGAGAAGTGGGTTTCAGAATGACTTATTCTCTTTCTCTATGTCAACAATGATAAGTGGAATGTTATGTAAATAGTATTTATGGTGAGTAAGAAAAGTAATAATAATTAATGGGATGTAATGAACTTCTTATTCTCATTGGGTATTCAATAAAATGAATCATTTCTAGGCCTTAATTGTAGAGACCTGAAGCTTGACATACATAGATATTACATTACTTTTGCAGAATACATAATACATAACAAAAAGGGACAACCAAGGACAATACTAGTTTAGTGTCTTTGGAAACATGGAACGTAATCTTCTAATCGTGGTGAAATATCTTCAACATCTCCCATAAAGATCTTCCACTTTTTGTTTCCTTACCTAAAACCTTTCTTTTAATCATGGGGGAAAATAAAACATATAAAGGGTGAGCTCAAATGATCAGTAAGGGTAAGCATGGATAAAATAAAACATACCATATAAATTTGAACTTTAAAACATGAATATAATGTTTAAAAATCAAAATCTTGAGCAATGACATAAGACACGGATGTACATATGGCATATATCATAATGGAACATAAATCATGATAAAATAGAATGGGAATAAAACATGTAATTGTGGCAAGCCTTCATCACTTGTTATGATTTTCATAGTAGGCAAGACATTGCTTCCAAGACCATCTGTAACATCCCAAGTAAGTAATGAATAATAGTTATTTTTATCTATGTCTATTAGTGAATTATATAGTGTTTCAGCGGCTTAAAATGAGAATAAATCCTATCTTAAGCATGGAATACACTAATATTTTTAAAAGATTGTTTTACTGCCTTTTGAGGGCAAACCATTTTTAATCTATATTTTGACAATTTTATAAGCTATGTTTGTCCAAATAAACTTATTCTTTATGATTGGGACATAAAAATTTACTTTGTGTGAATTTTTGGTATTTTTCCGATAAAGTTCATTTTTTAATGAATAGTGAAAAATGATGTATTTTAATTCAAAACCTCTTTTTAATATAATTTATTTATATGATTAGATTATATTTTGAATTGGTTTTGAAGTGAAATTAGAATATATTTTTACCATTTAATCCAATGGTGGTCATTGGAATCACTTTCACTTTGAAATTGGACTTAAACTAGTGTCAATCTTTTGATACTTATTGTTTTATAAAAACACGCTAATTTTCATGACAGCGGGAATTAATTATTAAATTAATTAATGTAAATTATATTATTTTAATTTTTAAAAATAGACATCATTTTTGAATTCATAATATCAAATATAACTTAGGGTGAAGTTTTGATATTTTTCTAAAAAACTTCAATTTTTGATGAATAGTGAAACCACTATGTGGTAGTTAAAGAATCTGATTTTTTGTTTAAATGAAACTTTGCTACTTCTGTGTTTTGAATTTCAAAAATCTGACATACATGTTTGTCATTAAGAAGTAATATGTTGTTCAATGAGATTAAAATAATTTTTTTGTGAATAGTAACTTTTATGTTTTTAATCGCGATTATAGGTAATTAGTGTAGTTTATGGTAAAAATAATGTTTTAATAATATGAGATGAGCTTGAAACATGTCCTACCCTCATTGGATGTGTCACGACCGACCAAGAAAATCCATTGGTCAACTTGGGGACCCCATGTAGCCACTTTAGTTGGAAAATGACATAAATAACTTTTTATTTAATGTAAAAGTAAAAATGACACAAACATGAGATGTTTTATTAAAACAGTTTTTACATGGGGTTATACACGTCATATTTTTTATTATATATATTCATTGGAAAGATAAAAATATTTCCTACATCATAGTATTTTTTTATAATTTTTAGACATTAAATAAATTAAATTATTTATGACAGCATGATGATACAACGATTACCTCATTAATAAAGGATTTAAATAAAATGAAATGATAATGTAAAATATATGACCTACACATGTCCAAAACCTATTGGATGGGTGGATTTCGAACCCTTATCACTTTAAACTCGAATTATATCAATGTGGGACCTTTTTAATTTGAAAATCATTTTCAAATAAAGTAACATTTCTTTACTTTCCAAGAATGCCCCTCCTTTCCTCTTATAAAAGGCCCCAACCTCTTCCTCCTTACCCACACTCCCAAAGCATTTGGCTCAGCCAACCCCTACCCATTTTGTCTCTCCAATTCCCTCTATTACTCCTTGAAGCCTCACTTTGGGCATAAGTCTTCCCAAGGAAGCCTTTGAGCTCAAACCAAAGGGAGTTACCCGATTTTAAGGTAATGTCTTCACTTGAGTCCTTTTGTTTTATTTTGCTTCTCCAACCCCCTAAACTATTTTTATTCATTTCCTCTGTAACAAATCCAGTATATTCAATATACTAGGATGTTGTTATAAGAAGTATTTGAGCTACACATACACACACCAACATCTAATGGTTAAAGAACATAATGTTTCCGTGGATGGTGAATATATGCCTCCCGAAACGATGATTGTTCAACATTCTATTAACACCTTCAAATGTGGACATTAAGATGAAACTATATTTATATATGATATATAATATTTTTATGTTTTCCTTAAGCTTCTGTATTTTTCATTTTGGGCATACCTTTATGGTTTCCATTATGGGTAAACGTGATATCTTCATTTAAGGAAGTGCGGACTACCGCCCCCTCAAAGTGATTGGATTCATTAATACCATATGTGGGACGTATAAAGGATGGAGTTATGATATTATAAATGATATTACACAGGAATTATAATATACCTTTATATAATTATGATTCCATTTTATAAAATATGAAATAGAAATGAAAGTAGCGTTCATGCGTACGTACGGCTTACCATCTCCATGAATGGTGCATTTCATTTCTTACCTCTAAATGATTATGTAATATTATAAATGCATTAATGTACTGGATATATATGAAATATATGATATATACATCATTAATACCATTTTGGATATAATTGATTCCTAAACAACTAGTAATTATAAAGGGTTTATTTTTGACTCAAGTACCAATGATCGTTAAAACGACTGTTATTAACTTAAATAATTACACAGTCTTCATGACATGGCAATAAGTGATATAAAATGAATAATGAACTTGAAAAAGGTTCTTAAACAAGTAGAAATTAACCCAAGTTTATTATTTAGGAGAATAAAGAATAATCGAGTCAAGTCGGACCCGAGGTATGGGACTTCGTCTCAATATCCTTTCATTGAGGCATATTTTATTTTATACACAACCTTCTTTTATATGGTGTATAAACCCCTTTGACTTTTACGTTTATCCAAAAGGAATCTTTTTTACGATGCGTTTTACTAAACGACAAAAGGGAATGTTTTTTTCGTACGTATGCGGCGACAACGACTTCTCCGCCGCTGTGACCATTATATGAGTTTCGGCTTCCTCTACAATCCATACCTTCTTTTTAAAAGAAAAATAAATACCATGTTTTACTTTTCTTTTATTTTGGTATTGAAAATGGTTTTTATAATGTTTTTATTATATCAATGTTTTGTATTGATATCTTGTGATTGAAAGGTGGAAATGTTATGTTTCCTTTATGCATGTTTTATGTGATACGAGTATGTTATGGTTCTTGCGCATTATTATGAAGATGGGTGGTTCCATGATAAACTAAGGGAGGGTGAGCCCGATATAGCTCTCCAAAGCCTTGGGTAACGTGAAGGAGTGAAACGTTAAGGTTTCTCCAAAGAGATTTAGGGAATATACTGTGATGGGTATTCCAAACGTAACCAAGAGGGTTACTCCCTACGTAAGAATGTTATGAAGGCCTCAAGTTACCTTTATGTCTTATTATTTCTTTGATTTATTCATGATTTGATGAGGTATGTTAATGTGCTTATGTATTATTGGTAAATTATGATTTCATTCTTATGTATATATGAACATATATTTCCTTTCCATATATTTATAACCCATACTGAGCTTTTTATGCTCATCCCATGTTTTTTGAAATTTTTTTCACAGGTCAAGGGAAAAGTACATGATATGATGATAGTGTCAAGGAAGTGTCAAGAATGAATCCATGTTTTATTTTAAATATGTTTCCGTTGATGGGAAAAAAGAATACTATCTTTATGTAACCACTTTGTTTATATGTGGAATGTAATGCAAGTTTTATGATCTAATTCTCTAAAAATCCAAACCCGAAAAGATCCTCAATGTGTAATCTTGTAATAACTCAAGATTAAGAATGTTTTATGGCTGGGGACTTATAGTTTGTATTAGAGGTCTGTTTAGATAACTTTAGGAGTTAGAATTCTATTAAATTATTTTCCAAAATTATTTGTTTATGGTCAAATTGAAATGATATAGCATTTGGAGATTACCATGTTGCTTCATCTAAGACATGTTTGTTCAGAATAGTTTTCCGCAGAGGAAACAGGGAAGCAGTGCTAGGAAGGCATACAGAAGGAAATAACCTTCCAAATTAGCATCCTGAGATGGTCGGAATTGGAACTGAATAGTTTTTTGCAGTAATGGCATAGTTGACTCAAGCGATAAATGGTGGTGGTATCCATGCATGAGATCAGCCAGATCAACTGCAGAGGAACATGTCAGTGGTGGAACATTTAATGAGGAAACATCCCCCATCATTCAGAGGATCGTCTGACCCTGTGCTAGCTGAAGGTTGGATTAAATCACTAGAGAATATTTTTGATGTCATGGGGTGTTCAGGAAATCAAAAGGTTAGTCTATCTATTTACCGTTTTGAGGGTGAAGCAGATCAGTGGTGGTCGATGGTTAAAAATATCAGGGACGCCGATGAGATTGATGCTCTTGACTGGGATGAATTCAAAGGTATGTTTCTTGAGAATTATTTTCTTAAGGCTGTTCGACTTAGGATGGAAAAGCCATTCTTGGAATTGAGGCAAGAGGATGACTCAGTGGCTACCTATGAAGAAAGGTTCACTCGATTGGCAAGGTATGCTCCAAATTTTATCCTAAACCATGATAGTAAAATCAATCATTTTTACTCAGGATTAAAGCCAAAATATCAAAGGGAATTAGCTTCTTGTGAGTTTAAAAGTTATGAAAAGATTGTTCTATGTGCTGAGAAGGTGGAAATGGAGTTTTCCGATGACCAAGTGTTTTATAACAACCAGCAAAAGAAGAGACTAAGGTGTAGGAGAAAGGGAAGAATTTTTCAAAAATGTCTGATGGTAAGAAATCTAAGTATCCAGTTTGTGATAAATGTGGTAAAAGGCATGCTGGGTAATGTCTTATGAATTCTGGAAAGTGCTACCAATGCGGTAATATGGGACATAAGGCTCATGATTCCACTGAAAAAGATCAAGGTGATGGTAAGAAAAAATTTGATTTACCGTTAGTGAAATGTTTTAAGTGAAATGAGATGGGTCACTATGCAAACGAGTGTCCAACAAAGAACTCGAGTGATGGGAAGCAGTTAGACTACAAGCAAGAAGGGGTGGTGAATCCCTTGCAACTACTTCAGCAGATGTCGGGACATCAAATGAAGTGTTATTAGGTACTTTGTTTGTTTTTTCAGATTATGCCAGTGTGTTGTTTGATTTAGGCTCTACACATTCTTTCATCAATGAAAACTTTTCTAGTAAAATGGGAAGACCATCTCAAGAAATGACTCCTGAAATTTTGGTAAAAACACATGGGGGAAATGTTGAGGCAAGAAGAATTTATAAGAATATTCCTATCCTTATCTGTGGAGAGAACCTACTTGAAAACCTTATTGTTCGACCTCTAGTAGAGTTTGATGTTATCCTGGGTATGGATTGGCTCTCTCTTAACTAGGCTAGGATTGATTGCAGAGATAAAGAAGTTTCTTTTCAGAAAGACTTTCAGTTTGTGTACAAGAATGAATCCTTACTGTTGATAACTTATCAAGAGGCCGAGAAACTTCTAAAATATGGAAATGAATGTTACCTTGCACATATTGTTGAAAACAAGGGAACTATTCAGATTAATGATGTGCCAGTGGTAAATGAGTATCCTGATGTTTTTTCTGATGATTTTCCTTGAATAATACCAGATCGGGAAGTTGAATTTACTATTGACTTAGTTCCTAATGCTAAGCCAATTTCAAAACCCCCTTATCGAATGGCTCAAATTGAACTTTTAGAGTTGAAGGAGCAATTTCAAGATTTATTGGAGAAAGGTTTCATTCAACCTAGCACGTCACCATGGGGTGCTCCTGTTTTATTTTTTAAAAAGAAAGATGGTTCTATGAGACTTTTCATTGATTATAGAGCCTTTAATAACATCACTGTTAAGAACAAATATCCTTTTCCTCATATCGATGATTAGTTTGATCGGCTCCAGGGAGCTCAGTATTTTTCAAAGATTGACCTGAGATCGGGGTACCATCAGCTGAAGGTAAAGGAAGCAGATGTTCAGAAGACTGCGTTTCGTATAAGATATGGCCATTATGAATTTGTAGTAATGCCTTTTGGGCTAACCATTGCACTTTCTGTATTCATGGACTTAATGAAGAGAATTTTCCATGAGTTCTTGGATAAGTTTGTGGTGGTTTTCATTGATGATATTTTGGTGTTTTCTAAAAGTAAAGAGGAGCATGAAAGACATTTAAGGGTTATTTTGAAAACCTTAAAAGAAAATAAATTGTATGGTAAATTCAGAAAGTGTGAGTTTTGTTTGCAACAAATTTCTTTCCTTGGTCACATTGTTTCTAAAGATGGGATAACTGTTGATCCCACTAAACAAGGGTTGTAGCCAAGACCCACAAATGTAACAGAGATTCGTAGTTTCCTTGGTTTGGTAGGATATTACCGAAGGTTTGTTAGACATTTTTCATGTTTATCTAGTCCAATGACTAAGCTAACTTGGAAGGGTGTTATGTTTATCTTGACAATAGAATGTGATGATTGTTTTCAGGAGTTGAAATGAAGATTGGTGAATGCTCCAGTTTTGGCACTTCCTTCCAAGAATGGTGAGTTTGTTATATACAGTGATGATTCATTGAAAGGACTTGGATGCGTCCTAATGCAGAATGATCAGGTAATTTATTATGCTTCACGACAGTTGAAAACACATGAGGTAAATTACCCTACACATTATTTGAAATTAGCTGCTGTTGTTTTGGCTCTAAAAATTTGGAGGCATAATTTGTATGGAGTAAAGTGTGGAATATATACTGATCACAAAAGTTTAAAGTATATATTCACTCAGAAAGAATTGAACATGAGACAGAGGAGATGACTACAATTAATCAAGGATTATGATTGTAAAATTCATTACCATCCAGGAAAAGCAAATAAAGTGGCTGATGGTTTGAGTCGAAAAAGTAATGCTTCATTAACAATGTTGCTTTTGGAACGTGATCCTTTGGTTAAGGATTTGATGAAAATTAGAATAGAAGTTGTTGGTGCAGGATGTCCTTCTATTTTATTTCAGGTATAAGTGAAATCTTCTCTATTAGACAGAATCAAGCAAGCACAGAATAAAGACAGTGAGTTGTAGAAAAAGGTAGAGGTAGTTCAGAAAGGTAAGTTGCATGAATTCGACATTGATAGTGATTTTGTTTTGAGATTTGGGAAGAGATTGTGTGTGCCTTGTGATTCACAGTTGAAGAGAGAGTTGTTATGTGAAGCTCATAGTTCTCCATTTTCAGTTCATCCTGGCAGTACTAAGATGTACAGAGATCTGCAGGAGTATTACTGGTGGGATGGAATGAAAAGAGATATTGCTGATTTTACTGTGAAGTGTTGGATTTGTCAACAGGTTAAAGTAGAGCGGCAGTTACCGAAAGGGATGCTTCAACCATTACCAGCGCCAGAGTGTAAATGGGAGAATATATCTATGGATTTTGTCGTGGGATTACCGAAGACATCTAGAGGTAATAATGCAATCTGGGTTATTGTTGATCACTTGACTAAATCTGTTCATTTCCATGCTATACGAGATACTTTTTCCCTAGATCAACTTCCCCGTTTTTGTCTTAACGAGATAGTCAGGTTACATGGAGTTCCTCTCTCTATTATATCTGACCGTGATCCCAGGTTCACTTCTAACTTTTGGAAAGGCCTTCAGAAGTCGTTGGGTACTGAATTAAATTTTAGTATAGATTTTCATCCTCAATCAGAAGGGAAGTCAGAACGAACAATTCAGACCTTAGAGGATATGCTACGAGCTAGTACAATGGATTATCAGGGATGTTGGGACCAAAATATTTCTTTGGTTGAATTTTCATATAATAACAGTTTTCATTCTAGTATACAGATGGCACCATTTGAGGCGTTATATGAGAAGCAGTGTCGAACTCCAGCTTTCAGGGATGAAGTGGGTGAAAGGAAGTTGATGGGACTAGAATTGGTAGAAGAGTTGGCAGAAAAAGTTCAGCTGATACAGAAACACATGAGAACAGCTCAGAGCAGGCAGAAGAGTTATGCGGACAACAGGAGGAAGGATCTATCTTTTGAGGTAGGTGATCATGTTTTTCTCAAAGTCTCACCATGGAAAAGTGTGATGCGATTTGGTAAGAAAGGAAATATGAGTCCAAGGTTCATTGGACCATATGAAATTCTGGAGAGAGTTGGATCAGTTGCGTACTAGGTGGCTTTACCTTCGAGTTTATCTTAGGTACACAATGTTTTTCATGTTTCGATGCTAAGAAAGTACATGCCAGATCCATCTCATGTATTGAGTCCAGAGGTAGTTCAGCTGGAAGAGAACCTATCTTATAAGGAACAACTGGTCCAGATTCTTGACCATAGGGAGCAAGTGTTACGAAATAAGGTTATTAATCAGGTAAAGGTTTTGTGGAAAAAATCACATGATTGAAGAGGCAACATAGAAATCTGAAAATGCAATGAGGGATAAGTACCCCCATTTATTCGATAAGTAAATAAATTGCGGGGACACAATTTTCTAAAGGGGGTAAGGATGTAACATCCCAAGTAAGTAATGAATAATAGATATTTTTATCTATGTCTATTAGTGAATTAGATAGTGTTTTAGAGGCTTAAAATGAGAATAAATCCAATCTTAAGCATGGAATACACTAACATTTTTAAAATATTGTTTTACTGCCTTTTGATGGAAAAACATTTTTAAATCTATCTTTTGACAATTTTATAATCTATGTTTGTCAAAATACACTTATTCTTTATTATTGGAACATCAAAATTTACTTTGTGTGAATTTTTGGTATTTTTCCGATAAAGTTCATTTTTAATGAATAGTGAAAAATGTTGTATTTTAATTCAAAACCTCTTTTTAATCTAATTTATTTATATGATTAGTTTATATTTTTAATTGGTTTTGAAGTTAAATTAGAATATATTTTTACCATTTAATCCAATGGTGGTCATTGGAATCACTTTCACTTTGAAATTGGACTTAAACTAGTGTCAATCTTTTGATAATTATTGTTTCATAAAAACACGCAATTTGTCATGACAGCGGGAATTAATTATTAAATTAATTAATGTAACTTATATGATTTGAATTTTAAAAAATAGACATCATTTTTGAATTCAGAATATCAAATATAGCTTAGGGTTAAGTTTTGTTATTTTTCTGAAAAACTTCAATTTTTGATAAATAGTGAAACCACTAAGTGATAGTTACAGAAACTGATTATTCGTTTAAATGAAACTATTCCACTTATGTGTTTTGAATTTCAAAAATCCTACATAAATGGTTTTCATTAAGAAGTAAAATTTGGTTCGATGATATTAAAATAATTTTTTGGTGAATAGTAACTTTTATGTTTTTAATCGCTGTTAGAGGTAATTCGTGTTGTTTAAGCTAAAAATAATGTTTTAATAATATGAGATGAGCTTGAAACATGTTATACCCTCATTGGATGTGTCATGGCCGACCAAGACAATCCATGGGTCAACTTGGGGACCCCATGGAGCCACTTTAGTTGGGAAATGACATAAATAACTTTTTATTTAATGTAAAAGTAAAAATGACACAAACATGAAATGTTTTACTAAAACAATTTTTACATGGGGTTATACAAGTAATATTTTTGATTATAAATAGTAATTGGAAAGCTAAAACTATTTCCTACATCATAGTATTTTTTTATAATTTTTAGACTTTATATAAATTAAATTATTTATCACATCATGATGATGCATCGATTTCCTCATTAATAACGGATTTAAATAAAATGAAATGATAATGTAAACTCTATTACCTACACATGTCCAAAACCTATTGGATGGGTTTATTTCTAACCCTTATCACCTTACCCTCAAATTATATCAATGTGGGACCTTTTTAATCCGAAAATCATTTTCAAATAAAGTAACATTTCTTTACTTTCCAAGAATGCCCCTCCTCTCCTCTTATAAAAGGCCCCCACCTCTACCTCCTTACCCACACACCCAAAGCCTTTGGCTCGGACAACACATGCCCATTTTGTCTCTCCACTTACCTCTATTACTCCTTGAAGCCTTACTTTGGGCAGAAGTCTTCCCAAGGAAGCCTTTGAGCTCAAACCAAAGGGAGTTACACGATTTTAAGGTAATGTCTTCACTTGAGTCCTTCTGTTTAATTTTTCTTCTCCAACCCCCTAAACTCTTTTTATTCATTTCCTTTGTAACAAATACAGTATCTTCAATATACTAGGATGTTGTTATAAGAAGGATTCGATCTACACTTTCACACACCTACATCTAATGGTTAAAGAACACACTGTTTCCGTGGATGGTGAATTTATGCCTCCCGAAACGATGATTGTTCAACATTCTTTTAACACCTTCAATGGTGGCCATTAAGATGAAACTATATATATATATATGATATATAATATTTTTATGTTTTCCTTAAGCTTCTGTATTTTTCATTTTGGGCACACCTTTATGATTTCCATTATGGGTAAACGCGATATCTTCATTTAAGGAAGTGCGGACTACCACCCCCTCAAAGTGATTTGATTCGTTAATACCATATGTGGGATGTATAAAGGATGGAGTTATGATATTATAAATGATATTACACTGGAATTATAATATACCTTTATATCATTATGATTCCATTATATAAAATATGAAATAGAAATGAAAGTAGCATTCATGCGTACGTACGGCTTACCGTCTCCATGAACGGTGCATTTCATTTCTTACCTCTAAATGATTATTTAATATTATAAATTCATGTATGTACTGGATATATATGACATATATGATATATAAATCATTAATAACACTCTGGATATAATGGATACATGAAAAACTTGTAATTATAAAGGGTTTATTTTTGACTCAAGTACCGATGATCGTTAAAACGTCCGTTATTAACTTAAATAATTACATAGTGTTCATGAAATGGAAATAAGTGATATAAAATGAATAATTAACTTGAAAAAGGTTCTTAAACAAGTAAAATTAACTCATGTTTATTATTCAGGATATTAAATAACGACCGAGTCAAGTCGGACCCGAGGTATGGGACTTCGTCTCAATCTCCTTTCATTGAGGCATATTTTATTTTATACACAACCATCTTTTATATGGTGTATAAACCCCTTTGAATTTTAAGTTTATCCAAAAGAAATCTTTTTTACGATGTGTTTTACTAAATGAAAAAAGTGAATGTTTTTGTTGTACGTATGCGGCGACAACGACTTCTCCGCCACCGTGTCCATTATTTGAGTTTCGGCTTCCTCTACAATCCATACCTTCTTTTTAAAAGAAAAAGAAATACCATGTTTTACTTTTCTTTTATTTTGGTATTGAAAATGGTTTTCATAATGTTTTTGTTATATCAATGTGTTGTATTGATATCTTGTGATTGAAATGTGGAAATGTTATGCTTCCATTATGCATGTTTTATGTGATACGATTATGTTATGGTTCTTGGGAATTATTATGAAGACGGGTGGTTCCGTGATAAAATAATGGCGGGTGAGCCTGATATAGCTCTGCAATGCATTGGGTAACGCGAAGGAGTGAAACGTTATGGTTTCTCTGAAGAGATTTAGGGAATATACTGTGATGGGTATTCCAAACGTAACCAAGAGGGTTACTCCCTACGTAAGAATGTTATGAATGCCTCAAGTTACCTTTATGTCTTATGATTTCTATGATTTATTCATGATTTTATGAGGTATGTTAAAGTGCTTATGTTTTAAGGGTAAAGTATGATTTAATTCTTATGTATATATGAACATATGTTTCCTTTCCATATTTTTATAACCCATTCTGAGCTTTTTATGCTCATTCCATGTTTTTTGAAATTTTTTTCACAGGTCAAAGGAAAGGTACATGATATGATGATAGTTTCAAGGAAGTGTAAAGAAAGAATCCATGTTTTATTTTAAATATGTTTCTACTGATGGGAAAAAATAATACTATCTTTATGTAACCACTTTGTTTATATGTGAAATGTAATGCTAGTTTTATGATCTAATTATATAAAACTCTAAACCCGAAAAGATCCTCAATGTGTAATCTTGTAATAACTCAAGATTAAGTAAGGTTTAAGGCTGGGGCCTTATGCCATCTTAGTGGACAAAGTCCCGTTCTGAATCAAGTTCACTACTCATTTCAGTCTAGTAACACTGAACTGGATTAACTTACCGTTCCAGCCATGTCTATCTCATGAGATATAAATCTTTACCCAATGCATTGGAGGGAGATATAGGTCCCACCATCTCATAATGAAATAATTCATACTTGTTCCACAAAATAAACATAAAACATTCATCATAACCCAAGGAATAAAATGGGTTTCATAAACATTATCCCATCATCACATAATCCATATTAAACAAATGGATATTTCATCATAAGAAACGTGAAACCATGTAAATCATATATAAATTATACTTGAAACATACACATATGAAATAATGTCATCTTATATGGAAAAATGGTTTTGATAAAACACTTGAAATGAATTCTTGAGGAAAATATCCTTTCTTCTTCAAAATCATTTTTTTTTTCAGATAACGTCATTCAATTTTAAAAGAAAGAGATTTTTTTTGGAAATACTTATGAAATCTTTTGGAGGAAGCTTTATGAAAATAAGGCTTTATAAAACCAAAAAAATCCATTCATGCTGTATAAGTTAAAAATAACATTCTTCTCATACTTTTGTCGGAAAAGTCAAAAAGTACCTCGTATGGTCAACAAAAGAAAGATTCCTTCAATACGATGTGGTAAAAGTAGAAAAGGGTAAAAATGAATTTAAACATACATGGAAGAAATGTATACATTTTATGAAAACATTTTGAGAACATATGGACATGGATAATAATCATAACCCCAGTAAATACTTACAAATAAACAATCTCGGATAAGAATGAGATTGGAATAATTATCCTTTACCTTAGGTCCGATTTTCTTCGTAAGTGTCCGAAACTCATGTATAATGATTTAAATAATGTCATTAACTTATTAAAAAATCATACTCATTGTTATGATATCATATATGGTCATATTCTTAGCTTATTATTAGTAATATTTTATTGCTACTTGTTATTCGGGTGTTTATTACCTTTTGTTCTTATGCGTGTTTTGTCGAAGAAATTCTTATTATTATTTTTAGGTTATAGATACCTCATTTCTAGAATGGTATTAGTGTATTATATGTGATATTTATTCACTAAATTCATTTATGTAATCATTATGCAATGAAAATCATGTAGAACGAGTCACATCACATTGTGGAGACGATATTCCATACATACGCACGAGCGATGATATCGTTACCATGATTGTGGAATTGTATTGGAGTGTATGTATACTGTTTCAGAATCAATAACAATTTACAATAATCATATATATTCATTAGTTACACCATTATACCCATCCAAGTAAGGTGGTGGTGGAAAAAATATTACACCACGACGTGGAGACGGTATTCCGTACGTACGCACGCGCGATGATTTCTTTTTCCGTAGGATAGATAGATGGGGAAATATGGTTGTTTCATACTTATAATTAAATATCCATATATGAGTGATACTGATGTTATTAATTCATAATGAAGCAACTAAATAAGAAGAAGTGGAAGAAGAAATAAAGTTGAAAGAATCGGTAACAGACATTACATCTTCTTTGAAGAGCCTCTTTGAGACCTCCTCTTAGGGTACTAAAATTGCTCTTTGAAGAAGGCCAGGACCTCTAGGATGTTTATAGAGAATTGGATAATAGAATTGGGTAGGGTTTGGCCGAGCTTTATGGCTCAAAGTGTTGTGAGGAAGAGAGGCAGGAGGTTCCCTTTTTTAATGGAGGAGAGGGGTACCTTTGGAAAAACAAAAAATATTATTTTACTATAGAGTCATATTCAGGTTTTAATAGCTCCAAATTTATTTATTTAGAAGCTAAGGTGGGGATGGGTCTAAATCATCTCATAAAATAGAATTTAGACAATTTTAGGTTTCTATTTTAACTTTATCATTTAGATTTAACTTTAAGTTAGATAATTTAACTTTTACCGTGTCTTCTTGTTTTCTTACACTATAAGGTTAATAAACATACTATAACAAGACAAACGAACCCCAAGTTGTTTATTATTAATATATATAACCGTATCTAAGTCATTTAGACAATCCATTGATTTTTAGGAATAAAATAAAAATTAATAATATAATATTTGTTTTAAAAACTATTTTATGTAAATTTTGACACTATTTGGTAATGGATTTTTGTGAAACTCATAATAGAATGATTAGTTCGGAAAAAGTTAACTAAATCAATACTAACGTGACATATTAACCTATAAAATTCGTTTAATTCATAAGAAGTCTCAAATTACATTTATTTGTGTATTTATAACATCAATTATGTCAATATTTCATTAATAAGATAATTATTACATCGTCATTGTTTCATAAATAAATTAAATTGTTTTAAGTTTAAAAATTAAAAATAAAATACCATTATGTTGGAAATATTTTTAGCTTTCTAATTAATATTTATTGTTGAATTTATCTTATGTATTACCCTATATTAAAAATTATTTACCTATTAAACATTAATTTTAACTATTTTAACCCTTCTTTAAATAAATTAATATTAAATGTCCTAATCTAATCCAAGTGGGCCTAAATGGTCATATTTTATTCCTAAGGTTGTTTTAGGTCGAATTACACTTATCCAATAGAATTAGGACATGTGTTAGGGTAATAATAATATCATTTTTACCCTTAATTATCCTATTTAATTTTAACCGTGGTAAATAAAAGTAAAATGTTACTATTCACCAAAAATTCTTTTCATCTCATTGAACAACATTTTACTTACTGGCATAAACTGTGTCTCTCGGATTTTTGAAATTCCATTCACAAAAGAGGTAAAATTATGTTTTATGTAAATTTGCAAATTTTCCTAGGATGTGGGTAAAAGACTGTCAAAAGTTCAATAAAATTTTTATATATCTAAAATTATTATAATGTGACTTCAATGAATTACATTGAACATATATAGATATTATGTGTCAATTTTGACCTAAAATAAATTCAAATAAAATAAATAATTATTTAAATAAAAAGTCGGTTTTTAAATAGTAACCAAGTGTTTTTACTATTGATCATAAATTGAAAGTTTTCAGAAAAATACCAAAATTTCACCCTAGGCTAATTTCGATATTCCGAACACAAAAATGAAGTCCATTTTGAAAGATGAAATTTACAAAATTTCAAAAAGTGTTTATTACTATTCATAATGGATAGTTTTAATAATATTTTAATAGCATATCGTTGTTTAGTGAAACTCGGTATTGCGTACAACACACGCTATCGAGGAAGGCCATGATTGCGTGTAATGCAGCCATGTTTGGGTTGCGTATTATGCAAGACTCCTTTTTTGTAATGTACAACACAAGACATCAATAAAATTAAAAAGAATATTTTTCATAAAATCTCGGGGTGTTACATTATTCAATATCCCCAATACGAAAATGGCTAGAAAAAATGATGAAAGGAATAAAAAAAAAGTGGGGGATGATTTACCAATTACAAAATAAAACCACTATCAAATTACCATAAACAAAAAAATCACCATATCATACATAAAATAAGAATTAAAATCATAGATGTCTTTTATAACTGAAACTACCAAAGTTTACTATAGAGAATGACAAATAAAATATCAATGTAAACAGAAAATGATAACAACAAGAAATCCAATACAACCACAAGACACCATTCTCCAAAATATCCATGATCCAACATCACCAAACATCACATGTATCATGTGTTGGTGATAAATAGTTGTGATACATTACCTTTTCTGATGTCCGTAAAGATAGAATCTGAAAAATCACCAAAGTTCCAATGCAGGGGTGGGTACAAAATTCAGTAGGATTTCCCTAATGAATTTCCTAATCAAGCCAATTGGATAGAAATTATATAAAAATTTATTTAAAACTATTTATATAAAACAATTTCCCACAATAGTTTGTAACTCAATATATAGAAGCCTAAAAACAATTAAAACCAAATTAAAACAAGATAAATTTTAAAACAATTTCCAACATGTAACATTTAGATAAAACAACCAAATAATTATTTAAATCCATTTCTCATTGATGTTTTGGGTTAGCCATTGCTTTCTTATTAAACATACACTCAACCATGCATGCTTCCTAAAACTCCTTATACTCATGAGCGTTGAGTAATCCGTCAACTTGGTGGACCACACTGATGGGGGTACTTCATGCCCATATCCATCACTACCTTTTGGATGGAGTACATCACAACCTTATCCATCCCACGGCATATGAACACAGAATATAACACCTAAAAAATCCATGTGTCTTCAACTAATTCAATAAACCCACTCCTTTATTGAAAATCATAAAACAAGAGAATTCAAACAACCCATTTCATTTCAATAAAAACATTCATTTTTTTGAAAAACATTTCATCAAACCCATGTCCCACAATTCCAGTAAAATATTATTTTTAAATCCACATTTTAAAATCACAAAACATGCACTTTATTCAAGAACACTGATTTTCTGGATTTCCACAATTCATTAAACCATCCGTAAAGAGGTTTTACAATAACTGTAGAGAATTCATTTCACAATATATCCAACATAATATAATCAATTTTTTATCATGCCATTTATTTCTACAAAGATGAGTTGAGATTATATCCACCAACCTCAACTGTTTTGACGAAAACCAAAATCGGAGGACGAACGCCCTTGAAACTGGGTCGGTTCTCTAGGAAACCACCTTAAATACATCTGATTACAAAAAAAACTATCATCATATTTTTTCATCCTCAATAATAGATATAACCATAACTTGGTTTGATATATGAATTCAATAAATGAGGAGATGTAGATCTAAGGAAACATGACCCAAATGGTGAAGAACGACACATACCACAAGAATCGGGATAGAAAACACCAAGGGAGGGCTCCAAATTCATTCCAAATCACATTTGAGAGGTCCTTCTTCCATTAACGTGGATGAATCCTGAGTTAGTGATAGAAATGAAAATAAATATGGGAGATAGAGTCTAAACGTGTGAGATTCTATTTCTTAGGATCTAATATTAACTCCAGGCATGGATAGTTCGCACGATTAGACAAACTATTCATTAACTGTGTGTTAACTATGACCTTAAAAAACCCTCACATGTCCTCCCCACATAGTCTCCCTAACCATGTGACCACCATCTTGACACTAATGCCTCAAAACTGCAAGTACACATGGTTTCTTCTAGGATTTCAGCATGGTTTTGACAAACTATGAGTAGCCCATGTGCATCCCCTTTCCCCCCCACGAAAACATACCGGCTGTTCACCCAACTCATTCATACATCACCCTTAAAAATTATAAACTTAAAAATTATGAGGTAAGTTTTATGTACTAGAAAATGAGGGTACTAAACTCTCCACACCATTGGACTTTCCTTAGAAAGAATATAGAAAAGCATCACTACCCTAAAAGAGTATCAACCATTTCTCTTTCATTTCATTCTCATATTCACATGTACCATACAAAATCTGTCCATATTACCAAAAAACCATCAGTAGAATGATTATTTTTCCACAAAAGACCTTCTATTTCTTATCCACATTCTACACCCGGATACATACCGTTGAAGCATCATGTGCTAGGTCCACATGATCCCAACTGATCACATGGTCAGGATCAGGCTGATACTTTTTCAACAATTGTACATGGAACACATTATGAATCACACTAAACCGTGGTGGAAATTACAACTAATATTCCACCTCTCAAACCCATTATAGTATCTCAAAAGGGCTAATATATTAAGATGATAACTTTCCATGCTTCCAAAATGACGATGTCCAGCCCATGGAGAGATCCTCAAGAACACATGATCACTCATCCCAAATGACAATGGTCTTCTTCAATGAGCCACTTTTGATTTCTGATGATAATGAGCCATCTCCATCCACTTCTTGGTCCAATAAATCTTCTACATCATTTCCTAGACAATTATATTCCTATATAGTGGGGAGTCACCAATTTCAACCAAATAAAGTGGATATGAACAATGACACCCATGTAATGCATCAAAATGAGCTGTGTGTATTGAGGTCTAATAACTGTTACTATAAGAAAACTATACTATGTGTAAATTATTATCCCATTAGCTACCAAAAACTCTTACACAATTCATCAACTTGTATTACAATGTATGTATCTTCCTTTTTTATTTCCCATCCATTTGTGGATGATACACCGTACACATAGTCAACTGATTCCTAAGGGAATTCTGTAAGGATTTACAGAAATGAGACATGAATCTTTGATATTCTGTTGATAGTATTGAAATGGGTACACCATATCTCTTTAATAAATCTTGAATATATATTTTGGACAGATCCTCCACCATTCAAGATTCATGAATGGTGATGAAATGGGTTAAATTAGTAAGCTGATCTATTATGACCCATATGAATCATTCTACCGAACCATTCTAGGGAGACCTGTAATAAAATCCATCGCTATATTCTCCCATTTCCATACTGGGATAGGTAAATACTACAACATACCTACTAGTCATTAATGTTATTCCTTAAAAGAAATTTCATGTTAAAAACGTTTAAATAAACCCATCCACCTTTTATTTCATACCGTTCCATGAAAACAAAACTTTCAACACCTTATACATCTTATATATACCTCAAGGTATAGCCCAACTTGAATGGTGGTAGGCATGATGAAGTTTATCCTGAAAATCCATAGGTACAACTATCTGATATATGAACCACAACACTAAACTCCCATCACGTTTCCAAACCTCAATGGTATACCGCATTGAGTTTTCAACTCATAAACAAGAATTTGATATTATATGTTTGTGCATGTTTCCACATATTTACCAAATCAGAAATAATGGAAACAAAAATGGAAACCACAACATCACATTAGTCTTCACATTCAAAATTCATGTCATCTAGGACCAATATCCATTACTACTCATCTGAATCCACTTTCTCTAACAAATCATATAGATTTTGGCTTAATGCATCAGCCCCCGAATTAACTTTTCATGGTGCGTACATCAAGTCAATGTAAATCATCTAGACATACTCCAACCGTCTCAGTTTCTTCAAATTATAATCCCATTGTGAGAAAATGTGCTTCAAGCTCAAATGACCTGTAAGAATAATTAATTTCTCACAAAATGGAAAATGATACCAATTCTTTAATGAATGAATGAGTGAAGATAACTCCAACATGAATCTTGGGGAATTATTCTCATGATCTATAAAATACCCTAACCCATAAGCAACCACCTGGTTCTTTGAATGATAGAACATCCCAATCGAGATCCCAAAGAATCATAGTACATGACATAACCCTTTCCTGATTGTGGAAAATTCATGATAGGTGCTGATTGAAGATGAATATTAAGATCATAAAAAGACTTATGTCATTTCTCATTCTGTTAGAATGGAAAAATGTTCTTTTTCAATGCTATAATCGGTGATGTTATTCATTAGAAGTCACACAAAAAGTATTGGTAATAACCCGCAAGACTAAGAAAACATTGTATCTGACAGAACTTATTAGTGGTTTCCAAGAGGTATTACTCATATCTTCACCCGATCGATAGAAATACATTTTTCATAAATTAAATGGTTGATAAAGCATACCTCTGATATCCAAAATTACAAAATTGAAAATTTGGCATACAAATGATGATCTCTAATTATTTCTAAAACTGTCTCTCAGTGTTTTTCATGCTCAACCTTTGTCCATGAATACACTAATATTTCATGCACAAAGTGTAACATCCTATATAAATAAAGAACATGACATTTTTTATATTTATTAATATTTTTGAACTAAATATTAATTCTAATTTAAAGGGGACACTATGTTCGATTGTGTACCTAATACACAACAATGAGTTTCTTTGAAATCTTACATTGCACACTAATAATATAATATTATTATTTTAAATTTCAGTTAACACCTAGCGATTGTAAGGGAATTAATGAGAAGAACTAAATAAAAAATGATTATAT
This sequence comes from Viscum album, assembly GCA_963277665.1. NCBI lineage: Eukaryota > Viridiplantae > Streptophyta > Magnoliopsida > Santalales > Viscaceae > Viscum > Viscum album. The sequence continues at coordinate 1,756,816,405 of OY728153.1, forward strand.
ATGTTTGTTAAATGTTTTTACATTTATCGAATAAATGTTAGAGGCATAAATGTGAATGAATCTAATTTAAAACATAATTCACCATAAAAGGTTGATTTACCACCTTTTAAGGGAGAACACTCATTAAATATAGTTTTGGTCACTTTTATATGTTATATTTGACAAAATAAATTTCTTCATTAGTTTTGGGACATCAAAATTTACTTTTGGAAAATTTTTGTATTTTTTCTGCTAAAGTTCAATTTTTAATGAATAGTGAAAAATACTGTATTTTTATTCAAAAGTGACATTTAATATAATTTATTTATATTGTTATATAATTATTTTAATTTATTTTAAAGTTTAACTAGATTATATTTTCACCAGTTAATCCAATTTTGGTCGTTGGAATTAATTTCACATTGAAATTTGACATAAACAAGTGTCAATATTTTGATAGTTATTTTTTTCTGAAAAACGGGTTATTTATTTTGACAACGGGAATTAATGTTAAATTAATTAATAGAAATTCTATCTTTTTAATTTGGTAAAATAGTCATCATTTTTTAATTTTGATTATCAAATATAGTTTACTCTGAGTTTTTTGTATTTTTTTGAAAAACATCAATTTTTGATAAATAGTGAAACCACTTAGTAGTTGTTAAAAATATAACATTTTCACTTAAATGAAATTTTACCACTTCTGTGAATTGAATTTAGAAAATCCAACATACATGGTTGTTATTAGTAATTAATATGTGGTTCAATAAGTTGAAAATAACTTTTGGTGAATAGTAACTTTGGAGTTTTATTTACTGCGGTTAAGGGTAAATAGGGAAAATCAAGATAAAAAATATATCCTAATTACACAAAATTACTTTAACCCTTGTCCTAACCTTTTTGGATGAGTCATTAACGACCATGGGAATATTTGGTTCGATTTTGGGCCCCATGGAGCCACTTAGGAGTAATAATGAAACTTTCTTTTAATTAACTTAAAGTGAAGGCAAAAATGAAAAAAAATATCTTTTAGTAAAATAATTTTTACATGGGGTTATATAAGATAAATTTTTGAATATAAATATTCATTGTAAATCTAAAACAATTTCCTACATCATGGTATTTGTTTTTCAATTATTAGACATCAAATAAATAAAATTATTTAGGACACAAAAATGAATCTATATTTACCTCATTAATAAATGATTTAAAAAAATAAGATTACAAATATTAAAATAACATAAAAACCTGTACAATTATTATTGGATGATTTTATTTCAACTTAGAGTCATCTTATATTCGACCTTAATTAGTTTTGGACCTTTAGAAACCGAATATCATTATATAATAAAATAATATTTTTACACTTTCCTAAAGATCCCCCCCCCGCTTATAAAAAACCCTCACTTCTTAAAAATTCCTCACACATCTCAAGCACCTTGGATGGTCTATACCCTAACCAAATAAGCTATAATGATCCTTATCCTCCTCTTAAAAGCCTTACATTAGGCAGAAGGCACTTCAAGAAGTCCATTTAGTTCAAACCAAAGGGAGTTACCCAAATTAATGTTAACAATTCCTCTTAACTTTTTTTTCTTTTATTTTACTTATCCAACCCCTAAACACTTTTTATTACATTATTTTATAACAAGACCAGTATATTCAATATACTAGAATTTTTTATGAGAATTATTTTAACTACACTAACACACCTCCATTTAATGGGTGAAGAACATACTGTTTCTGTGGATGGAAAACTAACGCCTCCCGAAACGATGATTGTTCGATTATCTCATACCGCCTCTCATGGTGGTGATTAAGATGGAACTGTATTAATATATGATATATATTATGTTTATGTTTTCTTTATTCTTATGTATTTTACATTTATATCCTACCTTTATGGTTTCCATAATGGGTAAACACGATAATTTCTTATGAAGAAGTGCGGACTACCGCCCCCACAAAGTGATATGACTCGTTCATACCATACGTGGGACATATAAAGGATGGGGTTATTGAAATTATATATATATATGATATTCTACTGTAATTATAATATAACTATATATCATTATGTTCTCATTCAATTAAAATACGAAATATAAATTAAAGTAGCATTCATGCATGCGTACGACTTACCGTCTCCATGAAAGGTGCATTTCATATTTTACGACCAAATGTTATATACTATTATAAATACATGTTTATACAGCATATATATTTTATATATGATATATAAATCATAAATATCATTCTAGATAAAATGAAATTTTGACAATGTGAACAACTTGTAATTATAAGAAGTTCATTTTTGACTCAAGTACCAAATATCGATAAAATGAACGTTATTAACATAAAAGATTACATAATGTTTATAACATGGTTATAAGTGATATGAAAGGAATAATAAACTTTAAAAATTTTATTATGCATGTAGAAATTTACTTTAGTTTATAATTCAGGAAGAAAAAGGAACAAACGAGTCAAGTCAGACAAAATGTAAGGGATTTCTTATCTCACTTTTAATTCTGTGATATTTCCATTGTTCACCACTTATTTATTACATATGGTGTATTGTGTACTGCCATTTGATATATATATATATATATTCATGATTATAATTATATTCATGGAATTCTGAGAATCATTTTTTGGTTATTAACTTTTGTTCATATGACACGATTGATTACAATGTGGTAAGGGTTTTTCATCTCACTTCGTATTCTCGTGAGATTCATACTATATTTACCACTATTTCCTTTGTTTGGAATATGTAATGACCATTATTGTAAAATTTGTGTAATATAAAATCATTTATCGATAGTTACATCTTCATCATATGTTCCTTCTCTCATGTGGTGTATGTTTTGTAAGTTACCAAATCAGTAAGTGAACTTTTCAACCTCCTCTTTTTAAAAGGCTTCTTTTTGTTATGACTTTTAACTTACATATTGTTTTGTTGGGATATGTTCTTATATATTCTTATTACTATAAATTTTGTTTCCAAATGATAATCTACCTTTTCCTCTCTTATCAACTCAGTTTCTGAATTTTAATTTGACATCGTTGGGCTGTCATATTTCTGTAAGAGAACTTCTTAACCCAATTTCAATACATTGCGTTAAACTTCTACCTATGGATTATGTCGTGCTATGAATATGTGTGAATAACAACTGATTGTTTAACACTTAATATCCACATATATTGAGTGTATTTATATTTTTCACACAATATTATGTAATTGATTTATCCTTAACATAAGGATACCGTTTTGTAAGGGATTTCGTCTCAATTTACATTCCATTGAGACTTTGTTGTTGTTAGGAACTAATTCACTTTTATATGGTGTATATACTGTCATTTGTAATATTTTATCATGATTACATTTATTCTCATGATATTATAAAGTTCCGATTCAATTTTATTCCTCAATTATTTGTATTTAAGAGTCTCACATTTTGTTAAAAACTCTTTAACTAAAATATCATTTTAAATGTTTTAAAGATTTATTCTCCTAAATATTTATCATCAATTTCCATGTTTTAAAAATAGTTTTTAGGATTTATAAGGACAATAATGTTTTCAAATTATAATTTTTTTAAAATCTCCAATGTGGTATTTGTCACTTTGATTAAAAAATATATTTATTAAATATTTTATATGGTTTTGAAAATGATTTGATAAAGTATTCTTTATTTCAATATCTTGATTTGATATATTGTGATTGGTATGTGGAAATTTTATCTCTCCTTTATGATTGTGTTATATGTTATGAATATGTTATTGTTATTGGGAATTGTTTACGTATACGGGTGGTTCAGTGATAAACCAAGGGTTGGTGAGCCCGAGATAGATCCCTAATGAATTGGGTAATGTGACAGAGGTAAACATTAATGTTCATCCACATAGATTTAGGGAATATTCTATGATGGGTATTCCATATGTGACTCCCTATGTATCTATGATAGACACAATGTATGTATGTTATGAATTCCATAAGTTACCTTTATGATTTATTATTTCTATTTGTTATTCATAAATCTTATGATTTTGTATGGTATGTTATGATTGAAAAGTACGGTTTCATTGATTTGTATTTAATGATGGGATAATGTTTTCCTTCCTTATTTTATATCCCTTACTTAGCTTTTAATGAACATCCCATTTTTTTGAAATGTTTTCCCCATGACTTAAAGATGAATAGGTTCAAGGATGGGATCACGGAAAAGTCATGCTATCTAAAACCTAGAACTAGACATATTTCTTTTTAAGAGTTTTTATTTTATAAAAAAATAGATACTGACTAGTAGTGTGTATATGTAATTTTCAAGTTGATATGTAATAATTATGTCCAAATTCTCTAAAACACTATACATGAAAATATCCTCAATGTAAATTATTTATTTAATTTAGGATTATGCAATGTTAATGGCTGGGTCCTTATACATAGACCAAAAAAAGAATCCATCTATCTCTGAAACATATACTTATTAAATTCCATAAAGCCACTAGTTCATTCAAAAGATAGAAAAGCATAACAACATATTCATAGTGGACATATCGGCTTCTGAATGATGCCTTCAGAATATCTTCCTTTCAAAAATGAAATTGATGATATCCTAATCTTATTTAAATTTTAGAGAACGACTGAGCTACCCTCAATTGATCAAACAAATCATCAATGCATGGAAGTTGGTATTGATTCATGATTGTTACATGGCTAAGTTTACTATAATCCACCCACATCCAATGAATTAAATCTACTTTATCCACGAACAGGACTTGTGTTACCTAAAAAGATGTACTCGACCGATTTAACCCTTTACTATCCACCTCCTCTAAATACACATTACATTCCATAAATTTTTTTGGTGCCATCCTATAAGAGCGAAGGGAAATAGGACAGGTCCCTGGGAGAAGATCAATCATAAACTCCACACCCCTTAAAGGTGGTAACCCTGTTATGTTTTTGAAAAAACAACTAGAAAATTTTCAATGAATGCTAGAAAAATGATACCCTTGATCTCCTCCATCGATTCTCAAGTCAACGCTACTAACTGGTATGATATCGTTCCCACAACTAGTGACAAAAACCTCATTGCACATGTATTTAAAACACTTTATCCTTTGAAGAGATGATGGACGCTGTCCTGAATTGTAAAACTCATTGTTATGCTATAACAACTGAGGTGAGATTTGAATGATGTCCACAAATACCTATATAGAATTACGTAACATACATCCATATCCAACACTGAGAAGTCCCACATCATCTCAGCTCCAACAACAATTATAGAGTATGATATACCCACAATGGCTCGATTTCTCTTTCACCAATAAGGGTTTTATGTTTAAACACTGAAGGAATCATCTCATGTTTTGAAAATTGAAAATCAACAGCCTGAGAAACAATGAAGTAATGTGATGAACCCGTATAAAATGAAAATTTTATAAGGGTAGAATTCAATAGAATCATACCTCTCCCCATTGATGGTCTATCATTATTATCTACAATCATCTTTATAGATTCATAAAACTGATCCATAGATTCAATCTTCTCCTTTTTTCCTACTGAGAATGACCAGGCTAAAGAGACATGGTGTTCTTAGAATCAAAATGAATAGCACTTTTTGGATGATGAGTCTGATTCTTCTTGCCTCGTCCTATCGAAGCCTAGGATTCTTATTACACCTTAGAAGTGTCTAAGGCTCCTGAACATAGTGCACTATGGCTATAGTGCTAAAGATTCCCTGTATTCTACTAGTTATGAAATGCCCAAGGTTGTTACACACACTCTCTCTTCATGTGGTCCAGAGAAACACAATGAAAATATACTTCTTTTCTTTTGGCTCATGGAGGAAGTTTCAGCAACACCCCATGATTTCAGAGTACATTATCTCATTAAAGTAATTCAATAGCTTGCACTACACGCAACACCGAGTTATGGCGCACCACAACTTACCACACTAACCGTTCAAAAAGCGGTTATGAATAGTATTAAATAAATTTTGAATCTTATATAATCTATATAATTTTAACATCCATATTATGTGTTTGTTAGACATTATATAAGAACAAATTCATTTTTTCAGATAAAGAAGTATTTTTAAAAAAATTCATTTTTACCGCCTTTTTGTGGCGATCCATTTTTAAAACCAATATTTGACACTTTTTTATATTCAATTTAAGGAAATTAAATTTTTTTTAGAACCAGGACATAAAAATTTAGTTTAGATAAATTTTTGGTACTTTTCTAATAACATTCATATTTTGATGAAGAGTAAAAAATACTATGTTTTAATTGAAAATAATTTTTTTTCATAAAAACAATTTATAGTGATAAATTAGTCATTTTAATGGTTTTTAAGTAGAAATAGATTATATTTTTATCATTTAATACAAATTACGTCATTATAAAAAATTTCACATTTAAATTTGATATAAACACTTGTCAATCTTTTGATAGTTTTTACTTTTTAAAACCCCTCTTTTTGGTTTTGACAATGAAAATTAATTTTACATTAATAAATGAAAATTATATGTTTTGAATATAGTAAAATAGACTTCATTTTTGAATTTGTAATATCAAAATTACCTGAGGGTAAATTTTTTGTATTTTTCTGAAAACACTCTATTATTGATTAATAGTGAAAAACATTGCGTTTTTATATAAATCCAAATTTTTATTTTATTAATTTTTTATTTTAATTCAATTAATTTTAGGTAAAAATAGATACATAATTCCTATATATGTTCAACATAATTCATTTGAGTCATTTTATTATAATTATATATATATATAAATTTTTATCGAACATTTTTCCGTCTTTTACCCATCTTTTATGAACATTTACAAATTTGTATAAAACATTATTTTACTGATTCTTTGAGTTGAAATTAAAAAAATTCAAAACGGAAGATCAAAATAAGTAAGTAAAATTTTGTTAAATAAGATGATTATTTTTGTTGAATAGTAAATTTTGACTTTTATTTACCACGGTTAAAAATAAATAGGGTAAAAAATGGTAAAAATTAAATCATAATTACCCTAACACAATTTATAATTATATTGGATAAGTATAATTTGACCAGAAAATATTATATTAAAATATGCACCTCTTTGGTCCACATGGATTAGATTAGGATATTTATTATTATTTTATTTAAAGAAGTGTTAAAAGAGTTAAATTCAATGTTTAATAACTAAACCATTTTTAATATAGTGTTAAACATAATATAAATTCGATTATAAATATTAATTAGAAAGATAAAATTATTTCCTACACAATGATATTTTATTTATAATTTTGAGACATTATATAATATAAATTATTTATGACACAACGATGACGCGGTAATTAACTAAATAATAAAATAATAAAATAATTGATATTATAAATACCCAAATATATGTAATATGAGACTTTTGATGCATTAAAATAATTTTCTACGTTTATATCACATTTTAGGATTGATGAAATGAATTTATTTCTAAGTAATAATGTTTCTAGGACTTTAACAAAAATCTTTTATTAAATAATGTTAAAATTAACATAATTGAGTTTTTAAAACAAATACAATATTTTTGGTTGATATAATATTCCTAAAAATATAAATTTCGGACAAATGGCCTTAATAATATTATATATTTCATTAATTAACCTATTGGGGTTCAAATCGATGTTTATAGTAAGTTTATTAACCATATAATATAAAAATACAAAGAGAAGCGGTATATGTCAAACTACCTAACTAAGACTTAAATCTAAAAGATAAGGTTAATATGATGACCTAAACTGGAATAAAATCTATTAGTTGAGATATTTGCGACCTAATACCACCATATATTTTAAATAATTTATTTTGGAGCAATTAGAAACTGAAAATAATTTTATTATAAAATAATATCTCAAGCTTTTCCTAAAGTGGCCCTCACCTCTCTTATAAAAGGGAACTTCCCATTCTCTTAATTTCACACCTGAAAAGTCTTTTGGCTCAGCCAAACCCTGATAAAATATCCTCCCATATTCAATCCCTTTATCTTAGAGCCCGTCCATTGGTTAGAAATCCAACCTAAAGAGCCCTTTAGATCAAATCAAAAGAAATAACCCGAAGAAGATGTAAATATTTCATCATCTCTTTCATGTTCTTTTCTTCTTCCACTTCCTATTTCTTTGTTGTTTCCATTATAAAATAATAACTATAGTATATTTTATATATTGTGACGTTATTATAAAAATGGTAAACCATATTCATTATTCTATCCATCCTATAAATGACAAAGTCACCATACGTGCATACATATGGATTACCGTCACCAAGTCATGGTGTAGTTTGTTATTCAAACACATCATTATTTTGATAGGTATAATAATGATTTTAACTAATGTAAATAACAAATATAACATGTTAATGATTCTTTATATATGATATACCATCAAATTGCATATGACTTCACCATAAATATAATAACATTTTCACTCAAGCGTACGTACAGATTACCATCTCCACGACGCGATGAGATTCATTTCCACGTTCACCATTAAATAATGATTATAAAATATATATCATTAATAAGTATTTAATATATGAAATAAAAATCTACTGGATATATATATATATATATATATGTGTACTTAAATATATCTTATTCACTTAGTTCCATTCAATACGATATGAAAATTGAAATACCGTTTATGCGTACGTACAACCAACCGTATCTATAAACGGCATTTTCCATTTCATATATACGTCTATCATACATATTTACATTCAAAATATATGTGATATATAAATCATGTTTTATATTCTGGAAGTATTTAAATCATTATCTAAGTGATACAATCAAGAGTACCAAGTGAAAACACGTATGATTAAGAAAGTGATTATTACCCCAAATGATAATTTAACATAGAAATTATTATTAAATGGGTAGTATAAATTTTTAAATGAATTATGTATGATTTCATAAATACTAATATGGTTCTGGTATAATTTAATAACATACTACAGTCTTTATATAGGAGGTTAAACGTACCCTTGACTAAAGGAATGTGCCAGGTAAGAGTTAATTTCACAATCTCTTTATTATCCGAGGTTGTTTTAACGTAATTATCTTCTAGGACATATTTATTATCCTTGTCCATATTTCATGAAAGAGTTTTAAAAGAGATTTTTTAAGGGATTTTTTTACTAAAACATAATTTTAATTGTTGTAAATATTTATTCTTGTAAATCATTCTCATTAATGTCCATGTTTTCAAAAATGATTTTTATGGATTTATTTTTATAGACATGAGTGTTTTTAAAAATGTTAATTCCATTCAATAGTTTCAATGTGGTATGGGAAAATTTGATTAAAAAATTACTTTAAATGTCTTCCTTTCTAAATTGTGTTACTTTTAATGGTTTTCAGGAAAAATGGATATTTCTCTCAAAGGGTTTAGCAAATCATTTTCATCTATGTCAACATCCTGTGATGGATTTTTAAAATGTTTTATCTTGATTTATTATGATACAAATCAGCCATATTTTAGTGAATTTGTTATGATATATTTGACTGTGGATGTGTTATTTTTTTTACCATTCATGGTTTAAGGATAATGTATTGAAATTTCATATGCTAGTTTTAATACGAATGTTTATGTTATGTTTAAACCATTTCATATAAGGAATGCATTGGACTTAGTAAGTGATCGGTGGAGCTTGCTATACCTCCTTGATGTGTCGATTGGTGTCATGATACAAACTATTGTGTTAGCAAAAGGCGTTGAAAAATATTATTTGTAGTCTTCGTAAAAATCCTTGACTATGTTGTTATGAAGTTTGGCATTATTCATTCCATCATTATGAAAGTGGGTATTGATATTGCATGTGATTATTCGACTAGTAGAATATCCATGCGAATAAGAAAATGAAATTATTTGATTTTATCTTTGTCATGTTATGCTGATGTTTATGTTTGAAAGGATATTTTTAGTCTAATACATTTCTTTATATGTTTATTCTTATTTATGAAATTTTCCTATATATTATTATCATTACTGAGCATCTGAGCACACTGCTTCATATGTTTTATTTTTTCCAGGATGTGAAATAAGTATTTTATGATTGATAATCAGGGATAATCTAAGTGATTAATGGCATTCTTAAAAGATCATTTATGTTATGTTTTATTTTCTAATGTGTAATGGAATGTTCATGTATGTAATCTATTTTCCAAGGCTGCTAAATTGATCAGTCTTCCAGGACTTGATTCCTTATAATCATGCCAATGTATTAAAATAATGCACCGACTCCAATAACTGGTTTCGGGGTGTTATAGTTGGTATCGGAGAAAATTTAGGAATATCCTTGGAAACTAGATTTAGAAAAACTCTGATTAAAGAATAATACCCTAAGATAAACATTGAATATTAGAACAAAGGAACTTCCTAGAATTTTGGTACTGTAGAGATTTTGTGATTTTTCCAAGCAATACATCCATGTATGGATACAAGCAGGTAGAGGCAGCTCTGGAACAGATAAACCTAGGGGTAAAACATGACAACACTTCTTTGAGCTAGACTCGAACAGGCCCTGGTGCATGACAATGGGCCTTGCTGCACACTTGGTTATGTCACACCTAGGGGATATGCTTAGGATAATTATTGTTTTCTTTATAAACCACTATAAAGGGTTTATGAGTATATACCTCCTCAAAGAAAACATTTTTATGATTATGGATTAAATCCATGAACTTTTAAATTTATGATAACTATTTTAGAAGTATGAAATTATGCTTTTTGATTCATAAACATACATAGTGTATGCCATTGTTTAGAAATGGGACCCCAGTAGATGGAATGAGACCTCTAACAATACACATGATCCAAAGAGTAAGAAGGATCATATCTTTCATCGTGATAAGCCAAAATCTATAAAGTAAATAGTATGCCATGTATTATCATCATATGAAGAAATAATATCATTTTTTAATAAGATATGTAATTTTTTTAGTCTTATGGCTTTGAAGGGATGCGAGAGAAGAAAAATATGGTAGAGAGAAATATGTATAAAGTGAATAAGGGAATGAATAATTATCCTATATATGATAACTGTGGAAAGAACCACCTTGGTAAATGATTTCAGGAAATGGGAGTTTGTTATATGTTTGGAGAAAAAGGAAACTATGTACATGATTACAAGGGTGAGAAAAAGGATTCAAATGTACAATGCTTCATCTGCAAGGAGTTGAGACACTACGCGAATCAATGTCGAAATCATCAGAGTATACCCAGATGATGCTATTGGATAATAAACATGTTATAATACTATTGAAGATGAAAAGGAATGATTAAGAGTTCTTATTTTGTTATTAAAGTATTATTTCATTTGAGTATTGTATTAATGATTTACACGTTATAATAATTTTAGAGTAAATGAGGATTGTTCTGCAATACTATTTCATTAAGGACATGAGATTAGTGGAACGGAGAAAAGTGACTCAATGGAAGGTTAAAATTCATTGAAAAAACTTGTTTGAAGGAATGAAAAAACAGTAATATGGTCCTGATAATGAGGTATTGATTTTGGAATAAGAGATGATTGATTTGGATAAATTATATTGGATAATATTGACATCCTTGGAACTAGTTAATGGTTTGTTTATTCCATCATTGTTGGAGTTTACACCATTTTAAGATATAAAGAGTATATCTAGTATTATATAAGGAATAAGGGAGAATGAATTTAATCAATACAGTTATATGAAAATTCAGGGTGTTACAGTGTTTTAAAATAATACATGATGAGGGTATTCACATGTTATTATGTGGAAAAAGGGATATTCATTTTGTTTTCCTTCATTATAAATTTTGGTCTGTGAGTTTGGACAGAAGTATTTTGGATAAGACTATAGGTTGGATTCAAATACGTTTGAAATTGGATACTATTTTTAAGGTTAAATCATTTCCTGAGATTATTTTTGGATTGTTATAAAATGGACAACCCGGAGATCGGACGACAACCTGTCACATCGGGCAAGGCCTTGAGACTTGAACACGCAACCGAAGGGTGATAAGGGCGCATCACCTACCACTAGCCTATGTGATATCATAATTTTAATAATTTTGGGTTTCTAAATAGTCTGACTAATGAATTATAAATTCATTATTTTTTGTACCCTATACTATTATGATAAATAGAACATTTCTGAATTTTATTATCTTTTGGAGTGAAAGATGAGTTTGTGGTAGAAATTAGTTGAAATATGAAACTCTACATGTGAAGTATATATATATATATATTTCCTTTTATTATATGAATAAATTAATACTTAAATTTTAGGGAAAGGATCTTAAAACCAAAAATGTGTTATAGTAATACCATATGTTTTGATAAACCGATGATATTTTACATCATCTTAGATTGATGACTTTGAGGCCCTCAATTTCACACTTTTTTGTGATTTATGATTTCAATCACTTGCTATAAATATTTCCTTATTTAATCTAATTATGTTTCTCTAATTTCCACCAATTTTTTCCTAATAGAGATCATAATTTGGTGCTGACTTTTTCATTTCCCTTTCCCTCTTATTAAAAATAAATCTTATTAACTCAATTTCCGATGTGGGTTTTCCTAAAAGGTAGTTTTCTATTTTTTAAACATTTATTTTTGAAGAAAAATTTTAAATTGTGTGGACTCAATTTGTTGAATTAGGGGATAATGCAACACCCCGATATTTCATAGTACTTTATCTCATTAAAGTTATTCAATATCATGCGCTACACGCAACACTGAGTTCGAGCGCAGCACAACTTACCACACTAACCATTCAAAAAGCAGTTATGAATAGTATTAACTACATTTTGAATCCTATATACTCTATAAAATTTTAACATCCATATTATTTGTTTCTTAGACATAATATAAGAACAAATTCCTTTTTAAAAATAAAAGAAGTATTTTTCAAAAAATGTAATTTTACCACTCTTTAATTGAGACCCCTTTTTAAAACCAATGTTTTAAACGTTTATATATTAAATTTAATGAAATTAAATTTATCTTTAGAATTGAAAAATAAAAATTTAGTTTAGATAAATTTTTGGTACTTTTCTGATATTTTCATATTTTGATGAATAATGAAAAATACAATATTTTAATTGAAAATTACTTTTCTTAATCAAAATAATTTATAGTGATAAATTTTTAATTTTAATGTTTTGAAAGTATAATTTGATTATATATTTATCATTTAATACAATTTAGTTCATTATAGATAATTTCACATTTATATTTTCCATAAAAACATGTCAAACTTTTTATAGTTTTTAGTTTTTTAAAACCCACTTTTTGGGATTGAAAAAGGGAATTAACATTACATTAATAAATGAAACTTCAATTTTTTTAATTTAGTAAAATAGACTTCATTTTCGAATATAGAATATTAAAATTATATTAGGGTAAATATTTGGTATTTTTTCTGAAAACATTCAATTTTTGATGTATTGTGAAAAAACTTTGTTATTATATAAAACAAAATTTTTATTTAAATTATTATTAATTTTAATTTAATTTCTTTTAGCTCAAAATAGAAACATAATACCTATATATTTTAAATGAAATTAATTAGAGTCATTTTATAATATGTTAATATATATATATATTTATAGAATATTTTACCGTCCTTTAGCCACCTTCTTAGAGCATTTACAAATTTGTATAAAACGTTATTTTACCACATCAATGAGATGAGTTCCAAAAATCTGAGAGACCCAATATATATAGACACTTAAATTTTTATTCAGTAAGAATAAAATAATTTTTTATTGAATAGTACCTTTTGACTTTTATTTACCACTGGTAAAAGTAAATAGGGTAAAAAATAGTAAAAATGATATCATAATTACCCTAACACATATGATAATTCTATTGGATAAGTATAATTATACCGAAAAAACCTTAGGAATCAAATTTGTTCCTCTTTGGTCCACATGGATTAGATTAGGACATTTATTATTATTTTATTTAAAGAAGAGTTAAAAGAGGTAAATTCAAAGTTTAATAACTAAACCATTTTTAATATAGGGATATACATAATATAAATTTGATTAAAAATATTTATTAGAAATTTAAAATAAATTTCCTACATAATGATATTTTGATTATAATTTTTATACATTATATAAATTAATTTATTTATTAGACAATGATGACGTAGTAATTATATTAATAATGAAATATTAAAATAATTAATATTTTAAATATCCAAATAAATGTAATTTGAGACTTTTGATGAATTCCACTAATTTTATATGTTAATATGACATGTTAATATTGAACATATGAATTTATTTTGAACCAATAAAGTTGTTATGACTTTAACAAAAATCAATTGTTAAATAATGTCAAAATTGACATAATAGAGTTTTTAAAACAAAAACTATATTATTAGTTTATATAATATTCCTAAAAATCTAAGGATCAAGCAAATGGAAGTAATAATATTATATCATTCATTAATTAACCTATTGTCATTCTCTTGGAATTTTATAGTATGTTTATTAACCATATAATATAAAAATAGAAAGAGACATTGTAAATGAATAACTATTTAACTAAGAGTTCAATCGAAAAGATAAGGTTAATATGATGACCCTAACTTGTCTAAAACCTATTAGTTGGGAGCTTTTCAACCCATACACACCTTATCCTTTAAATAATTCATTTTTAAGCCATTAGAAACTGAGAAAGATTTTATTACAAAAAAATATTTCAAGCTTTTCCTAAAGTGACCCTCACCTCTCTTATAAAAGGGCAATTTCCCTTCTCTTAATTTCACACCTCCAAAGCCTTTAGGCTTAGCTAAACCATACCCAAATATCCTCACATATTTTCTCCCTTCATTGTAGAGTCCTTCCTTTGATCATAAATCTAACCTATGGAGCCTTTTTTATCAATCCAAATGGAAGAACCCGAAGAAGAGGTAAATACTTCGTCACCTCTTTCAAGTTCTTTTCTTCTTTAACTTCTTCATTCATTATAGTTTCCATTATAAAATAATAAATCCAGTATATTATATATATTGTGATGTTATTATAAAAATGGTTCAACAATATTCATTATTCAATCCATCCTATAAAATACCAAGTCACCATACGTTCGTACGTACGGATTACCGTCTCCACGTCGTGGTGCAGTTTGTTTTTCAAACACTTCATTTTTTGTATGGGTATAATAATGAGTATAACTAATATAAATAATAAATATAAAATTTTATTTATTTTTTATATATGATATACCATACAATTACTTACTATTTCACCGTCAATATAATAATATTGTCGCTCGGGCGTACGTATGGATTACCATATCCATGACACGATGAGATTCATTTCAACGTTCACCATTAATTGATGATTATAAAATATATATCATTAATAATTATGTTATATAGGACCTAATAATGATAATTAATATATATATATATATATATATATATATATATATATTTACTAACATATATCTTTTTCACTTAATTCCTTTCAATATTATTTGAAAGTGGAAACAACGTTTATGCATTTGTATAGCCTACTATCTCCATAAACAATGTTTTCCATTTCATATATATGTATATTATACATATTTATATTCTAAATATATATTATATATAAATCATGTATTATATTCTGGAAGTATTTAAATCATTTTCTATGTGATACAATCAAGCGATACAAGTTAAAACACGTACGATTAAGAAAGTAATTATTACACAAAATGTAGATTTAATATGAAAATTATTATTAAATGGGTAGTATAAAGTCATAAATGAATCATGTATGAAATCATAAATATTAATATGGTTCTGGTATAATTTAATAACATACTACAATCATTATACAAGAAGTTTAATGAACCCTCAACTAAATTAAAGTTCAAGGTAAGGGTTAATTTCACAATCTCTTTACCATCCGAGGTAGATTTTATGTAAGTATCTTCTGGGACAAATTTATTAATCTTGTCCATGATTCATGAAGGAGATTTGAAAGGGATTAATTTAAGGGAGTTTTTTACAAAAAAATAATTATAAATGTCTGAAATATATATTCTTGTAAATCATTTTCATTAATGTCCATGTTTTCAAAAATTGGTTTTAAGGATTTATTTTTATGGACATGAATGTTTTTAAAAATGTTAATTCCTTTAAATAGTTTTAAAGTGGTATGGGGAACTTGTATTCCTAAAAGTCTTTAAATATCTTCCTTTTTAAATTGTATGACTTTTAATGGTTTTCATGAAAAAGTAATATTTCTCTCAAGGAGTTTTACAAATAATTTTCATCTATGTCAACATCCATTAATGGATTTTAAACATGTTTGATGTTGATTTATTATTATACAAATCTTCAATATTGTATTGAATTTTTTGTGATATGTTTGACTATAGATGTGTTATTTGTATACCATTCATGGTTTATGGATAATATATTGACATTTCGTATGCTAGTTTTTTACAAATATTTATGTTATGTTTAAACCTTTTCATATAAAGAATTCACTGGACTTACTAAGTGATGGGTGGAGCCCGCTATTACTCCTCGATGCATCGGTAAGTATCATGAGACAAACTGGTGTCTTGGAATAAGGCCTTGAAAAAATATTATTTGTTGTCTTGGCAGAAGTCCTTGATTATGTGGTTATGAGGTCTGGCATTATGCTTTCCATCATTATGAAAGTGGCTATTGATATTGCATGTGATTATTCGACTAGTAGAATATCCATACGAATAAGTAAATGGAATTATTTGATTTTATCTTTTCCATATAATGATGATGTTTATGTTTAAAAGGATTTTGTTTCAGTCTAATACATTTCCATAAATGTTTATGACTGTTTATGAAATATTCTACTATATTGTTACCCTTAATGAGCATCTGAGTTCACCCCTTTCTATTTTTTATTTTTATTAAGATATGAAGTGGTATTTTATGATTGATAAGCAGGGTTATGCTATGAGATTACTGGCATTACCAAAGGTTTATTTATGTTGTGTTTTATTTTCTAATTTGTAATGGATTGTTCATGAATTTAATCTATTTTCCAATACTGCTAAACTGATAAGTCTTTCGGGACATGATTCCTTGTAATCATGCCAATGTATTAAAATAATGCATCAACTCCCATTACTGGGGTAGGGGAGCTACAGTTTCACTGATCTTGCCATCATATTTTTATTCCTAATTCCTCCTTGGAAATAGGTGTACCTCTTTCTCTTGCTCTGAGAATTAGAGTTCCCACCACTTCTCATAGATCTCATCATACTTCCTCCTTCCATAGATCATGATATATCTCATTCATCCATTTCCTCTCTATTCACTATCTCTGTATAATCAGTAATACATAGTACAATATTATTATATCAAATCTCACTCCTTATCAATAATTCGAAGATGTGTTCCTTCAAGGATGCACTAGAAACAAAATCTAGTGAAATGATGAATAAATGCATGAATTTAGCCAAATATTATGTGGCAGTGAAATTATCTTCATTCAGGATGAAAAAGTTTGTCATTATCTAGATCTTGATCATGTGAGGATACAATTGTTTGTTAAAAAATTCCTCAAAATCCTCCCAACTAATATTATGATCTATTTTAGTATGCATTGCCAAATCCCACCACTAGAGTGCGAGATCCTCGATCATATATTTCATAATCTTAACATTCATATCTGATGTCATGATAATGAAATGAATGATACAATTCATCTTATTCAGCCACACCTCTGCCTTTTCATGTTCAAAATAACATAAGAAGATGGGTGTATTTTTCTTCATGAACTGGATGGAATGATCCACATTCCTTGGATAATCCCTCTGGTTCCCCATATCTACATAATATAAGTCTTGGATGATACTCAAAACCAAATATCATTTCACATGTAGCTTATGTGAAACCATATTTTCTCAATCATCTTCCATTTGGTTTCTATGGCGCATACCAAGTGTAATTTTCTAAATGATCAAGAAACTATGTAAGACTCACTCTATTTAAATTGATGGCTTATCATTTAAAATTCTATCACATAAACTATCACAACAATAGTTTGAAAAATCAACCATTTTTTAAAACATGCATCATTATTTTTGAAAATGATACCATTTTTAAAATACATCAACCATACTCTTTCAAAGTCATTAATTTGAAAAAAATTCCCTATATTTCAAAAATATATAACTTTTCTAAAAAGCATAATTCCTTACTCAAAAATAAATATGAAAACCTAGTGGGAATTAATTATTTTACAGTTCATTTAATTCTCATCTCAATGTCTAATCCCATGACAATGAGATTCCAAGATCCTATTAGTGTCTCCAAAACCCTTATGTACCCAAATCCTGTGTAAATTTAATTTCATCCTAAAAAAGGTTAGCTAATACTTTTTATACTTAACATCTCATGTCCCAGAAATCATACTCATTTATATGATCGTAACATAAGGAATAGATGTGAACAAATTTTAACTCCAATATCATGAAAATGAAGACCACTTGTTAGGAAAGGACTGAACATGCTGATACCATTTGTAAGGACCCACTTATTCTTATTGTATTGATAATAAAATGAATCCTTACTAGTCATTAAGAGACATCCCCATGATTCCATTGAATTGAAATAAATTACAAAGGGTTTCAAATACATGTTGGGGATGATTTCCTATTATGAAATACAACTATAAACCAACATCAATAACAAAACAAACACAAGATAATGCATGAACTAAGAAAGAAATATCAAAAAATTATTTTTTATTCCAAACCAAACCAAATGTACAATAAGATAAAACAAAGAAACTATCAAACAAAACTCTAGATGATTAATAAATGAACACCAAGGAAACCAAATAACTTCATTCTACATAATATCCAAGCTCTAACATCACCAAACAACCCACGTATCATGAGGTGGTGTTAAATATGTGTGATACTCTACCTTTTCCCAAGTCCTGCAAGATAGTATCTGCAAAAGCTCTAATGTACCAAAGCATGCGTGAGTATAAAAAACATTAGTATTTCCCCAATGAATTCCATACTCATGACACTTAGATAGAATGGTTAGAAACATTTATGTAAAACATTTTATATAAAAAAATTTCCCAAAAAAGTTTATAACTATATATAAAAATGTCTTTGACCCATTTAAAACTAGATGTAAAAAAGTGATATTTTCATCCAATTTCTAGCAGGTCAAATTTCCATAAAAACAACTAAAAAGGCTTTAAAACCATTTCTCATTAATGTTTTGGCTTACCCATTCCATTCCCCTTAACTACACACCAAACCATCCATGAAACCCAAAACTCCATATACTCGCGAGCAGTGAGTTATCCTCCACTCAGACTTCACGTAGTGAACCACATTAATATGGGTACTTCCTACCCATATCTATCACAACATTTTCATGGGGGTCCTTCACATCCTTATCGATCCCAATACATAGGAACACAAACCATAAACCATTCCAAATCTATTTGAGTTCAATTAATTCAATAAAAATGTTCCTTTATTGAAAATCATGCAATAAAAAAACTCCAACAAACAATTTCATTTTAAAAAAATCTACTATATATTGAAAAAATTATCTTTTATCACATGTTATAATATTAAATAAAATCCACATTCAAAAATTATCATTTTAAAATCATGAACCTAGAATTTTATTTAAGAAAACCGATTTTCCATATTTCCGCAATTCATCAAACCATCACAAAAGAGATTTTCTAGATACTATAAAATATAAAATTCATAATAACGTCAACATAAGATATTCAATTTTAAAGAATTAAATTCATTTCTATAAAGAGGATTCAATAGTGATTCCACCTACCTCAACTATTTAGATGAATATTGAAAATGGATTAAGAACACTCATGAAACTGGCTCAGTTATCCATAAAACCACCTTAGATGTCTTCTCTAACCAAAAAAAATATTATCATATTAGGAATATAAAATCATAGATATACCCATAATGGGAGTAGATATGAGAATCCGTGAAGAGAGCAGAAGTCTGTCTAAGGTAACATGAAAAGAACAGTGACGACCATCACTTACCAAAAATTTTAGCCTTGAAAATACCAAGGGATGGATCCAAATTGTTTAAAAATATATTTGGAGTGGTTATCCAAACATAAATAGAGAATAATCCCATATAACAGGATATTAAAGAGAAAAAATATTGAGTTAGAGGAAAAACAAGTGAGATATTATTTTTTAAGGATCTAAATTTAACTCTGCGCATGGTTAGTTCACACAGTTAGGAAAATTGTGTGCTAACATTGAATTAGATACTACCTTAAGGAACCCCTCTATTGGCCTCATTTCATGGTATCCCTAACCATAGTCACACCGTACTGATGCTTCTACCTCAAATCTACAACTGGGCATAGTTTCTTCTAGTATTTCGGCACGGTTAGACAAACTGTGAGAAAACTATGAACATCACCATTTCTCCAACAAAACGAATCAAAAGTTCACCCAACTCTTACACCCGTCAACATTCCACTTTATAAACATTAAAATCACAAGGTAAGTGTTACATAACAAAACATAGGTGTAATTAATTTTATCATAAGATTCACTATATATTTAAAACACTCCAGAAACATGCATCCAAGTAGAATAAAATCTAGTGGTTGATAACATAAAATTAATTAGTATGTCTTCCATATTTAATTCTCAGACACATGATGAAACTGCACCCATAAACAAAATTAAATATCACATGACCAAAAATATTTCTTGAAATGGTGTTTATCCTGAAAGAGGGTAGAGGGATAAATATTGATTTTGACGAAGTTAATGACCAAGATACACATGATTTGGTACTATGATGGATTCCATAGGTCCCTATGAAATAAGTCAATAATAAAACACATATACTATTTTGGACAAACATAAAGTTAAGTGAACAAAAAATTTATGGGTTTCTATTCACGAGTGATGGTGAAATAATTATTGGTACAAAAAAATGAACTTATCTATTATAAATAGGTAGTACAAAAAACTTAATATACAATAATGGAGGAATACATAACATCTTGAATGGATTTCATATATCAGAACTATGTTTGGGTTCTATTTTATCCACATAATTATATAAATATTGTTGGATGAAAATTTATATTAAAGATAAAATGAGACATAAATGGCATGTAAATAACTAAAAAGAATAACTATTATCTAAATAGTGTAAAAAATGGAGATGATTTGACTAAATGAATCATTTTCTATATTTTAAATATTAATAACCATCGAAAATATAATTTTTATAACATATTACCATGAATATGAAATTTTACTGATGGATATAAAAATATCTTTCCACAATATTAATCATTAGAAATTTATCTATATGCCCTGAACAGTAGGGTTTCTACCTCAAGATTATTTTAAATATATATATATATATATATATATATATTTCCCAGAAAAATTGATTATTTGAACAAAAAATCTAGGTAATGGAATATTTGGTTTAATGAAACTATAAAAAACGTGGTTTCATTAAAAATGTATTTGATCATTGTGTTTACAAGTTGTTTAGTGGGAGTTCATATGTTATCTTGATAGTTTATGTTGATGACATATTACTTACCAGAAATGAAAATGTGGTCTCCCAATTAGTTATGGACTGATAATAAAATTAATTATCAATGAAATAATTACGTGAATACACCTAAAATATACTATCGATTGGTATACATCATTCCATGTAAATTTATCCTCTGAAAAAATAGAAAAATGACATAATGAGTAATATCTCATATGATTCAGTGATTGAATCAATCATTCAGTTCACGTTATACAATAGGGATAATGTTTTATATGTATTGAGCATGGTAAGAAGATATAAAGAAAATCCCAATGAATTGAATTTTTCTTTTGATAAGTATTTAATTATGTATCACTCAATAATTTAGAAAATGTTTTGGGTGTATGGATGAGAAGAATAGATACTTATCACGGTTTATACTAATTCTAATTTTCAAATAAATCAAAATCATAAGATATCATAGATAGGAAGTTCCCTTAGACTCAATGGAGGATTTGTGAGATGGATGAGCTCAAAGGAGAGAGTTTTCTCTAATTCATATCACACTCATAGTATATATCCACTTATGATGAAACACAGAATAACTTTGGATACATAGATGTATATAATATCTAATCATGGTACCAAGTATTAGATTCCCAATCACATTATATTATTATAATACTACATTTATTATTCTCATAATGTAGAAAAGGTAACACCAATAAGAAAATAAGATACTTTGAAAGTATTACCTCTAGTGGGACACAATCAGAGGGATAATATTTTTCCATGTATATTTCTCAAGTAATAAAATATTTTGGACACCTGTACAAAAGAATTATATCAATAAAATCTTGAGTATCAGGTGAGAGTTTAAAGACTAACGGTTTTTAGTTGTTGGTACTAGTATAATAGGGAGTTTGTAGGATTTGGTTACCTAGAACCATATTCTCTGTACTTTATTATTGAATATATTGTTTTTTAATATTATTAATCTCATTACCAAATCATTATTATTCTTCTCCATGAAATAGTATGTGAAAATTTCTTAAGAGTATGTATTACCCAAAATTGTTATAACTATTCCCCTTAATGATGAGCATATAAAAGTATATTTGGAGTATTCTTAATTATATGTTCTGTTGACTAATAATATCATTTAAGGGCCAAAAAATATATATATTAGCATGGTTTTGGGATAATATGAGTTTTATGAATCTTCTCACTGTGTAAAACCATAGTAATTTTTTATGTAGGGGGCAATGAGGACATGATCAACTAGTAGAAAATTCATAATAATCTATGTAATTGGATGTTTTGATGTGAGTATTGATCCATAAAATTTATTATTATTTTTATGTATATTATTATTTACATGCAATTATTTATTTATGAAACAATGAATTTTTTTGATTGTGGTGAAATATGAAGCATTAATCGTGACATGATTAATATTTATTTAATGGATAATGACAGAAAGCATTTATCCATAATTTTCTTTAGTGAAAGTTGATATCTTAGACACATTAATAGAAATGAAATAGCCGAACTAAATCAATAACCATGGTGTTTTGTGGGAATGTTCATTTTCAAATACTCCAAGATAATTACATTGAGTACATAGGTTGATGACAGAAGAATAATACCTCATTTGTTAGAGTTATCATGATTAGAGGATTATATTAAATAGTAAGTTCCCATATAAATTTTTATATCATTAGGAAGTTAACCTTTATATTTATGGTTTCATTGGGGTGTTTCCATCATTAAACCTTTCACTTTGGGCATCTTTGCCTAATGGAACTAAGAAAGAGGCCAAAATGGCCAAACACTAAGTGTATCTAGAACGTCAGATAAATATTAAATTTAATTTTTTTTTAATGTATTTAATAAATATTATTCAAATACAGGGTCAAATAATTATTCATATCAGTTTGATTATGTATATCCCGTAAATAGTTATTCAAGATAATATTTTATTATGAGCATATTTATTAAATATATATTTTCAATTAAGTGAATATAGAATTTATTTTATACTGGAAAATAATGAAATGATATTTACTTATTAAATAAATAATCAATAATAATGGATCAATAAATAATGTAGAGGACTGATGGACTTAGTTTAATTGGATGGTGATATATAATATATATTAAATTTTATTTGAATTAATTTAATTTAATTATTTTAGTCATGTGATGAGTTTTATGTAATAATAATAATATTATTATTATTATTATTATTATTGTTATTAGTATTATATAGATAGTGTTTCAAGGAAAATTTATAAATAATAAGGGACCATGTTGAATTATTATTTTCTAACCCACGAAATATTTAAACCGTATCATATTATTTCCCACACAATGGTTTATGATTTTATTTATTGTGAATAATGAAAAGCTGATAATTCAATCAATTCCTATAGGGTCCCTCTCCATGAACTATCTCATATGTATAGTAAATTCATCTTCCACCATATCTCTTGATTCATGAGAGATCAAGGATAATCCTTCCATGAAAAAATTATCAGGGAAATTAATGATGCAAGATGTAGGAATTAGGATCTGTTATGCTTACACCTTGAGATTCATATTCAAAAAATCATAGGTTTTTTGAGAAAGTGTGAATCACCATTGGGGTAATATACACATTATTCATATATGTCAATGATGATATAATGAAGATACGTTGTTAGCATTTTCTATTAATAAATACATCATTTTATGACAATTTGTTAATTATTTAAATTAAATATAAATCATTATGTGATGATATTAATTAATTATTCCAACATTAACATGTCAATTAATCTTTGGTTCTATTCCATTTATCATGGTGTTTGTTATCTATGAACATAAATGATTAATATTCGATTAATAAGAAAATCATGTTTTTTATACCCCATCTAATGCTTTTTCTACTCCGTAGAACAGATATATACTGTATTCATGCAAGGATATTATTTTTTTAAATTTAATCAGTGAATATTCATAGTATTCCCAAGATGGTTCATCTATTATTCAGGTATTCATCTTAATAAGAGTTTAACCAAATATGGGATTTTAAAAAAATTTAAACAAGCTATATTGAATAAATCTAAACAACTTGACTCAGCTGTTCCATATCTTCGAAATGTGTACTATTGTAGAAAATATTTCTATAAATTCATTAAATGTCCATATTTATCGTGTAAATCTTCAGAGAAAATCATATAATGCTTATTTATAATTTATAATCAATCTAGCCAAGCCTGTATAGATAGATTCCACTTCTTCGATCTCATTTACCATAGTATATATGGGAAATATATAACATAAATTGATTCTCAGTAATAGAAAAACAATAAAATTTAGGATTATCTAAATATAATATTAGGTTTATGGTATGTATTAACATGGAAGGATTAGGGTATGAGTTTATTTTTTTGATTAATATATAGATATATGGATATGTGGATATAGAATGGATGGTAGCACAGAGACATATGTCATTGGGACATGAGGGTGAATGGTTTATTAAGGAATTGAATTAAAGGTGCCATATTTTTATATATTTATTTTTATATTATATTATAATATTATTTTTGATATTTAGTGAGAAATAGATAGGGTGGTTAGAAAATTTGTCGACGTGTTCAGGTAATTAATTGTTTTCATAATTTATTTACTCATAAATTAGTATACATCTTCCACATTTGGATGAAATGTTTTTGGGAATATTCTAGAAACTATTTAGGTATTCTCACCCTAATTGACACACCCACATGAACATATATGGTTTCAATTATGAATATTATTGAATGGGATATACATTACTAACTTGTAGTTGATATTCGTATTGGATTGTGTCTGTGGAGTTTTTTATGTGGGAGTTTCTTGATAGATTAATTTTTTCAGATCTTTTTGATATATCACAAATTACATGAAATATGGGTTAAATAATTATTATGTTATAGAGTTTGTTTTTGGTTTTATATGTTAACATATGATATATAAATCTAATTCTACTATATAATTTTTATACCATCGTTGACAGCTAGAAACCCATATCCTATTGGGGGTTGTATATGGGGTTCATTCTCATCTTTATAATAATCCTACTATAGATTCTAGTATTTGGGGGGTAATGGTAGTTAATATTCTATAATATTTATTTCAGATTTGTGTTGTATCATTCATAGTGATAAATCTTTATATTTTTAACCCTTTTGTTATCCTTCTTATCTATATTTAATTTATTTAGTAGAAACATAAATTTAAAAATACAATTATTTCAATCCAAATTATATAATAGATATATTAAAGATTCATGGTATCTATAAATATGAAAAAATTATATATAAAAAATTAATTATGAGAATCAACTTTTTTGGTTGTGGTATAATTTACTTGGGAAATAACAAACATTATTGATTTTTTGGGAAACAAATATTATTTGTCCTCCAAATTTTCTAACAGTACTTATCCTACTACATAATTTAATAAACCACACATTAAATTAAATTAATTATCCTTGAATGGTTACAATATAATTTGTGACATGGTGAGACTCATATTTATCAAATGAAAAAATGTTCTAATTATTTCATTTAATACAAATTCAGTTTCTTTTTATAATAATATAGCTAATGGTTAATCTATGTTATTGAAATACTTTATGAAAATTGTAAATAAACATCTATTTGTTGAAAACAATAATTATTGACATGCATAAATGGGACTTGAAAAATATTAAATGACAAAAATTATATATTTAATAACATAAATTCCATGATTTTAAATTAAATGTATTAGTAATATTTATTGTTATAAAAAAATTAAAAATTAAAAAAATTAAAAATGATTTATTTTCAATTACTCTTTATAACAACTTATTCAAAATTCAGATACATTGATCTATTGATGAATGATTCACTATAAAGGTATCAAAAAATATATATATTCAAAGTTCAATCAAGTGCAATAAAATATATATCATGATAAAACCTAAGACCCATACACATAGACCTGATGGTAAATTATTCTTACATTCTAAATTTTCCACCAACTGAAGAAACCAAATGTAAAAAATTTACTATTATAACATCTATATCCTGAATTGATTCACACAAATTCCCAATTTTTTTAAGGTTTATATTTTTCATAATTATGGGAAACGCTATATGTACCAAAACCCATGTATTTCTTTTGAAATGAGATTTTTTCCCATTGTACCCTTTTTTATTGCATAAGGGAAATTTAACAACACCTTTCAAAATTCTCAAGTCATGATACCCTTCAAAAAACAACGTACATAATATAATTGTTTTCAAAAAATTGAGAAAATAAAATATAATAAAGAGTGAAATCTCATGCTCATTAAGGGTATATATAAGAGATAAAAATCATAAGTGAGCATAAATTATGGATTAAAACAGATAGTGACCCAATGCATTGGGTAATTATTATATTGAAGTTAATCTATATGGTTATTCAAATGAAAATTCTAATGAACGTGTTTCATGAATACGATTCTCCATGATTTCAAAATGGGTTTTAGTTTCAATTTAGGGGTGTATAATGTTATTTTATATCATGTTTGATATCCCATTACTCATGATTATTGATTCACGTGACTTTTGATTTTCTAATGTATTCATATATTATGATCCATGTATTTATTTGTATGAATTAATCAATGATTATCCCATGAACTCAAGTTATTTATTCATACCCTTATACACTTTTTATTCTCATTGATGACATTCACATGTTAATTATTATATTTAACTTCACTGATAATTTGTTATCATCCTTCTTATATTTAATTTTTTTAGTTTATAAAGAATAATGTTGAATGAATTATTTCTCGATGTAATTTCATATGGATGACTTTTGTGACCTAATTATAAATAATAAAAGATGGGTATAATGGTAGTTGATATTCAGCTTTATAATCAAGTTTTTTATGAATCAATGTTTCTTATGAGCTTCCGTAATATTATAAGACACAAAACCTAAAAGGTCTTAGGGTTTTTAGGGGATCATATATAAATTTTTGATGTTTTTTATTTTTACCAAAAGAAATTATTCCACCTTAATTTTTTATAAAATATTAAATTTGATGTGTTTGAATTTAGAACATGATGTTAAAGTGTGGGTTCTAAACTATTTTAGGTGATATCACAACACTAGTGTATATAACATTGGGGATTATATTGTTATCATGTGAGGAAATATTAATAGTTATGGATAGCATAAAAGGTCAATAAGATTAAGGATGATCACATTTTCAATATTATAGACCCCCTTTTGAGGTTTAAATTGATCATTCCCTAACGTTATTAATAAAACATTAAGGGATTTTTTTAGGATGAATAATATGTGATGATTTAGTTTAATGTTAATTATGAATTTACTTTTTATCAAAATAATATTTAATGTATTGATAACCTTTGGGGTTTATATTATATTTATGAATATTGAAAATATGTGAACAGTT
This sequence comes from Viscum album, assembly GCA_963277665.1. Taxonomy (NCBI): domain Eukaryota; kingdom Viridiplantae; phylum Streptophyta; class Magnoliopsida; order Santalales; family Viscaceae; genus Viscum; species Viscum album. The sequence continues at coordinate 1,756,844,450 of OY728153.1, forward strand.
GTTTTATCATATAAATACCCATGAGATTGAAAATTGATTTGATTACAAAGTTATTAATTATACTCTAAAATATGATCACCATATTTTTTTGGGAAATGAAATCGTAATGGAATGAGATAATATTTCTAGTCAAAATAGTATTTCATTTTGAGGTTATTGTTATTATTTGTGATATAGGGTTATGGAAAAATTTAGATTTAACTTTAGGTATTAGTGATTAATTTTTATGATTATGGTATCATATAATAGTTTATTCATTTTGGGAATTATCTTTTCATCTTCCATATATTTTGGTTTAGGTTAATGTTTAAATACTTTAATAATATCTTGTTTTACTTTTGGGTATTATCTGGTCCTTTAAAATTTTAATTTACTGATTCAACCATTAATAATTTATCATGAATACACATCATTTGGAGAAAAAATGAGGTGATTTTGGAAATTTATTAAAGGATGAAATTATACAGATCAAGTAAGTATTTAGATATATTATTTTTGTCTATATGGTTAAGGAATTCCTAAAATATAAGAAAATGATATTGAAAAAAATATATTATCTTAATACCTTTATTATTGATGAAATGTTTTTATCACCATATATTTACGGTTTTGAGGCCCTTATTTTTCATTAATTAATAACTTTATTGTTATCAATTACCATAATCACTCTCTATTATTATTTATGATTTTACTCCATTCCAAAATATATCATACCTTTTCAAAATATAATTACATATTTTTACATATGATATTACAATTACATTTCTTTATTATTAACAAGATATTTTATTAACCCTTTTATGATTTGGGTTTATGAAAAATGTATTATAAAATGTACATCCATTGATTTATGAGATATGGATAAATCTATGAGGAAAATATTTATTGGGGGGGATGTAACAAACCATGATTCTAAAATAAGAAAATTACAGTTGATAGCATAATGGATACAGAACATGGTGTTCATATTTCGTTACATGCAACCCCCAAATTTTTATTTTCGATAGAGTATTCAACACACAACACTAAACTAAAATGACACATGATATATATCACCATTATAACCAAGCTGTTAAATTGGATGGTATGAATAATATTAACTAATTTATTTTAAATTAATATATATATTTATATATTAAAACTTTTCATAATCCATATATATTATTGATTATTGATTAGTATATAAACAATCAATTTTATGTAGAAAGATATTATTGATAAAAAATATGTTTTTTTCAATTTTTTTTTATTTTATCGAAGGAAAAACATTATAATAAAATTTTTTAATATTTAGAAAAAGAATTTCATAATGTAACGTTATTTTTTGTATTGGAATTCTAATATTTAATTTGGGTGAATATTGAGTATTTTTTATGAAATTATTGAATTTTCGGCGAATGGTGAACATAATAATTTTTTTAAAATTATTATTTTTTCAATAATTTAATTTATTTGAGAGTCCCAATTTATTTAAAATATTTTTTAAAGTAAAAAATTATATATATAATCTACATAAAAAAATTTAATCAATGTTATATTGTTTTTAGTATAAGTTAATTTTTTTTGGTTTATAAACCGGTTTTGTAAGAGATATTTAAAATATAAAATGTTTCCTTGTTTTAATAAATTAAAAGACTCAATAATGAGATTATTTTAAATTAAAATTTAAGATTATATAAAAATAAATATTAAATTTTTTTAATATAGTGAATATTTTTAGTCATAATGTTAATATACAATAATATGTTTCTAAGAAAAGACTCTTCTTAAAAAAAATATCGTTGTGTTTGTGGGATTACGATAAAATTATAATTTTACACTTTTTTTAATTGAATTTGGAAAAATGTATTCAATATTTAAATTAATAATAATTTATAATGTCTAAAAAATATAACATAAATCTTGAACATACTGATTAGTGAAAACAGTTAAAATTTATCACAATGATAAAGGTAAAAACATGCTTAAAAGTGATTAATCATTAAACATATTGGTAAAATGAAATATAAACATTTGAAAACCCTATTTAATGGATATATGTATACATTATCCGTTATAAGGTCAATTTTGGTGCATTATTGGGTATGAGTTAAATGAAAAAACATGGTTAGAATACAGTTATTCAAAAAAAATACAACTGTGCCACTCCCCTCATTTATAAAAGGGAACCCCACCTCCTCCCTTATTCACACATTAAAACCACCTACTACAAGGCAATACCTACCCAAATAAATTCCCATATTCCCGAACATAATATTAAAAATCTTTTTTTGGTAGAAAACCAACCATGAAAGGCCATTGGTGTAAACCAAAAGTAGTGATATTTTAAAGGGGTAACATTCATCAATGAGCATTTTTGTTTTATTTCATTACCCACCCCCATAGAAAATTCTTCTACAATGATTATATAATAACTCCAGAATATTAAATATAATAATTTTTTAATTTTATGTTTAATACCTATAACTACATATACTTCAATAAAATCAGTAATGAAATCATCATTGAAGTGTATGGTGGACTAATAGCTCATGGAATGGTGTCATCTCTTTTTCCACTACCCTCTATAATGGTTGGTCAATGTTATATGGGCACAAATCAACCTAGATCGACCCTTCTCATGTTATCAATACTTTTTAGGCCTAGTGAACTATCGAAGGATGTCTGAAGGGACTCAGTTGTTGATAACATGGAGAAGGTAACTTTCACTGTGTGAAAGTGGGTTTCACACCATGTAAAATAATTTAACAAAATTAATGGGGATTACACATCATCTAATCCACTAATTTTTTCTTTTATAAAACAATTCTAGACACTCAAGATTGTCAATAATTATGGATTCATTGAATGTCTCTCGACTATAGGTGACCTACTGAACCATTGTTCAATGTTTTGGGAATTCCATAAACAAGGATCGATTCCTAGATCCCTCCTTCAATTTATAGTGATCTATCTTGTACCTGAGGTAGGTTATACCTCCAGTTTTTTGGTTCTTTTGTTTTTTACAAATATTTTTTCTCTCCATTCTATGGCATATGATCTCCCATGTTCCTAATTGGTATCTTCTTGGTTATTTTTCGGGTAGTGGGGTTGTGGAGTCCTGAGTTAGATGCAGTTCATATGGGATAGGTGATCGATGATCCATTGCATGGTCCATTCTCATGCGAAGAACATCCATGAACTTTGGTGGTAGTGAATTCATTGCTTCTCAACTTTATTTATGTCAAATTGTGTGGTTTTCATTATTTATACCATTGGATCACAATGAAATTAAACTAATTAAATTATTGAACTATATTAAATAATTCGTATCTATCTTGTAACGATGTTTTTGATTTATACTCTGTAACAGTTTGCCTCCTTATTTGCTAGATTGATTGATATCTATGAATATCATGGATTAGTATACTGTTCTTCATGGAAATTGGTAAAGAACATAAATCCTAATATAATTTATAATTAATTGGATAATTTATTAAATAGGTGTAGTTATTAAATTTGTCTATTTTAATTTAATGATATTGAAATTGATGAAAGTGACCATGTTTAATTTAATTGGTTAATTAACCAGAAGCATGTTGATATGTTTTGATAAATAAATTTAATATATGTTAAATTTAATGTTTAATTAATTTTTGATAGATTTCATTGATTTATTAGGTTTCTTATAGTTGAAACTAATGAATAATGAATTGGTTAAATCAATATTAAATACGAAATAGTTGTGTGTTAGAGATAATTCCATTGTAGTGAATGAGTTTCTTGATTTCCTATAATTTCCATGTGCCATGTTATTTGGTGCTGTGATTTTTTGTTGTGGGTAAAAGAAAATTACCTTAAATTAGGGAAAAATGACAGGTTGTTATGTTTGTTTCTTGATTCTTGGGTTGTGATGTGGGTCTTGGATGGCTGGCCTATAGGGAAATTGTGGTTGTAGGGGCAAGGAGGCCCAGATGTGACATGAGCTTTAGATGGATGGTCCTGGAGGGGTATTGGGGTATGCAGGGCAAGGAGACCTAGTTCTTGTGGTATCAGTTGACACACAGAGAGTCGGGATGAATTTGTTTATGCATGTGGTGTTGTTAAGGACATTAAGTATGATGGAATTTGTTGAAGATGGGCATACTAGTTAATAAGAATGTTTGATTATTATTGAATCTTTTTTTACCTTATTTAAATTCTCAACTTCTTGAGGAATAGGTTTTTTTACTCCCCTTTAAAAGGAGTTGAAGACTCGTTGGGTATTCCATGTTCTATACATGTTTAGATTCTCATGTTTCGATGGGTATACACTCATGCTAGAGGTTGAAAATGATTAAGGTTTAGTTCATCTACTCACCGTTTTGACCCCCTTATGTTTGTCTACATATAATTCTTTCCTATAATACTTGTAAATATAGAAATTGGTAACTTTATTAATAAATTAATAATGATTAACCCATGGGGTTGGATCTAGTTGTGAGGAAATGTTGTGGTTATAATTACAAGAAGATATGGACTCGGTTTTGTTAGTCATTGAGGGTATGGAACTTTGTGGTGATCATAATTAAATGAATGGTGGAAATTACTAATGGTTAGTTAATTTTTAAACAATTAGTTATCATAAAATGAAATTGAAAAAGGTGATAAATTAGTTTAATGTATATCTTTATATAGTTGGGTGCTTATAAGATATCTAGTCCTAGAAGTGGAAACTAGGAGTTCGAGTGACTTTACCTACAATTGATTATGAGACTATGATATTCCCATAGTGTGTTTGTAAGCGATATTATATCATGTAATCTTTGTTTATATATGTTAATACACCCTAGAAGTTAGTGAAAACAAATCCCTTGCATTTTGAATCCTAGGGTTGTTTTCCTTAATATCCCAGTGGACGGATGGATGGCTGACTAACCCCTTTTTCCACACTCTCTTCTCTTGGAAGTGACATGTGATGGTTTTAATGACATTTAATTTTCCAATATATTTGTGTAGAGGGATATAATGGAATATGGTTATTTTACACAAACACATTCTAGACATAGTTTCCTACAGGATACTATTTGTATAATGTGGATAGTCTGTGATGGATTGATTATTCTTACTCGTTGTATAGGATATGATGGGTTGAATTATAATATCCTATGAATGATACACATTATGTGAGAAGTGGTGGCTCCTAGAAAATACCTAGTTATTTTTCTGTGGATGTGGTGGTGTGTTTCATGTGCTGCTGGTTTTGGTGCATCTCCAATGTGTCTACAAGATAGACATTTTTGATAGTGTTTCTTAGGACATGCGACATTGGGGAAAAGCAGTAAACCAGTGGGGAATTTGTAGAGGGGTACCCATTATATTATTTATTTTATAATATGTTTTTGTATGAAATAATTGGTGAGAGGAGCCATGGAGATGCTGTGAGCATAGAATACCTATTTAGGTGATGAGTGAGCTTCAATTATTTTTCATTATTCTTTATCTTTCTTTTGTTATTTTTCTTGATAGGAATTAGGGAGGACCCTATTGAGTATACTATTATACTCACCCTATGTCATATAAACTATTATTCTTGTCATTTGGAGCAACATGGAGATCATGCAAGTTACTGCTATCTTGGGATTTTGTAGGATCTGTTTGGGCTTCTGGGTCACTATCGCCTTTATATTCTTTTAATACCTGTATTTTAATATTTTAGCTATAGTTGTTCTTGAATGAAATTACATTTATGTACATGGGTTTCATTTATATTTATTTTTTGAGTAGGATTTGGTTGGGGTTTGTATTATCTGTCTCATTTGTGTGTGTTATCTTAGAGGGTAATGAATCCCATTAGTGATTGTATTTTACCCTCGAATCTAGTCACAAACTCAGGGCCTCCTAGAGGGAGGGATTAGGGGTCACTATCTATCCTATCCCATTTATAGCCTCAGAGGTGTACACGTTGTGAGGAGGGGGACATGACAAAGTTGTATCAGATGCCTGTCTGAGGGATATGATAAACTTCATAGTTTTTCATAAGTGAGTTCACATTGATTGGTAGGGAAACAGTGTCAGATGTGTTAGAAAGCGATGTAACCATTAAAGACAAGCTGATACATGGGTATTTAGGGCCCCCTATGATATGATGTACTGAAATTTAAGATTACACTGGATACTAAATGATGTGATGCTGGTCGTAGGTTAGACTCCTAGAAAAGTATCATATATAATTTTCATTTTCACATGTTTTTGAATGGGTATACCTGGGGATATGTTACCCTAAAATTAATAAAATAAAATAATTAATTAATGTTAACGTTTTCAATATTATATGTTTAGGAGTTATAACTATTTTTTCTTTTCGAGGTGTGGCTCTAGGTCGAATTCATCATAAGGTTTTTATGGAAGATGTTCATCAATTTGTTCTAGTAGATACCTATATAGTATAAGTTGATGAAGATGATAGGTCAGAGTAGGTAGAGATAGAGTTCAGTTTGATCCATTCACGGAAGGAGCAATGGGCATCGTTGGATTTGACGATGTTTCATTGCGAAGAGAGGTAATGGTTTTTATTATTCCTTATGGATTGTGAGGACTCAAAACTCTCATAGGACGAGTTTTGAGATTAGTTTATAGAAATGAATCATTCTTCAACCATGAACACAACCAGTCCTCATGAGTTTCTTACACTTCGAAAAGGGGAGCTCCAATGTGTGAGAGTTAGAATCCATTTATAGAAGCTTTTGTAATATTATTTAGACCTATTTTGGATGAGGAGGATTGAGCGAGGAATTTCGAGGAGGCTTATCATACCACGATCTAATGCATGGTCATTATGTTTATGCTAAAAATGTATCTTGATGTTTTGGAGGGAGTAGTGGTCATTGAGATGACACTATCCAGGACTGGATCGTTACGATAGGTGAGTCTTCCGAATTCGTCAAGAAGAATAGTTGTGTTCTATAGTTCCCAATTGTCAGGATATAAGTGCTTTCGATCAATAGGGGTAGGTCACATCCCTCAAAGAATCATTTCTATGGGGGGAAGGATCTATTAGGAATATTTCCATGGATTGAAAAGTTGTTTTCTTATAGAGGACGAGGTCATCAATAGTGAGAATAATTGACCTTCCAGAGTAGTCAACGTGCACTAGGTGTCCTTATTTAGGTTCCACCATTGATACATTCCTGCCGAGGTAGACGTAGTAGGTTACACTTATTTTGGATCAACATAGAGTATATGGGGCATGAACAAGGAAACCTATGTACACTCCCCATCCATAGAGAGCATAGAGTTACCATGGAAGTGTTCACCAGTAGGGCCAGGGAGGCTGTGGAGGAGGTCTTGGTCAACTTCCTTATTTAGCATTACTATTTCCAGGGGAGCCAAACATCTTTCGAGGTACCATGTTCCATGTTTCTACTTGGGGAAAGCTTTATTTGATCCTTGAGTGATGAAATACTTTATATCACCTACCCCTATCCATTCTTTGGGACATGAGGTAGAGAGGCTTTAGTGTCCTCGTCATTGACTATGCTAGATAAAGGATGAGCTAACTTATTTGAATTATGAAGAAACTATGAACTAGTTCTGGGGAATCACCACTCATGGGTAAATTTCCTATAATTACTAATAAAACCAGTTGAAATCATCCTCAATTGGGATTAGTTTTATCAGTGTAGGCTATCATGGATAGTTACTAGAGAAATGTTATGTTCATTGATATTGGTGGAGAGGAAAAAATATTTGTTTGCGAGTGATACCCTCAACTGAGATAGAGGTGTGTTCTTTCTTATCATATAATATTGATAATATAATGTTTTTTTCATTTTATGGTCAATAGTAGGTGTTTTCCAAGGTCACAATATAGGACCCTATTGTCTTTCCAGAGGAGGTTGTAGCATTACACCCTTGATGGGGGATTGAGTTTGGTATTTAAATACTACCTTGGGTGTATCCTTTCCCAATGTATCCATATAGGACACCATCTTTTGAGTTGTGAGTGATGAGTATACAACTAAATTATCTATTGAGGTGTGGTTTTGTTCACCCATGTGTGTCACCATGGGGTGCTCTAGTTTTTTTCACAACGATGGGTGATGGTTGTTTTTAGTGGTTTATCGATTATTTTCACTTCTACCAATAGACAGTAAAGAACCACAATCAGCATATATAGATTGATGATATATTCCATCAACTAAAGGGTTAAATTGTGTTTTCCAACAACTATTTGTAGTCAAGATATCATAAAATACATTTAAAGAATGATGATATCTCATAGACTACATTTTTTTATTGTCATGTTCATTACGAGTTTTTGTGTGGTCATTTGGTGTGATGAATGATCCAACTATGTCCACGGGGGTAATGAATGTTGTGGTCCACTAGTTTTGTGATAAGTTAATGGTTATTTTCATCGATTCCATTCTAGTGTACTCTACATATGACAAGGAGAATGCAGGGCATCTAAATGCCATTTTGAGTGTTCTTATCCATGAGAAGTTGGTTGGGATGTTTTTAATGTCTGAGTTTTGGCCTCAAGATATCCATCTTCTGGTCTATGTTGTATCCCAGGAGGGAATAGTTATGAATCCTATGAAGATAGAAGTATTTGTGTCTTGGTAATCCCCCATGATAGTAGTAGAGGTACAATGTTTTCCTGGTCTTGTAGATTATTACAAGAGGTTCATTGCATATTTTATTGGGTTTCATATCCTCTAAAAGTATTCAGTGGAAATAATAATGCGTTCTTGTTAATTTATCAGTGTTAGGAAGATATTTAGTATCAGAAGGAGAAGGTGTTCAGTGATTCAATTCTTTTTTTTTCATATATGCGGTGTTATGTTCGATGTTTTTTTGATTCTTCGCATTAGTGGTTTGGTTGTGTTTCAATGTAGTAGAGATAGATCATTTCATATGGGTCGCATTAGTTATTTCCAATGAGTATAAATATTCCACCCATGATTTTGAGTTTATGGTGATGGTGCTTTCCCTAAAGTTATAGAGACATTACCTCTTCGTCGAGTTTTTTTTCATGTTCCCCAATCACTAAATCATGAGGTATGTTTTCTACAAGAATGACATAAACATGAGCTAGTGTTAGTGGAATGATTTATTATAGGACCATGGATTCTAGATATGATATATACCTATATAATGAAATGTTGTGGATAATGTGTTGAGAAGGAATTCACGATGTAATTTCATGGATGAATCTGGTGATTCCAGGAGAGTAACGATAAAAATTTCAGCAATACATTTAGATATGGGAGATGTTGGAGGAAAAATGTTTTCTTCTTCAGGATAATTTTCATTAATTTATGATTCCATAGGTGTAGGAATCCTATTTTGAGGATCTTGAGGAGAAGGTATAGAGAGGCCGTGTCATTTGTTTTGAGGCCCCTTATGGTTTATCCGGAGATGAACAACATTGACTGTTATTTCTAGAAATGTATTATGTTCCCTTGGAATTGTGCGAGATGGTTCTTAGAGAGTTCCATAGTAACCTATTATCTGTACATCCAGGCATGACAAAAATGTTATGAGCTTCACGGAATCGTTCTCAGTGGACGTTTTCTCGAGGAAATATTTGGAGGAGGTGGTGATACTCCATGGAGTCCCAAGGATGATCATTTCCGATAGAGAGCCTCAATTTTCATACATGATGTGGAGAGATATCAAACATGATTTTAGGTCTTGGATATGCCATAACACTAATTTTCATCTATGGATGGATGGTCAAATAGAGTTGACCTTACGAACTCTTGAAGACTTGTTGTGATAATGTTTCAGAGATTTTGGAGGTTCTTGGATGAGGCACCTTCAATTGGTATAATTCTCTTAAAATATATTTTTTCACTCCACAATTGGTATGGTTCCATTTGAATATATGTATGGATGACCATTCCATTTTATGTTTTTTTACACAAGGGTCAGAGAGTTAGCAATTCTCGGACAAAAAATGGTAGACAACCCGACAGAGATGGTTCAGGTGATTAAGTAGAAGATGATGGCAATTTAGGATCCCCAAAAATCCTATGTTAATCATAGGAGGAGGAAACTGGAGTTTTATGTTTGGAATAATGTTTTCCTGAAGGTGAATCCCCATCATGGGAAGAGAAGGTTTGGTCATGGCTGTATGGATTCTCCCCAAATTATTGGACCTTCTAGGTGTTTTAACGTATTGGAACAGTGGCCTATCATATATCATTTCCCCCATAAATGATCTAGATATATGATATTTTTCACATCTTAAGTCTCCTTTATTATCATCATGATGACTCTCACATCAATTATTGGAGAAATATTATTGTTGACAGTGATTTAACCTTTAATGAGCGGCATGTAGTGGTCCAGGACCACCAAGAGAAGGTGTTATGTGGTCAATATATCCAATTTTTAATGCCTTGTGGCTGCACTGTGTGATAAAGGAGTGTACATGGGAACGTGAGTCACAGATACACACTATGTACCCCAATATATTTGATGTTAGGGAAGTGCAATATAATTTTGTTCATTTTATTGTTATAGACCATACTAGTTGTGAGATGGATTCCTCTTATTTCTTGTAGTTGATTGCACTCTTTTGAGAGGTAACTCCCCTGGGGTGGTTTTAGGAGTTTTTTGTGTGGTTATTGTGATTCTTTTATATTGATCCACATGTTAGATGGTGAGATCCTGTGGTGATGATATCCTTGAGAGGTACCTCACGAGGTGTCTTTTGAGATGAACACTTTATGCTTCCAATCACATTGGTTTTGTATTCATGAGGATGAGAATGTTTTGAATACTATCTAATGTAAGGGCTCTGATCCACAAGTATAATCCCTTTCTATGATCCTAATGATTTTAGAGATTGTATGAGGCTTGAGGGATGTTTGGAGGGACTCGACTGTTGAAAAATAAGAGTAGATAACTTTCACAGAGTAAAAGTGGGTTTGGAACTATGTTGAAGAATTTCAGAACAAGAAAGGGGATTAAACATCATGTAATCCCCAGTTCTTTTAAATTACAAAACATTTAAAATCACTCGGGTTTTTCAAACACAACATCTCAAACGATTTTGGATCAACTCTAAGTGATCTGATAACCCCTTATTTGATGTTCTGGGAATTCCTTCAACGAGGATCAATTCATAGCTCTCTCATTTGATCTGTAATGATCCTTCTTCAATCCTAGGTTGGTTCTAAATCTTGGTTTATGGTACGTTGCTATGTTTCCTCACATGTATTATCACCATGCTATGGAAGATGATCACCCATGTTTCTAATGGGGTTCACCCCAGTTGTTGTTGGTGTAGTGGTGCCGCAACATCCTCGGATGGATGCAGTTCCTGAGGGAGAGGTGATCAAAGATCAGTTATGTGGTATGTTCTCATGTAAATAATTTCAATTACCTTTAGAGGTAGGTTATTTGTTGATTTTATTTTTTATTTACATAAAATGGTAGAGTTATCATGATTCATCCCCTTATATTGCAATGAAATTAATCTAATTAAAAACATGAACTAAATTAAAGAATCGTTATTGATCACATTGCGATGTTGTTTCATTATTCCATCATAGTAGTAGAATCATGATTTTGTAGATAGTGTAATATCTATTACTTTCATGGTTTATCATGTTGTTCTTGATGGAAATTGGTAAATAATGTAAATCCATAATTAAATGTTAATTAATTTGAAAAAATATTAATGACGGAAGATTAATGAATCTGGTTGTTGTAAATTTATGATATTCATATCGATTCACGTTAGAATGTTTAAATTGACTAGTTAATAAACCTAAAGAACATTGATTCTTATTGATAAAATAATTAAAGGCATGTAAAATTCAATGTTCAATTAATTTTTGATAGTTTTCATTTCTTTTGGTTTTGGTTTTCTAAAGTTGGAACCTGTGAATAATGAATTAGTTAATTTAAGATGGAATACGAACTGGTTGTGTGATAAAGGTTAATGCCTTTATTGGGCCAGAGTTTCCCACATTATTATAATTTCTGGGTGCCTTATGATTTGGATCCATGAGATATCATTGTGTATGAAGGATTATGGCCTTTCTTTATGTCCATGATCATGGTTTTTATGAATGATTCCTTCTAGTTGTGTTGTGATGTGGTCATAGGATGGCTGATCCCGATGGTATGTTTTGGTTGTTTGGGCCAGGAGGCCCAGATGTGATGTGTGCCTAGATGGTTGGTGTAGTATAGGGGTCATGGAGGCTGGGTTTTTGTGGTAGTAGTTGATTCATAGAGTGGAGAGATGCAACAGTTTATCTATGTGGTGTCATGGAAGAAACTGAAGATGATGGAATTAATTGAAGATCGACATACCCGTTAATATGAATGTTGGATTCTTGTTGACAATTTTGTTTTTTATCAGAATAAAATTCCCCACTTATCAAGGAAAAAAGTGATTCAAACTCTCATTAATAGGGAGGTGAGGACGAGGAGGGTATGGAGGGTGTTTTCTATGATTATCTTCTCACGGTTAGATGAGCTCCTAATATAGGTGGAAAAGACTTGATGGGTAGTTCATCTACACACCATTTTGATCCCATTTTGTTTGGTATTTTATAATGTTTTCTTATATTACCTATAAATATTGAAAGTGTTAGTGTTGTTAATGAATGAATAATGTGGAACCCATGGGGTTAGAGCTTTCTAAGAGAAATTGATGAGGTGATAATTACAAGAAGTCATGGAGTAGGTTTAGTTGTGACAGAAGGGATGGAACTTTGTTGTGATTCCATTGAAATGTAATATCAACTTTTTTAATGGTTAATTAATGGTTAAAATATTATTTAACTTAAAGTCAAAATGATGAAATGGGATTAGTTAGATTAATGTAGCTTTAACATGGTTGCGTTCTTATTGGATAACTGGTTTAGCCGTGGAATCCGGGGTTTCGAGAGATGTTATATACAGTTTTTTTAGAACTAGATATATGAATAGTGTGGTTTTGAGTTATATTATATTTTGGACATTTTTTTATGCACCAATACACTCCGTCACTTAAGGAAATTGAAACCCCATGGATTCTAATCTATTGGGGTGTTTTCAAAAATATCTTTGTGGGAGGATAGATGGATGACTACCCCATTTTGCCCAACATTCTTCTATTGGTAGTTACAAGTGCAGGTATGCACGAAGGTTTGTTTTCCCAATATATGGGTTTTGAGGGTTGTAATGGATTTTTATTATTTAGAAAACATATATACTGGATATAGATTCCCAAAAGGATACTATTGGTAAATCATGTATAGGATGAAATGACATGGGGATACTTACTCGGTGTATAGGCTTTGATGGATTGAGGTATAATACCCAATGTATGATACACATTATGCATGATGTGGTGGTTACCAGAAACTATGTGGTAATGTTTGGATATGTGTACATGATGGTGTGTCACACAAGAAGAATGTTTTGGTGATTCACCTATGTGTCTACATGCTGGCCTTTTTGTTGAGAGATGCTTCAGATGTGCGATGATGGGGAAAAGAAGAAAACTAGTGGGTAAGTGGTAGTGGTGTTCCATATTTATTATTTATTATATTATATGATCATGTATAATATAATCGTTAATACTATACATGGAGAAGTTGGGAACATAGTATACCCATTTAGGTGATGAATTAGTTTCACTTGATTTTCACTATGATTTAGCTTGATTTCTTTACTTTTACACATAAGGATTCTGGGGAGATCATACAGAGTGTATTGTTATACTCACACTATGTTATATGAACTATTTAATTTCAATTAGAGAATGTTTTAATACATGATGGATTCTACTATCATTTGGGTTTCTTAAGAGTGGTTTTAGTTTCGTGTTCACTTCCATATTTAATTTCTTGTGGTACTTGTATTTTTTCATTTGGGTTGTAATAGTTCTTATAGGGAATCACATTTATGTTCATGGGTATATTTTATATTTATATTATGATTAAAAGATAGTTTGTGTCTATCATATGTCTCTATTTCGCGTTTTTTCACATATAGGGTAATGCCTCTCATCTGTGTGTTTACTATACCCTCATTGTTAGTCACCAACTCAAGGCCTACTGGAGGTGTGACTCAGGGGGGGGTCACAATCTCTCTTCTGCCATTGTTGACAAAGGAGGGGTACACTTTGTGGGGAGGGTTCATGATAATGATAAAATAGACACTGCTTATATATTATATTTATAACCTAAATATTCCCATTTAAAATTATATAATATATACCGTTTTAAATTTCTTACCATAGGGTATATGATAACATAGATCGAAAGACTACTGCCTCACTGAGAAATGTGATTCATTTGTGACAAACATGATAAATGGAACGTAATACGTGTAAATATTAAAAATTTATATGATTTCAATGATATATTTATGATATTTATAAATATTTTGTCATTATTTAAATATAATACATCATTTATTTTTTACCTTTTCACTGACTGAAAAAATGAAAATGTCATTCAAGGACCTGTGGACTACTGCCCCATTTGTAACACAGCATGAATTTTCAAATAGATCTATTATAGAATTCAGGGATCACTATGTATCTAAAAACAAAACATTGTTATAACCAAGCAATGTAAACATAAGATTGTCACTTCTATGATGTAAATTTTGATAATCTGACATACATGGTTGTGATGAGCAAGTTATTTTGAGTCTGATAAGAAAAACATATTTTTTATGTGAATATAAACCCACCCTTCTAAAAAGTAGAATCCCCTTATGAATAGTTATATACCCTAATGAATAGTAACCTTACTTATGATAGTATATAGTTAATATTGAAGTTGGAGTACAATATACCTATGTTTTGGGATAAGTAAATAAATGTATTAAAATGTTTTTTACGATAAATTATGGTTTTAATGAAATATTAATTTAATCATATTTAGAAATTTATTTTAAAAAAAATGGACTTCATTTTCTGATTCTACATGTTAAAAAATGTATGGGGTGAATTTTAAGGATTTTTTTGAAATACATGATTTTTGATAAATAGTGAAATACAATAATTAATAAAATAAGTTAAATACACTAATTGTAGAGTCATGTATGATTCTATGCTTATGTATGACCAATTTATTAGGATTCACATGATAGAATTACTATTCATGGTCATAGAAGGCACACCTTTTCTTTTATTTATGAGAAATAATAAATTAATGAATATAAAATCAAGAAATACACTCTCCCAACCTCTATAAACCCCCCTTCACTCCCTCTTATCATTACACTTCTCAATCCTTATTCCTTCTCCAAATTCTATTGAAATATCCACCCAACCTCCTCTCCCACTTCTAGAAAGACTCGGTCTCATAAAAGTCCAAAATCTCTCCCTTAAAGAGGCTCTCAAGGAAGTTTGGTTGAAGTGGTAAATTCCTCTTTTCAATTCTGTGTCTTTCCTTTCAAGTTCATTTGTTTTTTTCTATTATTACCTCTCTTTATCCAAATGTTGTGATGAATCTAGTAGCTTACATGTATTAGAACGTTTTCATTATAGTGGAATAAGTTATCATCATCTCTTCCTTTTACCTTCTTTTATATTAGTAGCAAGAACACCATCTGAGATGTATCTACTTACCATATTCAAGGACGATGGGATTTCGATTTCTATTATCATTCTAAATTATGGACATGAAAGAATTATTTTTAAGGTTTAACCAGATTATTATATATGTAATATATCTTATGTAATATTATTTAATCAATTTGTAAAAATGGTATTATTTTATAATGAAAAATGAGTTCGTTGTAATCAAAACCCAAAAATTAACTAAAACAATTATCATTAAAGTTATTTATAATAATTCATACTCATTACATGTAACCAATTTATATAAATGACCAATATTAACTATAGATGATCATAAATAATAAGAAAATTAAAATCAGGAGATTTATATCCATTTCACATGAACTCCATTATGTAAGAACAAGTGAACCGATTATGAAAATAAAGAAAACAAACACTGCGAAACATCAAAATTAATGATAATAACTTATCCGGAATCATAGAAATAAAATAAAAAGAATTATGATAAACTAAAAACATGTCTAATAAGATCTTAAATAATTTATTAATAATTATAATTTCATATTCTAGGTCCTTATGTTCAAGAGAAAACACATTTAGACTTAATGAAAAAGTTTCTTTATACAACTTCTATCTTTGTGAGTTATTCTATATTCACTACTATTACTTGTGTATGATTTATGTATACTACCCATTGATGTTTCATATCATGAATCTATTTATTATCATTTTATTAAATTTATCAATTTATTATTATTTATTTTAGGGCATTCAAATTAACTAATTAGAACTTGGTAAGGGTTTTTCCACCCGAACTTCCATTTTCATTCGGGTTACATTTATTTTCTATTAACTCAATTAAAATTTTTTGTTATTATTTACTCAACAACAATTTTGTTTCTAAGTTATTTATATGTTTACCAAAAATAATAATTCCTTATTTTATGGATGGTTACATGTTTTAAAAGGATATTTCGAATTTGTTTCCTAAATACAAGCCTGATCCAAGGGAATTATTCTAATTATTACCTTTTTTCATGGGCACTCTATAATCAATTTTTGAAACCATTATCCTTAAAAAATAACTAATTTTTTTATTAAAATTAAATCTTACATCACTTATGGTTATATATAATTATTTTTCCAAAATAACTCTTCTTTTCCATGTAAAACAGTATTTATCTCAAGATTTACTCTATGATTTTATAAAAGTATCTTCTTCTATTTCAAAAATCTTGTTGATTATTATGTATTATTGGGATTAGTATGAAATCTTATAATAAAACATATTTAATTTATTTATTTATGATTACTTTCGATGTGAATGTGATATCTTAAATCCATTCTCCAATTTACCTCAAATGGTTAGTGTTTATGCATTATGGTCGGGGACTGTTATTTTCATTTCATATATTAATTTCAATATGAATGTATATGTTGTGTATGTTTATACCTATTCATATGATTAATTCATTGGACATAGTAAGTGTTGGGTGTGGCTTGATATATCCCCTTAGGGAATCGGTAGGTCTCATGAGACAAACTACGGTCTTGGCACAAGGCCTTGACAAAATGATTATTTATGGTTTTGGCACGAGGCCTTGATGGTATGGTTATGTTGTCCCACACTATACATTCCCTCATTATAAAAATATAATTTATGGTTCATGTGGTTATTATACTAGTATAATACCCATGATTTTTATTATTTATGGCATTACATATATAGCTCTTATACCAGCCATAAAGTGTTCAATTTTTTTAAAGGCGCATGTTTTTATGTATTCAATGTTCCTAATGTTTATGTTATGATTTATTATGTTGTATTGCATACCCTTAATGAGTGTTTGAGCTCACCCCTTTCAGTTGTTTTTCCTTCCTCGAGTTAATAAGGAGAGGCCATTTATTGACTTTTCAATGATGTAATTTATTAGCATTTTTATTTATCATATTTTGTTTCATTTCAAAATATAAAATGGTTTCTATGTATATATATAGTTCTTAGAGGATACTAAAATTATCGGTCCCTTTGGATGCTTATTCCTAATTGATATATTAATTTAATAAAATAAGGCCATGGCTCTGGGCAACTGGGGTTGGGTCCTTACACCCTTAACGTGATGTAATTAATTTTTTCACCACCACATCACATGAATGATATATATAATTGTATATAATTAAATAATATGTTATTTATAATATTAATATAATTATATAAGGATAATATAATACAAACCATATATCCATAATGATCATTGAAACAGGGAAATTTTACTCATGTGTACATACAACCTACCTTCACCATGATCATAACATTGATTAAATTTTCATGGACACATTTCATGTCGGATTTGAAAATAATTATTGATATATAAATACGATAATTGTTTCATTATTATTATTATTTATACATTTAATTAATAACCACCTTTTCCATATTGAACAAATATAATTATTTTTTGATAGACTATTGGAATATGGTAAGAACATATGATGTAAAATTAATTAATTCTGTAATCATATATCATTTTAAGAGGTGAAATAAAAGATATAATAAACATTAAAAAGGATTCCAACGATGAAAATAAATAAAAGAAGTTCATTTTTCAAGAAGATAATGAAAAATTATATCGAATCAGACTCAAGGTATGAGTTTTCCCTTCTCAAATTTATTTATATGAGATATATAAAATATTCATGACTTATTTTTCCTGTTTGGTTTATATAATCAACATAAATGTAATTTATTTTTCATATAATTAAATTTTGGGTAAAATAAATAACCGTTTAATGATCATTATTTCATAGGGATTACAATTTCAATGTTACTGAAACAATAAGGGTTTTATCCATATTTTCCTTCTTTGAGAAGTACATAATGATATACACATAACCTTTTCTATGAGGTGTATATATAAACCCATTAACATCTATAGTTGTGAGATTATTTAATATCATTATAGTTTATATTTAATATTATTTTATTCTTTCATGGGTCATACAATTCAATGTTACCATTTGGTAAGAGCTTGATATTTTATTCTCATCGATTATCAAGATTTCTTAAGATTATGTATCCAATGTTGAAATATTATAGACTACCTATCATGAATTAAAATGAATTATATTATACTCTACATTTTGAAGTTATTTTCATTTAATAGTACCATTTTCTATACTGGGTTACTTATAATAAATGAGAAAATGTGTTTAATAATAAATGCCATCACTAATCACATCGATCATAACTATATTTTCTACCAAAACCTTTGTTTTAAATAAATAAAAATTTATTTTTATCTTTTTTAAAAATATTTCGTTTTTAATGATATTTCTTTTTGAAAAAATTATCAAAGGGATATTTTTATTTATTTCCAAATAAGAATATTTTCTAACATTTTTTAGAGCGAAATTATTATTCTTTATGGAATATTAGAAATTACCCCCCGACAGGGCCATCATCTAATTAATTCTTCATTTTCATGTTTATAATATTAGTTTTAAAATAAAATATTTTCATAATATTATGTTAATTAATATTTTTTAAGTGGGTTTCAATTAGAAGTACGTTTTAGATGTTTTATTTTATAAAACGAAATAATAAAAATGTTAATGATATTTTTCTATAGAATGTTTTTAGTAAAATATTAATGGAATTTCTATTAATCCATGAAAAAACACATTATTCATACTCAAAATGGTTATACGTTGTATTCATAATATCCATATTATTTCCATGGATATATTATAATTGTTTCAATGATATTATTATTGAACTCATTCTTTTTCCAGGGGTAAATCTTATTTCAATGATAATGATATGGAACAAATTCATTTTTCAAAAGTTAATCATATATCAATGTGACTGTTATGGAACATATTTCCTTTCATGAAGATACTCATGATCCAAGTAGAAAAATATGAATCTATTTTATTTTACATGGGTTAATCGAGTTATAAATGAATAATTATTATATTTAATAATTTACTGATGAACGATCTATATATATTAGTCATGTTTTGGTTCATAGATATCATACATGATGGGGAGGCCAAGATAGTTCCAGGTGATCCAATTATAGAATATAATATTGGGGGATAAAGATAGTGTTCGGTGAGCCCATTAAAACTTATACAATTAGGTGAACCAGATAGAGATGTTTGAGACCATTATACCTTAACGATGGGTATGTATAGATAGTTATCCAGTTATTTTAATTATTATTATATTATAAGTTGGTTTTATATTTATTATAATTAATTTTTTTTGAAAGATTTATATGAATAATAATCTACAATTTATCAAATAATGGTTTAATTAATTTATATGGGTTTATAATGTTTCTTATGATGAAGATTGATATCACATGTTTCGTGATCATTGATTCAAATAAATCATTCCTTTTTTATTATCCACATGTTATGATCTAGGTATTGATTTGTCTGATTTATTTTCTGATTCACTCAGGAACCATGTTCTTATATTCATACCATTATAAACTTCTTATCCATACTGATGAATTTTAATAGTTAATTCATGTGTTTACCCTAATGAGTATTTGATCTCACATTTATTATGTATCCTTTTCCCCATGTTATAAAGACTGAGCTTGAAAAAATATTTCTACAATAGATTTTAAATGGATGAGGTTTATGGACTAACATAAAATAAAAAAATAAGGTATAATTGGATATTATTTTCATCATTATGAACTAGTTGTTTATGAATCCCAATTTATACGATTTGGTATTAATTATATAAATATCTACCCTAATAATGTTTATGGGTATTTAAGTTATCCAATAAGTATAATGTATGTTTTATATTTTGATTGATGAAAACAGGTTCACTATTATCAGTATCAAAGAAAAAAATTTAATATTTAAGAAGTATTCATGAGATTTGGGACTGTCGGTTGAAGGTTGTTATATGGTCGGTATCATGATGTATGAATGTAGCGACCTCCAATGTTTCACAAGTCATATATATTTTCCACGCAATCAAATTAATTCTCTATGGAAAATTTTATCCTCTTTAATGTTTCTATTCCACTCCAGTAGGATTATTTTTTGATTTAGATTTTCTCCTACATGATATAGGTCATTTATTATTTTTCATACAAACTTATTATTCTATATATTAATCGTCATATACCAAAATCTATTAGAGAACCAACATATTTCAATAATTGATTTTTTTATATAGGCATAGTCTTTACATCTTGACATTCTTTCTATTTTTTGAATAAAACATATATTATTTGTTATACATTTTATTAATAGATATTAAGTCAATGTTTAAACTCCCATGCAGACATCTTTATAGATTTTTATCACATTAAACCTATAATGTTTTAGTTATTTTGAATTTTAATCATAAAATTAATGTGAGAATGATTTTGTTTGAGAAAATTAATATGAATTATGGGATAGCTTTTTTCCATTTGAATGAGTGAGATGATTCATCATTTGATCTCAAGCTCATACTACCAAAATTTTGAGAATTTTGAGAATTTTGACTTATTCACTATGTTTGTATCAAATTTTTTGTAATATTAATTGTATTGGAGTTTTGAACCTTTGTAAAATATTGATTTATATTTTTTTAGTTCATCCACTTGATTCTCTAGGTTGAGATAACTCTTTGTGTCTTGAACTATTATCAAACTACCTTCCCAATCACCCAGAATTATTCTAAAATTATCACAATGAATATTACTTAAAACATTAAATATCTTACTACCTCCTTCAACCACTTTTCATTTGATTTTATCTGATCAATCTTAAACTCCATGGGGATTTATGATGTTTCACTTTTATATGAATGACTATCTTAACAAAATTATCAATCACTTATTTCTGAACAAAATATTTAAAACTATGATAGAAATAAAGATCTTATTTCATTTTAATGTGAGACATATTCTTCTTTATATATCACAATAAATTATTGAGTGTTTCAAATACTAACCATTTTTATGAATTCATATTAAATTTAATTTTATTCTTTTTTCTAGTTATAATTATTTTACATAAAAGATAATTTAAAAACGATAATATATATACAAAAACTTATTTATAAATTTTTCTCATTTAGTCCTATATTTCAAAATAAAAATCCACTTAGTTATTTTCTGAACCCTTCTTCTTCACATCTTTATTTTTCATCATCACTTGTTGTTTCACCCTCCACATATTTATACATATTATTAACTCTATAAAAAATAATTACATGTGGTGATTCTTCCTTCTTTTTTTAATATATTATTTTATTATTATCCTTATTCATCTTATAGTTTTTTATGGTCTTCTTAGAAACTCCATATTTGTTTCTGACCAGGGTGAAATCATATTCATTCTTCTGATGAACTTTTTAAACACATTTAAATCAATTCAAATATTTTGATTATAACTATAGTATTATTAAATTAATAATGATATAATTAGTTGATCCTACCACTAATATCACATATTATGGACAATGGACTATTACAGACAAAATAAAGAGTGGGTGAATTTAGTGTGACCAAGTATTTTTTAACCAATAAAAAATTATTCATTAATTTCAAAAAAAAATTTTTTTATGAAACATTTCACCTATTACGATATATATAGTTCCATTGATTAGGATACCATGAAACTCTACTAAATTATGGAGCTTAATATATAGATAACACATGGTTTTACATGGTATGGCCCTAATCTGGGATTCCAAGTACATACCAGGTTTGGGATTTTCATGTCATGGACTCTACATCAATAATTCTATTATAAATTATATTTTTCATAAATGGATTTTCCTACAACCTATTATTTTATTTCTCGTAGGCACGTGCTCACAATATTTCATAAGGAAATTGAGTCCACCTTATTAGAAAAGTAAAGGGATAATTATAGTCCTCCCCATAACCATCATATTGGGATCACAACAGCTAGTAATATCAGACTCCTAACTTATAATTTATTTCAACAAGATTTTTATGGATGTATTTGTAAAAAAATTATCCTTCCCCATATTATAAAATCATTTATTACCTAAAAGGCCTCTACAATACTTCTTACCACATGGACTCAAAATATATGTAACGTTTTTTTTTGTTTTGAATCAATTAAATAATCATTCAAATCACATAAAATTCCATAAAACTCAACGTTCTATTATTAGGTATATAAAATTATCACAACACACTCAATCATAGAGTGATTACATCTCCCTTATCATCTTCACATCCATGATTGTGTCTCACCAATAGTATTATTTGACCTCATCATTATCATCATAATTTATAATTATTCTTCTTCAAACACATTTATTACTAATCTATAAAATATTATTTTTTAATTATAAATTAGTAAATCTAATAGGAAATTACTCATATTGTTAATTATTCTTATAGAGAAGTAGATATATAAGCTGATTCATACCTTCACAGATAAACACATAGTAATAAATTATACATTTTATTTTTAACAACCCTTTAATTTTTTCAAATACATGTATTGGGTGACCATAATATCTATATTATTATAATTTAAATATCTATAAATTGTATTTTTATTGATAAATTATGTATCCAATACAAAAAAAACTAATTTATATCCACTTTTGGAATCCCTCAATTTCGGTTGTAATTCATTTTTAACACAAACATTATTCCAAAAACCATTATTGATTAAATATTGAATATATTTTTCATTTTTTCTTCAACTATATCAGGAAATATAAGTGAAAATTAGAACAAATTTCATATTATTTAATCTCCATAGGTATATTGAAGTCATACATAAAATCAAGTTGTGGCATATAACTCATATTGTGGCATGATAACTTAATAATAAATATTATATAGCATCGGGATTAAGTCTATACATGGTATAAAAAATTAAACAAGCATTATACATCCTTATTTTGAAATGTATCACTTAATAAATGACATAATCTCTGATAGATAGGTCAATATGTTATTCATCAACTAATGCATTATTCATTAAAATCATTTACTTTTCTCTTTTTAGAATCATAATGTTAGAGAAATATTTCATCCCCATATTTAATTAATTCAATTTTATACATTTAATTATTTAAATATATCTTAAATATGGATATCCAATATATAGAAAAATTTATAATATAAATTTCATCATTCTAAACAATATTCTATAGAGACTCAGAATTTTGGAAATATCGATTTTCACCAAGTAAAATATCATATAATCTTGGTAAGTTATTCAATTTATCCTGGAACATCGATATATGTTGAAAATATTATATGTTAAAATGTATATATGTTAGAGCCCATAATATCTGCCATTATGATAAATTCAATTACATAAAAATTAAATTCCTTAATTTTATCTCAAATTGCCTTATGAACTCAAATTTTATCTAAATGTAACAAAATTAAATGTAATACACCAGCTCAAATATCAAATAAAATGTCCAAATATATAATATCCTTACCTAGTATATTACGTGATAATATAACTTTAGATTGAAAAAATATATAATGAGTGTCTCAAATCACTAACATATATGATATATTTAATGTGATTTGTTCAAATGTAATATATCGTATGAATTTTCCCCATCTTAAATTTAACCTCAAAAAAATTTCATATGAGTTTCAGAAAATAATTTTTTTGAAGGTCACATATCTCAATAAAAATATTCACAGATTAAACATCACACATACATTATATTATCTTTATTATATAGATGAATTATCTTATGTGTAGGAAAAATGAATTTTCTAATTATGATGTATATGTCATTACATATACAGTTTCTTTAAATTAATTATGAAATTATTAAATTGATTTCCAGGCCCCATTAAATACCTAAAATCATATTATAAGAGAGATAAAATATCAATTATTATAATTTGAATAATTCTATATATATTTTCTTTGTTCCTTAGACTTGCTGCATAATAAATTCTCAAGATAGAGTATTTCCAAAAAGTTATTTTTGCTAATAATATTCAACCCAAGTAAGATTGGAGTTGGGATACTAGAAAAAATTTATTTTTACTTTGTGATTATGTATATATTTATTTTAATTTTACAAATTCCTTATCAAATAATTATTATTTTAACCTACGACATATAATTTGATTATAGAATAAGAGTAATTATTGCACAGAAAGGTCATATCGGTTACCCACTATGATGATAACCTTGGAATTCCATGATAGTATTCATAAATATATATTATATATACATATAATTACAATTTAGGGACACAAGATTTATATTATATCAAGGATGGAGTATCAAATACGTTTGAGGGAATTTTTTCATCGAGTACACCCCATGATAATTTATAGTAAAGAGGATTATGAAAATGAATCCCCCTAGTAGGAAGTGTTGAAATATATGTGTCACTAGATATTCATTTAAACAGAATTATGTATTCATACATATAATTTAAATTAAATTATTAATTGATATTATTAGTCTCATATGTTGATGTTTTGATAAAAACAATGAAAACAAATTTTTATAAAGAAGTAGGATGTTTTGGGTGAATCTTATGAAATATTGTAATAATGATTAATGTGAAGAAGGATTTGTATGATTTTTTAGTAAATGAATATCATATATAAGGCACATTTATGTGAATTAATATTCATAAACAAATCAATACCATTGATGTTCTTTAGGAATGTTCATTACAAATATCACCGAAAGGGAGATCGAGCGTAAGTGTTGATGATAGAAGAACCTAACCTATTTGATTATAGATACCATGATTAATTGATTATATTATATATTCAGCACTCATATGTGGATTTATGTCATTGCGATGTATACTTCTTTCTCATTGGGTTCCTTGGCTTGTTGTTTGCCTGTATCCATGGAATTTGGGTGGCTTATCCTAATGCCCCTGAAAAGAGGCCTAGAGGTTAACACATTAAGGGGATCAAGAAGCCTAGTTAAATATTAAATATTAATTGTTTTTAAAATGTTGAATAAATATTATTTATATATTTTTCTATTAAATATTCATTTTAACGTGACCACATATATTCCAAAACATGTTATCGAAGAGAATATTTTTTGATCATAATATTTACTAAATTTATTATTACAATTAAGAAAATATCATATTTCCTTATTTATTTTTTAATAATATAGTGATATTTGTTTTCTAAATTAATACCCCTTATTAAAGGCCTTATAATTGTTTTGTATGAATGTACATTGAGATTAAAAGTCTAATTGTTAATAATACTTATCAAATATTTTTTGAATATATAATATATAATTTATTGATTGGTTTCAAAAATGTTACTAAATAATAATAATATTATAATTTTTATAGAAAAGAGATCCCTAGAGATTATGTGAATAATAAGGGATAATGTTAAATTATTAATTTCTAACCCTATAAATATTTAAACTCATTTATATTATATCCAACCTAAAGGGTTTCGATTTTTTGTTCTTCACAATTTCATTATGATAATTATCTCAAGCCTTATAGAAGCCCTCTCCATGAATGATTTCATGAACATAGAAAAATCCTCCTCGACTACCTATCTTTATAATAGATAGATCAAGGAGATTCATTCATTGATGTAATTAACACAATGATCAATTATAAACAATGCTAGCATTAGTATCAACTATGCTATCACTAAGAGATTATGAAAATTTTGTTCATAGGTTCATAAAGCACATGTGGATCATTATTAAGGGAAATTTACTCTTTATTACTACAATGAAACAATCGTATAATGTAGAGAAATTTTTAAATTCATAAAAAAAATCATCACAAGTTAGTTCACTAATTGTTAAAATTCTTTATAAATTTTTTTGTGATGATCAAACATTTTTTTTAAATGTCATCATGTCAATTAATATTTAATTCAATTATATTAGTCCTGAAATTCATTATCAATATATATATTGGATTAATCATCTTGTGTGAAAAAAATTTGTGGAAGGAAAGCCCCTTTCAACACTTCCATTGTTACCAAAAACATCAAGTGGTATTATTGAAATCACATCTTTAAAAATAATTATTTAATATTCATTCGTTGATATAAAAAATTATTAGTAGTTTTAAATTCCATGATAATCATTCCAAAATCCATGTCATGAGTTCTTCTCTTCTTTTTTTTACTCAGAAATATAATCATAAAATTAATTTATTATTAATGAAGAACATTTAAATAACTCATATGAATATATAATGCATTGTTTCCATATTACAAGAGTACGTGATGAGTATCCCATCGGTATGTGCAGTGTACCAAGGTTTAACACACAAATAAAACCCCCTTATTTATTTTGAGAATGTTCTTTTACTTCACATGGTCTTTATTTAATACACCATGTGTTAACTAGGCAATCCTATCACATAGTTAGATATACTACATCTCATATAACATTCGGAAGAAATTAATAGATCATTATTCATATACGAGAAATGTATTTTATTACATGAATTAAATGAGTCGAGACCATGTAACTCAGTAACCACACAATGTGTATCCCATGTACATATTGTTTACTCCATTCATATTCATATCAAGACCGCACAATATGTCCCAATTCTGGTGCCATATATATATTGTGAAGATTGATACATTACATGTAAGTGGATTTTACATTCCATTTATATAACCTAATTATGTGAAATTTATAATTAATATATTATAGTTATTAAAAATTATCAACATGTGATTATTCTATCATTTATTTTACTCATATACATATTTTTATGGGTTATATATATAAATATATTAATATATGTAATATTGAATTAATTTGTACATTATATTCAGAACATCGTGTTATGTATTACTCAAATACATAGATTTCAGTATGTGACCTATAACACAAATCACTAAGTAAATAAAATGTGTTATGTGTGTCATTATGTTGACTCATATACACTATGAAAGTACAGGAATTGATGTGTGTACTATAAGACACATGAGTATATAATGTACGAACAAAATAATCACTAGGTAGTTTTGATTTGTAATCACCATGTTTCCTCTGAGAGACATATTTCGTATAAAATAAAATTTAGATAAATTTATTTATTTATTTATCAATATTGTGATTAATGGTAATTTGAAAAAATTATTTATTAAAATTAAGATATATTAACTGATTAATATTATACGATAATTAATTAATATGATTTTGATTTATCTTAAATAAGAATGATTATGAATGAATGATGTTCACTAAATGTGTAATTATTTTCATGTATGTTTTCTGATAATGAGCATTTATTTAAACTTATTATGTGATTAGTTTCATATTAATTAATTATTGAATTAAATTAATGTTATGTGCTTCATCCCTCCTCTAATGAAGTGAGGGTAAACATTCCAAAATTTTATTTTTATTTAAATCCCTTAACCAATCCTTCGGTTCCCCATACATATGTGTGTGTAAAATATTTTGTAAAATATGGATCTCCCATGTGATTGGAGGTGCATAATGTTTGGATCCAAGGAGAATCAAATCCATGATGTATATGGGTTGATATATGGATTGTTGTTACATGAACCAATTAATGATCTTTGGTGTTATTCACCTAAGTCAATCGTTTGTTTATCATATTCTAGTTGAAATAACCCTTTGGGAAAAAATCATGAACATGTGGATCTAATTATTTTATTCCTATCATTGAACATTATTAATTTCATGGTGGATGTTTTTTAGATGACATAATTATTTTTAAAATCATGTATGATAAAACAAAAATAAGTTGAATTTTTCATAAACATTGTCTCAAAAAAAATTAATCACTAATGAAAATCCACATAACCATAAAAATAATGTAATAAAGATAAAATGGTATATCTATTCGTAATCATTAAAATCCATCAATCATATAGATTATGTTATTATAACCTTCTAGAAATTGGTTATTAGTCAAAATTTGGTTCAATGTGCATGACTAAGCTACATTGTGGTGCATTCAATTATATGGGATTTTATATCTAGTGCTTTGTGTCGACATAACCTAGTTGAAAAAAAGGGTTTATCTATTACCGATGACAGAGTAAAAATATTCTTATACTTTTTGAGGAAATCAAAATCCTGGGTTCACGATTGCGGAGTCCACTCAAAAGGTCATAAAACTGTGAGTTAATCGAGTTGTAATGTTACACCTACCTAAATACCATCAAATATATTAGCAGTTATCAGTTAATTTTTTTTAGTGGGAATATAAATACTTTCCACTAAAATATACAAGGAACAAGATATTTTGAAACTAATGGAAAAGTCTATTTTGTCTCAATAAAATAATGAGAGGATAATAAATTTAATATTTTATATATTATTTTATCAGATAATTCTCTAAAATGATATTTTTCTTAATTACAGATTTGGAAACTATGAATTCAACTATATTACTACGATACAAACATGAGAAGGATAAATTTCTCAAAAAAATAATTTCAATTAATGGAAAAGGATATCACATATTATCCTATTATAGGAAATGAAATTTTATATTCTGAAAAACCATAATCTTGAAGATCCTAGAAAAGAGGGAAATAAGGAAAAATTTATCCTCTAAAAGAAACAATTGCACAATTCCCAAGATGTCCAATGTTTCATAATATCTTCCCTGAACAATGATCTTGTAAATAACCGTGGGGAAATTAATTCATATATCATGATTTCTCACCATCATTATCTGTATTAAGGGAATCTGAGTAAAGAGAGATACAATATATACAACATGATTTTTACATACAATATTTGAGAGTTTGTTCTAGTTAGACATCATGTATTAATGATTATCGACTACGTAGATCACTTTAACATATTGGTAATTCTATTAAGGTATTTCATGGGTACATATATCATTATGTCCTCACTATATGAATACTTTTTTAGTTTTATTTTTAATTTCAACATGAGAAATATGGAGAAGTGTGTTTCAAGAATGTCTTATTATATTTCTATAAGTCAACAATGATATGTGGAATGTCATTTAAATAGTATTTATTGTGAGTAAGAAAAGGAATATTATGTAATGTGATGTAATGAACTTCTTATTATTGTTGGGTTGTCAATAAAATTAATCATTTCTAGGCCTTAATCAATATCCCCAATAAGACAATGGCTAGAAAAAATGATGAAAGGATTCAAAAACAAGTGGGGGATGATTTACCAATTACAAAATAAAACCACTATCAAACGACCATAACCAAAAAGTCACCATATGATACATAAAATAAGAATTAAAATCATAGAAGACTTTTGTAACTAAAACTAACAATGTTTCCTAAAGAGAATGACAAAGAAACTATCAATGTAAGCAGCAAATGATAACTACAAGAAATCCAATTCAACCACAAGACACCATTCTCAAAAATCTCCATGATCCCATATCATCAAACAACACATGTATCATGTGTTGGTGCTAAATAATTGTGATATATTACCTTTTCCAATGTCCCTGAAGATAGAATCTGAAAAATAACCAATGTTCCAATGCATGGGTGAGTACAAAATTCAATTGGATATCCCTAAATAATTTCCTACTCAATCCAATTGGATAGAAATTATAGAAACATTTGGATAAAACTAATTATATAAAATAATTTCCCACAACAGTTTGTAACTAAATATATAGAAGCCTCAAAAATAATTAAAACCAAATTTAAACAACTTAAATTTTAAAAAAATTTCAAATATGTAACATTTATATAAAACAACCAAATAATTATTTAAATCCATTTCTCATTGATTTTTTGGGTTACCCATTTCTTTCTTTTTAAACATACACTCAACCATGCATGCAACCTAAAACTCTTTATACTCATGAGCATTGAGTAATCCTTAAACTTGGTGGACCACATTGAAGGTGGTACTTCACACCCACATCCATCACTACCTTTTGGATGGAGTCCTTCACACCCTTATCCATCCCAAGGCATATGAACACACAAAATAACACCTGCAAAATCCATGTATGTTCAACTAATTCAATAAACCCACTCCTTTATTGAAAATCATAAAATAATAGAATTCAAAAAAACCATTTCATTTCAATAAAAACATTCATTTTTTTGAAAAAACATTCATCAAACCCATGTCCCACAATTCCAGTAAAATCTTATTTTAAAATAAACATTTTAAAATCACAATACATGCACTTTATTCAAGAACACCAATTTTCTAGTTTTCCACAATTCATCAAACCATCAGTAAAGAGGTTTTACAATAACTATAAAGAATCCAATTCACAATAAGACCAACATAATATAATCAATTTTATATCATGCCATTTATTTTTTACAAAGTTGAGTTGACATTTAATCCACCTACATCAACCGTTTTGACGATAACTGAAATCAGATGACGAACGCCCATGAAACTGGTTCGGTTCTCAAGGAAACAACCTTAGATACATTAGATTACAAACAAAAAAACCTATCATCATATTTTTTCATCATCAATCATAAATATAACCATAACATGGTTTGATCTATGAATTCAATAAATGAAAAGATGTAGATCTAAGGAAACATGACACTAACGGTGAAGAACGACACATACCACAAGAATCAGGATAAAAAACACCAAGGGAGGGCACCAAATTCATTCCAAATCACATTTGAGAGGTCCTTTTATCATTAATGTGGATGAATCCTAATTTATGGATAGAAATGACAATAAATATGGTAGTTAGAGTCCAAAAGAGTGAGATTCTATTTCTTAGGATCTAACATTAACTCTAGGTATGGATAGTTCACATGATTAGACAAACTCTATATTAACTATGTGTTAACTACACCCTTAAAAAACCCTTACATGTCCTCCCCACATAGTCTCTCTAGCCATGTGACCACCATCTCGACACTAATGCCTCAAACCTTCTACTACACATGGTTTATTCTAGGATTTTAGCATGGTTTTGACGAACTGTGAGTAACCCGTGTGCATCCCCTTTCCCCCTACAAAAACATACCAACTATTAACCAATCTCATTCATACTTCACCCTTAAAATTATAAACTTAAAAATCTTGAGGCAAGTGTTATGTGCCAGAAAATGAGGGTACTAAACACTCCACACCATTGGACTTTCCTTACTCAGAATATAGTACCCTGAAAGAGTTTCGACCATTTATCTTTCATTTCCATCTCGCATTCCCATGTACCTTACAAAATCTGACCATGTTACCATAAAACCGTCACAAGAATGATTATTTATCCACAAAGATCTTCTATTTTTTATCCACATTCTACACCCGGATACATACCATTGAAGCATCCCGCTCTAGGTCAACATGATCCCAACTGATCACATGGTCAGGATCAGGCTGATACTTTTTCAACCAAAATTCATGGAACACATTATGCATCACACTAAACCGTGGTGGGAATTATAA
Source organism: Viscum album (assembly GCA_963277665.1). Classification (NCBI taxonomy): domain Eukaryota; kingdom Viridiplantae; phylum Streptophyta; class Magnoliopsida; order Santalales; family Viscaceae; genus Viscum; species Viscum album. Next base: position 1,756,876,329 of record OY728153.1, read on the forward strand.
CTAATATTCCACCTCTCAACCCCATTAGAGTATCTCAAAAGGGCAAATATATTAAGATGACATCATTCCATGGTTCCCTAAATGACGATGTTCAACCCTTGGAGAGATCCTCAAGAACACATGACTACTCATCCAGAATTATAACGGTCTTCTGCAATGAGCCACTTCTGATTTCTGATGATAATGAGCCATCTCCATCCACTTCATGGTCCAATAAATCTTCTACATCATTTCCTAGATAATTCTAAGCCTATCAAGTGGGGAATCACCAATTTCAACCAAACAAATTGGATAAGAAAATGACACCCATGTAATGCATCAAAATGAGATGTATGTATTGAGGTATAGTAACTGTTACTATAAGAGAACTCTACTATGTGTAAATTGGTATCCCATTAGCTACCAAAATCCCTTACACAATACGTCAACTTTTATTCCAATGTATGCATCTTCCTTTTGTATTTCCCATCCATTTTTGGATGATACATCATACTCATAGTCAACTGATTCCTAAGGAAATTCTCTAAGGATTTATAGAAATGAGACACGAATCTTTGATATTTTGTTGATACTATGGAAATGGGTATTCCATATCTCTTTAATAAATCTTGAATATATATTTTGGACAGATTCTCCACCATACAAGATTCACGAATGGTGTTGAAATGGGTAAAATTGGTAAGCTGATCCGTTATGACCCACATGGAATCATGCTTCCAAACCATTCTAGGGAGACCTGTAATAAAATCCATCGATATCTTCTCCAATTTCCATACTGGGATAGGTAAATACTACAACATACCTATTAGTCATTAATGTTATTCCTTAAAATATTTATCATGTTAAAAACATTTAAATAAACTCATCCACATTTTATTTCATACCATTCCATGAAAACATAACTTTCAACACCTTACACTTCTTATATATAACTCAATGTATATCCTATCTCGAATGGTGGTAGGCATGATGAAGTTTATCCTGAAAATCTATAGTTACAATTATCTAATATATGAACCACAACACTAAACTCCCATCATGTTTCAAAACCTCAATGGTATCCCCCATTGAGTTTTTAACTCATAGACAAGAATTCGATATTATATGTTTGTGCATGTTTTTACATATTTACCAAATCAGAAATAATGGAAACTAAAATGGAAACCACAACATCGCATCAGTCTTCACATTCAACATTCCTATTGTCTAGGACCAACATCCATTACCACTCATTTGTAGCCACTTTCTCTAACTAATCATATGGATTTGGGCTTAATGCATTAGCCACTGAATTACCTGGTCTTGGTGCATACATCAAGTCAATGTCAATAATCTATACATACTCCAACCATCTCAGTTACCTCAAATTATAATCCCATAGTGAGAAAATGTGCTTCAAGCACAAATTACCTGTAAGAATAATTATTTTCTCACAATATTGAGAATGATACCAATTCTTCAAAGAATGAATGAGTGAAGCTTACTCCAACATGCATCTTGGGGAATTATTCTCATGATCTATCAAATACCATAACCCATAAGTAACAACCTAGTTCCTTGCATGATAGAACATCCCAATCCAGATCCCAACGAATCATAGTACATGACACAACCCTTTCCTGATTCTGGAAAATTCATGATCTGTGCTGATTAAAGATGAACATTAAGATCATAAAAAGACATATGTCATTTCTTAGTCTTTAAAAATTGAAAAACGTTCTTTTTCAATGCTATAATCAGTGATGTTATTCATTAGAAGTAACATAAAACGTTTTGGAAATAACCAGCTAGACTAAGAAAACATTGTATCTCACAGAACTTATTTGTGGTTTCCATGAGGTATTACTTGTATCTTCACCAGATTGATAGAAATAACTTTTTCATAAATTAAATGGTTGATAAATCATACCTATTATATCCAAAATTCAGACATTGAAAATTTGGCATACAAATGATGAACTCTAAATATTTCTAACCGTATCTCTATGTGTTTTTCATGCCCAACCTTTGTCCATGAATACAGTAATATTTCATCCAAAATGTGTAACATCCTATGTAAATAAGTAACACGACATTTTTTATATTTATTAATATTTGTGAACTAAATATGAATTCTAATTTAAAGGGGACTCTATGTTAGATTGTGTACCTGATACACAACAATGAGTTTCTTTGAAGTTTTACATTGCACACTAATAATATAATATTATTATTTTAAATGGTAGTTAACACCTATCCATTTCAATGGAAGTAATAAACTTAAATAACTAAAAAAATGATTATATATGTTTGTTAAATGTTTTTACATTTATCCAATAATTTTTATAGGCTTAAATGTGAATGAATCTAATTTTAAACATAATTCACCTTAAAAAATTGATTTACCGCATTTTAATGGAGAAACATAATTAGATGTAGCTTTGGTCACTTATATATCTTCTATTTGACAAAATAAAATTCTAAATTAGTTTCAAGACATCAAAATTTACTTTGGGTAAATTTTTGGTATTTTGTATGGTAAAGTTCAATTTTTAATGAATAGTGAAAAATACTGTATTTTTATTCAAAATTGACGTTTAATCTAATGTATTTATATTTTTATATAATTATTTTAAATTTGTTTTAAAATGTAATTAGATTATATTTTCACCAATTAATCCAATGTTGATCATTGGAATTAATTTCACGTTCAAATTAGAAATAAACAAGTGTTGATCTTTTGATAGTTATTTTTTTTATGAAAAACGAGTTACTTATTTTGACAACGGGAAATAATTTTAAATTAATTAATGAAAATTATATGTTTTTAATTTGGTAAAGTATTCATCATTTTTGAATTTTTATTATCCAATATAGCTTAGTCTGAGTTTTTTGTATTTTTTTGAAAAACATCAATTTTTGATGAATAGTGAAACCACTTAGTAATAGTTTAAAATATAACATTTTCATTGAAATGAAATTTTAAAACTTTTTTGAATTGAATTTAGAAAATCCAACATGCATGGTTGTTATTAGTAAGTAATGTGTGATTCAATAAGTTGAAAATAATTTTTGGTGAATAGTAACTTTGGACTTTTATTTACTGCGGTTAAAGGTAAATTGGGAAAATCAAGATAAAAAATATATCCTAATAATACCAAATTTCTTTAACCCTTGTCCTAAACTTTTTGGATGAGTCATTTACGACCATGGGAATATTTGGTTCGATTTTGGGCCCCATGGATACACTTAGGACTAATAATGAAACTTTATTTTAATTAACCTAAAGTAAAGGCAAAAATGACAAAAAATATCTTTTAGTAAATTAATTTTTACATGGGGTTATATAAGTGAAATTTTTTAATATAAATATTCATTTTAAATCTAAAACGATTTCCTACATCATGGTATTTGTTTTACAATTTTTAGACATCAAATTAATAAAATTATTTATGACACAAAAATGATCTAGTATTTACCTCATAAATAAATGATTTAAAAAATAAGATTACATATATTAAAATAAAAATAAAAAACCTGTCCAATTATTATAGGATGATTTTTTTTCAATGTAGAGTCATCTTATATTCAACCTTAATGAGTTTTGGACCTTTCGAACCCAAATATCATTATATAATAAAATAATATTTTCACACTTTCTTGAAGATACCCCCCACTTATAAAAAACCCTCACTTCATACTCATTCGTAAAACATATCAAGCACCTTGGATTGTCTGAAACCTGACCAAATAAGCTATCAAGATCCCTATCCTTCTCCTAGAAGACTTACATTTGGCATAAGGAACTTCAAGAAGTCCATTTAGTTCAAACCAAAAGGAGTTACCAAAATTAATGTTAACAATTCCTCTTAACTTTTTTTTCTTTTATTTTACTTATCCAACCCCTAAAAACTTTTTATTCCATTATTTTATAACAACACCAGTATCTCCAATATACTATGATGTTTTTATGATATTTATTTTAACTACACTAACACACCTTCATCTAATGGGTAAAGAACATACTATTTCTGTGGATGGAAAACTAACGCCTCACGAAACGATGATTGTTCGATTATCTCCTACTGCCTCTCATAGTGGTGATTAAGATGGAAATTTATTTATATATGATATAAATTATGTTTATATTTTATTTATGCTTATATATTTTACATTTATATCCTACCTTTATGGTTTCCATAATGGTTAACACAATAATTTAATTTGAGGAAGTGCGGACTACCGCCCCCTCAAAGTGATATGACTCGTTCAAACCATACGTGGGACATATATAGGATGGTGTTATTGAAATTATATATATATATATATAATATTATACGGTAATTATAATATATCTATGTATCATTATGTTTTCATTCAATAAAAATACGAAATATAAATTAAAGTAGCATTCATGCGTGCGTACGACTTACCGACTCCATGAACGATGCATTTCATTTCTTACGACCAAATGTTATGTACTATTATTCATAAATATTTATACAAGATATAAATTATATATATGATATCTAAATCATATATATCATTCTGGATAAAATTAAATTTTGTAAATGTGAACAACTTGTAATTATAAGAAGATCATTTTTGACTCAAGTACCAAATATCGATAAAATGAAGGTTATGAACTTAAAATATTACATGGTGTTTATAACATGGTTATAAGTGATATGAATGGAATAATAAACCAGAAAAAGGTTATTATGAAAGTAGAAATTGACTTTAGTTTTTTATTCAGGAAGAACAAGAAACAAACGAGTCAATTCGTACAAAATGTAAGGGATTTCCTATCTCACTTTTAATTCCGTGATATTTCCATTGTTCGCCACATATTTATTGAATATGGTGTATTGTGTACTGCCATTTGATATATATATATATATATATTCATTATAATAATTATATTCATGGAATTATGAGATTCATTTTGTGGTTATTAACTTTTGTTTATACGACTCGAATGATTACAACATGGTAAGGGTTTTTCATCTCACTTCTTATTCTCGTGAGATTCATACAATATTTGCCACTATTTCCTTTGTGTATCATATAGAATGACCATTATTGGAAACTTTTTGTAATATAAATTCATTAATGGATAGTTACATCTTAATCATATGATCCTTATCTCATGTGGTGTATGTTTTGTAAGTTACCAAATCAGTAAGGGAACTTTTCAGCCTCCTCTTTTTAAAAGACTTATTTTTGTTATGTCTTTTAATTTACATATTCTTATGTTGTGATATCTTCTTATATATCCTTATTACTATAAATTTTGTGTCCAAATGATTATCAACCTTTTCCTCTCTCGTCAAATTAGTTCCTGAATTTTAATATGACGTCGTTAAGATGTCATATTTCTGTAAGAGAACTTCTTACCCCAATTTCAATACATTGTGTTAAACTTCTACCTATGGATTATGTCGTGCTATGAATATGTGTGAATAACCACTGATTGTTTCACACTTAATATCCACTTATATTGAGTGTATTTATATTTTTCACACAATATTATGTAATTTATTTATCCTTAATATAAGGATACAGTTTTTATATGGGATTTCGTCTCAATTTACATTCCATTGAGTCTTTGTTGTTGTTAGGAACTAATTCACTTTTATATGGTGTATATACTGTAATTTGTAATATTTTATCATGATTCCATTTACTCTCATGGTATTATAATGTTCTGATTCGATGTTATTCCTCAATTATTTGTATTCAAGAGTCTCTCATTTTGTTAAATACTATTTAACTAAAATATAATTTTAAATATTTTAAATATTTATTCTCCTAAATATTTATCATCAATTTCCATGTTTTGAAAATGGTTTTAAGAGTTTATAAAGACAATAATGTTTTCAAATTATAATTTATTTAAAATCATAAATTCGGTATGGGACACTTTGATTCAAAAATATATTTATTAAATATTTTAAATGGTTTTGAAAATGATTTGATAATGCATTATTTATTTCAATATCTTGATTTGATGTATTGTGATTGGTATGTGGAAAATTTATATTTCCATTATGATTGTGTTATTTGTCATGAATATGTTATGGTAATTGGGCATTGTTTACGTATACGGGTGGTTCTATGATAAACCTAGGGTGGGTGGTCCCAAGATAGCTCCACAATGAATTCGGTAATGTGACGGAGGTAAACATTAATGTTTATACACAGAGATTTAGGGAATATTCTGTGATGGGTATTACATATGTGACTCCCTATGTATCTGTGATTGACACAATGTATGTGTGTTATGAATTACATAAGTTACCTTTATGATTTATGATTTCTGTGTGTTAGTCATACATATTATGATTTTATAAGGTATGTTATGATTAAAAATTACGGTTTCATTGATTTGTATTTAATGATGGGATAATGTTTTCCTTTATTATTTTATAACCCTTACTGAGATTTTTATGTCCATCCCATGTTTTTGAAATTTTTTCCCTATGACTTAAAGATGAATAGGTTCAAGGATGGGATCACAGAAAAGTCGTGCTATCTAAAACCTCGACCTAGGCATGTTTATTTTTAAGAGTTTTTATTTAATGAAAAAAATAGATACTGATTAGTAGTGTGTATATGTAATTTTCAAGTTGATATGTAATAATTATGGCCAAATTCTCGAAAACACCAAACTTGAAAATATCCTCAATGTAAATTATTCATTTAATTTTGGATTATGTAATGTTAATGGATATTTCCTTATACATAGAACCAAAAAAATCCATCTATCTTTGAGACATCTATTTATTAAATTCCATAAATCCACTAGTGCATTCATCAGATAGAAAAGCCTAACAACATATTCATAGTGGCCATATCTGCTTCTGAATGATGTCATTAGAATATCATTCTTTCAAAAATGAAATTGATGATATCCTAATCGCATGTAAATTTTATAGAACCACTAAGCTCCCCTCAATTGATCAAAAAAAAATCATCAACACATGGAAGTGGGTATTCATTCTTGATAGTTACTTGGTTAAGTTTACTATAATCCACCCACATCTAATGAATTACATCTACTTTATTCATGAACAAGACTTGTGTTACCCACAAAGATGTACTCGGCCGAATTAACCCTTTACATTCCACCTCCTCTAAATACAGATTCAATTCCCTAAATTTTTTTGGTGCTATCCTATAATAGAAAAGGCAAATATGACAGGTCCCTAAGAGAAGATCAATCATAAAATCCGCACCCCTTAAAGTTGGTAACCCTGTTATTTTTTTGGAAAAACATCTAGAAAATTTTCAACAAATGCTAGAAAAATGATACCCTTGATCTCCTCCATCGATTCTCAAGTCAACGCTACCAACTGGTATGATATCGTTCCCACTGCTGGTGCCAAAAAACCTCATTTCACAAGTATTTACAACTCTTTATCCTTTGAAAAGATGATGGACGATGTCCTCAATTGTAAAATGCATCATTATGATATAACAACTGAGGTGAGATTTGAATGATGTCAACAAATACCTATATAGATTTACCTAACATACATCCATATCCACCACTAAGAAGTCCCATATCATCTCAACTCCAACACCGGTTATAGAATATGCTATACCCACAATGGCTCGATTTCTCTTTCAACAATAGGGGTTTTATGTTTAAACACTAAAGGAATTATCTCATGTTTTGAAAATTGAAAATCAAGAGCATGAGCAGCAATGAAGTAATGTGATGAACCAGTATAAAATGAAAATTTTATAAGGGTATAATTAAATAGAATCATACCTCCCCGCATTGATGGTCTATCATGATAATCTACAATCATCTGTATAGCTTCATATAACTGATCCATATATTCAATCTTCTCCTTTTTTTCCTACTGAGATTGTCCAAGATAAAGAGACATGGCGTTCTTAGAATCAAAATGAATAGCTCTTTTCAGATGATGAGTCTGATTCTGCTTTCCTCATCCTATCAAAGCCTATGATGCTTACGACACCTTAGAATGGTCTAAGGCACCTGAACATAGCGCACTATGGCTATAGTGCTAATGATTCCCGGTATTCTACCAGTTATGGAATGCCCTTGGTTGTTACATACACTCTCTCTCCACGTGGTCCAGAGAAACACATTGAAAATAGCCTTCTTTTCTCTTGGCTCATGGAGGAAGTTCTGGAAACACCCCATGATTTCCTAGTACATTATCTCATTAAAGTAATTCAATAGCTTGCACTACACGCAACACCGAGTTCGAGCGCACCACAACTTACCACACTAACCGTTCAAAAAGAGGTTATGAAAAGTATTAATTGAATTTTTAATCTTATATACTCTATATAATTTTAACATCCATATTATGTGTTTATTAGATATTATATAAGAACAAATTCATTTTTTCAGATAAAAGAAGGATTTTTCAAAAAATGCAATTTTACAGCCTTTTAATGGAGATCCATTTTTAAAACCAATATTTAACACTTTTTTATATTCAATTTAATGAAATTAAATTTTTCTTTAGAATCATGACATAAAAATTAAGTTTAGATAAATTTATGGAACTTTTCTAATAACATTCATATTTTGATGAATAGTGAAAAATACTATATTTTAATTGAAAAACAACTTTTTTAATCAAAACTATTTATAGTGTTAAATTATGCATTTGAAGGGTTTGGAAGTATAATTAGATTATATTTTTTTCATTTAATACAATTGAGGTCATTATAAAAAATTTCACATTTAAATTTTACATAAACACATGTCAATCTTTTGATAGTTTTTACTCTTTAAAAACCCGCTTTTTGGTTTTGGTAATTGGAATAAATTTTACATTAATAAATGAAAATTATATGGTTTGAATATGGTAAAATAGGCTTTATTTTTTAATTCGGAATATCAAAATTATCTTAGTGTAAAGTTTTTGTATTTTTCTGAAAACATTCTATTTTTGATGAATAGTGAAAAACAATGCGTAATTATATAAAAACAAATTTTTATTTATTTAATAATTTATTTTAATTCATTTAATTCTATGTCAAAATAGATACATAATACCTATATATATTCAAATTAATTAATTGGAGTCATTTTATAATAATTATATATATATAAATTTTTATCGAACATTTTTCCGTCTTTTACCCATCTTCTATGAATATTTACAAAATTGTATAAAACATTATTTTACTACTTCTATGAGTTGAAATTAAAAAATTCAAGAGAAAAGATCAAAATTAGTAAGTAAAACTTTGTTAAGTAAGATGAAAATCATTTTTGGTGAATAGTAACTTTTGACTTTTATTTACAACGGTTAAAAGATAAGGTTAATATGATGACCTAAACCGGTATAAAATATATTAGTTGAAATATTTGTGACCCATCCCCACCATATATTTTAAATAATTCATTTTTGAGCAATTAGAAACTGAAAATAATTTTATTATAAAATAATATCTCAAGTTTTTCCTAAAGTGGCCCTCACCTCTCTTATAAAAGGAAACTTCCCATTCTCTTAATTTCACACCTACAAAGTCTTTTGGCTCAGCCAACCGCAGATAAAATATCCTCCCATATTTCATAACTTCATCTTAGAGCCCTTCCATTGGTTAGAAAGCCAACCTAATGAGCCCTTTGGATCTAATCAAAAGAAATAACCCGAAGAAGAGGTAAATATTTCATTATCTCTTTCAAGTTATTTTCTTCTTCCACATCCTCTTTCTTTGTTGTTTCTACTCTAAAATAATAACTCCAATATATTCTATATATTGTGACGTTATTATAAAAATGGTAAACCATATTCATTATTATATCCATCCTATAAATGATAAAGCCACCATATGTGCATACATACGGATTACCGTCTCCATGTCGTCGTGTAGTTTGTTATTCAAACACTTAATTATTTTGATGGGTATAATAATGAGTTTAACTGATGTAAATAATAAATATAACATGTTAATGATTCTTTATATATGATATACCATCCAATAACATATGACTTCACCATAAATATAATAGTATTTTCAACCATGCGTACATACGGATTACCGTCTCCACGACACGATGAGATTCATTTCCGCATTCACCATTAAATGATGATTATAAAATATATATCATTAATAAGTATTTAATATATGACATAATAATTCTACTAGATATATATATATATATATGTACTTAAATATATCTTATTCACTTAGTTCCATTCAATACGATATGAAAATGGAAATAGCATTTATGCGTACGTACAACCAACCGTATCCATAAACGGTGTTTTCCATTTCATATATATGTCTATTATATATATTTACATTCAAAATATATATGATATATAAATCATGTTTTATATTCTGGAAGTATTTAAATCATGATCTAAGTGATACAATCAAGAGTACCAAGTTAAAACACGTAAGATTAAGAAAGTGATTATTACCCAAAATGATAATTTAACATGGAAATTATTATTAAATGGGTAGTATAAATTTTTAAATGAATGATGTATGATTTCATAAATACTAATATGGTTCTTCTATAATTTAGTAACATACTAAAGTCTTTATATATGGGGTTAAATGTACCCTTTACTAAAGGAATGTGCAAGGTAAGGGTTAATTTCACAATCTCATTATTATCTGAGGTTATTTTAACGTAATTATCTTCTGGGACATATTTATTATCCTTGTCCATATTTAATTAAATAGTTTTAAAAGGGATTAATTTAAGTGATTTTTTTACTAAAACATAATTTCAATTGTTGTAAATAGTTATTCTTTTAAATCATTCTCATTAATGTCCATGTTTTCAAAAATAATTTTTAAGGATTTATTTTTACGGAAATGAGTGTTTTTAAAAATGTTAATTCCATTCAATAGTATCAAAGTGGTATGGGAAACATTGGTTAAAAAATTTACTTTAAATTTATTCCATTCTAAATTGTGTGACTTTAAATGGTTTTTAGGAAAAATGGATATTTCACTCAAAGAGTTTTGCAAATCATTTTCATATATGTCAACATCCTTTGATGGGTTTTAACATGTTTTATGTTGATTTATTATGATACAAATCATCCATATTTTATTGAAGGTGTTATGATATGTTTGACTATGGATGTGTTATTTTTATACCATTCATGGTTTAAGGATAAAGTATTGGCATTTCATATACTAGTTTTAATATGAATGTTTATGTTATGCTTAAACCATTTCATATAAGGAATGCATTGGACTAAGTAAGTGACTGGTGGAGCTTCTTATATCTCCTCGATGCATCGGTAGGTGTCATGATACAAACTAGTGTGTTGGCATAAGGCCTTGAAAAATATTATTTGTAGTCTTCGCACAAAGCCTTGACTATGTGGTTATAAAGTATGGCACTATTCAATCCATCATTATGAAAGTGAATGTTGATATTTAATGTGATTATTCGACTCGTAGAATATCCATGCGAATAAGAAAATGAAATTATTTGATTTTATCTTTTCCATATTATGCGGATGTTTATATTTAAAAGGATTTTGTTTTAGTCTAATACATTTCCTTAATGTTTATGCTTATTTATGAAATTTTACTCTATATTATTATCATTACTGAGCATCTGAGCTCACTGCTTCATATGTTTTATCTTTCCCCGTATATGAAAGAAGCGTTTTATGATTTATAAATATGGATAATCTAACTGATTAATTGAATTCTAAAATGATCATTTATTTTATGTTTTATTTTCTAATGTGTAATGGAATGTTCATGTATGTAATATATTTTCCAATACTGCTAAACTGATTAGTCATTCGGGACTTGATTCCTTGTAATCATGAAAATGTATTAAAATAATGCACCAACTCCAATAACTAGTCTTGGGGGCGTTATAGTTGGTATCATAGAATATTTAAGAATAACCTTGGAAACTAGATTTAGAAAAACTCTAATTAAAGAACAAAACCCTAAGATAGACATTAAAGATTAGCACAAAATAACATCCAATAATTTTGGTACTGTAGAGATTTTGTGAGTTTTCCAAGAAATACATCAATGTTTGGATACGAGTAGGTAGAGGAAGCTCTAGAACAGATTTACCTAGGGGTAAAACCTGACAACACTTCATTGAGCTAGACTCGAACGGGAACTGGTGCATGACAACAGGCCTTGCTACACTCTTGGTTATGACACACCAAGGGGATATGCTTAGGAAAATTCTAGTTTTCTTTACAAACAACTATAAAGGGTTTATGTGTATATACCTCATCAATGAAAACATTTTTATGATTATGGATTAAATCCATGAACTTTTCAATTTATGATAACTATTTTACAAGCTTTGAATTAAGCTTTGTGATTCATAAACTAACCTAGTGTAAGCCATTGTTTAGAAATGGCACCCATTAGATGGAATGAAACCTCCAACAGTACAAATGATCAAATGAGTTAGAAGAATCATATCTTTCATGGTGTTAAGACAAAATTTATAAATTCAATAGTCTCCCATGTATTATCATCATATGATGAAATAGTATCATTTGTTAATAAGATCATTAAAAAATTTTCTAAGTCTTATGGCTTTGAATGGATGCTAGAGAAGAAAAATATGGTAGAGAGAGAAATGTATAAATTGAATAAGGGAAAGAATAATTATCCTATATATGATAACTGTGGAAGGAATCACCTTGGTAAATTCTTGAAGGGAATGGGAGTTTGTTATATGTGTGGAGAAAAATGAAACCATGTACATGATTTCAAGGGTGAGAAAAAGGTTTCAAATGTACAATGCTTCATCTGTAAGGAGTTGAGCCACTACGCGAATCACTGTCCATATCATCAGAGTACACCCCAGATGATGCTATTGGATAATAATCATGTTATGATACTACTGAAGATGAAAAGTAATGATTAAGTGTTCTTATTTTTTTTTATTAAAGTATTGTGTAATTTGAGTATTGTATTAATGATTTATATGTTATAAGAATTATAGAGTATATAAGGATTGTTCTGCAATACTATTTCATTAAGGACATGAGATTAGTGAAACAAAGAAAAGTGACTCAATGGAAGGTTAAAATTCTTTTAAAGAACATGTTTGAAGGAAATAAAAAACATTAATATGGTTCTGATACCGAGGTATTGATTTTTGAATAATAGATGATTTATTTGGATAAATTATATTGGATATTATTGAAATCCTTGGAACTATTTAATGGTTTTTTTATTCCATCATTGATGGAGTTTACAATATTTTTAGATATAAAGAGTATATCTAGTATTCTATAAGGAATAAGGGAGAATGAATTTAATCAATATAGTTATATGACAATTTAGGGTGTTACCGTGTTTTTAAAGAATACATGATGAAGGTATTCACATGTTATTATGTGGAAAAATGATCTTCATTTTGATTTCCTTCCTTATAAATTTTAGTTGTGAGTTTGGATAGAAGTATTTTGGATAAGTCTAAAGGTTGGAATTGATTACGTTTGAAATTGGTTACTATTTTTAGGTCAAATCATTTCCTGAGATTATTTTTGGATTGTCATAAAATGGACAAACCAGAGGTCAGACGACACCCTATCGCATCGGGCAAGGCCATGAAACTTAAACACGTAACCGAAGGGTGACAAGGGCACATCAGCTACCACTAGCCTACGTGATGTCCTAATTTTTATAATATAGTTTTTTTAAATAGTTTGACTAATGAATTATAAATTTATTATTTTTTGAACCCTATACTGTTTGGATAAAAAGAATATTTCAGAATTTTATTATCTTTTAGAGTGAAAGATGAGTGTGTGGTTGAAATTAGTTGAAGTATGAAACTCTACTTGTCAAGTATATATATATATATTTCCTTTTATTATATGAATAAATTAATTCTTATAATTTAGGGAAAGGATATTAAAACCAAAAATGTGTTACTGTAATACCATATGTTTTGTTAAACCGGTGATATTTTACATCATCTTAGATTGATGACTTTGAGGCCCTCAATTTCACACATGATTGTGATTTATGATTTAAATCACTCCCTATAAATATTTACATATTTCCTATAATTATGTGTCCTTAATTTTCACCAATGTTTTCCTAATAGAGATCATAATTTGGTGGTGACTTTTTCATTTCCCTTTCCCTCTTATTAAGAATAAATTTTTTTAACTCAATTTCCGATCTGGGTTTTCCTAAAAGGTAGTTTTCTAATTTTAAACATTTATATTTGAAGTAAAATTTTAAATTATGAGGACTCAATTTATTGAAGTAGGGGATAATGTAACACCCTAATATTTCATAGTACTTTATCTCATTAAAGTAATTCAATAGCATGCACTACACGCAACACTGAGTTTGAGCGCATCATAACTTACCACAATAACCATTCAGAATGATGTTATGAATAGTATTAACTTCATTTTGAATCTTATATACTCTATATAATTTTAACATCCATATTATTTGTTTGTTAGACATAATATCAGAACAAATTCATTTTATTAAAAAAATAAGTATTTTTAAAAAATGAAATTTTACCGCTTTTTAATTGAGAACCTTTTTAAAACCAATATTTTACACTTTTATATATTAAATTTAATTAAATTATATTTATATTTAGGAGTGGAAAATAAAAATTTATTTTAGATAAATTTTTGGTACTTTTCTGGTAATTTCATATTTTGATGAATAATGAAAAATACTATGTTTTAATTGAAAATTACTTTTTTTAATCAAATTAATTTATTGTGATAAATTATGAATTTGAATATTTTGTAAGTATAATTTGATTATATTCTTATCATTTAATACAATGTAGGTCATTATAGATAATTTCACATTTATATTTGACATAAACACATGTCAAAAATTTTATAGTTTTTAGTTTTTTAAATCCCACTTTTTGGGTTTGACAACAAGAATTAATTTTACATTAATAAATGAAACTTCTATGTTTTTGATATAGTAAAATATACTTCATTTTTGAATATAGAATATTAAAATTATCTTGAGGTAAATTTTTGGTATTTTTTCTGAAAACTTTCAATTTTTGATGTATTGTGAAAAATCTACGTTATTATATAAAACCAACTTTTTATTTAAATTATTAGTAATTTTAATTTAATTTATTTTAGATTAAAATAGATACACAATACCTATATATTTTCAATGTAATTCATTAGTGTCATTTTATAATAAGTTAATATATATAAATATTTATTGATCATTTTACCGTCCTTTACCCACCTTCTAGGAGCATTTAAAAATTTGTATAAAACTTTATTTTACTACATCAATGAGTAGAGTTCCAAAAATATGAGAGACCCAATCTATATCAATAAGTAATTTTTTTTAGTAAGAAGAAAATATTTTTTTAGCGAATAGTACCGTTTTACTTTTATTTACCACTATTTAAAGTAAATAGGGTAAAAAATAGTAAAAATGATATCATAATTACCCGAACACATATAATAATTCTATTGGATAAGTATAATTAGACCAAAAACAACATTTTGAATCAAATTTGACCCTCTTTGGTCCACATGGATTAGATTAGGACATTTATTATTATTTTATTTAAAGAAGAGTTAAAAGAGTTAAATTCAATGTTTAATAACTAAACCATTTTTAATATAGGGATATACATAATATAAATTATATTCTAAATTTTAATTAGAAATTGAAAATAAATTTAATACATAATTATATTTTGTTTATAATTTTTATACATTATATAATTTAATTTATTTATGAGACAATGATGATGTAATAATTATCTTAATAATGAAATATTAAACTAATTAATATTTAAAAAATCCAAATAAATGTAATTTGAAACTTATGATGAAATCCACTAATTTTCAATGTTAATATGACATGTTATGATTGAACATATGAATTTATTTTGAACCAATAAAGTTTTTATGACTTTAACAAAAATCTTTTATTAAATAATGTCAAAATTGACATAATTGAGTTTTTAAAACAAAAACTATATTATTGGTTTATATAATAATCCTAAAAATCTAAGGATCGACCAAATGGAATTAATAATATTATATATTTCATTAATTAACCTATTGGGGATCTCTTGGAAGTTTATAGTAAGTTTATTAACCATATAATATAAAAATAGAAAGAGACATTATAAATGAATAACTATTTAACTAAGAGTTAAATCTAATAGATAAGATTAATATGATGACCCAAACCTTTCTAAATCCTATTATTCGAGAGTTTTTCGACCCATCCACACATTATCCTTTAAATAATTCTATTTGAAGCCATTAGAAACCGACAAAGATTTTATTATAAAATAATATTTCAAGCTTTTCCTAAAGTGACCCTCACCTCTCTTATAAAAGGGAACTTACCCTTCTCTTCATTTCACACCTACAAAGCCTTTTGGCTTAGCTAAACCCTGCCCAAATATCCTCCCAACTTTTATTACTTCATTCTGGAGGCCTTCCATTGGTCATAATTCCAACCTATGGAACCTTTTTGATCAAACCAAAAGGAAGAACCCGAAGAGGAGGTAAATACTTCGTCACCTCTTTCAAGTTCTTTTCTTCTTCCACTTTTTCCTTCAATATTGTTTCCATTATAAAATAATAACTCCAGTATATTATATATACTATGATGTTATTATAAAAATGGTTCAACCATATTCATTATTCAATCCATCCTATAAAAGACCAAGTCACCATACGTTCATACGTACGGATTACCGTCTCCACGTCGTGGTGCTTTGTGTTATTCAAACAATTCATTTTTTGGATCGGTATAATAATGAGTATAACTAATATAAAAAATAATAATTTTTTTAATGATTCTATATATATCATATACCATAAAATTACATAATATTTCACCATCAATACAATAATATTGTCGCTCATGAGTACATATGGATTACAGTATCCATGACACGATGAGTTTCATTTCCACGTTCACCATTCATCGATGATTATAAAATATATATCATTAATAAGTATGTAATATAGGACATAATAATTCTAATGAATATATATATATATATACTAACATATATCTTATTCACTTAATTCCTTTTAATACAATTTGAAAATGGAAACAACATTTACGCGTTTGTATAGCCTACTATCTCCATAAACAGTGTTTTCCATTTCATATATACATATATTATACATATTTATATTCTAAATATATATGATATATAAATCATGTTTTATATTCTGGAATTATTTAAATCATTATCTATCTGTTACAATCAAGAGATACAAGTTAAAACACGTACGATTAAGAAAGTGATTATTACACAAAATGTTGATTTAATATTAAAATTATTATTAAATGGGTTGTATAAAGTCATAAATGAATCATGTATAAAATCATCAATGTTAATATGGTTCTGGTGTAATTTTATAACATACTATAGTCTTTATACAGGAGGTCAAATGAACCCTCAACTAAATGAATGTGCAAGGAAAGTGTTAATTTCCCAACCCCTTTACGTTCCGAGGTAGATTTTATGTAAGTATCTTCTGGGACATATTTATTAACCTTGTCCATGATTCATGAAATATATTTGAAAGGGATTAATTTATGGGAGGTTTTTACTAAAACATTATTATAAATGTTTTAAATATATATTCTTGTAAATCATTTTTGTTAATGTCTATGTTTTCAAAAATGGTTTTTAAGGATTTATTTATATGGACATGAATGTTTTTAAAAATGTTAATTCGTTTCAATAGTTTTAATGTGGTATGGTGCACTTGGAATCATAAATGTCTATAAATGTATTCATTTTTAAATTTTCTGACTTTTTATGGTTTTCATGAAAAAGGAATATTTATCTCAAAGAGTTTTAAAAATCATTTTAATTTATGTCAACATCCATTGATGGATTTTAAACAT
Organism: Viscum album; assembly: GCA_963277665.1. Lineage (NCBI taxonomy): Eukaryota > Viridiplantae > Streptophyta > Magnoliopsida > Santalales > Viscaceae > Viscum > Viscum album. The sequence continues at coordinate 1,756,894,170 of OY728153.1, forward strand.
GAATGATGCTGATTTATTATTATAAAAATATTCCATACTGTATTGAATGTTTTGTGATATGTTTGAATGTGGACGGGTTATTTTTATACCATTCATGGTTTATGGATAATTTATTAACATTTCAAATGCTATTTTTTGTACAAATATTTAGGTTATGTTTGAACTTTTTCATATGAGGAATTCATTTGACTTACTAAGTGATGGGTGGAGCCTGAAATTGCTCCTCGATGCATCAGAAAGTATCATGAGAAAAACTAGTGTCTTGGAATAAGACCTTGACAAAATATTATTTGTAGTCTTGGCATAAGTCCTTTATTAGGTGGCTATGAAGTCTGGCATTATGCTTTCCATCATTAAGAAAGGGGCTATTGATATTGCATGTGATTATTCGACTAGTAGAATATCAATGTGAATAAGTAAATGGAATCATTTGATTTTATCTTTTCCATATTAGGCTGATGATTATGTTTAAATGGATTTTGTTTTAGTCTAATACATTTCCTTAAATGTTTATGATTATTTATGAAGGATTCTGGTATATTGTTACCCTTAATGAGCATCTGAGTTCACCCCTTTATATTTTTTATTTTATCTAAGATTTGATGTGGTATTTTATGATTGATAAGCAGGGTAAAGCTATGGGATTAATGGCATTCTCAAAGGTTCATTTATGTTGTGTTTTATTTTCTAATGTGTAATGGACTGTTCATGAATGCAATGTATTTTCCAAGACTGCTAAACTGATCAGTCTTTCGGGACATGATTCCTTGTCATCATGCCAATGTATTAATATAATGCATCGACTCCCATTACTGGGGTAGGGGTGTTACAGTTTCACTGATCCAGCCATCATATTTTGATTCCTAATTCTTCCTTGGAAATAGGTTTCCCTCTTCCTCTTTCTCTGATAATTAGAGTTCCCACTACTTCGCATAGATATCATCATACATCTTCCTCCCATAGATCATGATATATTTCATTCTTCCATTGTCTATCTATTCACTATCTCTATATAATCTATAATATAGAGTACAGTAATATTCTATCAAATCACATTCCTTATCCATGATTCAAAGATGTGTTCCTTCAAGGATGCACTAGACACAAAATCTAGTGAAATGATGAATAAATGCATGAATTTTTCCAAATATTATACGGAAAAGAAATTATCTTCCTTCAGGATGAAAAATTGTGGCATTATCTAGATCTTGATAGTGTGAGGATACAATTATTTGTTAAAAAATTACTCAAAATCCTCCCAAATAATATTATAATCTAGTTTAGTATGCAATGCCAAATCCCACCACTGTCACGTGATATCCTTGAGCATATATGTCATAATCATAACATTCAGATATGATGTCATGCTAATGAAATCAATGATACAATTAATCCTATGCAGCCACACCTCTTCCTTTTCCTGTTCAAAATCACTTAAAAAGATGGGTGTATTTTTCTTCATGAACTGGATGGAATGATCCACATGCCTTGTATGGAATGAAAAAATTTCAACTCCAAGATCATGAAAATGAAGAGCACTTGTTAGGAAAGGACTGAACATGTTGATACCATTTGTAAGGACCCACTTATTCTTATTGTATTTATAATACAATGAATCTTTACTAGTTATTAAGAGACATCCCCATGATTCCACTGAATTGAAATAAATTCCAAAGGGTTTGAAATACATGTTGGGGGTGATTTTTCCTTTATGAAATACAACTATAAACCAACATCAATAACAAAACAAACACATGATAATGCATGAACTAAGAAAGAAATATCAAAAAATTATTTTATAATCAAAACCAAACCAAATGTACCACAAGAGAAAACAAAGAAACTATCAAAGAAAACTCTGGATGATAAATACATGAACTCCAATGAAACCAAATGACTTCATTCTCCACAAGATCTAAGCTCTAACATCACCAAACAACCCATATATCATGAGGTGGTGCTAAATATGTGTGATACTCTACCTTTTCCCATGTCCTGGATGATAGTATCTGCAAAAGCACTAATGTACCAAAGCATGGGTGAGTATAAAAAAATAGTCTTTCCCCAATGAATTCCCTACTCACGAAACTAGGATATAATGGTTAGAAACAATTTTGTAAAACATTATATATAAAAAAAATTCCCAAAAATGTTTATAACTATATATAAACAAGTCACTGACCCATTTAAAACCTGATGTACAAAAGTGATATTTTCATCTAATTTCTAGCAGGTAAAATTCCCATAAAAACAACTAAACATGGCTTTAAAACCGTTTCCCATTAATGTTTTTGATAACCCATTCCATTCCCCTTAACCACACACAAAACCATCCATGAAACCCAAAACTCCCTATACTCTCGAGCAGTGAGTTATCCTTCCACTAAGCCTTCACTTAGTGGACCACATTAATAGGGGTACTTCTTACACATATCTATCAAAACCTTTTCATGGGGGTCCTTCATTCCCTTATCAATCCCAATACATATGAACACAAACAATAACCCATTTCAAATCCATGCGAGTTCAATTAATTCAATAAAAATGTTCCTTTATTGAAAATCATGCAACAATACAACTCCAACAAACAATTTCATTAAAAAATCTACTATTTATTGAAAAAATTAACTTCTATCACATGTTATAATATTAAATAAAATACACATTCAAAAATCATCATTTTAAAATCAATAACCTTGCATATTATTTAAGAACACTGATTTTCCAAATTTCCGCAATTCATCAAATCGTCACATAATAGATTTTCTAGATATTATGAAATATACAATTCATAATAACTTCAACATAATATGTACAATTTTAAATAATTACATTCATTTATATAAAGAGGATTCTATAGTGATTCCACCTACCTCAACTATTTAGATGAATATTGAAAATGGACGAAGAACGCTCATGAAACCGGCTCAGTTCTCATTAAAACCACCTTAGATATCTTCTCTAACCAACAAAAAAACCAATTAATATCATATTAGGAATATAAAATCATAGATATACCCATAATGGGAGTAGATATGAGAATCCGTGAAGAGAGAAGAAGTCAGTCTAAGGTAACGTGAAAAGAACAATGAAGAACATCACTTACCATAAATATTAGGCTTGAAAACACAAAGGGATGGATCCACATTGTTTCCAAATATATTTGGAGTGGTTATCCAACCATAAATAGAGAATAATCCCATGTAAGGGATATTAAAGTGAAAAAATATTGAGTTAGAGGAAAAACAAGTGAGATACTATTTTTTAAGGATCTAAATTTTACTCTGCGCATGGTTAGTTCGCACAGTTAGGAAAACTGTGTGCAAACATTAAATTAGCTACTACCTTAAGGAAACCCTCTGTTGGCCTCATTTCATGGTCTCCCTAACCATGGGCACACCGTACTGATGCTACTACCTCAAAACTAATATTGGGCATAGTTGTTTCTAGTATTTCTACAAGGTAAGAAAAACAGTGTGAAAACTATGCACATCACCTTTTCTCCAAAAAAAAATGAGTCCAAATTTAACCCAACTCTTACACCCATAAAAATTCCACTTTATAAACATTAAAATCACATGGTAAGTGTTATATAAAAAAACAAAGGTGTAATTAATTTTATCATAAGATTCACTATATATTTAAAACACTCAAGAAACATCTATCCAAGAAGAATAAAATCTAGTGGTTGATAACATAAAATGAATTAGTATTTCTTACATGTTGAATTCTAGGATAGATGATGAAAATAAACCCATAAAAGAAAGTAAATATCACATGACTGACAATATTTCATGAAATGGTGTTTATCCTGAAGGAGGGTAGAGGGATACATATTGATTTTGATGAAGTTAATGACCAAGATACACATGATTTGGTACTATGATAGATTCCATAGGTATCTATGACATAAGTCAATCATAAAACAAATATACTATTTTGGACAAACATAAAGTTAAGTGAACAAAAAATTTATGGGTTTCTAGTCACTGGTGATGGAGAAATAATTATTGGTACAAAAATTGAACTTATCTATTATAAATAGATAGTAGAGAAAACTTAATATACAATAATGGATGAATCCATAACATCTTGGATGGATTTCATATATCAGAACTAAGTTTGGGTTCTATTTTATCCATAAATTATATAAATATTATTGGATGAAAATGTATATTAAAGATAAAATGAGACATAAATGGCAAGTAAATAACTAAAAAGAATGACTATTATCTAAATAGTGTAAAAAATGGAGATGATTTGACTAAATGAATCATTTTCTCTATTTTAAATATTAATAACCATCGAAAGTATACTTTTTATAACATATTACCATTAATATGAAGTTTGACTGTTGGATATAAAAATATCTGTCAACAATAGAGATCATTAGAAATTTGTCTATATGTCCTAAACGGTAGGGTTTCTAACTACAGGTTATTTTAAAAAAATATATATATTTCACAGAAAAAATTATTATTTGAAGAAAGAATCTAGGTAATAGAGCATTTGGTTCAATGAAGCTATAAAAAACATGGTTTCATTAAGAATGTATTTTATCATTGTGTTTACAAGTTGTTTAGTGGGAGGTCATATGTTATCTGGATAGTTTATGTTGATGATATATTACTTACCAGAAATGAAAATGGGGTCTCCCAATTAGTTATGGGCTGATAATAAAATTAATCATCTTTGAAATAATTAGGTGAAGAAACCTAAAATATACTATCGATTGGTATACATTATTCAATGTAAATTTATCCTCTGAAAAAATAGAAAAATGAGAGAATGAGTAATATCTCATATGATTCAGTGATAGTATCATTCATTCAGTTCATATTCTACAATAGGGATAATGTTTTATATTTATTGAGCATGGTAAGAAGATATATAGAAAATCAAAATGAATAGAATTTGTCGTTTGATAATTATATCATTATGTATCACTCAATAATTTCAAAAAAAATTTGGGTGTATGGAGGAGAAGAATAGATACTCATCAGGTTTTATACTAATTTTATTTTCAAATAAATCATAATCATATGATATCATAGTTAGGAAGTTCCCTTAGACGCAATGGAGGATTTGTGGGATGGATGAGTTCAAATGAGATAGTTTTCTCTAATTCATATCACACTCATAGTATATATCCACTTATAATTCAACACATAATATGTTTGGATACATAGATGTATATAGTATCTAATCATGGTACCAAGTATTAAATTCCTAATTACATTATATTATAATAATACTACATTTTTTATTCGCATAATGTAGAAATGGTAACACCAATAAGAAAATAAGATACATTGAATGTATTACCTCTTATGGGACACTATCAAAGGGATGAAATTTTTCCATGTATATTTCTCAAGTAATAAAATATTTTGGACCCATGGACTAAAGGATTATATCAATAAAATCTTGAGTATAAGGTGAGATTTTAAAGACTAATGGTTTTTAGTTGTTGGCACTAGTATAATAGGGAGTTTGTAGGATTTGGTTCCCTAGAACCAGATTCTTTGTACTTTATTATTGACTATATTGTTTTTTAATATTATTAAGCTCATTACCAAATCATTATTATTCTTCTCCATGAAATAGTATGTGACAATTTCTTACGAGTATGTATTAACCAAAATTGATATAACTATTCCCCTTAATGATGAGCATATAAAAGCACAGTTGGAGTATTCCTTAGTATATGTTATGTTGACTAATAATATCATTTGAGGGCCAAAAAAGATATATATTATCATGGTTTTGGGATAATATGAATTTTATGAATCTTCTCAATGTGTACAAACATAGTAATTTTATATGTAGGAGGCAATGGGGACATGATCAACTAGTATAAAATTCATACTAATCTATGTAATTGGATGTTTTTATGTGAGTATTGATCCATAAAATTTATTATTATTTTTAATGTATATTATTATTTACATGAAATTATATATTTATGAAACAATGAAATTTATTTATTGTGGTGAAATATGATGCATTAAGTGTGACATGATTAATATTTAATTAATGGATAATGAGAGAAAGCATTTATCCATAATTTTCTTTAATGAAAGTTGATATCTCAGACACATTAATAGAAATTAAATAGACGAACTAAATCAATGACCATGGTGTTTTGTGGGAATGTTCATTTTCAAATACACCAAGATAATTACTTTGAGTACATAGGTTGATGACACCAGAATAGAACCTGATTTGTTAGAGTTATCTTGATTAGAGGATTATATTACATAGTAAGTGCCCATATAAGTTTTTATTTCATTATGAAGTTAACTTTAATATTTATGGTTTCATTGGGGTGTTTTCATCTTTAAACCTTTAACTTTGGGTAGCTTTTCCTAATGCATCTAAGAAAGAGGCCAAAATTGTCAAACACTAAGTGTATCTAGAATGTCAGCTAAATATGAACTTTTATTTATTTTTAATGTATTTAATAAATATTATTCAAATACATGGTCAAATAATTATGAACATAAGTTTGATTATGTATAACCCATAAATAGTTATTGGAGATAATATTTTATTAGGAGCATATTTACTAAATATTTATTTTCAATTAGGCGAATATAGAATTTATTTTATACTAGAAAATAATGAAATGATATTTACATATTAAATAAATAATAAATAATAATAGATCAATAAATATTTTGGAGGAATGCTGGACTTAGTTTAATGGGTTAGTGATATATAATATATATTAAAGTTTATTAGAATAAATTATATTTAATTATTTTAATCATGTCATGACTTCTATGTAATAATAATAATAATAATATTATTATTATTATTAGTATTATATTGATTGTGTTTCAAGGGGTATTTATAAATAATAAGGGACCATGTGGAATTATTATTATCTCACCCACGAAATATTTAAACCAAATCATATTATTTCCCACACAATGGTTTATGATTATATTTATTGTGAATAATGACAAGCCGATAATTCAATCAATCCCTAGAGGGTCCCTCTCCAATAAATATCTCATATGTATAATAAATTCATCTTCCACCATCTCTCTAGATTCATGAGAGATCAAGGAGAATCTTTCCTTGAAGCAATTATCAGGGAAATTAATAATGCAAGACGCAAGAATTAGGATCTGTTATGATTACACATTGAGATTCATATTGAAAAAATCATAGGTTTTTGGAGAAAGTGTGAATCACCATTGGGGTAATATACACATTATTCCTACATCTCAATGATGATATAATGAAGAGACATTGTTATCCTTTTCTATTAATAAATACATAATTTTATGCCAATTTGTTAATTATATAAATTAAATATAAATCATTATGTGATGATATTTATGAATTTTTCAAACATTCACATGTCAATTAATCTATGGTTCTATTCCATTTTTCATGGTGTTCATTATCTATGTACATAAATGATTAATAATCGATTAATAAGAAAATCATGTTTGTTATACCCTATCTAATGATTCGGCTACTCCATAGAACCGATATATACTGTATTCAAGCGAAGATATTATTTTTTAATATTTAATCATTGAATATTACTAGTATTCCCAAGATGGTTCATCTATTATTCAGGTATTCATCTCTATAGGAGTTTAACCAATTTTGAGATTTTAATAAATTTTAAACACGTTATCTTTAATAAATCTAAACAACTAGATTCATCTGTTCCATATCATTGAAATGTATACTATTGTAGAAAATATTTCTATAAATTCATTAATGGTCCATATTTATCATGTAAATCTTCACAAAAAATCCTATAATGTTTATTTATAATTTATAATCAATCTATCCAAACCTGTATAGAGAGAATCCACTTCTTCGATCTCATTTACTATAGTATATATCTGAAATATATAACATAAATTGATTCTCAGTAATAGAAAAACAATAAAATCTAGGATTATCTAAATATAATATCATGTTTATGGTAGGTATTTACATGGAAGGAATATGGTATGAGGTTATTGTTTTGATTAATATATAGATATTTGCATATGTGGATATGGAAGGGATGGTAGCATAGAGACATATATCATTGGGACATGAGGGTGAATGGTTTAGTAAGTAATTGAATTAAAGTTTCCATATTTTCATATATTTATTTTTATATTATATTATAATATTATTTTTGATATTGAGTGAGAAGTAGATAGAGTGGTTAGAAAATTTGTTGACATGTTTAGGTAATTAATTATTTTTATAATTTATTTACTAATCCACTAGTATACATCTTCCACATTTGGATGAAATGTTTTTGGGAATATTCTAGAAACTATTAAGGTATTCTCACCCTAATTGACACACCCAAATGAACATATAAGGTTTCAATTATGAATATTATTTTATAGGATATATATTACTAACTTGTAGTTGATATTAGTATTGGATTGTGTTTGTGGAGTTGTTTATCTGGGAGTTTCTTGATAGATTAATTTTTTCTGATCTATTTGATATACCACTAATTCAATGAAATATGGGTTAAATAATTATTATGTTATAGATTTTGTTTTTGGTTTTATATGTTAACATATGATATATAATTCTAATTCTACTATATATTTTTTATACCCTCGTTGACAACTAGAAACCCATATCCTATTAGGGGTTGTCTCTCGGGTTCATTCTCATCTTTATAATAATCCTACTATAGATTCTAGTGTTGGGGGGGGGGGTAATGGTAGTTAATATTCTATAATATTTATTTCAGATCTGTGTTGTATCATTTTTAGTGATAAATCGTTATATTTTTAACCCTTTTGTTATACTTCTTATCTACATTTAATTTATTTAGTAGAAACATAAATTTAAAAATACAATTATTTCAATCTAAATTATATAGTAGATATATTAAAGATTCATGGTGTCAATAAATATGAAAAAATTATTTATAAAAAATTAATTATAATAATCAATGTTTTGGTTGTGGAATAATTTACTTGGGAAATAACAAACATTATTGATTTTTGGGGAAACAAATATTATTAGTCCTCCAAATTTTGTAACAGTATGTATGCTACTACATAATTTAATAAATCACAAATTAAATTAAAATAATTATCCTTAAATTGTTACAATATAATTTGTGACATTGTGAGACTCATATTTATCAAATGAAAAAATGTTCTAATTATTTAATTTAATACAAATTCAGTTTCTTTTTATAATAATATAGCTAATGGGTAATCTATATTATTGAAATACATTATGAAAATTATAAATAAACTTGTATTTGTGGAAAACAATAATTATTGACACTCATAAATGGGACTTGAAAAATATAAAATTACAAAAATTCAATATTTAATATCATAAATTCCATGATTTTAAAGTACATGTAATAGTAATATTTATTGTTATAAAAAAATTAAATTTTAAAAAATTTAAAACTGATTTATTTTCAATTATTCTTTTTAACAACTTATTCTAAATTCAGATACATTGATCTATTGATGAATGATTCACTATAAGTTATAAAATGAATATATATATATTCATAGTTAAATCCGGTGCAATAAAATATATATCATGAGAAAACCAAAGACCCATAAACATAGACCTGAAGGTAAATTATTCTTACAATCTAAATTTTCCACCAACTGAAGAAACCAAATTTAAAAAATTTACTATTATAAAATCTTTATCCAGAATTGATTCACATACATTCCAAAGTCATTTAAGGTTTATATTTTTGATAGTTATGGAAAACCATATATGTACCAAAACCCATGTATTTCTTTCAAAATGAGATTTTTTCCTCTTATACCCTTTTTATATTGCATAATGGAAATTTAACAACACCTTTCAAAATTCCCGAGTCATGATACCCTTCAAAAAACAAATTACATAATATAATTGTTTTAATAAAATTGAGAAAATGAAATATAATAAAGAGTGAGATCAGATGTTAATTAAGTGTATATTTAAGAGATAACAATCAGATGTGAGCATAATATTATAACATGGCTATAAAAATATGATCATATCTACTGTAATTAGTACACAATCAATCAAATATAATTAATCAAAAATAATAACATAAGGTTATGTCATAGAAAAAGACATAATTTACAAGAGAGTTGAATCATAAATAACAAATCATCATCCATGAGAATATATTATTAGCATAAGGAATGATTTTGTCGAATAAATACATATATAAAAAGAATTTCTTTAGTCAGAGCTCACATAAAATAACATCATAATGTAAAGAGTCCAAAATTTGATTGGGTGCACTCCATGTTCAATAATTTCTATAGTAAAGGTTTATTTATAACACTATAATAGTGGATAATGTCCCTTACTAAATTCAATTCACTCCTCCATTCTAGTTCACATTATTTCTTGAGATATCATTACATACCAAATTCATTAGAGTTATATATAACTACTTCACCGCGTAAAAACATTACTAAAACCATAAATAAGTGTGAATGAAACTCATAAAAACATTCATAATTTCACAATATAATAACCCATAAAAAATAAATACATTTTGTAATTATTTTTTAATCATATAATTACAAATTAACTAGATAATATAAGTGGAGGGTATCACAAAAAATCATTATATAATCAAAACCTTATTTCATAAAAGATTAAAATTGGGTTTATAAAAAAATTATTAGAACATCATCATCATAATATATCTTGAGGAAAAAATAGATGTTATCATAGAACATATAACCATTGGATCATAAGAAACACTAAAGGAATCAAAAATATACGACAAATAACATTACAAGATCATTTTTTCATTTCTATTTAATTGAGGGAAATATTATATTTCTTAGTATCATTAAAAATTAAAATTTACCATCTTATTAAGGAAAATAATATCACTAATAATAGAAATGAAATATTAAAAGAAAATTTTGGTCATTATTCATTGAGTAAACATTAAAACAACGATTCCACACACATTTTTTCATATAAATTCATAAATATCCTATTCATAAAACATTTCAAAACGTATTTTTTAATGGAATTGAAAAGTAAGTCCAATATTGTTGAAAATGACTATAAAAATCAATCTAACATTGAAAAAAACATTCCTTAAATAAATTAAAAGAATATAGATATGTAAAAGAATGATTAACAACACAAAATGAAGAAATACTGGTTTATTAAGATAAAATAATATTCCAAATTACTTTCAATAATAATTTCAAATTACTTATTTATTAATAATTCTTCTATAAAATCATCATTTTGGGTGTTCACTCTTCTATTTTTCATATTTAGTTTGGTTTGTAAGACTTTTTCCGTCCACCATGTACATGGTTTAATCGTATCATATTTTTAAAATAATATCATATATATTATATTTATCTTTTATATTCAATTTCACATACATGAAATATTGGAAATGATAAAAAATTGAAATACACTGCTCATGGAGACGATAGTCCACACATACACAATGAACACAATTTTCATTTTTAATAGAAAAAATGATAAATAATATGTGTAATTATTTAAATATAATAATATCATATGTATCATATATATTCATTTATTATATCCATATTTACATCCATTTAATGATGAAATGTTAAATGAATCACACTGATTTGTGGAGGTGGTAGTCCACACAAACAGAGGAGTGTCATTATTATCTTCTAACAAATAGATGGTTTAGAAGATAGATAATAGTTTATCTTCATAGAATGATAATAATTTAATAAAAGTAATATATAATCATTAAATCTATATTTATAACTATAAATTATAGGTGGTTATATGAAATAAAGTATGGTGGTGTTGGAGAAACTCGTATGTATGTACACATGATAATGTTTTTATTCTCTATTGGAATGGAGGAAAAATATATAATAATAATTATTATAAAATAATATTAATATATTAATATATATTAATTAATGTTACTATGCTAATATGGTTAATGAAAATTTGGGGGACATAGAAGAATTAATAAATCCGATAGCGTTTTGTGGTTATAATTAACTCTTTATTGATAATCCTCCTTTGGATATTTCATGAAGGGATCATTTTTTGTTCATTTAAGAATACTAGATCTTGAAAACAAATTTATAAATTTTATAATATATTTTTTTTATGTTTTTGTAATGATAATTTTATTAATAAAGAGAAAATTATAGAGGATAGAAGGAGACTTTTTATATGTTACTGAGCGAAATACATATAATTATTCCAAACCAAAACATAATATAAGGTTAATTTTTTTTCAAGGTGGATCAAAATTTAATCAAAATAGAAAAAGGGATTATATATAGTATAAATCGCTTCAACAAATATTATATATACATGTGTTGATGTTATTTTTAAACATATCCCATTAATTCATCCACACGTATACCCTTTTAACCTTTAACATCATAATGATTTGTACGTTCATTACTATTAATTATGAAAAAAATGTAATTGTACTATTAAATGAAATTGAACTCTAATTAAATAATATTATATAAATTTTATGTAGATAAAGTTCAGAATTAGATGAAATAAATTTTAATATGATTATAAAAAACAAAATGAAAATATTTTTTAGAAAGAAATATATTTTTAGGGAAAAATGATTTTATAAAAAAATCACATATAATATTGATTACCATAAAATTAATTTGATATATTAATAAAGGATAGTTATTTCACTTTTAATAAAATATATTAATGAAATGATCATTTTTAATACAAGATTAAATTTGATGATGAAAAATTGTTTTTAACTGAATAAAAATACTACATTGATATAAAAAACACAAACAAATATTTTTATGTTTAATATTATATTTTTTAATGTTTTATATTTCTCATTGAATATATACTTTTTTGAATATATGTTTTTTATGATTAGTAAACTAATTATTTTTAAATTTCATGAAAGTGAGAAAATTTATAATGTCATTATTTATAATTATTCACCCAAAAATCATTCATTATTATAAATCATTAAAAATTAATCATTTGAAATGGTTTATATGATGAAATAAAAAATTAAGTGCATTTAAGAAAATATAAATTATAAAAATTATAAAATTATATTTTAAATAAAAATATTAAATAAAATAAAAACCTATTTTATAGATAAATTACTCTTTATCTATTCTTAATCATATATTATTTCATTATTTTCATTCAAAATTTAATAATAATTTCCTAATAAATAATAGATAAATTTAAATGGGGAAAAATATTTAAAAAACATTTTATAATATAATTACTCTTATTCGTAGTCTCAAAACCAATATCTAGGCTATAGAAGTCTGGTTTAAAGAATAATATTTCTATATTATATTAGAGTTTTTTTAATATTACGGTTCCATGCATAACAAGTTGTCAAATGAAATGAATATACTAAGAAAAAAATATTTTATAAAATTTAGTCTGTATATACAATAAACCACAAAATTATAATTTTTAAATTTCGTAATCAAAATTTCATTATTTTATATTCAAACATGTTGACTGGGTATGCAATGATGGACTTCACCAAGACTTTTAGTGAATTTTTCACCTAAAATATTTGAAAAATCATAAAAAATTCTAGAATTCTTTTTACATTCCATCATATATAACATGAGATCTATAAATTGGAATGGATGGTTTTATTTTCTATTAAGATTATTCAAATTTATAAAATCTACCCACATTGTATGTTTATTTTATTTCTCATTAGAAATGGTTAATTTTTATCAATTTTTATTATATTGTGTCCAGCCGTCATAGGAAGAACATAGACACGGTATACTGAATATGAATTTAAACTATTCTAAATGATTTAATCATTATTTATTTTATACAGAAAAATATATATAAATTCCTAAAATATGGGTTTGAACATACATTTTGTTTTACTACTGGATTCACATCCTTATAATGTAATATCCAATACATTAAAATAGTATTACTTAGCCAATACATATCAGTTTTTTCATATCATATGGCCACTATTTTTTAAAAAAAATTACCATTGAGCTTCTAGGTGGGAAATAGGCTTTTTATCATTATCAAAAGTAACATTGAATCACTCATCCATTATCCATACTTAAATTTTAAAAGAAAAAATTTCTATTTCAATATTACATTAGTGATTTAATGACAGTAAAAAACTAGTTTTATTAATTGTAATATTATAAGAATCTAAATAATTTTGATAATAAATAAATTCCTCAAAAATTAAAATATCAACTCCATAAAAAAAATCCTTCAACTATTTAATCACTTTATTGTTTATCAATTTCCTAAATGTTAATTTCAAAATGAGTTTCGAACAAAAAAATTATCACTCTGAAATTTTAATGGCATCAGATTTCAAATTCTAGATTTGTTTTAAAAGAATATTTTTCCCATATAAAAATATGTTATTAACAATTTATACCACTATAAAAATAGATTTATCAATATTGGATATTTCATGGATTCTAGAATAATAAAATCTATAATTTTCACCCCAAATTACAACATTTGTGTTTGAGCATGCATATTGATTATTATTGTGGTTTTTTTATAAATTGATCTGTTATTTTATGGGTCCATTTTCATAAAATATATATTCCACAATTTTTAATACATAAAATAATTCTTATAAAATGAAATATTTTACTCCGACCAAAACATATTTCAACAGACCTTCTATGTGTTTTATTTCTCTAATTTCTATTTATACACCAAATAATATCGGCTTTAATTATATAATACATAACTCGGAATAAATAAACTATATAAAAAAATGTATTTCATGAACCCAAGTAACAAAAATAGTTATTAAAATTAAACATCCCATTGGTATATTAAAATCCAAAATATGTTAGATCATATAAATTTATTAAAATTTGTAGGGTAATTAAAATTGACAAAATTCTTCTTCAACTAACTCTATAATTTTATTTAGGAATTGAATTAGCTTCACATAGTCTATTTAAAACCTTTTTAAAAATATTAATTTACTTTTTTTCTTGTAATATTTGAATTCTAGTGAAAACATTGTTAAATATGTTAATAAATTCCTTCTATAATTATTCTTAAATATTCATCCTTGATTAGAAAACAATTTAATTTAAGGAAAATTATTTTAGTGGTATATCATTAATATTTAAGATGCTTTTTTTAAATTCAGTATTTTATTATAATGTTTATTATTGGTTATTCCATTAGTTTTTTTAAAATATTATCAATTAAAATATAGTTTTATTTATTTTTTATTAAAAAATTATTTTTTTTCAATTTAACATTATCAAAAGGCTATTACTACACATTAGCTTTTTAAAAACTAAAAATAATGAAATTATCAATTACTTTTTTGTTTAGAATGTTTTGGTTTGAATCATCCTAGGTCTTTGGTCAATGATCACATAATGGGTAACAATAATTTTATCAATTACTATTTTCAACTTCATTAGTTCAATTTATTAATTTTTACTAATTTTATTCAAAAGGTTTCTTATGAAAGGATTATTTTTAGGTTAAATTAATCAATGGTTGGAAGATTATTTATGTATTATCATAATCATTACATTACTTAAATGGAGTTTTTTTGACTGTTTTATTAAACCATTTGTTAAAATGAAATATTTAGTGTATATTTTCCAAACTCATATATGATTATTTATGTATCCCACTATATTTCATTGAATAATTATTGTTTTTTAGTATTTTTTTCACTTTAAATTTTCCAATATAAATTTATATCTTTTAATGTATGGGAAAATAGTCATTATAATGGTTGTAATAGAAACCTAATTATAAAATACATAAATATTACATAATTTTAGATAAATATTAAATACACCCTACAAAAATTCATTCCCTTGAACCATAAATGTTTAGTTTCTTTTTTGACATTTTACATAATCAACTTATTTCATGAAATATATTCAATATTTCATAAGAATATCTCCCCATGTAAAACATTTTGATGGAAATTCATATTTAAAACCATTCATTATAACCTAGGGAAATGTAAACATAAAAAATGGTCATTTTGGGTATTCAGTAATGGGAAACATGGTATATACCACTATATGGTAAAAAGTGAGCAAATTATAATACTAAGGGTATAATAACATGATAAAAAATTATAATATCATAACCAAAAAGTCATAAACCATAATACATGAGTAATGGAATAAGGATTTGTTATAATAATTGTAAAAACATAATTGGAAAGAATAATAATAAATAATCTACTAGGATCCATAAGAGAATTCTATATTCCTAATACAAAAGTTTTTATAGAAAATTTGTGTCATAAAAAATGGAATATAAAACAATTTCAATAGATAAGTCTCATTTCCAAGAATATTATAGTGAAGATAATCCCCTAGTGGATTTTTTTCAATCCCCATTCCGAAAAAGAATGAAATAATATTTCCAGAATAGTCACCACTAAATTAATTACATATTCACACTAGGTTAAAAAACCATGTATCTTTTGGGATTATTCTTATTATCCAGGTACCGTCTTTCGCTTGCATTAATCACCCATATACACTTATACATGAAACAACTTCCATTTTTCACTTTTGAGATCACGAGATATAAAAAATTTCCAAATTCCTTAGAGAGATATAATGAAATGAATATAATATATATATATATATATATACTGAAAAATAAAAATATAGAATACATAATTCCATCATAGATTAATAAACCCTTGAGAAAAAAATCATTAAAAGTCAATAAAGAATAATCATGATAAGATATATAGTGAATGAAATTGGATGGTATCATAATGTCATACCCCTAATGAAGAACAATAACCATAAAAAGAAGTTTACATACATGAAATATAACATTAAATTTACTATAATTTAAATATAAATATAAGAAATCATGATAATTAGTGAGATTTCAACATAAAACCCATACCTCAAGTCTTGATTTTCATTGTACTCACTCTAAATTAGACTATATAAAATATTTTATAATTATCATTTTATACAACAATTATATTCATACTTATAATACAATATATCATTCCCTTATAATTTTTAATTACACATTTCATAGAAATTCATCGCAAAAATAAATATTCAGGTGTCCGTGATTATGTTTTACATGCATGTTTCAGTTTTTAGATTTTGGCCCCTGAATATTCTTATATTTTAGAAAATATATAAAATATTAATCATATTCTAAATAAAATATTTATTTATTATTGAATATTTTAAAACAATACATAAAATTTAGTGATGAAAATTGAATTACGCCACATTGTGTAATTTGTAGTTCTTATTCACACATGACTGGTGTTTTCAATTTTAAATTTACATAATTAAATGAATGTATATAATAATTTATATTTATAGAAGAAAAATAATATTAAAAATATCATATATATTCAAATAATAAATCTATAATTCCATTATTGAATGGTGGTTATGAAAAATTAAATAATTCGCTTCACGGAGGCAGTAGTGTACACACCCACAATGTCGACACTATAATTTTCCAAAAGGATGAAAAGTGATAGGCAATGGTAGTTATATGATAATATTTTTTAAATATTTTAAATAAACTAATTTTACAATTTAATATGATTATGGAATATTTCGTGGTGGTTTAGGATGAAATAAACCAAAAAAAGAATGGTAAGAACACATACCTCAATCTTGGAAAATCACCTTTGAAAAAACAATAAGGATTTTCGGATGAATATTTTTGAAAAAAAACTAAATCATATAGAGGATATTAAAGAAGGTTGTTTGATTAATATAATTCAATATAAGGTATCATATGTCATGGAGAAGTTATAATAGATGGATTCTTTTTATATGTGAGAGGAGTGGAAGCCTAGTAAATTTTGTCAACTGTAAAATAATATAAATACACTATCATGGTAATGCATATCCAATTTAGCACATCATCAATGATAATATTAGATAAGGTTAAAATAAACTCAAAAAATCATATTTATGTTTTTATAGTGATATTAAAGTCCTTCTATTTTATTTTACCCCCTCGGTAATACATATAACCCTTACATAGGGGAAAAATGTTTTGCCATGGTAACTATTTGTTATGGAGAAAAAATTATGATTAACTAATTACCAAATTTTAATTATGAGGAATCAAAATATAGTATAAATATTAATGATTTCATTATTAGAGGTTATAGAAAATATTTATAATATTTTAATAGAAAAGTTGTAGAACCCTTTTTTAGAAAAAAAATATATTGAACTGTAAAATGAATTCATCCTCCTTATAGGAATAGTAAAAACTTCCCTTTAAATATAAATTTATTTAATTGAAAATATTTTCAAAACAATTATGAAACCCATTCATATATATATATATATATATTAATGAAAAGTTTTAATAGAAAATTTAATTAAACAACCAAAAAATATATTTTTTTATAAAAATATATATTTTTACCATCAAATGAATTTATCTTCATTTATAACCATTTTATAATCACTGCATGAATAAGAATGTTCCACGTGTTTAATAATTCTAAATAAGATAAGATTACATTTAAATATATCAAATATAATAAATCATTTTTGGTATAAAATAAAATTCTTTTTTACCATCAATAATTAAATTTTAATTTCATAAAATTATTTAATTAGTGTAAAAATTATATTTCATTTAATTGTGTTGTTATATATTTTATATTTTTTAAAAAGAAATTATTAACTCTAGTTTTGTATAATCCCAGGTAAATAATGAATAAAACATTTTCATATTTACTAATATTTAGGAAATAAATATTAATTATACTTTAAAAGGGTTGCTATGTTCGATAGCGTACCCGATCCGCAACGATGAGTTCCTTTGAAAACTTACGTTGCACATTAGTAATATGATAATATTATTTTAAATGGTAGTTACCATGTAGCTGTTGTATTGGCAGGAATGGATATAAATAACTAAAATATGATTATATATGTTTTTAAATGTTTTTACATTTATCCAATAAAAGATAAAGGCTAAAAATATGGAAAGAATTCAATTTTAGGCATTTATACCCTAATTTTCACTAAAGGTTCATTAATCACCTTTTGATGGAGAACCGTCATTAAATATAGTTTTGATCACTCTTATACATTCTATTGGACCAAATATACCTCTTTTTTAGAATCGGGACATCAAAATTTACTTTGTCAAAAATTTTGGTATTTTTCCGATAAAGTTCATTTTTTTAATGAATAGTGTAAAATGTTGTATTTTAATTCAAAGCCTCTTTTTAATATAATTTATTTATATGATTAGATTATCTTTTGATTGGTTTTAAAGTGAAATTAGAATATATTTTTACCATTAAATCCAATAGTGGTCGTTGGAATTAATTACACTTTGAAATCAGACATAAATTAGAATCAATCTTTGGATACTTATTGTTTCATAAAAACACGCTATTTGCTCTAACATCGGGAATTAATTATTAAATTAATTAATGAAACTTATATGTTTTTAATTTTGTAAAATGTACTTCATTTTTGAATTCGGAATATCAAATATAGCTTAGGGTGATGTTTTGGTATTTTTCTGAAAAACTTCATTTTTTGATGAATAGTGAAACCACTATGTGGTACTTAAAAAACTGGTTTTTCATTTAAATGAAATTTTACCACCTCTGTGTTTTGAATTTCAAAAATCCGACATACATGGTTTTCATTATGAAGTAAAATGTGGTTCAATGGGATTAAAATAATTTTTTGTTGAATAATAACTTATTAAGTTATTATTCGCGATTAGAGGTAATTAGTGTAGTTTAAGGTAAAAATAATGTTTTAATAATTTGAAATGAACTTCACACATGTCCAAACCTCATTGTATGTGTAATGGACGACCACGAAAATCCATGGGCCAACTTGGGGACCCCATGAAGCCACTTTGGTTGGAAAATGACATTAATAACTTTTTATTTAATGTTAAAATAAAAATGAAACAAACATGGGTTGTTTTACTAAAACAATTTTTACATGGGGTTATACAAGTAATATTTTTGACTATAAATTTTAATTAGAAATCTAAAAAGATTTCCTACATCATGATATTTTTTATATGATTTTAAGACATTAAATAAATTAAATTATTTATGACATCATGATGATGCAGCGATTACCTCATTAATAAAGGATTTAAATAAAATGAAATGATAATGTAAAATCTATGACCTACACATGTACAAAACCTATTGGATGGGTGGATTTAGAACCCTTATCACCTTATCCTCGAAACACATCAATGTGAGACCATTAAAATCTGAAACTCATTCTAAAATAAAGTAACATTTCCTTACTTTCCAAGAGTGCCCCTCCTCTCCTCTTATAAAAGGCCCCCACCTCTACCACCTTACCCACACTTCCAAAGAGTTTGGCTCAGACAACCCCTACCAATTTTGTCTCTCCAAATCCCTCTATTACTCCTTTAATCCTCACAGTGGGATGAAGTCTTCCCAAGGAATCCTTTGAGCTCAAACTAAACGGAGTTACCTGATTTTAAGGTAATGTCTTCACTTGAGTCCTTTTGTATTATTTTGCTTCTCTAACCCCCAAAACACTTTTTATTCATTTATTTTGTAACAACTCCAGTATCTTCAATATACTTGGATGTTGTTATAAAAATATTTCGAGCTACCCTTACACACATATACATCTAATGGTTAAAGAACATACTGTTTCTATGGTTGGAGAATTTCTACCTCACGAAACGATGATTGTTCAATCTTCTTTTAAACACCTTTAATGGTGGCCATTATGATGTCACTATATTTATATATGATATATATTATGTTTATGTTTTCATTATGCATCTTTATTTTTAATTTGTGGTTTACCTTTGTGGTCTTCATTGTGGGTAAACACGATAATTTCATTTTAGGAAGTGCAGACTTCCGCCCCCTCAAAGTGATGTGATTCGTTAATGCCATAGTTGGGACATTTAAAGGATGGATTTAATGATATTATATATGATATTATTCTGGAATTATAATATACCTCTTTATCATTATTATTTCTTTCCATTAATGTATGAGATAGAAATGAAAGTAGCGTTCATGCGTACGTACGACATACTGTCTCCATGAACGGTGCATCTCATTTCTTATCCCCAAATATAATATACTATTATAAGTACATATTTATAATGGATATATATAATGTATGTTACATATAAATGATGAATATAATTCTGGAATTAAAATATACATACCTCTCATTTAGTTTTAATTCTATTAATATGACAAAGAAATGAAAGTAGCGTTCATACGTACGTACGGCTTATCGTCTCCATGAATGGTGCATTTCATTTCTTACCTCTAAATAATTATGTAATATTATAAATACATGTATATTCTGGATATATATGATATATATGATATCAAAATAAGGAATTTCATTCTGAAATAAAGAACCTTTGACCACACGAACAACATGTAATTGTAAGAAGTCCACTTTCGACTTAAGAACCAAATATCGACAAAACAAACATTATTAACTTAAATGATTACATAATGTTTATAACATGATAATAAGTGATATAAAAGTAATAATGAACTTGAAAAAGGTTCTTAATCAAGTATAAATTAACCCAAGTTTATTATTCAGGACGTTAAAGAATGATCGAGTCAAGTCGGACCCGAGGTAAGGGACTTCGTCTCAATCTCCTATCATTGAGGCTTATTTCGTTTTATACACAACTCTATTTTATATGGTAATATTTTTCTACGAATCATTTTATAAAACGACAAAAAGGAATGTTTCTTTTAACGTACGCGTTGACAACGACCTTTTCTGATGCCATGAGTATTATTTGGTCTTTGGCTTCCTCAACAAGCCGTAATGTTTTTTAAAATGAAATAAATACCAAATACTCTTTTATGTATTTTGGTATTGAAAATGGTTTTTATAATGTATTTTTTATATCAATATATTTATCTCATATATTGTAATCAAAGTGTGGAAATGTTTTCTTTCCATTATATTTGTTTTATGACTTATGATTTTCATAATGGTACTTGGACATTTGATTGGTGGTTACGTGATAAACCATATGACGGGTGGTTCCGTTAATACTAGGATGGGTGGTTACGTTATAACCTCCAATGCATTGGGTATGGAAGTCGGCCGTATGGATATTCCATTAAGTATGTATGGATGTTGGTCGTATGGCTATTTCATTAAGTGATATGTGTGGAAGTAGACCGTATGGTTATTCCACATAAGTATGTTTATGTCCCAAGTTACCTTTATATGTTATGTGTTCTTTATATGGGTTTTATGGTAATCCTTTGGTTATAAAAAGGTAAGTAATGATATTTTATTCAGTGAAGAGTTTTTAATACTTCATGAAGGTGAAGGTATTACTTTGATAAAGTATACATGGATTACTTGATGTTTGAAAAACTAACAGTTTTCATTCTTCGTGTATCCCTTACTAAGCTTTTTATGCTCACCCTATGTTTTTTTTTGAAATTTTTTTCACAGGACTTATTGTGGAATAGGGTCAAGGATGGGATCAAGGGAAATTCATGATATAAAAAACATGGAACTGGACATGATTCTTTTTAAGAGTTATTTTATTCTATGGGAACTTAGTAGAAGTGTCTACTTTGTAATCTTTTGAGATGTAACAGTTATGTCCTAATTCTCTAAAACTCTAAACATGAAAAGATCCTCAATGTGAATTATTCATTTAATTCAATATTAAGTAATGTTTAAGGCTGGGGCCTTATAGTTGGTATCATAGGTCGGTTTAGACAACTTTATGAGTTAGAAAATTGTTAAATTATAAGTTATTTTATGGTATGACTGAAATGATATAGCATTTAAAGATTACCATATTGCTTCGCCGAAGATATTTCTGTGTTCAGAATGGTTTTCCGTAGAGGAAATAAAGCAGCTATGTTGGGACGACATCAGGAGGAAGACAACCTTCCAAATCAGCAACCTGAGATGGTCGGAATCGGAACTGAACAGTTTTTTGCAGTGATGTCAAAGTTGACTCAGGCTATAAATGGTGGTTGTATCCATGCTCGAGATCAGCCAGATCAACCACAGAGGAACATGTTAGTGGTGGAACATTTAATGAGGCAACATCCCCCATCATTCAAAGGATCATCTGACCCTGTGCAAGCTGAAGGGTGGATTAAAGCACTGCAGAAGATTTTTGATGTCATGGGGTGTTCAGAACATCAAAAGGTTAGTCTTGCTATTTACTGTTTTGAAGGTGAAGCTGATCAGTGGTGGTCGATGGTGAAAAATATCAGGGAGAGTGATGAGATTGATGATCTTCACTGGGAATAATTCAAAGGTATGTTTCTTGAGAAATATTTTTCTAAGGTGGTTCATCTTAGGATGGAAAAACAGTTCTTAGAATTGAGGCAGGAGGATGACTCAGTGGCTACTTATGAAGCAAAGTTCACTCGATTGTCAAGGTATGCTCCAATCTTCATATGAGATCTTGATAGTAATATAAACCATTTTTACTCAGGGTTAAATCCAATGTATCAAAGGGCTTTAGCTTGTCGTGAGTTAAAAAGTTATGAAAAACTTGTTCGATGTGCGGAGAAGGTGGAAATGGAGTTTTCCGATGATCAGGTGTTCTATGAAAAACAATAGAATAAGAGGTCCAGTTGGCAGGCAAAGGGGAAAAATTCATCAAAGAAGCAAGGAGGTAAGAAAACAAAATATCCATCCTGTGAGAAGTGTGGTAAAATACATCCTGGAGAATGTTTATCCGCGTCCGATAAGTGCTTTTGGTGTGGTAAGTCTGGTCATATTGCTCGTAACTGTAAGGAAGATGGTCAAGCAGGCAATGAAAAGCCAGTGGTAAGATTTTTTAATTGTAATGAAATGGGTCATTATGCAAATGAGTTTCTAACGAAGAACTCAACTAGGGGAATGCATCCAGACTACAAGCAGAAAGGGGTGGTAAAATCCATTGCAACAACTTCAGTCGATGTTGGGCCATCGAATGAAGTAGTATCAGGTACACTGTTTGTTTGTTTAGATTATGACAATGTGTTTTTTGATTCAGGGTCTACACATTCTTTCATTTCTGAGAAGTTTTTTAGTAAATTGTAATTTCCATCTCAAGATATGAACCCTAAACTTATGGTAAAAACACCTAGAGGGAACGTTGAGACAAAAAGGAATTACAAGAACCATCCTATCCTTGTGTGTGGAAAGAATCTACCAGAAAACCTTATTGTTTTTCCTCTAGTGGAGTTTGATGTTATTTTGGGCATGGAATGGCTTTATTTTTATCATGTTAAGATTGACTGCAGAGCTAAAATGGTTTTTTTTCAGAAATATTTTCAGTTTGTGTACAAGAATGAACCCTTTCTTTTGATAACATATCAGGAAGTTGAGAAACTAGTAAAAGATGGAAATGAATGTTACCTTGCACATATTGTTGAAAATAATGGAACTGTTCAGATTAATGATGTGCTAGTGGTAAATGAGTATATTGATGTTTTTTCTTGATGAGTTGCCTGGTATTATTCTTGATCGGGAAGTTGAATTTACTATTTACTTAGTTCCTGATTTTAAGACAATTTCAAAACCCCTTTATCAAATGGCTCAAGTTTAACTTTTAGAGTTAAAGAACCAATTGCAGAAGTTATTTGATAAAGGATTCATTCGACCTAGCACATCACCATGGGGTGCTCCTGTCTTGTTTGTTAAACATAAAGATGGCTCAATGAGAATTTTCATTGATTATAGAGCCTTGAATAATATTACTGTTAAGAACAAGTATCCTTTGCCTCATATCAATGATTTGATTGATCAGCTCCAGGGAGCTCAGTATTTTTCGAAGATTGACTTGAGCTTGGGGTACCATCAGTTGAAAGTTAAATAAGCAGATGTTCCGAAGACTGCGTTCCATACTAGATATGGCCATCATGAATTTGTAGTTATGCATTTTGGGTTAACCAATGCACCTGCTGTATTAATGGAACTTATGAATAGAATTTTCCATGAGTTCTTGGATAAGTTTGTTGTTTTTTTCATCGATTATATTTTGGTGTTTTCAAAAAGTAAAGAGGAGCATGAAAGTCATTTAAGGGTTATCTTTAAAACCTTAAAAGAAAAGAAACTATATGGGAAATTCAGAATGTGTGAGTTTTGGTTACAACACATTTCTTTCCTGGGTCACATTGTTTCAAAACATGGTATAACTGTTGATCCTGCTAAAACAAAAGTTGTTGAAGAATGGCCAAGAACCACAAATGTAACCGAGATCCGTAGTTTTCTTGGTTTGGCAAGTTACTACTGAAGGTTTGTTGAAGCATTTTCACGATTATCTAGTCCAATGACTAAGCTAACTCGGAAGGGTGTTATGTTCATCTGGACAAAAGAATGTGATGATTGTTTTCAGGAGTTGAAAAGAAGATTGATGAATGTTATAGTTTTGGCACTTCCTTCCAGGAATGGTGAGTTTGTTATATACAGTGATGCTTCGTTGAAGGGACTTGGTTGTGTCCTTATGCAGAATGGTCAGGTAATTGCATATGCTTCACGTCAGTTGAAAACTCATGATGTAAATTACCCTACACATGATTTGGAATTAGCTGCTGTTGTTTTTGCTCTAAAAATTTGGAGGCATCATTTGTATGGAGTAAAGTGTGAAATATATACTGATCAAAAAATTTTAAATTATATATTCACTCAGAAATAATTGAACATGAGACATACGAGATTGCTGGAATTAATCAAGGATTATGAATTTACAATTCATTACCATCCGGAAAAATAAAATAATGTGGCTGATGCTTTGAGTCGAAAAATTAATGCTTCATTAAAAATGTTGCGTTTGGAACGAGATCCTTTGTTTTTTGATTTGATGAACTTTGGCATGGAAGTTATTTGTATAGGAAGTCCTTGTGTTTTGTTTCAGGTATCAGTGACATCTTACCTATCAGACAGAATCAAAAAAGCACAAAAGTAAGACAGTGAGTTGCAGAAAAAGGTAGAGCTGGTTCAGAAGGGTAAGTTGCCTGAATTCAACATCGATAATGATTGTGTTTTGAGGTTTGGGAAGAGATTATGTGTGCCTTGTGATTCATAGTTGAGGAATGAGTTGTTATGTGAGGCTCATAGTTCCCCGTTTTCAGTTCATCCAGGTTGTACTAAGATGTACAGAGATATGCGGGAGTATTACTGGTGGGATGGAATGAAAAGGGATATTCCTGATTTTACTGTGAATTGTTTGACTTGTCAGCAGGTTAAAGCAGAGCGGTAGTTACCGAAAGGGATGCTTCATCCATTACCAGTGACAGAGTGGAAATGGGAAAATATATCCTTGACATTGTTGTTGGATTGCCGAAGACCCCTTTAGGTAATAATGCAATCTGGGTTATTGTTGATCGCTTGACTAAATCTGCTCATTTCCTTGCTATAAGAGATACTTTTTCCCTAGATCAACTTTCCTGTTTGTATCTTAAAGAGATATTCAGGTTACATGGAGTTACCCTCTCCATTGTATCTGACCGTGATCTCAGGTTTACTTCTAACATTGGAAAGGCCTTCAGAAGTCGTTGAGTACTGAATTAAATTTTAATACAACTTTTCATCCTCAATCAGATGGGCAGTCAGAATGAACAATTCAAAAATTGGAGGATATGCTACGTTCTTTCTCAATGGATTATCAGGGAATATGGGACCAACATCTATCTTTGGTTGAGTTTTCTTATAATAATTGTTTTCATTCCAGTATACAGATGACACCATTTGAGGCATTATATGGGAAGTAGTGTCGAACTCCAGCATTTTGGGATAAAGTGGGTGAAAGGAAGCTGATGGGACCAGAATTGGTAGAAGAGATGGCAGAAAAAGTTCCGTTGATTCAGAAACACATGAGAACAGCTCAGAGCAGGCAGAAGAGTTATGCAGAAAACCAGAGGAAGGATCTATCTTTCGAGGCAGGTGATCATGTTTTTCTCAAGGTTTCTCCATGGAAAATTGTGAGGAGATTTGGTAAGAAAGGAATGATGAGTCCAAGGTTCATTGGAACATATGAAATTATAGAGAAAGTTGGATCAGTTGCTTACCGAGTGGCTTTACCTCCGATTTTATCTCAGGTACACAATGTTTTTCATGTTTCAATGCTGATAAAGTATATGCCAGATCCACCTCATGTTTTGAGTCCAGAGGTGGTTCAGCTGGAAGAGAACCTATCTTATGAAGAACAACCAGTCCAGATTCTTGACCGAAGAGAGAAAGTGTTGCGAAATAAGGTAATTCAATAGGTAAAGGTTTTTTGGAAAAACCATATGGTTGTATAGGAAATGTGGGAATCTGAAAATTCTATGAGGGATAAATACCCCCACTTATTTTGATAAGTGAATAAAATTACGAGGACGCAATTCCCAAAAGGGGGGAAAGATGTAACATCCCATGTAAATAATGAATAAAACATTTTCATATTTAATAATATTTATGAATTAAATATTAATTTTACTTTAAAGGGGTTGCTATGTTCGATAGCGTACCCGATACACAATGATGAGTTCCTTTGAAAACTTACGTTGCACACTAGTAATATAATTATATTATTTTAAATGGTAGTTAACATGTAGTCGTTGTATTGGCGAGAATGGATATAAATAACTAAAATATGATTATATATGTTTTTTAAATGTTTTTACATTTATCCAATAAAATATAAAGGCTTAAAATACGGAAAGAATTCAATTTTAGGCATTTATACCCTAATTTTCACTAAAGGTTCACTTGTCGCCTTTTGATGGAGAACCGTCATTAAATATAGTTTTGATCACTCTTATACATTCTATTGGACCAAATATAAATCTTTTCTAGAATCGGGACATCAAAATTTACTTTGTGTAAATTTTTGGTATTTTTCCGATAAAATTCATTTTTTTAATGAATAGTGTAAAATGTTGTATTTTAATTCAAATCCTCTTTTTAATATAATTTATTCATATGATTAGATTATCTTTTGAATTGTTTTTAAAGTGGAATTAGAATATATTTTTACCATTAAATCCAATATTGGTCGATGTCATAAATTTCACTTTGAAATCGGACATAAACTAGAGTCAAAATTTTGATACTTAATGTTTCATAAAAACACACTATTTGCTCTGACAACGGGAATTAATTATTAAATTAATTAATGTAACTTATATTTTTAGAATTTTTTAAAATGGACTTCATTTTTGAATTCGGAATATCAAATATAGCTTCGGTTGAAGTTTTTGGTATTTTTCTGAAAAACATCAATTTTTGATGAATAGTGAAACCACTAAGTGGTACTTAAAAAACTGATTTTTCGTTTAAATGAAATTTTACCACCTATGTGTTTTGAATTTAAAGAATATTATATACATGGTTGTAATTAATAAGTAAAATGTTGTTTAATGGGATTAAAATAATTTTTTGCTGAATAGTAACTTATTAAGTTTTTAATTGCGATTAGAGGTAATTAGTGTAGTTTAAGGTAAAAATAATGTTTTAATAATATGAAATGAACTTGACACATGTCACAACCTAATTGGATGTGTCATGACCGACCAAGAAAATCCATGGGTCAACTTGGGGACCCCATGAAGACACTTTGGTTGGAAAATGACATTAATATCTTATTATTTAAAGTTAAAATAAAAATGACACAAACATGAGTTGTTTTACTAAAACAATTTTTACATGGGGTTATAAAAGTCATATTTTTGACTATAAATATTCATTATAAAGATAAAATTATTCCCTACATCATGATAGGTTTTTTAATAATTTCTAGACATTATATAAATTAAATTATTTATGACATCATGAGGATGCAGCGATTACCTAATTAATAAAGGATTTAAATAAAATCAAATGATAATGTAACATCTATGACCTACACATGTAAAAAATCTATTGGATGGGTGTATTTCGATCCCTTATCACCTTATACTTGAAAAACATCAATGTGGGACCATTAGAATCCGAAACTCATTCAAAAATAAAGTAACATTTCCTTATATTCCAAGAGTGCCCCTCCTCTCCTCTTATAAAAGGCCCCCACCTCTACCACCTTACCAACACTTCCAAAGCCTTTGGCTCGGCCAACCCCTACCCATTTTGTCTCTCCACATCCCTCTATTAATCCTTTAAGCCTCACTTTGGTCATAAGTCTTACCAAGAAAGCCTTTGAGCTCAAACTAAACGGAGTTACCCGATTTTAAGGTAATGTATTCACTTGAGTCCTTTTGTTTTATTTTGCTTCTCCAACCCCCTAAACTCTTTTTATTCATTTATTTTGTAACAACTCCAGTATATTCAATATACTAGGATGTTGTTATAAAAATATTTCGAGCTACACTTACACACATCTACATCTAATGGTTAAAGAACATACTGTTTCTGTGGTTGGTGAATTTCTACCTCACGAAACGATGATTGTTCAATCATATTTTAAACACCTTTAATGGTGGCCATTAAGATGTCACTATATTTATATATGATATATATTATGTTTATGTTTTCCTTATGCTTCTTTATTTTTCATTTGTGGTTTACCTTTATGGCTTCCATTGTGGGTAAACACGATAATTTCATTTTAGGAAGTGCGGACTACCGCCCCCTCAAAGTGATGTGATTCATTAATGCCATATGTGGGACGTATAAAGGATGGATTTAATTATATTATATATGATATTATACTGGAATTATAATATACCTCTATATCATTATTATTTCTTTCCATTAATTTATGATATAGAAATGAAAGTAGCGTTAATGCGTACGTACAACTTACCGTCTCCGTGAACGATGCATTTCATTTCTTATCCCCAAATGTAATGTACTATTATAAGTACATATTTATAATGGATATATATAATGTATGTTACATATAAATGATGAATATAATTTTGGAATTAAAATATACATAACTCTCATTTAGTTTTAATTCCATTAATATGTCAAAGAAATGAAAGTACCGTTCATGCGTACGTACGGCTTACCGTCTCCATGAAGGGTGCATTTCATTTCTTACCTCTAAATGATTTTGTAAAATTATAAATACATGTATATTCAGGATATATATGATATATATGATATCCAAATCAGGAATTTCATTCTGATATAAAGAACCTTTGACCACACGAACAACATGTAATTGTAAGAAGTCCACTTTCGACATAAGAACCAAATATCGACAAAACAAACATTATTAACTTAAATGATTACAGAATGTTTATAACATGATAATAAGTTATATAAATGTAATAATGAACTTGGAAAAGGTTCTTAATCAAGTAGAAATTAACTCAAGTTTATTATTCAGGACGTTAATGAACGATCGAGTCAAGTCGGACCCGAGGTAAGGGACTTCGTCTCAATCTCCTATCATTGTGGCATATTTCATTTTATACACAACTCCCTTTTATACGTTGAATAAACCCCTTTGACTTTTACTTTTATACAAAAGAAATCTTTTTCTATGAAGCGTTTTACAAAACGACAAAAAGTAATGTTTCTTTTAACGTACGTGGTGACAACGACCATTTCCGCCGCCGTGAGTATTATTTGGTCTTTGGCTTCCTCAATATGCCGTAATGTTTTTTATAATGAACTAAATACCATATACTCTTTCATATATTTTGGTATTGAAAATTGTTTTTATAATGGATTTGTTATGTCAATATATCTATGTGATATATTGTGATCAAAGTGTGGAAATGATTTCTTTCCATTATATTTGTTTTATGTCTTATGATTTTTATAATGGTACTTGGACATTTGATGGGTGGTTACGTGATAAACCATATGACGGATGGTGCCGTGAATACCAAGACGGGTGGTTACCTTATAACCTCCAATACATTGGGTATGGAAGTCATCCATATGACTATTCCATTAAGTATGTATGGAAGTTGTCCGTATGGCTATTCCATTAAGTGATATGTGTGGAAGTCGACCGTATGGTTATTCCACTAATGTATGTTTATGTCCCAAGTTAACTTTATATGTTATGTGTTCTTTATATGGGTTTTATGGTAATCCTTGGTTAGAAAATGGTAAGTAATGATATTTTATTTAGTGAAGAGTTTTTACTACTTCATGAAGGTGAAGGTATTACTTTGATAAAGTATACATGGTTTACATGATGTTTGAAAAACTAACAGTTTTCATTCTTTGTGTATCCCTTACTGAGCTTTTTATGCACACCCCAAGTTTTTTTTTGAAATGTTTTTCAGAGGACTTAATGTGGAATAGGGTCAAGGATGAGATCAAGGGAAAGTCATGCTATATAAAACATGGAACTAGACATGTTTCTTTTTAAGAGTTTTTTATTCTATTGGAACTTAATAGAAGTGTCTACTTTTTAATCTTTTGAGATGTAACAGTTATGTCCTAATTCTCTAAAACTCTAAACCTGAAAAGATCCTCAATGTGAATTATTCATTTAATTCAATATTAAGTAAAGTTTAAGGCCGGGGCCTTATAAGTTTGGTGTTGCATACATTTCAAGCTATCAAACAAGTTTATTTTAATAAATAGACATATATTGTACAATATTAGAGTGTAATATTATATCTATTTATAAGAATTTCACCGTAGAAATTCTATTAATATAATGAAAATAAATGGGGAAACATTTGACTCATTACCTCCTCAAGTTCCATCATTGCTTTCTCGATTTTATTATTTATCAAAAAAATTAAAAAGGTGAGTGGTCTTATTTTGCAACATTATATCTATTTGATATAGACTCTATAACAATTTCTCTTCATAATGAAGATCATGCTCCAGTGGTATAACCTGTGAGTTTATAACATGTGAAAAAATAGGTATATACCTCCTCAGAATAGATACATGGAATAAATCCAAAAAAATTGGGATGTTTACTAGAAGATAGAAATGATAATCTGCCACCCTGATACAAACGAAACATTCATAGCAACTGATATATCAATTTCCCATCTTCCCAATATTTCTAAATCACTAAACCATATTACAAGGAGATATTCATAGCAATACCTTTTCACAAACGTTGAACTCTAGATCTCCTTTCTGATTATCAACATTACCTTTTTATCACCAATGAGCTATTGTAATGTGTTGTTTCATAAATCCATCTTTATCATCCACATCTTCCATTAGCTATGTACACAATAATTTTTGTTCTCCATCATCATCTTAAATTTTTTATTTTTTTTAATTCATTACACATAGTGATTCAAAAGAAGCTATGTAAATTCATGAGTTAAAGTTATTATTGTAGGAAGTTATAACTATAATTATTTGTTGATCCTAACAAAATTTGAAATACATTGATCAATCTACTTGAATATACTAGAAGGATCAAATGTTCCTCTTAAATTGTCCATTTTTTAGGATGATATGTAGTTATAAACATAAACATTATATTCAATGATTGTACAATAAATATCCATAACATCTAAGTATAAAATGGATCTTAATAAAAAATAATTGATATTGACTTTTTATGAAATCTCACAACTTAATGTATATATTGTATAGTTCGTCATTTTAGATATATTTTCTAACAACGATGAAATTTAATAAGATTGAAAGGAAATAAAGTGTAGCCCAAATGGATTTATTGACCTTAGAGGTATTGGGGGTCCTATGAGGAACTCTACAGTGATATTTTTCTATTTACATATCGGTATGGTTAATAGTTTTAGTATCCCCTATAAAATATAAAATAATATCTTAACATTTTGACATATCAACCATAAAGATACATGCGACTTTCTAACATAATGCTGACCCACCTAATCTAGAATAATTTCAAAATTGACACTCGATTATAACTTCCAATAGGCATGGGGATGGTGTCAAGTACGGAGTAGGAATACAAAAAATATGGGTTTTCATATCTTAATACAACCACATACTCACATTTTCATTCGAACAAATTTAATGTAAAAACTAGAATATTTAATACATGAATGTCCACCAGAATCCCACAGTGAGTTTGATTCAAAATAACCAATGTAAATGGGAAAAGATATAGGACTACTTACAAAAAAGATAGTATAACCTATCTAGGAGAGGTGGAGATAGTCACCCTATGAATCAATAATGTAACAACATTTACAACAACAATTGGAAGCAAGAACCACAATAAAACACATGCACTAGGTCCACTAACATCTCAACCATATATCTCTTCATCGGTATAAGACACAAGACATATTGGTAGATACCACGAAAGGGTTAGTATATACATGCCTAGTAGGATATCTAAAATCACCAAGATGCAATGAATAAAATATAAAGTATTATGAAACCTATTAAAAATATATTAATGGTTATTAGAACACCAATATATAATAAAAAATAAGGATACATATCCCGGAGTACAATCTAAAAATCACAACCATTCAAAAAACACAGCACCCAAAACTTCTGATATAGAAGTCTTAAGAAACCGCAAATTTGTTTCCTCAGATGATGTTGGAGGACCCCGCCCCTGGAAAATTGAATAAATAAAGACACTAAAAGAGGTTCTTTATCCCATAAGATATCAATGGATGGGTGAAAGTCAACTTTTGTGGAGGATCCATATCCCATATGGGATATATGGATGGTGTATATTCTAAAAAATGAGGATCCTTATCTTTTAAAATCTCTAAAGAAGGGAGAAATTGTACTCTAGAGATTAGTGATATATTGCCTATAAATGTGGGAGAGATAAAAAATATAGCTTCTTAAAAATGTTATGGATAAAATAC
The DNA here is from genome assembly GCA_963277665.1 of Viscum album. Classification (NCBI taxonomy): domain Eukaryota; kingdom Viridiplantae; phylum Streptophyta; class Magnoliopsida; order Santalales; family Viscaceae; genus Viscum; species Viscum album. The sequence goes on from OY728153.1 coordinate 1,756,927,852, forward strand.
ACATACTTAAAAGGAAAAAATTATACTCACCAAGAGGATTCACGTCCCAACAGGTGAAATAAGAACTCCAACAGAAAATTATGATTGGTTGAAACCTTGAACGAATGATGTTTCTCTTGGAAATGTGAAGTAAACAACATGTTATATGGGTAAACGACATATTTTACCACACCATACACATATAAACTTTATATAATTATACATAGAATATCTATTACTTATTATAAAATGTGTATAAGCGTATTATATAGTGTCCTGTCTACTGAGGAACATGAGGTGTATGACATCTTCCAATGACATGTCCCTCTAAGTGTACATGGGTTGTATCCCTAAACACATGTTGTGTGGGCCCAATTGTTTCCATGGAATTTACTCCTTGGTAAATAAAATTTCTCTAGGTATGTTGTGACACACAATGATTCTGTGATTTTTTATATTAATTTAATCTTTTTGATATTTCTCATTTCACACAACACATAAAATAGTGCAGTTTTTATATTAATGAACTACTTTTATTATGTTATACGCAACACCATGTTAGTGAGTACTAAAGTAAACATATTTTTTAACATGAACTTCATGGAACACGGATGTGAGTGTGCGTTACATGCAAGTTTGATTTTCCTTGATGGCTTTGGAAACACAGATGAATGATTGCCACCAAATTATAATATATTATGGAAATTATTACAATTTAACATATTGAGATATAAGATAGCCGCAATGTAGATGGATATGAATTCTACTTTGTAAGATATGAAAATACGTGTTTTATGAAAAATATAAAATGAATTCATTTATTACTATTTTATTAGAAATGGATATAAGAGCCAATTAAACAAAAGGAAATATTTTTATAGGAAATAATTTTTATACTAACAAAGATGTTTTCTACAAATTAATTAACTTAATTATAGTTATGAATGATATAATTGGAATATATATGACATATTTTCAATTTTATATTTTTTATATTCATTCAATAAGTTTTATTAAAATAATATAAGAACAAATTCAATATTTCACATGAAAAAACAAATATTTTATAAAGGCATGTTTACCACCTTTTAGTAGTGATCCTATTTTAAATAATGTTTTTGAACATTTATAAAGTACATATTTGTAAAAAAAATATCTTTGAAATAGAAATTTAATAATTATTATATGGGAAATTGTTTTATATTTTCTATGAAGGTTCATATTTTGATGAATAGTTAAAAATACTAAATTTTAATTCAAAAATGATATATCATATAATATAATTAATTGGTTAAAATGTATTTTGAATTAGTTTTAATATTTAACTACATAATTTATTTAATATTAATTTAATTGAGTTAATTGGTATCAATTTCACCTTGAAATCTATTATAAAAACATAGAAAACTTTGGGACAATTTTACATTAAAACCCCGTGTTGACCTCCTGTACATGGGATTGAATTTAAATTAATTTCAACTGCATCTATGATTGGAATTTGTAAAAATTGATTAATTTTTTTAAATATAAATAATTTATGATGTATAATATTGTTAACATAGTTTTTTATGAAATATATTGGTGAAAGTAATTTGCATTAATTATAATGATTAATTAAACATTATGCTTAACAAAGGAATAACACCTAAACTATAGGGAACAAATGACCTATCTAGTTTCACAAATCCAATTAAATGGATTTTATTTGTTCATGAAACTTCCATTATATTGGGTTTTTATTACTTGAGTTATTTAAAAGGTGGCTATACATATCTTGTTTTCAACAATACCATTTGAGTCCTTTTCATCCTCTAAAAACGGTCACCATCTCTGCCTCGCATGCACACGTCAAAAACTACTTAGGGTATGACATTATCTTCTTAATAAACATCAAAATATCCCTAAATTTCTCATGGAATCCTCTCGTTCTTCAGAAATGATTCCATGGAATCTGTTTCCTGCAAACCAAATAGAGTTACCCGACTAAAAGGTAACACCATCCCTCAAACTCCTTTATATTATTTTCATTCTCTACTAATTAAATTATCTTATTTCCATGATTATAAAAAAACAAGTATCTTCAATTATTTTTTTATTCTAAATTTTAGATTTAAACATAGAAACACTTCCATATAATGGGATAAAAACATACTGTTTCCTTGTATAATGACCTACTTCCTCCTAAAATGTTGGCTTTTTATTATTTCTTTAACGCATCTCATGGTAGGAATAATGATGGAAAATCTATTTATATATATTATATAATATATTTATTATTTTTTTTAATATTATTTAATTATTTTAAAATACATATATTTATACTTCCTCTTTCTGTAAATATGATAATTTTGTTTGTGGATGTTTCGACTACAGTACCCTCAAATCGATCTTATTCATTTTCACACTACATAGAATGTATTATGATTGATGTTATTAACATTATATGATATATATGATTTATTAATGATAATATAATAATTATATATATTCCTATATATATATACTTATATGTCATTAACACTATGTCATTCAATTTTTCAAAAAAAGAGACAACGTTCATGTCTATGTACGTCTTAATGTCTCCATGAATGATGTATTAAATTTAATACATAAATATATTATTGATTATTATAATTTAAATATATTGATTATACATGAAATTAAAATCATTTCTAAAATTATCAAAATAATGACATACTTGTAAGGAAATATGAAAAAAATAAATCAAGACACATGCAAAGAAGAAAATAGATATTACCCGATGTGAAAATTCAGCATAGAATTGATAAAAAGAGGGTAATATAAAGTCATATAAAAACACATATGGTATTATATTTAATAATATTATTGTGTAAATAATTTATTATAATCAAAAATTTATAATCATGAATTTTTTATAAGTATAAATAAAGACTATATATTAGTAAAGAGACTTTCATCTAACATTTTATTTCTGTAAGACATTTACAATATTCACAACCCATTCCTTTTTTGGTATGTATAATATCTATGGATGTATACATTTCTTAATATAAAAAATTTTATGGGTATCTAAATATCTATTTTGTGATCATTATTTCAAGGGTTCTATGATTCAAAAGTCAACAAATTGGTAAGGTGATTTTGTCTCAACTTTCCTTATTTGATACACATTTCTTTTTATAAACCTAGTTTTTTAAATGATGTGTATATACTACCTTTGAAAAGATATACAATTAATCTAATTATCTTCATGATGTTTTATGATTCATTTTTTATTTTTCATTCTATTTTTTATTCAATGTTATCAAATTGGTAATAATTTATAGCTACATTCTCAACATTTATCGATATTGTTTAGGATTATTCTCCCATTTTTTAAAATATTATAACGAATTTCTATAGAAATCTCTTGATTTTTCTAAAATTATTTTTATTATAGGTATATTAATGTAATGGTAGAATTCTTCCACTTTTGGTACATACGACATACCAAAAAGTTCTTTTTTAATAATGTCTTACTTTATATCATTCTTAAGTCGGAAATCTATGTTTCATTTAAACATAGTCTTCTAAAATGCTTTAAAAAAATGTTTTCGGTTTATAAATTTTTGTAAATTCTTTTATATACATCAATTATAAGTTTACATAAGGTTTTTTTCAAAGAAAAGTATATAAATTTTTTCAATCCTTGTTTCTAATTTTTCAGTGTATTTTCAAGGAAAAGGCCTTCAAAAAGTTTTTAATGTTTCAATGTAATTTTTCAAAGTGATTACAAATAAAACTGTTTTTAAAATGTATTCATTCCTATTTTGTATGGTTTCATGGAAATATTATTTCAAAATTATTTCAATACTCATTTATAAGAATTCAAGGAATAGGGTTCTCAAAATTACCTCATGATTTATTTCTATGTTTTAATTATATTTTCAATGAAAAATTGTTTTCAAAAGGTTTTATGATTTTTTTAAAGAATAAATGATATTTTCAATAGATATTATAAAAAAATTCTATATAATTTGGAAACACTTGATTTTACTCATTACTTTTAGGGAAACGACCAAAAATTTCCATTCATATTCATTATTGAATAGTTTATTTTTCAGTGGAATGATTCTTATAGAACCCGTTACTCTTCTATGGGTAATATTCCTTTGAAATCAACATATTTTAATCGGTTATTCATTAATTAAATGAAAATGAAACATAATAATTTTCCATAGGTCAAGATTTGATGACATGTTATTAATAACCATTATATTTCATGGGTTATTATTTGATATTTATAAAACCTAGAACTTTTCATTAGCCATGATATAATTAACGATTTTTTATCTTGTGGGATATGTATATATGATTTAATTATCTGAATGAGGTGACCAATAACCACCATTAATGAATTTGTTAAAGATAAGTTGTATATGAGATAAAATGGTACATAGTTTGTTTCCCATGACCAGAAACATGATTGTACATGTATCCCAATCCTACAAGTAAGATGGTACACAAGTTGTATACTAGGATCGAAAAAAATTAGGTATATGGGTTGTATCCAAAGACTAAAAGTAAGAGGTTACACAGGTTGTATCACTTTGCCCATAATAAGAGGTATCATGGGTTATAGTCCATGCCTAGAAGTATGAGGGTACATAGTTTGTATCCCAATATAGAAAAGAAGAAGGTAAATGTGTCTTAGATAAATATAAAATGTAATAGGGTACAGAGGTTATAGCCCATGCACAAAAAAAGAAGGTACATGGGTTTTTTCCCATGAATGCAAGTAAAATTGTACTCGATTTATAGCCCATGTCCAAAAACAAGAAGGTAAATGTGTTGTATCCCAAGACTAAGAGTCAGAGGGTACAAGGGGTTATTTTCTAATCCCAAAAACAAGATGGTACATGGGTTTCTGCCCAATCCTGAAAGTAATAGGGTACACAGGTTGTAGCCCGAGACAACAAATATGAAGTTAAATGGGTTGTAGCCCATGCCTAAAAGTAAGAGGGTAAAATGGTTGTAGCCTAATACAAAAAACAAAATGGGACATGGGCAATAGCCCATGAATGAAATTAATAGGGTACACAATTTATATCTCCAGCTTGAAATGAACTAGGTACATGTGTCGTAACCCATTACTACATGTTATAATGGTTTGGGTAGGTAGCCTTGACATTTAAATTTTTATTCTTCTATATATTCCACAAATCCAATTAATTATTCCATAGTTATTCTTTCATGTATTATGATCATTATTTCTTTATGATTAATGTTTTATGAACTGTAAAAATTTATAAAATATTCATGTTTATGTCGATTGATTTTCATTGTATGGTATTCTAATGTTATGATCACATTATCACACAAAAATTCAAATGTTTATGATTACATGTCTCCATTGTTTACCATTACTGATCATATGATATCAAACATTTTTTTATTTTCTTTCATAGGTTACAAAGGTATGAATTATGTATGATGTTTCTAAGAAGTGTGTTTGTCCTAAAGAACCTAGTGGGACATAATGTAGATCGTCCATTTATCAATGTTTATATTTACATGATTTCAAATGAACTAAATTAATATAGTATTTAGGAATAATTTAGTGTAATGTTTTATGTATTATAAAAAAATTAATATAATCTCTATGTATGTTAAGACTGGGTCATTATAGTGGGTATCACATCAATGGTTTAGTTAATCATTGAATTCTAGGATGGAAAAACATTTTTAATATCCTTAAGGTCAGTTCCATGGATAAGCTTTAGGATAATGAAATGAAGAGGAAATTTTCCTATAATTTTGGTAATCATGAGAGTGATTAGATTTCTATAAATACATCCCTCTCAGGATAATAAAAGTGGATGAATCTCTTGAACACATGAACATAGGGGAAAAAACTAAAAAATGTATCGAGACAATATTAGGGTAATACTGTATTTGAAAATGAGCCTTACTGCACACCTAGTTTGATGCTTATGGGGGAAATTATTTTGGAATTGACTAACACATCATGATCCATCATGGAGGATTTAGATAAAAATTGGATATGAATAACCTAGTATAAAACCACATATTCATAAATTAATTATTATTTCATTATTTACAAATCATATAGGTGGGTTTTAATGATTATGTGGCTCCTCACTACAAAAGAAGTTTTCTACTGTATTCTACTTTGTTTTAGTCAATGGCTAGAACCCAAAAGAATCACGTTAATGGTGACTGTAATGGAAAATGCAATAATTATTCTCTTGAGCATCTGAATTCTATAGGTGATGGAATGAAAAGCCTCAATTATATGCTCATATATCTTTCATTACATATGAATCATCTTGGAATTCTAAAATATCAATGGAGTGAACAAAATATTATTGATCCCTTGATGAAGAAAGATCCACCTTATTTTAGTGGATCATTAGTTCCACTTATTATTAGGAACTAGATATGTACCAACAGATAAATATTCATCACATTCATGTTTATGGAAAAAGATAAATTCAATATGGCTATTTAACTACTGGAATGTGCAGCAGACCAGTGGTGGACTATAGTTATGAATATGACGAAATAAGATGAAATTGAATCCATGTACTCGAAAGAGTTTAAGAACATGTTTTCTAGTAGGTAATGTCCAAGAGTTCATTGTATGAAGATAGAAAAAAAGTTCCTCATGATGATGGAAAAAGATGATGAGTATGTCAGTATCTATAAGGCTAATTTCAGAAAACACAAGAGTTATTCTTCTTAAATTATCATATGACCAGAAATTAAGGATGATAAGTTCATTAGTGTATTAAATTCAATTATTATAAGGGGATTGGGCATACGAGACATTTGTATCTATGAAGATATTGTGGGTTGTGAAATAAAAGTATAAATGGAGATTGGATTTATATATCAATATCATGGTTTTAACAAGAAGAAGAATATTGATTTCAAAATAAAATCTAAAAAACATGGAGATTGGAAGATGATCCATCCTTTATTCCCTAGGTGTGGAGAGAATCATGGAGGGAATTGACTTACTGGGACTAGTAAATGTTTTATGTGTGTAATGGGAGGAAATTTGGTGACTTAATTGTGATGTTATTGGAAAAAGATTTATAATATGGAAAATAATGAGAAAAATCCATAGAATAATGATTCCACACTTTTTTTTTCAATTGAATGACTATGGAATTTTTCCAAAATTTTCATGAATATGAGGGTTAATAATTTTGATCAGCTCTATTAAACACTGATGATAAATAGAAAATGGAAAGAATATGAAATCATAATGGTTGAATTGAACCATTATAATTAGGGAACTCTATAGTGGAGAATTTTCTAGTTGATTTTGTAAAAATACGATCTATGAAAATACTATTATTCATCCTTTTGGGGAACATGATACGATTCAATGGAATTATTATCTACATTAAGTTTTTAGTTAAATCACATTTCTAATTCATATTTACAAGGATTAACCAATGCATTAAATAAAAAAAAATTAAGGCAAGATCCTATTGAAGGAATAAATGGTGAATTATCATTTAGAGGCATGTATTTGTTTAATAAGGATGTTTGTAATTTCATATTATGGATATGTTTTCATGAAAATATATGATGATATTATTCACCTGTTTTTAATGTTATTACACATGGGGGATAAATGTTATGATAATTTCAAGAGATTTTTTATATTTTTTATCTTCCTCTCTATCAAGGGTTATATGTTTATCCATTTATGGAATGATTATGTTAATATTCGATTAAAGTATATGATATTAAGGTATTATCACTGCACATGAGTATTTATACATATTGGATAAAATTCACTAAAAAACTTGTATTGATGGTAACTGATGAGATATGGGATGACTTACCATGGATCTAATGATCTGTTAGTGCACCTGGAATGAAAAATTCACCTTCCTTGGTTTAGAAAGAGGTGAAGTGGAAATTGGTTGATAAATGACCAAAGGGAGAGATTTTACTCATGAAAGGGAATGAAATCATGTATGTATAACTTCTAATGAAAATAATTAAACCTTATATAAAGGATATGATAACTGGAATGTTTATCCTAGTATGTTTTTTAGGAATGAAATGTCCCCTTAGATAATTATATATTTATGGATTTATGATTATTAACATTCTTATAATCACGTTATATATCAGTATACTATAGAACTATATAGTTATATCTCTCTTCCATTTTCATATTCTAACTTTCCACATATGTTCTCCTATGTGGAAACGTAGTTACATGTTACTTTGAGTAACGATTATGTTTCTAGAAGTCTTTTTAATGTACTTTTTAGGATTCAATTTTACGATATGGGTTTTTATGAAAAGTTCTTTAAATTACTAATGCCTTGATATAATTGAATAATTTTGATGGATAAATATATTTTATGGGGGTTATCATGTAAAAACATTATATTCTGTGATTTTTTTGAAATTAATTTGATATTATTGATAGTTTCATTTCACAAAACACTAAATTTTCTTTTGTTTTTATATTAAAGAACTATGTTCTTGTTTAACTATACACCACACCAAGTTATCTTGAACAAAATTTAACAAAACTTTTAACATGATATACATAGAATATCGAGGATAGTTTATATTACACATGTGATTGACTTTCCTCAATGGCATGCACAACATAGAAGACTGAGTGATACCAAAATATAATGTAATATAAAAAATATTACTATTAAATAAAATGAGGTATAACTAGAACATTATGTTGATTATTATGGATATAATTATTTAAATTATTATAATGTGTTGGTTTAAAAAATATATAATATTATTTAATTGATTAGAAATTTATTAGAAAATTATGCAAGAACCAATTAAACATAAAGAGATATTTATATAGAAAAATTGTTTTGTATTCACAAAGAGATTGTATCGCAAAAAAATAATGTAATTAAAATAATTAATTTTATTATGGAAATATATATGATATATATTTTAAAAAGTATTTTTTTTATTCATTAAATATATATTATAATCATAAGATAAGAACAAACTCAACATTTTGTATAAAAAATCAAATATTTTATAAAGGCGCTTTTACCGCTTCTAATGGAGAGACTATTTTAAAAAGAACTTATGGTAAATTTATAAATCCTTTATTTCAAAATATAATTAATAATTGAAATAAAAATTTATGAAAAATTAGGGTTTTTGTGTTATTTTTCTTTGAAGCTTCATATTCTGATGAATAGTGAAAACACTAAAATTTAATTCGTAACCACAATTTCATCTAAATTATTTATGTGGTTCAATTATATTTTACATTATATTTAATTTTTAATAATATTGAATTTTTATCAATTAATCCAATTTAGGCAATTGGTGTAAATTTCTCAATGAAATTGAATACAAAAAAATAAATCAAACTTTTGAACATTTTTACCTTAATAACCTGCATTGTTGTCCTGTTAGCGAGATTAGTTTTAAATTAATTTCCAAAAATTGTGTGAATGAAATTTTTAAAATGAATAGAATATTTGGAATATAAATGCGTTATAATTTCTATTATGGTTAACAAATTTTTTTGAAAAAATATTAGTAAACGTAATTAAAATTATATATAATTATTAAAGAAAAATTAAGTTTAATAAAGAGTTAAACCTTAAATATAAATGTCAAAATGAAATAGAAACGTTTCCAAAACCCATTTTATGACCATTATTATTCCATTTACCTTAAAATATTTAGTTTTTTTATGTTTTTGACTTATTTTAGGTTAACAATCGGCACACATGACTTGTTTTGAAAAATTGTTAGTGATTACTTTTCCTCCCCTATAAAAGACCTCCACCTCCCCCATATTCTCACACATCTCAAAAAAATGAGGTTTGGCCAAGATACCAAATAAAAATACCAAAATCCATCAATTATTCATTTAATTCTCCCTTTTGGAAGAAATATTTTAATGGAATCCCTGTGGTGAAAACCATAAGGAGTTTCCTGATTAAGAGGTAACACCCTCCCTGAAGCTCCTTTGTTTTATTTTCATTATCCACTATTTCCATTCTCCATATTCCATTCCTATAATAGAAATAGTATCCTAAATATAATAATATTTTTTGAATATAATATCTTGAATTAAAATTAAAAACACTTCATTCTAATGAGTAACAAATATATTGTTTTCACGTACAATGAACTAATGCCTCATAAAAAGACAATTGTTCATTTTTCATTTACCACCTCTCATGGTGGAAATTATCATGTAAAATTTTTATATTTATGTTATATGTTTTCTTTATTATGTATTTATTATTATTTAATTATTTTAAAATTAATATCTTTCTACATTCCATTTTGTGTAAATATGGTAATTTCATTTGGGGGAAGTGTGAACTACATCCCCCTCAAAGCGATATGATTCGTTCAAACACTATATGTAATGTATTAGAAATTTGTTTATTAAAATTATATGATATATATTATTTAATAACTCTAATTTTATAATGATACACACACACACAGAAACAAATATATATATATATATATATATACTTATATGTCCCATACTCTCTTTCATCTAATATGATAATAAAAATAGAAACAACGTTGATTAAAACATACATCTTACCGTCTCCATGAACAGTGTATTCCATTTCATAATTCTATATCCTACATATTATTATAGTGAAGATATATTTTAATATAAATTATATTTATATCATAGTTTACATTCTATAAGTCATTTTATAAGTATATGGACCAATGATATAAAAAATCAAGACACATGCATAGAACAAAGTAGAGATTACATGAAGTGCAAAATTAATATAGAATTGTTGACATGTTGGTAATATAAATTCATAAAAAAACCATATATGGTATTATATAAAGGAATATTATTCCATAAAATTTGTATATTAAACTAATATTTGTTATATATGAATATTTTAAGAGCCCAAATAGAGTCAAGAAACCAGTTAATATATTTTCATCTCATATATTATTTCCATGAGATACATTCTTTATTCACCACCCATTCATTTTGTGTGGTTTGTATACTTCCAATTTATGTATTCTATAGTTATTATAATTATATTTTATTGTATTTATGCATCCATTTTTTGATCCTTATTTTATGGGGTCTATGATTCAAATGTACCCAAATCAGTAATGTGATTGTGTCTCAATTTTTCTTCATTGAGATAAATGATATGATATACACTTATATTTTACCATTAGGTGTATATATTTTCATTGACATGTTATATCATGAATATAATTAATTTAATAAGAATTAAATATTTATTTATTTTTATTATTTCTATTTATCTTTGATTTAATGTTACCAAATGGGTAATAGATTACATCTTCAATAAAAACATTTATCGAGATTATTTATAATTATTCTTCCATTGATGACATAATATTTAAAATTTCACAAGAAATCTCATGATATTATAACATATTACTCTTCATTTTATTTCCATGAAATGTTACAAAAATTACACTCTATGGTATATATTAACATTGAGAATGTTTTTTTAAGAAAGTATAACTTTACCTCTCTATTCGGTTGGAAATATGGGTTCTTTCATAATTGTCTTTTCTATTAAGGTTTAAAAAAATTTATGTCTAACAAGTGTTTTTAATATTCTTGATCGCATAATTTATATGTTTCCAAAAGTTTGTTTTAAAGAAAATTATTTCAATGATTCATACCATTATTTCAGGTAAGTTTTTTTTAAATGAAATAGGATACCAAAATGTTTTGATGTTTATTTTATAAGTTTTCTTAGAAAATGGTATTCAAAAAAATATCAAGTATATGTTATGAATTTTTAATATAAAAGGTTGTCAAAATGATTTTATGATTTCATTATATGTTTTTAAATTATTTTCTATAAATTTTGTTTTTCAAAATGTTTTATGTTTAATGATAATTTTTCTTATAAGAAAGGGTATATCCTAAATTAATGTTTCAATATTATTTTTCATCAAATATTACATCCATTTATGTTAGTCACAACATTATGAAAAATATTACAATGGTTATATTCATGTTCTTTCTTGAATGGGTTAGGTTTTAATGTAATGTTATTTATGACACCTGTTACTCTTCCACTGGTAATATTCCTTTGAAATCTGCTTATTTTCATTGGTTATCCCTTAATGAAATGATTACGAAACATATATATTTTCCATAGGTTATGACGTGATGAAATGTTTTTGATACCCTTTCGTTTCACTGGTTATAAATTGATATTTATAAAACCCATCACGTTTTTTGGTTAAGGATTTGATGAATGTTTTTTATCTTGTGGAACATGTATGTAATATTTTATATGTGATGGGTGGGACCTATAACTTCATCCAATGAATTATATAATGATATGGGGTATATGATCTCCTAGAATAAATTTGTTGTGGCCCACACGAAAATAGGTAGGTACCTGTGTTTTATCCCATGGAAGAAAGTCTAAGGGTACAAGGTTTGTAGCACTAACACAAAAATGAGAAGGTACATGGGTCATAGGCCAATCATGAATGTATGAGTGTACATGGGTTATAGCCGAAGCCCAAAAACAATAAGGTAAATGAAGCATAACAAAATCCTTAATGTAAGAGGGTATAATGGTTGTAACCCAAGACCAAAAACGAAAAGGTACATGGGTTGTATCCAATACTCATAAGTTAGAGGGTACTCATGTTATATCCCAATCCCAATAAAAGAAGTTAAATGGGTTGTAGCCCAACCCGAAATCTAAGATGGTAAATATTATGTAGCCCAAAGAAAAAAAAGAATGTACATGGGTTATATACCAATCCATATGGTAAGGCATTATATGATTTGAATTCGAATAACAAAAAAAAATATGATTCATGGGTTATAACCAAAGAATGAATGTGTGATGGTAAACCAGTTAAAGACCATACCCCAAAACAACATGGTAACTAGGTTATACCCTATGCTTGAATGTTGTATGTCACACATGTTGTATCCCATCCCCCAAAAAATAGAAGGTACCTAGGTTATATCCCATGACTAAAAGTAATCGGGTAAATAGATTGTATCCCATGATAGAAAATAATATGATACATGGGATGTATCCCAATACTAACATGTTATAAAGTTATTGTTAGGTATCCAAGAAATAATGTTTTCTATTCTTATTCATATTCTAATTATTATATGTTTTATTCCTCAATTATTCTTTCAATAATTAAAATCTTTATATCATTATGATTCATGTCATATTAAATATTAATTTTTCTTCCATAATTCTTGTTTAGGATCTTTGATATGTTTTGAATGATTTTACAATGTTATGATCATGTTCTCATACCCCCATGCTCATGATTATTACTAAATGTCTCCATTCTATAAACATAATGAGAATTTAATGTATCCCCATTATATGTTTCCGTCCCTAGGTTATGAAGATATTTATTAAGTATAATGTTGGTAAGATGGGTGCTCATCATGAAGAACCCAATGGGTGACAATGTAAATCACTCATATATCAATGTTTACATTTCCATGTTGCCAAAGGCACTAAACTAATATATTCATTGGGGTTTCATAGTCTTTAGTTGTACTATTTATTCCTCCAAAAGATCTGGGCCCACAAGCTTCCTTTCCTCAACTTCATCTAATAGGTTGGTGTACGATATCTATCTCAATTAAATGCTTCATATGGTGCCATTCCAACACTTTAATGGAAACTATTATTGTAGGAAAACACCACAAATGGTAAATAATGATCCTAAATACCTTGAAAATAATGTGATCATGATCTCAACTTGTCTTCTCTAGTTTGGATTGAGTTTTCTGATATCCCATTAATTTGAGGGTGTTATGCTGTACTCAAACGAAGCTCAGTATCCAAATATTTTTTCAATAATTTTCCATAATTTCAATTTGATTCATGGATCACAATCAGAAAAAATTTAGATAGGTCCTCCATGAAGTCTCACAGCTTTATTGATATATTTTCATGCATGGAGCTCCATTGAAAAATCAACCTTAATTGAGATGAAATGTGCAGATTTTGTATGTCGATAAACAATTACCCGTATTACATTTTTATTTTTTTATGTTCTGGGTATTCTACTGAAAAAATACATAATGATGTCATCCCATTTATAGGAATGAATTGTTATAGGTCGTATGAATCCTCTATGATGTTGTTGTTTTCACTTCACTTGTTGACAGACTAAACATATTAATACATAATCAGTAATTTCCCACTTCATGTTGCCTCCCAAAATGTTCCTTAAAACCTCTATAAATTTTTGTGATACCCAGGTGTATATATAAATTTTAGGTTTGGGAATCATTGATTAACTACGTTTAGAAATCAGGTATGAAGAGAACAGATGACCTCTTCATAAAATTCAAAATTCAAAGAAACATTCAGTCAACAACACATCATTGAAACATTTAATTTTCTTTTGAAGAATCGCTTCATCAGACTTAGATGTTTTAATTATTTAAAAAAAATTGGTTGGTCAACCAATATAATAATCAATGATGGTTAATCTTCATTGATAATTCTTAAATCCATCTTTTCTAGATCTATAAATACAAGATCTCATTCAATCCTAATTTTTGTTAATTCCCATAGTTTTTATGTCTCAATGCATGAGTTTCCATATTTTCTTTTCATGGGTGGTATTTTATGGAATAATAGTAATCCTAGAGTATCTTAAGAAATCTAATTTTCCTCATGTTGAGAACTTTCAGTTAGAATATATATTTTAAACTATTGTGATCTATATATATCTTACACCATTATCCATAGAGACAATGTCTACATTTCAACAATGCATATATTAGATATGTTAACTCAAGATAATTAGCTGGATAGTTCTATTCATGAATTTGTAACTACCATTATGCATAGGAAATAACTCTATCATTCTACATAAGGAAACAATTAAGTCATTTCTTTTATGCATCACTATAGATCCTAAATCAAATATTTCCCAATGGTCGTTTCAGTATCATAGAATTCACTCATCTCATCTTCAATTATTTAAATCATTATTCACATTCTATAGTCCATATTAACATAACCTCACTATGAATAATCTTGGTCAATGGGTGGGATAAAAAGGTGTTGTTCTAAACGAAACACTAATAATAACCTAATAAACAAATGAAACAATGTATCATGGATATGTTTGTTGGAGTTGGAAATTCTTGTATATCATTTTTCATCAGAGGATCAATAAGGATTCCATCTTTAGAGACAATATAGCCATGAAAAGAAACTAACTGATGCCAAAATTCAAACATTCTAACCTTCCCATATAATTCATTTCTTCTATGAGTATTAAGAATATTGTGCATATAAATATCATGATCTTTATAGATTTTGGATTATAACTGGATATCATTAACTAATACAACAATGATGTCATCAAGATTTTTCTTGAAATCTATATTCATTAGATCCCTGAAAATATGGTGGGATTTAGTCAGTCCAAAAGGTATTACTGTAAACTCATAATTCCATACCTATTTCAAAATTTTGTCTTTTTTAATATCTTATTTCTTCACACAAAATTGTTGATATCCATATAGGATGTCAATCATAAAAATATATACTTATCATTGTGAAGTTGATAAAACAAATCATCAATCTGAGGCAGAGGATACTTGTTCATTATTATAATAGCATTGATTTCATTACATTTAATGAACAAACTCATTGATCCATATCTCTTAATGACAAATATAATATGGGCTCCCCGTAGAGAAATACTAGGGTGGATAAATCCTTGATCACCCAAATCCTCAAGTTGTTTCTTCAGTTTAAAAAATTCCATTTTGGCCACTCTATAAAGATTATTTGATATAGTTCAAGAAAGTGGAATTAAATCAGTAGATAACTCAATTTCCCACTCTAGAGGATGTCCAAATAAATCCTCTTGAAAACACATCAATGTATTATTTAAGAATCGGTACGTCCTCAATATTAATATTTATTTCTCACTAATAAATATTGATTTCTGATCTATCCTAATAATTTCATTCAGTAGAGCTACCAGTGGTAGATCTTGATAAGTATTATATGGTGATGTTTCTGCTCTAAAGATAATGGATTCTAAACCTTCCTCAAAAATCATAATTTCATTATTTTTACCATATATTTTTGTATTATATTTTTTAAAATCCAATCCATGAAAAATATTATGTAAAAGTTTAACATAGGAATGATAATTAAATTATCAGATAATAAATATTTATATGCCATAATAGTGACTTCCTCACAGATCATTCTTGCAATGATACTGTCACGACCCGTCCTCGGGGCCTGTGCCGTGACTACCCCAAGCCCGCCTTCCATAGGCCAGGGGCTGGCGACTAGCACCAAGGTGTAAATTCCCGGTAAACAGGGAAGGCATTGCCTTTATAAGTAACAACCACCACAGAGTCAGCAAGCGGAAAGTAACTACAGAGTGCAGAAAAGTAAAGGGGGCCGGAAATACAAGCCCAACTGTAAAGTACAACTGAAAAGTAAAGTACAGCAACTGAAGAAAAGACGGAGGCCTCGTGTCGTCCACTGGCAATCCCACCTGAAGGGTGGGTACAGATAGCCTCCAGGCTCCTTGGGTCCCACGTCCGCTCCGAGCACGTCCCGCCCAGTGGTCCACCTCCAGGTACCGTCCTGCTCCACGCCCCAACCGCGATCAGCGCTGTCCGTCGTCTTCATCCAACACAACAAGGTGCGGGCATAGCCCGTGCAGGGGTGAGTATAAGCTACTCAGTAAGGACCCCGAGACCCCCAAAGGTCTCCCGAAATCCACAAAGGATATAGCACAAAAGAAAGATGCAACCACGAAGTAACATCTGACTCGACTTAGGTATATGCCCATACATATACCTAAGTCCCCAATTCTAGCTCTTCTCACGAGCTCAAGAACAACTCAATCCACAAAGGAAAGCAAGACTCAAATCCACAGGGAGAGTAAACAGTAAATCCACAAAGGATAGTTCAACACAATCCACAAAGGGGAGTAACATAAGATTCAGCTCAACCAGGTATACTTTTTCAGATGACGTCAAAGATGATCACTGATCCATCTAAGTCGTCGGACCCACGAAGGATCGATAGGTACTAACCCCCGCAAAGACCCACGTAGGATCGGGCTCACACAGAACCTGTAGGCAGTGGCTCACACAGAACCGGTAGTAAGGACCCACATAGGATCGGGCTCACACAGAACCTGTAGCACTGATCCACGTAGGATCGCTGAGTGCAGTAGTCGACGCAGTCCACTGAGGATCTCTGCACAGTCTTCGCCGCAGTCCACGGAGGATCTCTGCTCTGCCGTCGTCGCAGTCCACGGAGGATCTCTGCTCTGCCGTCGTCGCAGTCCACGGAGGATCTCTGCTCTGCCGTCGTCGCAGTCCACGGAGGATCTCTCCTCTGCAGTCATCGCAGTCCACGGAGGATCTCTGCTCTGTCGTCGAAGTCACAGCCAGCGCTAGGGTTCCCGCACTTAGCGAGCTCGTTTAGGAGGGTCCGCTCCACGAGCCGAGAGGCTGATACATCAACTGACACGTAGTCCGAAGTTGATGTATCCAAAAGTTCCGTATCGACAACAGGATCTCAACACAACAGACGGCGCGTCAATCGGACGCCCGGTCTGAGAGTTATTGGCATTTTCGTCCCAGGGGCCCGGTTGGTTTTTAGGGAAAAACCAACCCGACCGTACTCCGCCTGTATCCGATCCTCGGGCGGAGTATGCCAAAAGTTCCGTCTCACTTAGAGGAAACTATCACAGCTGACGGTACGTCGATCGGACGTCCGTAGCTCAAGTTATGAGCGTTTTCGCTCCGAGGGCCCGGTTGGTTTCGTGTACGAACCAACCCGGCCGAACATAAAGTCTTCTGAAACCTTGAGTGTAATATACCGAAACGACCATCTTGATCCAAGGATCGCGTAGCCGCTGACGGTTCGTCAATCGGAGGTCCCAGGCCCAAGATATGGGCGAAAGACCGAAGAGGGCCCGAAACGGGGGTTCTGGGCCCGGGGCGACCCGGCCCGAACCCCCCCTGGGTCGGCCGAACCGGGTCGGCCCGACCCGGCCCGACCCGGCTAGGCGGGGTCCGGTCCGGCCTGGGCGCGGCCCGGCCGACCGGACCGGCCGGCTCGGCTTCGGCCGAGCGGCCGAGTGAGCCGCCGCGGGTTTGACCCGCGGCTTTGGAGAAACGCGACCCGCGCGGGCCGCGTGCTGGGTGGCCGGACCGCGGACGCGGTCCGGCGATTCGCCGCCGCCGCGGCTCGGCCGCGGCGGACTCCTCCGGCGGTGCGCCGGGCGCCGCCGCCTCCGGTCGCCGGCGCCGCCGCGCCGGCGACCCGCGCCGCTGCCCCCTTCCGCGGGCCGCCAGAGTTGCTCTGGTGGCCCGTTTTGCCTCCCGTCTGCGCCGTTGCTCCTCCCGGGGGCCGATCTTTACTGCGGGATCAACGGATCGCCCTTGCCGCACGGTTCTTCGTCGTCCGCCAGATCCGCACAAAAAAGGGAAGATCGGCGGAGGGTTGCCGGGTCTTGTTTGTTAGATCCGCACCCTCCGCGTTAGTCATAAACATCATCGGGAGGAAAAGCAAATAATCAACAACAATTTTAAATAAATTAAAATTGTTCGAAGATCAGGTTCTTTACTTTAAAAGAAATAAAATCATGGGAAAGGAAAAAATATTTCAATCAACCCTTACCTTGTCGTCGTCGTCGGACGAGAGGTCGTCGCAGAATCGCTCGTCGCGGATGAAGGAGATCGTCGCGTCGTCGCGGTATCCGGCGTCGCGTCGCCAATCTCTGGATCAAGATCAAACGGATTAATTTAAATCCGTTGATATTGAATTATAAAAAAGGGGAGAAATAAACAATTTGTTTCTCACCTTAATTGTCGAACGAGGATCGGCCGTGGAAGAAGAGGCGTCGCCGAAGAACGTCGCGGGTAGAGCTCGTCGACGTCGCAGATCACGGTGTGCGTCGTCGAATTCCGGTCGCCGGCGTTCTTCGCGTTCTTCGCGTTCTTCGCGTTCTTCGCGTTCTTCGCGTTCTTCGCGTTCTTCGCGGGGAGGGTGGAGGTTCAGAGGAATTGCACAACGATAGAAATCCTCAAAAATAGACAAGTTTGTCTATTTTATTATTTTGTCAACAAACGCAAACGCGTAAGTAACGACCCATTAAATTCGTTGAATTAATTCAACGAATGAAACAGCCCATTTAATTCACGAAATAAACCGCCCAATTAAATGGTCTGTTAAGAAATTAAAGAAAATGCGTCGGTTGACTTTTCAGTTACTTTGACGGGTTTTCGCGGGTGCGTTACTTAGCGAAAGAAAAGGCGGGGCTCGTGCGGGCCCCACCTCACAAATATCCTACCAAGGGGTAGGATATTTCTGGATAGCATCCTATCCAGTTCAACTCAGATCAAGCCGCCTTTAAGTGGCTTCAAGTGGCTTCCAAGCAGCTTAAGTGAAATAAAATAAAGTTGTCGCACAAATTTTATTTTATTTCTGACTTTAAGCCCCAAAATTTTAAAACCACGTCTGAGCAAACGCAACTCCGGAAGAGGCGTTTCTAAGCAAATACCGGCGCTGCGATTTCATCGGTGCCCTCAGAATTTGATTCCGGGCACCGGTTCAAAATATAGAAAAACCCGCTCGTCCGTTCACTGAACGTACCCGAGCCAAACTTCGGAAATTGATTCTGGGCACACCGGGCCTCGGAATCATGTGCCGTCTGAAGCTGCGCTCTTGTAAAATTCCAAAGAAAATTAAGAAAAAAATTTCCTTGAAATTTGCGGGTCTTTACATTACTCCCACCTCAGGGCTTTACGTCCCCATAAAGATACATCAAAAACTAGGGGAACAAATGGGGGTACTGAGCACGCATTTGAGCCTCCCGCTCCCAAGTGCTCTCCTGGAGGTTCCCGTGCTGCCATCTGACGCGCACAAGAGGAATCGACCGCCCACGTAGGACCCGCTCCTATCGATCCTCGATCTCCACTGGGACCTCCGCAAAAGTCGCCCCATCGTCCACGTCCAGCTCCCCAAAGTCGATGATGTACGTCGGGTCGTGCACGTATCTCCTCAGCTGAGACACGTGGAAGACGTCGTGCACCCGGTGCAACTGAGGTGGTAGAGCCAGGCGATAAGCCACCTCTCCTATCCTGCTGAGGACCTGGAAAGGCCCGATGAAGCGTGGAGACAACTTGCCGCCTCGGCCAAATCTCCGTAAACCACGTCGAGGTGAGACACGCAAAAAGACGTGGTCGCCATCCTCGAACTTCAGTGGCCTCCGCCTCCTGTCAGCATATGACTTTTGCCAGCTCTGAGCTGTCCTCATCCTCTCCTGGATGATCTGGACCTTCTCTGTCGTGGCTCGGACCATCTCTGGTCCCACGAGTGCTGACTCCCCAGGGTCTGTCCAGCACAACGGTGATCTGCAGGGTCTGCCGTACAACGCCTCGTATGGTGCCATCCCGATGGTGGAGTGGTAGCTGTTGTTGTACGCGAACTCCACCAAGGGTAGGTGGTCCTCCCAGCTGCGACCAAAGTCGAGAACACATGCACGGAGCATGTCCTCGAGTGTCTGTATGGTCCTCTCCGTCTGACCATCCGTCTGAGGGTGGAAGGCTGTGCTCAGATGGAGCCGCGTCCCGAACGCCTCCTGCAACCCCTTCCAAAGCCGGGAAGTGAAACGAGCATCTCGATCGGAGACGATAGACTATGGCACACCGTGAAGTCGTACGATCTCCTGGACGTAAATACGTCCCAAGCTCTCCACTGAGCCCTGCTCTCTGATGGGTAAGAAGTGTGCCGACTTGGTGAGTTGGTCGACAATCACCCAAATGGAGTCGTGACCTCTGGAAGTGCGTGGAAGTCCAGTCACGAAGTCCATAGATATGCCATCCCACTTCCACTCTGGGACCTCCAAGGGCTGTACCAAGCCTGCTGGTACCTGATGCTCTGCCTTCACCTGCTGGCAGGTGAGGCATCGTGAAACGAACTCTGCCGCAGCTTTCTTCATGCCCGGCCACCAGTGCTGTCGCCTGAGATCCTGGTACATCTTGGCCACTCGGGGATGCACTGCCAAGGGAGAAGTGTGAAACTCTCTCAACACCTCCTCTCGTAAAGCGACTGGTACGAAGAAACGTCCTCTGAAAAGGATGTCGTGCTCTGCTCCAAGGTAGAAACCATCAGGCGCCTGACCTGAGGATATCAGTGCACGCCGGGTCTCACAGTCAGCGTCCCCACGCTGAGCCTCTCTGACCCGCTGTAGAAGTGGAGGAGAGACTGTGAGAGACTGAAGAAAGGCTGCTCTGTCTCTATCCACGAAGGATATCCGTAAGGAGGCTAGCTGCTCTGTCGCCTCCTCAAGGAGTTGAATGCCCGTCCTCCTGCTGAGGGCATCGGCTACCACGTTCCCCTTCCCAGGAGTATAGACTATCTCAAAGTCATAGTCCTGGAGGAACTCAAGCCATCTCCGCTGTCTCAGGTTCAGGTCCTTCTGAGAGAAGATATACCTGAGACTCTGGTGGTCAGAAAAGACTGTGAAGCGCTCGCCCATCAGGTAGTGTCGCCAAGTCTTCAGAGCGAAGACCACTGCTGCCAACTCCAGGTCATGAGTGGCGTAGTTCTGCTCATGCGGCCTCAACTGACGTGATCCGTAGGCGATCACGGCCCGCTCCTGCATCAGGACGCACTCGAGTCCAGTCCCTGATGCATCGCAGTAAACTATGTATCCAACTCCCTCCTCAGGCAATCTCAAGATAGGTGCGCTGGTCAATCTCTGTCTCAGCTCCTGGAAGCTCTGCTGACATCTGTCTGACCACACGAAGGGTTTCCCCTTCTTCGTCAACGCTGAGAGTGGTGCCGAAACTCTGGAGAAGTCTGGCACGAATCTCCGATAGTATCCGGCTAGGCCCAAGAAGCTCCGCACCTCCGTCACGCTCTTGGGTGCCTCCCAAGATAGCACTGCCTCGATCTTCGCGGGATCCACTGCAACTCCCGCCTCACAGATGACGTGCCCCAAGAAATGGACCTCACGTAACCAGAACTGGCACTTTGAGAGCTTGCCATAAAGCTGGTGCTCTCGGAGCGTGTCTAGCACAACTCGCAGGTGGTAGGCATGCTCCTCCTCAGTCGTTGAGTATACCAAAATGTCGTCAATGAAGACCACGACAAATCGGTCGAGGTATGGCTGGAAGATCCTGTTCATGAGGCACATGAACACTGCTGGAGCATTGGTTACGCCGAACGGCATAACCAAGAACTCATAATGGCCATACCGACACCTGAAGGCCGTCTTCTGCACGTCCTCGTCTCGAACTCTGAGCTGATGATAGCCTGACCGGAGGTCTATCTTCGAGAACCACCACGCTCCCTTGAGCTGATCGAAGAGGTCATCAATCCGTGGCAGCGGATACTTGTTCCTCACTGTCACCTGGTTCAGGCGACGATAGTCGACACACAGTCGCAAGCTCCCGTCCGCCTTCTTGGCGAACAAAATCGGGGAAGCCCAGGGTGAAACACTGGGTCGGATAAACCCCTTGCTCTGCAAGTCCTCCAACTGTACCCGCAGCTCCCGAAGCTCGGCGGGGGCCATCCGATATGCTGGAGTAGATATCGGGGCTGTCCCGGGGTACAAGTCGATGTAAAAGTATACCTCTCTATGAGGAGGTATCCCTGGAACGTCGTCGGGAAAGACGTCCACGTACTGGTCCACCACTGCAGGAAAAACTGGACTCCGCACGTCCACTGCTCCTAGGATGAGGCTAGCCAACTGATGAGAGAGGGGCTGCACTCTCCTCCACGGAAGTCCATCCTGTGCTGCAAAGGTTCCCTTCTCGCCGGTGAAGGTAAACCTGCTCCCGTCGGTGCGAACACATCGCACCTTGCACCTAAAACAGTCGATCTGGGCATGAACCATGGATAGCCAATCCATGCCCAAGATGACGTCGTAAGGCCTCAACACCGCTACAAGGAGATCCCAGCCGAAGCTCTCGCCTCTTAGAGTAAGCTCACACTGCCGGCACCAGTGCGTAATCGTCGAGTCTGCTCCCATATGAGTCTCTAGCCGTAAGGATCGAGCCAACGGCTCAGTCGGAATCTCCGAGCTCCGAACAAGGACAGAGGCTATGAAAGAGTGACTCGCTCCTGTGTCTATAAGTACTGCAGCAAGGGTGGAATAGACACAGATCGTACCTCGAATCATCTCTGGCATGTCGGGGTCGTAGGCCTCCACTGCCTGGAGCTGGGCCTGTCCCTGCCCGCCAGCTCCCTGTGGTCGAGGTGGCCCTCCTGGTGGTGGTGGGGGTAGAGCCTGGAAGCGTCTCCCACCACCCGCTGCTCGGCCCAGCTCCTCTGCCTCGTCCGCCTCCTCCCTGCGGACCGCCACGGTCGACCCTCTGCCTCTGCCTGGGTGGCCCCTCCACCGTCTGCTGCTCCTCTGATCAGCGAGTCGGGCATTCACGAGCCATGTGACCCTGCCCGCCGCAGGAGTAGCACAGCCTGCCTCTCGGAAGGCTGGCACTCCGCTGTGTGCCTCGCACTGCTGAGCCGGTGTCCTGAGGCCGTCTGCGTGGGGGTCTGGTCTGCCTGGACCCGAGAGTCATCCGTTGGCTACCTGCTGCCGAAGACTCAGCTACCTGCCGCCCTGCGCTAGGTCTCGCCGCTGAAGAAGGCTCTGCCATGAAGCTATCGATCAGGAGGGCTCGCTCCAGCACTCCCGCCTGGGTCGGAATGCTGAGGGAGATCAGCGACGCCCGAATCTCCTGTCGCAAGCCCTGCTCGAAGGTCCGGGCCCGGAAGAAGGGGTCCCGTACCATGTCGGTCGAGTAGCGAGATAGGTCAGTGAACCTCGCCGCGTACTGAGCGACCGTCATGCTGCCCTGGCGCAGCTGGAGAAGCTCCTGGATGCGCATCGCTCGGAGGGTGGCCGGGACGAACTCAGAGCGGAAGAGGCTCTCGAAGTCCGCCCAGAGCAAGGATGCCTCATCGTGAACCTGGAGCATCAAGCTCCACCATCGTCCTGCTGCCGCCTGCAGGAGGCTCGCCGCGAGAATCACTATGAGATCCGCTGGTGTCCTCACTAGCCTAAAGATCCGTACCACCGCCTCTAGCCAGTCCTCGGCGGCCTGGGGTCCGCCTCACCGCGAAACCTGGGCGGTCGCTGGCTCTGAAACTCATGCAGTGCCCTGAGGCAACGTGCATCGTCAGCGTCTGGTACTGGAAGCATCGGTGGCTCGGCGGGTAAGGCTACCGCCGGTGCCACTAATGGCAAAGGGCCCTGCACCGAGGCCTCGTCGCTCGGTGGGCTGCCGTCGCGCCCTACACTCGGAACCCTAGCTGGCTGTCGTCGCGGGGCCATCCTGAAAAGGAGAACAAGAGCACCACAGTCAGAACAGTATACCTGGTGAGCTGGCACAAGTAATCATAAGGAAAACTTGAGACTTTCATGAAGCAGATCAGTATACCCGGTGAGCTGACACAAGTAATCACAAAGAAGACTTGAAACACACACGCAATCAATGTTTTCATGCATTAAGTCGGAAATCAGGAGTCAGGGTCCTGGTGTACGGATACGTCGGCCGCCGCACCAACACTGGGCTCCCTGAACTGATAACCACACTCAATACACTAAACACTATTGCTTCATATAGAAAGAAAAGACGATCAGAGTTTGCGGTAGAACCGACCACCTCTGATACCAATTTGTCACGACCCGTCCTCGGGGCCCGTGCCGTGACTACCCCAAGCCCGCCTTCCATAGGCCAGGGGCTGGCGACTAGCACCAAGGCGTAAATTCCCGGTAAACAGGGAAGGCATTGCCTTTATAAGTAACAACCACCACAGAGTCAGCAAGCGGAAAGTAACTACAGAGTGTAGAAAAGTAAAGGGGGCCGGAAATACAAGCCCAACTGTAAAGTACAACTGAAAAGTAAAGTACAGCAACTGAAGAAAAGACGGCGGCCTCGTGTCGTCCACTGGAAATCCCACCTGAAGGGTGGGTACAGATAGCCTCCAGGATCCTCGGGTCCCACGTCCGCTCCGAGCACATCCCGCCCAGTGGTCCACCTCCAGGTACCGTCCTGCTCCACGCCCCAACCGCGATCAGCGCTGTCCGTCGTCTGCATCCAACACAACAAGGTGCGGGCATAGCCCGTGCAGGGGTGAGTATAAGCTACTCAGTAAGGACCCCGAGACCCCCGAAGGTCTCCCGAAATCCACAAAGGATATAGCACAAATGAAAGATGCAATCACGAAGTAACATCTGACTCGACTTAGGTATATGCCCATACATATACCTAAGTCCCCAATTCTAGCTCTGCTCACGAGCTCAAGAACAACTCAATCCACAAAGGAAAGCAAGACTCAAATCCACAAGGAGAGTAAACAGTAAATCCACAAAGGATAGTTCAACACAATCCACAAAGGGGAGTAACATATGATTCAGCTCAACCAGGTATACTTTTTCAGATGACGTCAAAGATGATCACTGATCCATCTAAGTCGTCGGACCCACGAAGGATCGATAGGTACTAACCCCCGCAAAGACCCACGTAGGATCGGGCTCACACAGAACCTGTAGGCAGCGGCTCACACAGAACCGGTAGTAAGGACCCACATAGGATCGGGCTCACACAGAACCTGTAGCACTGATCCACGTAGGATCGCTGAGTGTAGTAGTCGACGCAGTCCACTGAGGATCTCTGCACAGTCGTCGCCGCAGTCCACGGAGGATCTCTGCTCTGCCGTCGTCGCAGTCCACGGAGGATCTCTGCTCTGCCGTCGTCGCAGTCCACGGAGGATCTCTGCTCTCCCGTCGTCGCAGTCCACGGAGGATCTCTACTCTGCCGTCCTCGCAGTCCACGGAGGATCTCTGCTCTGTCGTCGAAGTCACAGCCAGCGCTAGGGTTCCCGCACTTAGCGAGCTCGTTTAGGAGGGTCCGCTCCACGAGCCGAGAGGCTGATACATCAACTGACACGTAGTCCGAAGTTGATGTATCCAAAAGTTCCGTATCGACAACAGGATCTCAACGCAACAGACGGCGCGTCAATCAGACGCCCGGTCTGAGAGTTATTGGCATTTTCGTCGCAGGGGCCCGGTTGGTTTTTAGGGAAAAACCAACCCGACCGTACTCCGCCTGTATCCGATCCTTGGGCGGAGTATGCCAAAAGTTCCGTCTCACTTAGAGGAAACTATCACAGCTGACGGTACGTCGATCGGACGTCCGTAGCTCAAGTTATGAGCGTTTCCGCTCCGAGGGCCCGGTTGGTTTCGTGTACGAACCAACCCGGCCGAACCCAAAGTCTTCCAAAACCTTGAGTATAATATACCGAAACGACCGTCTAGATCCAAGGATCGCGTAGCCGCTGAAGGTTCGTCAATCGGAGGTCCCAGGACCAAGATATGGGCGACAGACCGAAGAGGGCCCGAAACGGGGGTTCTGGGCCCGGGGCGACCCGACCCGAACCCCCCCTGGGTCGGCCGTCCCGGGTCGGCCCGACCCGGACCGACCCGGCTAGGCCGGGTCCGGTCCGGCCTGGGCGCGGCCCGGCCGGCCGGACCGGCCGGCTCGGCTTCGGCCGAGCGGCCGAGTGAGCCGCCGCGGGTTTGACCCGCGGCTTTGGAGAAACGCGGCCCGCGCGGGCCGTGTGCTGGGTGGCCGGACCGCTGACGCGGTCCGGCGGTTCGCCGCCGCCTCCGGTCGCCGGCGCAGCCGCCCCCTTTCGCGGGCCGCCAGAGTTGCTCCGGTGGCCCGTTTTGCCTCCCGTCTGCGCCGTTGCTCCTCCCGGGGGCCGATCATTACTGCGGGATCAACGGATCGCCCTTGCCGCACGGTTCCTCGTCGTCCGCCAGATCCGCACAAAAAAGGGAAGATCGGCGGAGGGTTGCCGGGTCTTGTTTGTTAGATCCGCACCCTCCGCGTTAGTCATAAACATCATCGGGAGGAAAAGCAAATAATCAACAACAATTTTAAATAAATTAAAATTGTTCGAAGATCAGGTTCTTTACTTTAAAAGAAATAAAATCACGGGAAAGGAAAAAATATTTCAATCAACCCTTACCTTGTCGTCGTCGTCGGACGAGAGGTCGTCGCGGAATCGCTCGTCGCGGATGAAGGAGATCGTCGCGTCGTCGCGGTATCCGGCGTCGCGTCGCCAATCTCCGGATCAAGATCAAACGGATTAATTTAAATCCGTTGATATTGAATTATAAAAAAGGGGAGAAATAAAAAATTCGTTTCTCACCTTAATTGCCGAACGAGGATCGGCCGCGGAAGAAGAGGCGTCGCCGAAGAACGTCGTGGGTAGAGCTCGTCGACGTCGCAGATCACGGTGTGCGTCGTCGAATTCCGGTCGTCGGCGTTCTTCGCGTTCTTCGCGTTCTTCGCGGGGAGGGTGGAGGTTCAGAGGAATTGCACAACGATAGCAATCCTCAAAAATAGACAAGTTTGTCTATTTTATTATTTTGTCAACAAACGCAAACGCGTAAGTAACGACCCATTAAATTCGTTGAATTAATTCAACGAATGAAACAACCCATTTAATTCACGAAATAAACCGCCCAATTAAATGGTCTGTTAAGAAATTAAAGAAAACGCGTCGGTTGACTTTTCTGTTACTTTGACGGGTTTTCGCGGGTGCGTTACTTAGCGAAAGAAACGGCGGGGCTCGTGCGGGCCCCACCTCACAAATATCCTACCAAGGGGTAGGATATTTCTGGATAGCATCCTATCCAGTTCAACTCAGATCAAGCCGCCTTTAAGTGGCTTCAAGTGGCTTCCAAGCAGCTTAAGTGAAATAGAATAAAGTTGTCGCACAAATTTTATTTTATTTCTGACTTTAAGCCCCAAAATTTTAAAACCACGTCTGAGCAAACGCAACTCCGGAAGAGGCGTTTCTAAGCAAATACCGGCACTGCGATTTCATCGGTGCCCTCAGAATTTGATTCCGGGCACCGGTTCAAAAGATAGAAAAACCCGCTCGTCCGTTCACTGAACGTACCCGAGCCAAACTTCGGAAATTGATTCCGGGCACACCGGGCCTCGGAATCAGGTGCCGTCTGAAGCTGCGCTCTTGTAAAATTCAAAGAAAATTAAGAAAAAAATTTCCTTGAAATTTGCGGGTCTTTACAGATACTTCCCTTAAGGGTTTTAACTGACAACTCCCCTGTTAAGGAGAATTGAATATATATATATTTTTTTAAGAAAACGTATAATAATGAAAGGAATGTGATTATTGAAAATCAAATAATTCATTTTACTTTATTGATGAAATGTTTATAGTACTTGCCTCCACATCATTAGGAACTTCAATATCAGTAGTTTTGATTTCACAAGGCATGGAATTTCTCCCTTGGCCATCTCTAAGGAATATTTCTTTCAAGCTTAGGTCAATCATTGGCATAATTTCCCATATCTTTTCAATTATAGGATTGAACATTGGTATCTTATTTTTTCCCTTTAAATCTCATGATTAGTGGCCGCATTCTTAAAATTTGTAATAGACTCGTTTTCTTTTTATGCAGGCTCTAGGGTGATTCCTTATACATGTATCACATCATGGAAAACTGAACTTTTTATTCTTAACTTTTTAAATACATTCTTATACAACCCTCTTATTCTCTTAATTTCCATTAATGTCATATTTCTTAGATAATTATTTCTCCCTCATTATTTCACCTGAGATTATACCTTTGTATGGTGATTTTTTTTTGAAAATCAGTTCCCTTCAGAGTAATGGGCTTAAACCATTAATTAATTGATAAATATTTCTCCATGGATTATGTATGTAGTCCACTTCATTATTTTCTAACATTGTGTAGTTATATTCATACATTGAAGCGTTGTAATCCTTTTTTCCTCATATTCAGAATTTTCCTTTCCATTTATCTCACTAATCATATGGAAAGTATTTTCCTAATAAGATTTACTTAAAATCCCTACATTTAATATTTTTAATATATTCGTACTCTTTTTTATTTCGAATTAGAGACCTACATTTATCATCATATCCCGATTAACGATAAAATACAATGAAAACCTACTCCCTTATCACATAAAGGATTCTAAAATTTCTTTTCCAGATTTTGGTTCAAGGTTCCCTATATGGGTAAGGATATTATTCATAACCTAATCCAATTTTCTCAATATATTTATAAGTTTTTCATCACCATTCATAGATCCAGATCCAAAATCGTTATCTTACATTGGTGGGTAATCCCTACATGGGATACACACATTCATGAAGTTTACAGTCCTTCCACTAGGAGCGATTTCTAAATTATTATATGCACAATATTAGGTTATGAATCATATTTCCTAATCTAAACTTATTGAATAATTAATATAAATAGAAATCCTATGTATATCTAATACCATAATCCTAAACCTATTTTCTTTAAGTAAAAATATAATTTTAAATCCTTCATAATGGCTTATAAAGGAGATGTTAATTCTCATAAGAATATCCCCAATGAGTGTAAGAACAAGTGCACTTTAAGGACCAATTTTCATGTATCTGGTTACCCTATGTTAAACATGAAATTCTTTGTTAGAGTTGTTACTATCTGTTACATCTGTACCAAAACCATGCCCACATTTAATATCGAGACATGGATGTTTATCTACAAATATCCACATAATCTCTTCTTTATTAAAATTCTAAAATGTGTTTATATGTTTATCCTAAAATTTTTTCTTAGGGTATTGTTCTCCATTATACTTTTTCTAAATCTACTTTCTAAATTTTCTATTAAACTTCCTGTTATAAAAATTGTAAGGACCCAACCACAATAGCCTAGAGATTGGGAAATATTTTATTACATTTAAATGATTACAATAATGTCAAATCTGGATATAATGAATAGTTTAGTGGTTTTGAAAAACAAGAAACATTTTTTGAACAACTAAAAACACATGACATTAAAAATATAGTTGAGTACAATATTGGAGGAATAATAATGGAATAATTTTGGCTATATAAATAAACACAATGCATGAGGAACAACTAGAAACACCAGACATTAATAATATAGTTGACTATAATAATGTATGGATGAGAGAGGAATAATTATTTCCGTATAAATGATCATAATAGAATAAAACACTATGCATGATGAACAAAAATTTATGATGATAAACTAAAAACACAAGCCATTAAAAATATAGTTGAATATAATATTGCAGGAATGAAAGGGGAATAATTTTGGCCATATAAATGATAACATTAGAATAAAACATAACCATAAATATTATACTAGTCAAAGGATTAAATGGTTTATCAATTAATAATAATATAATTAGGGAATTCATAATGTTAGACATCTAAATCAAATTACTAAGGCCTAAACAAAGATATATAAAAATACAAGGGTATGGGCTCAACCAAAACCCAATAATATTTTTTTATCATGAGACCTACTGATGCATCGAGGGTTATATTAGTCCCCACACATATAATGTTATTTTCAATGTATTCCTCATATAAAAGGGGATAAAAACAACACAAGAATAGGAAATTATTTTCCCCAAGCTGTTCAGATAAACACTTACCATTATGTGTAGTATGGTGAATGGTAACAAGATAGTACAACCTTAGTAAAACTGACCATAATTCATTTAATAGAATATGATAGATGATACAAATGAGATATCTATCTCAATAATACATACACTTCAAAATAGATGTTTTTGTAGACAAAAATACCATTATAAAATCTTCAAGGATGTTTTGAGGGAAACACAGTTTTACTTTGAAGGAAAGTGTTATTTTGAAAAAATCTATGTATAAAACTAAAAATGACCTAATATAATTTTCACATGATGAAATTATTTGTTTTAGAAAAATAATTTTTGCTTAAAATTGATTATATAGTGCACTTGAATATATATAAGAATTTTAGAAGTTCCCATGAGTTTAGTATGTTTATGGGGAAGAAATGAGATACATCATTATAAAACATTTAACTCTCCACAAAATAATAAGGATTCCTATTTCCACACACACCCATATAACATTAAAACTAAATTTTTAGTAATAAATAATAATAATAAATAATTTAACTGGTATTAGGATAGATAAAGAGTAACTTGAATAAAAATGGAGGTTTAGGTAGAAAACTCTTACACTGTGTCTGAATGTGTTCTACACTTGAGATTAATGTCCCAGATAATCAAATTATATCCACTAATTATTAAATAATGTATCCTTGATTAATTTGTTTTTTAAAAAAACATTATTTTCATATATGGGCTTTTGATGTGTTAGAATATTCACAGTTATCGCTCAGGAGCGTTCATTTCCCTGGTTTTCATGATCAATATAATTGTATATGCTAATGGATGTTAAGGTGGAATGAAAATAATTTTACATAATTGAATTTATATTTTTTTGATGAAAATACTGTACATTAAATTTTTATACATATCAATTTTATAGATATTATGTGTATGAATGATTATATAAAACATTTAGTGATAATCATTTTGATTTTTACTGTGGGTTTTTAATCACTACAGACTTGTTTTGTTTTATTATTTAATATCATGTATAAATAATTTTTAGAGAATCATTAAAATGATATAATAAATATTTTTGAATATATTTAAACCATAAAAATTGTATCTAGACCAGGCTTGAATACGAAATTGATGAATAAAACATCATCATCCATGTAGGATGTGAATCGGCACATCCCTAACAATGATTTTTTTTAAAATAAAAAAGAGAGAGAGTGTAAGGATATTGATTATGGATCATCCATTAAAATTATATAATTAGAGTATATATATGACACCAGAGTTACCATTATAATTTGGATAGAGGAGATGAGGAGAAAATAATAAAATAAGGAACATAAAAGAAATTAAAATTAAAAAATGAAATAGGATTTTACCTCTTATGTGATCCACCTTGATAACCTCTTTAAGGGAAATGGTTTTAGTCTATCGGAAAGTCCAAAAGCTCATGGACATGGGGATAGACTAGGGAAGTATATTTTGGTTGAATATTTAGAAGCATAAAGTCATAGAGGATTTAAGAGACAAAAGAGTAAGAGGTGTTTTTATAGTAGCGTATATAATGGATTTTTGAATATCTTAATCATTATTTTATTATTTTTCTTAAGACAAGAAATTTTCATGGATTATTATGACAAAACACATTAATAATTTCATGGGAGTTCGAAACACTGGTTATTTACTTAATCCATGACTCAATAATGATGTAGAAATTCATTTATTTATCATATTTATTAAATTATAGAATTTTATTATTCACCGAAAAATAATATATTTCAGAAAAATACAAAAAAACTCACCGTAACCTTTTTTGACATTTAGATTTCAAAAATGAACACCATTTGATCAAAATGAATTTTTTACATAAGATAAATTTAATTTAAAAATAAAATCATCATTCACTTGAAAAATACATATTATAAATATAAAATTTGTTTTACGATACACTAAAAAAATAACCAAGGTATCCTGAAATTATCCTAATATCATATATCAAAAAAATATTTATCAAAGAATACATTTTTTGAAAATATATATTGTTTTAAATAAATTTACTAATTTTAAATTTTAATTAAATATTTATTACTCACAAAAACATAACACTTAATTATTAATTTTTAAAACATTCACTGCCATTTATATGGTTGCTAAATTTTATTTATAAATATATGGGCGATGTTTCTATCAATAAGGGTACATTTCTATTCATTAGTGCATATTACTATTCATCAAGGTAAGTTACTATTCCCCAGAAATGTTATTTGATCCTATCCGAAAATAAGTATCTTATTGACATCAACAGTAAATGTTCATTATTTGAATTTCAAAACACAGAAGTAGAAAATAAATGTTTTGTAGCTAAGTTATTACTATCTCCTATAACAATATTTTAGTTTCATATGGACTTAGAGTTGCATAAATTCTATATTAAATTTATTTTTAAAACCATGGGGTGTTTAAATATAAATTGTATATTTTTATTAAAATTATCATTAATACATTGCATGTATATAGTGAACGAATCACAATGCTTTGTGAGGTTTCAGTCTTCCGTACACACAAGTGATAGTATCATATTAACAGAAAATTGAAATTAGGAATGTATTTTTGATATAATAATTAAAAATTTATAATTACATAATAAATTACATATAAAATCTAAAGATGAATCATTATGACTAGCATTGAGATGTTGTTATAGAAAAACTAATGACAAGAGTTAGTGAGGTGGTAGTCCACCGTAGACACAAATGCGGATTTCTTAAACTATTTGATGTAAGTGGAAATGAGTGTATGTAATTCCATTAAAATGGTAAAATAATTTGGAACATAAATAGAATATTTTATCATCATGTCATAATAATAATTTCAGGATGAGGTGGAGGAAATAAAACAAAACTTTCATTGATGAACGTTACCTCATCATCGGGTTTCCTCCTTAGGTTTTCACGAAAATACATCATACAATTGTTTTGTTTTTGAAATAAAGCTTTTAGAATTTTAATATTTAGAATGTGAAGTGATTTTGGTTGTTATTATCTGATCTATAATGATTTTAATATTTTATAAATTTTGTTTGATGGGTGTCTTTTTATATTTGATGCATGTGGTACGCTTGTTATTTTTTAAAATGAATGGTTTCCACCAATATTTTTCTTGTAACAAGTATAATAAATGGATAAATATTTATTATATAATGTTGGTGGTATAAATATGGCTATAAAATGGGTTCTTTACATGTTTTTGGTTATTTTATCCCTTATCAATTTTGCTTAACCCCCGGAAATCTAATTTTTACCTTAAGAGTGACAAATAATTTTTAATTTTTTCACTTTTTTTTGAGAAATTAATTTTACCTTATTATATAATATAAAATATTGTTATTACAAATATATAATTAATTATGGAATTAAAATTCATATATTTTCAAAATATAATATATAATTAATCATATATATGAGATGACCATGCTGGTTTTTGAAGTGAAAATGTTCAAAAGATTACAATGTTTTATATCAATATTTAATTTAAAATTGATTCCAATGAACTATATATGATGAATGTATGTATACTAGAACCAATGTTACTTTGAATACGATTTAAAATAATATTTATCATTTTAAATAACTTTTATTAATAGAACTTTTTCTAATTAATTTTAATCCAAAAATACAAATGATAATTCCAATATAATGATTTAAAAAACGAAATTTATTTTCACCAAGTGTTAAAAATTAATTTTATTAATTTTGAGAAAGACAAATGTTAATAATTTTTTTGATATGATTGTATTTTTGAAACATAAAAATTCATTAATGAAAATGAGGTTCTTATTTTATCAATACTTTTACATGATATAAAACCATGATGGTTAAAAAAAATTAAATTAGTTATTACTACTTATCTCTCTATATAAGTTGTCTAGGTTCTAGTGGAAACATTTAAATAACTATATTAATAATAAATCCTAGTTTTGATAATCCTTTATTCCATGTGTAACGCAAGATTTAAAATTATTTTTAATGATAAATAAAATATCAAATATATATAATTTATTCAAAAACATTAATTAAAAAAATCAGTGTGTAAAAATTATACTCATCATCACATGATGTTATCCTCATAAATTCATTAGTTTGATATAAAACATTGGTGATATTTGTAACACATCATATCATCAAGTTCTCATATATCTTCCTGCAACTGGTGATTTCTCAAAAAATATTTCCTAGGTGTGTGAATTTGTTATGTAGAAATTAATAAATATGACCCACAATCTCAACTGGGTTTTCCTCTTAATAATTTTCTAGATGTATCACTTTGACCTCTATATTTATTAAATGTGAAGGGTTTGGTATATACTTCTTTAAGAGATATAAATTGAACACATCATGGACTAGAAAGAGGTTTGGTTGAAGCATCAACCAATCTTTTACCTTCTTCATATGATCAATAATTTCAAAGGAACTAATAATCCTAGTGATTAGTTTTCATTTGTCACATAATTTAATATAATTGTTCCATAAAATAATTCCTAGAAACCACTTATCACTAACTCCAAATTCTAGATTTTGTCGATGATTATGACCACAACCTTATTTTCCAAATCTGAGTTTCTTTGATAGTTTTCAATAAGGATCTAACATTATCTAAAATTTCTTAATATATCTCGAGTCTTGAAAGAAATTTTTCTCCAACTTCATCCATGAACATTAAAACTATAAATTTCATCCAATAGAGGGATTCACAAGGATCCATCTAAATCCTTGAGTGAATGCTATTATTATATGAAAACTAAACCAGAGGAAAGTGTTGATCCAAACCACCATTGAAATATAAAGAAAAATATTTCACCACATGGTTTACGGTTTAAATTGTTCAGTAGACTGACCATCTGTCTGAGCTTGATACACATTACTAAAAATCAACTTCATATCCAGATCGTTCTTGAGACATCACCAGAACATTGAGTTAATACATGGATCATGATAAACCACAGTTGAATATAGAAACACATGAATCCTAAATACTTCCATAATGTGTATCGTATAAAGATAATACAGAGTGATGTATTCACTAATAGTTATTATGTGTGATGACTTATTCAGTAGATTGACTATAACCCTTATATATATATTCCATGTAGATGTTAGGGGGAGTCAAAGGAGATAACACCACATGATGTTTTCCCATTTCAATTATTTTAAGGGTGATGGATGAGACATCCCCTTAGAGTTTTTCCCTTTAGCCCTAAATTATTGAAATACCATGTACTATGATAAAAACTCTACAATACTATGAAATATCTCTCCCCATGTCAACCCACTTGATGTATTATTTCAAATCATTCTACATATTTATTCTAACAAGATGAATATAGAATAAATAACTATGAAATTCCTCTGGAAACTCTATCCTCATGTTTAGTTTGTGTAGAATACATACACCATTCTGGATTGTTATCATTACCCCATGAACAATATTAATCTCAGGAATATTTATAACCTAATTCATTATCACTAAACAACTATTCAATTCATATTAAATCATCACATAGATATATGATTTAAAATACAATTGATTATGTTAAATAATTCCACTTCTATCATGATTTAAATGTAAATAATTTTTGAATAAAGAAATATTCGATCATTTTTACACTGATCATGGATAAGCTTGCATGATGATTTCAACTGAAATCATCAACCACCATGTTCACATTTTCAGGGTTCTATTGTATTTTGATATCATCTAATATAGAAAATAATAAAATATTATTCTTTAAAAATATTTTTTAAAAATTTATTATAGATAAAAATATATCACACTTTTCATTTTAATTATAATTTCTCCATATCATTAATTCAAAAATTACTACAACCAACACCTAATCAGTAGTTGGGAAATTTTTCAAATGAACCTTATCTTTTCGTAATTCATAATCTATACCCATTTCATGTTGAATAATAAAACATAAAAATACCCTCATGGTTTCATCAATATTTAATAAGAAAACTTTTATACTTTAGGTTAATGTAACCATATGCCCATGACTAATATTCTTTTCTGATCCATTGATTTTTCCCTACATTAATCTTTTCAGAGGAACATAGCTCCCATTAGAGTTACCTAGGTTTGAGGATTGGATAGTTGTCAAAAATTCTCTAAAAAATAACTATAATATTAATCTAATCAAATAACACCATGGATATCATTCAATGTGGTTGGTCTGGTCCTACATTAAAAGCCTATTTCTCTGATGGATCTTGTGGTATACACTATCTATAGATTATATGGCATAAAAACGTAAACTTCTGGAACCAATATTCCCACATAGTAAAAACATTTCTAGTTACTTCTTCCACATGGTATTTGGTTTCATTATTATGTGGTCATAATGTAATTAATTTTTCTATTAATATATATAAATATCATCAATAATAACTACCATAGATAGGTCAACTTAAACTCTAAACACTCTATTCATTAATTACATGAATATAGTAAGGGAATTAATATTACAGAAATGCATCAATTTATATTCAAATTGTCCTTACAATTTTTATAATTCAATCATGGGAATATCAATCTTATTGAACCTTAATTGTTGATATCCAGAAAGAAGTTCAATAATTAAAATTAATTGATATCTGCATAGTTGATTGAATAGGAAATCAATACATGGCAAATGATACTCGTTATTGATCACGATCTCCTTCAACACCCAATAATTAATGACAAGCCACATTAGTCCAAAATTATTTTTATCAAAATGTAAAATTTTCCCCAAATGTGACATAATTTCCCAAATTAATCCCTTTTCAGGATTCTCTTAGAGTACCTTGTTTAATTCATAAAACTCAATATGGGATATTTTATGAGGATATTATGAAATTGGTGTGGCACCAGGTATGTGTTCTATTTAAAAATCATCTTCCCATTTTTGGGTAATACTAGGAAAATCATATATATATATATATATATATATATATAATCCATCTCAATTGGTATATCATTGATTTTGAGCTTCTCCCAAACCATTTTAGATAAACACTATTTCCAAATTGGAATTATGACCCATAAAATGGTTATATTTTTCATCATATGATTATAATTATAATTATATTTATTAAAGATCAAAGGATTATTTTCAATATCTAATTTGAAATCACATTCAATACTATTTATGTGGGATTTATGGATAGAAACTCAATCCATGCCTAACATGAAAACTAATTCCAATAAATTAAAAATGAAATTATATACAGGAAGCACATTCCCACAAACAAAATAAAAGTGGAATCAAATACTTGAGATTATAATACCATTAAGGGGTTTAACTGATAATTATTTATATATTTATTTTGTAGGAATATTGACACCCTTATAAAATTATTTTTATATGAATTAATGGGTAGATCTGAAGTAAAATAAGATATTAGAATTTCTAGAGTGGAAGAAAAGTTTACCTTTCACAACTTATTTATCATACCCTTCATTAGGAATTGTGATCACATGATATTTACACTAACCCCTCATATTTATAGGATCATATAGTTGATCATTACCATTAACTGTAGATTTGGTCATTATTTATCATAATGATGATTCTCATTGCCTTTGTAATAATGGAGTGTGGGTGGTAAATTTGGTGAAAGTTCCTCTATTTTCACATCATTTGATTACTTCTTCCCATCACATTAGTAATCAATTTCCCTGATGAACATCCCTTCCACAGTTTTAAAATTACTATGCCCCTTAATAAAACTACATTTATTTTATTTCCCACACATTTAGTATAAATGAATGACCATATTCTTCTCTCTATGTATTCTATATCATCCATTTATCTCGATATTTCATATATTGTAAAAAACATGAGATTGATACTTAACTGAAACCTTCTATCCCACCTTCACAGTGCATCAAACAATATATTCATAGCTACTCAATTATCCTATGGATATCAACTTTTGGTGACTTGTTTTTTAGATACTATATAAACAAAAATAATTTTATTCAGGTTGGATGATAATATTAAAAGAATACCTCGTGTTTGTTTTGAATTTTCATTTAAAGGTACCAATATATTCGTTGTCAAAATTCAATTACTCAAGAAAATATTTTTCCATATTTTTATGAAAAATAATAGGAATGTACATGTAGAAAATTTATTCATTGAACTCATACCAATCCATGGATTCAATTTGATCATGTTTCCTTGTATTCATTGTAAAATTTCACCATTGATTCCCTTATCCTTTGAAATGGTAGATATCCAAAACAATATTTTAATGTTTCAACATATAATAATGGAAAATATAATTTAATTGGTAGTGATACATTTTTCAACAATTGAAGTATCAGTTGTTACATGAATGAATGATATATATTTCCTCATAAAGTAAGATAAAGAATATTTTCCATTATTTTTCCTTCTAAAAGAACATAATGATTCATATATTAGTTCAATGAAAAAATAAAAAATATCTTATAGTCCAGATCCAATAAAACATGGATTCTAAAGAAGAGAATCATTGCAGTTTATATCACACATAACCTCAACTCAGTTCCATTAGGTTACATCCATTGACTAAAACCAAAATACATAGTGTATGAAATAATAATCATGATGGGGAATCAAAAATTAATGAAAAATTACTTATTGGATTTCTGAATCAAGAAAATTTATTCTTTAATCTATCGAACATTTGGTTTAGTCTATGTTATTCACAGTCATTATCTATTTAAATCCTTTATGATTGTTCATAAAGTGTTTGTGAATATTCAATGCAAATCACCAAAATGTTTCAAACAAGGTATACACTAAGGACTATTGTTGGTCAATAGGTGATGATTGAGTCAAGCTCAATATGTCCATTTCTGATTTATTACCACTGGTTACATCTTTTCTAGATCAACAACATCTTTTATAATATAGATAGGGATGCAATTTTAGACAAACCAATAACTCTTTATTTTACAAAATTTCTATGACAATTTAATATTGTCATTCATAGAAATATCCTTAGAACTGTCCTAAGATAATTCTCTAATATTTCATATTCCATGTTTCTAATGGATAAACAATCCAAACCTTATATAAAAATTATCAGGACCTATGATTATCATACATAATAATTTCATCAATTTTTATGAATATTCATTGAATTATAGAGAAATAAACTCTACCAGTTTAATAGTTTAGTTCCCTTTGATACATAGAAACACAGACAACTCATATAGTGGAAGACTAGCATAAGAGCCTCATCCCAGTTGGTGAGGACTCACTAGGTGCATCCAAAAGACCGGAGGTCAAATCCGGGTGGAGGCATATTTCTGGGTTACTGTAGCTGGCACTGTTCGGTACTATAGTAGCTGGAACAATTCATTCATCTGTGCCTTCATGACACCGGTTTGGTCCTTGGGTCCCGCAAGGCTTTCGAGCCACCAAATTCCTTCGGCCCAGTTGATTCTCAAGGCCTCAGGGCCACCTTAAGGCCTTAGGTTCCCCCAAGTCCATAGGGCCACAAGAATACAGGCCCCCAACACACTACAAAAAAGTGGCATCCCCAGAAGTGGATTCAGAGTAGGTGTGCTCACTAGAGCAGACCCAAATGGATTGTCAGAATTAGTGGGTATGGATATGCCATCAGTACCAGCCTGTGCTCACACGGGAAGCCTATACGGATGGTCATGCAAAGATGGAGAGCTAATATCATGATTCAGATGCTGGTGAGGAAGACTATGTTTTCTCCCTCTACATTCTTCATAACTAGATCCCTTTTTAATCATATCTTACATAATATATTTTATCATTACTAGGGAAAAATAAACATATGAAATAGTGATATAAAATGCCTATAAGTGTGAAAAACTGATATACATATGAATAACATTAGAATAGGTTTAGGAGAGTAAGAACATAAAATTTTGAAACCACACCCTTTAATCAATGAACATAATTTTGGCTCCTGAAAAAATTAATTGGAGTTTATAAGGCATGACTCATATGAAAATCGATGAATATAACCAAAAGGGAAAATTATTAAAATATGACAGAGATTTTTGTTCACACATGAATAATTTAAATATTATATAGGGATCACAACCAAGTACATCATAGTGAAATGGGTTCACACCCCAAACCATTATAGTAGTCAAGGATCACTCCAAATAATATCATAGTAGAAAAAGTTCCTTATAGAAATAGGGTCACCCCCATTCTACTCAGGTCTATCTCATGAGATATAAATTGTTATCAAATGAAATGGAGGGAATGATAGTTCCCACTAGTCACATAATGAAATTCTCATTTATGTGTTCCACATGATCATAAATAATTCATCATATCAAAATCAATGAAATGAATTGGGTTTCATAAACATTTTATCATATCATAAACTGTGTAAAGGACACAGGGTTCATAAACATTTCATCATTTTATCATAGAATGAAATTCATAAAATTTAGTGGGTTTCATAATAATTTTAACATGGTATAATGTATTGAAGAGAAATGGGTTTTATAAAAATATTTTCAATATAAATATTTAAATTAAAAAATAAGAATGGTATCATTTGTTTATATCCCTAGAAATGTATATTTTTTTATCAAATTATTTCATATTTGATGAAAAATGATTGATAAAAGACAAGTAACATCGAAATTTATTAATATATAAAAATTTCCATTTAAAATAAATCTGGAAAAATAAAATTCCTAATATACTTTAAAAAATTGATTCATTAAATATAATAATGATAAATTCTAAGGGATTCATTAAAAAAAATTAATAAATTTTTTTCATAAAAGATAATTTCCTCTATGAAAAACAAATTTTAAAATAGAAAATTTAATTTGAACCCTTGTCATTTAAAATAACCTTCAAAATTTATAATGGATGTATTAAAAAAATTAAGAGTTCATGAAGGAAGAAAATTTTATACATGACATACATGTTAGAACAAAACATCCATTCATATTTAAGGTAAAAGAATAATATGCATCATTTTTAAAAGTAAATGACGTGTACAATCAATGAAAATATTAAATAATTGAATCATGGGTAAAAATATATTTTAAAATTCTTAGGATAACAAATAAAATGAATTCATTTTTAGAAGACACAGTTCTGGAAGGAATTGGTTTTCCAACTAAAGAGAGAATAAAAGAGTGAAAAAATAGAACTATTAAATTACAATATATTGAATAATGAGAAGATAAGAAACATAATGACATTATAAAGATATTGATCAAAATTTTTTATTATTAGAATCATAATCATAAACATGCATGATAAACGATGAGATTATAAGATAAAATATTTACCACTTTAGTATCATTGAATCAACAGTCCCATTAAGGTATAAAGGAAAATAAAACTTCAAATTTCATGAGGATAAATAAATCCCTAATATTATATGTTAATGGTTCTATATATACAACACAAAAATTATTATATGTGTATAATATAACACATGTCTTAAAAAAGATAACCGAGACAAAAAAATAAAACCCAAAGTATTGACTTTTGTTGTACCTGTTCAAAACTATTGTAATATATATAAGTTTATTATAAATATATTATAGAACCATAATATTACATATAATAGCATATATGGTTTTATTATGACACTTTATTAAAATTTTATCAACAATTTCATGTTATTGTCACATTTGAGATAATAACCACTTTGTTTTTCAAAGATGTTTTGATTTATTATTTTATTGGTCATATTAATTTTGTTATGGATTCATCATCTCCATAATATTAAAAATTATATAAATACCATATATATTAATAATATATTCCTTTATTGTAATATATAATATTTATAGATTGAAAATGAAATTCACCTTTCTTGGAGACGGTATACCATATATATGCATGATTGTTAATTCATCATTCCTATCAGATTAAAATAAAGAAAAATAAATGATATATATTTTGATTATAGAATAATTTTTAGGTGATGTATAAAAAAAATATTTATTAAACCCAACCTTAATACATTCCATGTAAAGCATTAACGAATCACATCACTTAGTAAGAATGGACTCCCTCAAACACACGAGTGACGTTATTGTATTCTAAAAAAAATAGACAGTATAATGGAATGTGGGATAAAATAATTTCATAATAATAAAAACATAAAATATATCATTTAAAATATAATAAATCCATATTTATGACCATCCTTGATAGGGGTAATCAAAAAATAAATTTCATTGGTTGGTGGGGTGGTATTCTAATGTGCACATGGTCGATGATTTTGTATCCAATTTGACGGAAGTGGATATGGTTTTAGATATTGAAAAAAACATTA
The DNA here is from genome assembly GCA_963277665.1 of Viscum album. NCBI lineage: Eukaryota > Viridiplantae > Streptophyta > Magnoliopsida > Santalales > Viscaceae > Viscum > Viscum album. Next base: position 1,756,970,659 of record OY728153.1, read on the forward strand.
AAAAGTCATAGTATATGGAATTTAATGATGTTAATATATCATAATATATATTAAAAATTCAAATAGGTGGATGAATAAATTAAAAAATGTTATTTGATGGATGATATATCTTATTTGGGTATCCTGATTTTATATTAACTAAAGCCTTCTTTTGATGGATTTTTGTCTAGTATAACACATCTAATATTAAGGTAAGTAATTTTATGTGATTTTGGTAGGTATTTATAAAAAAACGGGATTTAATTTTGTAGAAATATAGGATAATGGGTGACCTTTTATAAGGGAGGTGAGTAACACACTATTGATTTTTTGAGAAGAAAGTATTCCACCCATGATTTTTCATGTCACAAGGAACCAAAATACTATATTCTAAATAATAATGGATATAAGGTACAAATATGGCCCGATAATGTGTGTTGGACATGTTTTTGGGATATGTTTAACCATTATCACATTACTTTTACCCCTGATAAACCCATATTTACCTTAACCGTGGAATCTAAATTTTAATTTTTTTACTATTAATTTAGAAAAATAAATTAATTTGACCATAAAAAATAATTTTAATGATTCATATTACAAATATGGAATTAATATTTAAAAATTAAATTCAATTTATGGTGAAATTGTAATTCAAAATTAATCTCGTAGGAGTGGTGAGAAAGTAGGTTTTTTGAGAGAAAGTGTTGAAAAGTTTACAAATATACTATATCCTAATTCAATAAGAATTTTATTGTAGTGGAATAAATTTGATTATTGGATGTATAAATTAACTAACATTCCTATAAAAAATATATATATATATAATTCATCATAATAGAGAAATTAATTGAATATAAACATTTTAATTAAAATTCAATATTTTCAATATTTTAAAAAATGAACTTTCATAGAAAAATTCCAAAAATTCCCCCAAGATAACATTGACATGATTATTTAATAAATTAGTTCAATTTTATAAAACTAATTTTCAAAAATCATGAAAAAATAATTTAATTAATTTTTTCAAAAATAAATATATTGTTTTGATAAATTGTATCTTCACTACATATAAAGACATTACTAAAACATATAAATATCTTTTATCAATATGTTTATTTTATAAAAAACAATGTTATTAATATTTAAAAAGAAAAGTATTTCTATCCATATTAATAAAATAAATGGCTAAGTAATAATGGACATTTTTAAAAAACTATATTTAAAATATATCATGGTTTTTTAAAACTCAGTATAATGTGTGACATAATCTAAAACAATGATGCATCTACTGAAAATATTAGCAATATGTTTTTGTCTAACAAAGGATATAAAATAAATTTAATTTATTCAAAAATAATAATTCATAAAAATATATAGGTTTTGTAGACTACTTAATTAGAGTCAAAAAATGGGAGATTAAAATGATAGAATATGGTTAATGATCATAATTAAATGTAATAAATGAAGTAAATAAGTTAATAAATTTATCTTATCTATTACAGCATGTTATAGTGCTTTAAAAAGACTTCTGATGTAAATTAATCTTATGTCATGCTAAGGGTAAATCCCATGTTTTATAATCAATGGTGGTATCTGTTTCACCCTCTGAGGTCCTGATTAAAATCTAAGGCATAATGAATGAATGTTTATAAATAATATTTAATTAAAATAAAATAATCATTGAATTTATAGAAAATATTTGATTAGTATTCAATTACCCTAACACAAATAAATGAAATTCATAACAATTTTAAAGGTTCCAAACCCAACAATTATGTTTCTTACAATACATAATCTACTATATCACCATTATTGTTATTGAACCATAAATATTTTTTGAAATATCCTAAGATATTTGTGCATATTTTATGGATAGAGAATAATGAGTTATGTGCCTTATCGCATAGTTTTTTATTTAATTTTGTTATTGAATGTGTACATGTATATTATATGATTTTTATTATCCCATCCTAGTTAAGGTCAAATTTTAGAACATTCCATACCACTGTTTCTAGATTCAAATATTCCTTATGTGACTCTATTGTATTCATGTATATGGATGGATGAATATTTATATGAGAGAGATAGGTTTTCCCCTTACCAAATTATTTCAAGGTCTATATAGAATTAAGCACCTTGTTCACTTTTGAGTGTGGTAATGTATTGAGCAGTCAATATATAAAATCAAATCCAACCATCTCTTGTACTGCATATTTAGATCATTTTTTATTATTATATACTTAAATATTTTATTATTAGTAAATATGTCACAAATTTAACTATAAAGATAATTAAATTATATTTTAAATGAAATAAATAACATTTCCAAATCCAAATATATAGTAAGGGAATTTTTATCATTAATGTTCACCTATCTTTGGTTAAACAGTACTAACATTTCATTCTACACAACAATTTAATTCATTAATATATGTCATAAAACATTCTCCAATTCAAGGTACTATGAGCCCATGTTCACTAACCAAATTTATCTCTAATCGTTGAAATTTCCCTCACATGCATCCATCAAATAGAAAATCACTACCATCCATGAAAAAGGAATAATATATTTTAAAGTCATATGAAATTTCTCATAACATGTAAATAAGTTCCAAACAATCCAGGAAAACTACAATTACATCTTATGAATATTATGATATATTTCTCCTTAATAAAATTTAATTTCATCTTTGGCTTGTGATTCACGAAACCACGATTCTAAATGAACCATAATTTATAATAATATTATATCATAACCAATGATTTTTTAGAGTGAATTGGAGTATATATACATATAAAAAATGTATAAGGGATTGAGATAAATAAATCATATTAAAAAATAATAAGTCAGTTTTTAGTAATGTCATTAAATTCGTTAAGAATACATTTTTCTCTCAAAAATTGTTTTTATACCATATTTTTAAAAATTAAAATAATTAATTTCCACCACTTTTTAAAAAGTATCTGAAAAAATAATCTCTGTAATTTTTAAATAGAATATAATAATTATCTAAAATTAACTTTTTCAAATTTTCATAAAATATTTATTTTTTAAATAATACATAAATATATCATTTTTTACAAATATGTTCTCATTTAATGAATTTAAAAATATAAATATTCTATTCTATATGTTTTAAAACCAATATTAGTTATATAATATTATGAATAATCAATTTTAGGTAATTTTAATTAATTTGATGATTCATTTTTGTTATGGAAGAATTTTATACATTAGGAAAAATATTTATAAAAAACTATTTGTCATCACATTTTTTAGTATTAATTTGGAATTTAAAATCTCCATTTCTAAGAACTGAATTTGATAAAATTTATTATAAAATATTAATCAAAATTTAAAAAATATGATTCCATTATTAATGTTTCATAAGTTATAGTAAAATCTGTAAAAACATTATCATGGTAATGGATGAAAATGGTTTTCTAGGGGTTATAAAAAATGATAACAGTATGTTTTCGCATTTGTAACATCCCAGATTTTCCCCAATATATAAACAAATTTTTTTAAACTCTTTTGTTTCACCCTATAAATGTTTTATAAAGGATTTGTGGATGTTTTTTTGGGAGTCAGGGGACCGTTTGGATCCCCTACCCCCAAAATGGTATGTGGAAGACATGGTCACATGGTTAGTTGAAACCATGCCGCCCATCCAGTATAGTTTCACAAACCATATTGTTAACAAAATCAAGGTTCTAGGGGCTGCTTTGTTTTTCTGTAACGATGAGACCCCAAGAGCATGACTATTCATGATTATAGACTATCATGATATAGTGATTTTTACAATTTATGCACGGTTAGAAAAACAATGCACCTATCCATGTGGGGTTTCCCTTTGAATCCACACCAAGCACATAATTAATGTATAGATTGGCGAACCGGGTTCCCAAACCATGAAACCCTTTTAATGGGCATGATTTTATGAATTTATTATAGTTATATTTTATTTTCAAAATCCTTTTTCCTCCCAATTTTATTCTTGTAGACTCCTCATTATATAAATTTTCCTCTACAAAATCTAGTGATCAAGAGATCTCCCATATACATCATTAATTTTTCTTGTTGTTAGATCCATCAGGAAGATAAAGTTAATCATATAAATCCTCTCCCTTCTATTACAATTATATATTACCCCTTGTTGTTCCACATCAGTTCGATATCTTTTTACCCATTTTCAGGTTATTTGATTGTTTCGTCATTTTCTTCTATTCTAGATCGAATCCAAGGCTGACACAAGATGAGGGATGAACTAAGAAGAAACGGTATGTGGCATAGGTTATTTCCCTTAATTTATTATCACTTTATATTATTGATTGTTGTTCCCTAAGTCAAACCCTTCTAACAACATATCAAAATTGTTTTTTATATTAAATTAAATGCCTCACCTTGATAAATATAGCCCACACTAGCGGAGAATCAACCCCATGGGTTAACCGTCTTTAATTATTCCCCAATGGGCGTAATGTACCTTTTATCATTAATTTCCCATTATATTTATCTTTTATAAACACTATTAAGGGGTTTGGACTCATAATAAATACATTAAGTGGTAAAAGATAAATTTAATCTGGCTATTTATCTGCTGGAAGGTGCAGCAGACCAGTGGTGGACCATAGTCAAGAATATGACCAAAGAAGATGAAATTGAATTCATGTACTAGAAAGAGTTTAAAAACATGTTTTATAGTAGGTAATGTCCAATATTTCTTTGTATGATGATAAAAAAAAAGATCCTCATGATGATGGAAAATGATGATGAGTATGTCAGTATCTATAAGGCTAATTTCAGAAAACACAAGAGTTATTCTTCTTGAATTATCATCTGACCATAAATTAAGGATGATAGGTTCATTAGTGTATTAAATTAAATTATTATAAGGGGATTGGGCATACGAGACATTTGTATCTATGAAGATATTGTGGGTTGTGAAATAAAAGTAGAAATGGAGATTGGATTTATATTTCAATATCATGGTTTTAACAAGAAGAGGAATATAGATTTCAAAATAAAATCTAAAAAACATGGATATTGGAAGATGATTCATCCTTTATTCCCTAAGTGTGGAGAGAATCATGGAGGGAATTGACTTACTGGGACTAGTAAATGTTTTATGTGTGTAATGGAAGGAAATTTGGTGACTCAATTGTGATGTGATTGGAAAAATATTTATAATATGGAAAATAATGAGAAAAATGCATAGAATAATGATTCCACACATTTGTTTTTCAATTGAATGACTATGAAATTTTTCCAAAATTTTCTTGAATATGAGGGTTAATAATTGTGATCAGCTCTACTAAACACTGAAGATAAATAAAAAATGGAAATAATATGAAATCATAATGGTTGAAGTGAACCATTATAATTGGGGAACTCTATAGTGGAGAATTTCCTAGTTTATTTTGTAAAAATACGATCTATGAAAATACTACTATTCATCCATTAGGGGAACTTGATACGATTCTATGGAATTATTATATACATTAATTGTTTTAGTTAAATCACTTTAATTATTCATATTTACAAGGATTAACCAATGCATTAAATAAAAAAGTTTTTTATGGAAAGATACTATTGAAGGAATAAAGGGTGAATTATCATTTAGAGGTACGTATTTGTTTAATAAGGATGTTTGTAATTTCATATTATGGATATTTTTTCATGAAAATATATGATGATGTTATTCACCTGTTTTTAATTTTATAACACATGGGGGATAAATTTTATGCTAATTTCAAGAGCTTTTTTATATTATTTATCTTCCTCTCTATCAAGGGTTATATGTTCATCCATTTATGGAATGATTATGTTAATATTCGATTAAAGTATATGATATTAAGGAATTATCATTGTACGTGAGGATTTATACATATTGGATGAAATTAACTAAAAAACTTGTATTGATGGTAACTGATGAGATATGGGATGACTTATCATGGATCTAATGATCTGTTAGTGCACAAGGAATGAAAAATTCACCTTCCTTGGTTTAAAAAGAGGTGAAGTGCTAATTGGTTGATAAAGGACCAAAAGGTGAGATTTTACTTATTAAAGGGAATGAAATCATGTCTGTATAACTTCTAATGAAAATAATTAAACCTTATATAAAGGATATGATAACTGGAATGTTTATCCTAGTATGTTTTTTGGAATCAAATGTCCCCTTAGATGATCATATATTTATAGATTTATGATTCTTAACATTCTTATAATCAAGTTATCTATCAGTATCCTATAGAACTATATAGTTATATCTCTCTTCCATTTTCATATTCTAACTTTCCACATATGTTCTCATATGTGGAAACATAGTTATATGTTACTTTGCATAACATTTATGTTTCTTGAAGTTTTTTTAATGTACTTTTTAGGATTCAATTTTACGATATGGGTTTTTATGAAATGTTTTTAAAATTACTAATGCCTTGATATAACTGACTAATTTTGATGGATTAATATATTTTATGGTGGTTATTATGTAATAAATTTATATTTTGTGATTTTTTTTAAATTAATTTGATATTATTGATAGTTTCATTTCACACAACACTGAATTGTCTTTTGTTTTTATATTAAAGAACTATGTTATTCTTTAACTATACACCACACCAAGTTATCATGCACTAAATGTGACAAAACTTTTAACATGATCTACATAGAATATCAAGGTTAGTTTAGATTACACATGTGATTTACTTTCCTTGATGGCATGCACAACATAGAAGACTGAGTGATACCAAAATATAATGTAATATAAAAAATATGACTATTTAATAAAATGAGGTATAACTTGAAAATTATGTTGATTATTATGGATATAATTATTTAAATTATTATAATGTGTTGGTTTAAACAATATATAATATTATTTAATTTATTATAAATTTATTTGAAAATTATATAAGAATCAATTAAACATAATGAAATATTTATATAGAAAAATTGTTTTATATTCACAAAGAGATTGTATCCCAAAAAAATAATGTAATTAAATTTTTTAATTTTTTATTGAAATATATATGATATATTTTTTATAACGTATTTTTTTTATTCATTAAATATATATGATAATCATAAGATAAGAACAAACTCAACATTTTGTATAAAAAAACAAATAATTTATAATGGAAATTTTACCGCTTCTAATGGAGAAACTATTTTATAAAGAACTTATGGTAAATTTATAAATCCAATATTTCAAAATATAATTAATCATTGAAATAAAAATTTATGACAAATTAGGGTTTTTTTTATTTTTCTGTGAAGCATCATCTTCTGATGAATAGTGAAAACACTAAAATTTAATTCGTAACTACATTTTCATCTAATTTATTTAAGTGGTTATATTATATTTTACATTATATTTAATGTTTATTAATATGTAATTTTTATCAATTAATACAATTTAGGTAATTGGTGTAAATTTCTCAATGAAATTGAATATAAAAAAATTAAAGCAAACTTTTGATCATTTTTACCTTAATAACCCGCATTGTTGTCCTGTTAGCGAGATTAGTTTTAAATTAATTTCCAAAAATTATGTGAATGAAATTTTAAAAATGAATAGAATATTTAGAATAGAAATGCGTTATAATTTCTAGTAAGGTTAATAAATTTTTTTTTTGAAAAAATATTAGTTATCGTAATTAAAATTATATATAATTATTAAAGAAAAATTAAGTTTAATAAAGAAATAATCCTTAAATATAAATGTCCAAATGAACTAGAAACATGTCAAAAATCCATTTTATGACCATTATTATTCCATTTACCTTACATTATTTAGTTTTTTTATTTTATTTGACTTATTTTAGGTAAAAAATCGGTACACGTGACTTGTTTTTAAAAATTGGTAGTGAGTACTTTTCCTCCCCTATAAAAGACCACCACCTCTCCCATATTCTCACACCTCTCAAAAAAATTAGGTTTGGACAAGATACCAAATATAAATACCAAAATCCATAAATTATTCTTTTAATTCTCCCTTTTGGATGAAATATTTCAATGGAATCCCTGTGGTGCAAACCATAATGAGTTTCCCAATTAAGAGGTAACATCCTCTCTAAAGCTCCATTGTTTTATTTTCATTATCCACTATTTCCATTCTCCATATTCCATGACAATAATATAAATAGTATCCTAAATATAATAATATGTTTTGAATATAATATCTTGAATTAAAATTAAAAACACTTCATTCTAATGAGTAACAAACATATTGTTTTCATGTATAATTAACTAATGCCTCAGAAAAAGAAAATTGTTTATTTTTCATTTACCACCTCTCATGGTGGAAATTATCATGTAAAATATTTATATTTATGTTATTTGTTATATTTATTATGTATTTATTCTTATTTAATAATTTTAAAATGAATATATTTCTACATTCCATTTCGTGTAAATATGGTAATTTCGTTTGGTGGAAGTGTGGACTACAACCCCCTCAAAGCGATATGATTCGTTCAAACAATACATGTAATGTATTAGAAATTTTTTTATTAAAATTATATGATATATATTATATAATACCTCTAATTTAATAATGACACACACACACACACACATATATATATATACACTTATAAGTCACATACACTCTTTCTTCTAATATGACAATAAAAATAGAAACAATGTTGATTAAAACATACATCTTACTGTCTCCATGAACAGTGTATTCCATTTCATAATTCTATATCCTAAATATTATTATAGTTCAGATATATTTTAATATAAATTATATTTCTATCATAGTTTAGATTCTATAAATCATTTTATAAGTATATGGACCAATGATATAAAAAATCAAGACACATGCATAGAACAAAGTAGAGATTACTTGAAGTGCAACATTAACATAGAATTGTTAACATGTTGGTAATATAACGTCATAGAAAAACCATATATGGTATTATATAAAGGAATATTATTCCATAAAATTTGTATATTAAACTAAAATTTGTAATATATGAATATTTTAAGAGCCCAAATAGAGTCAAGAAACAAGTTAGTATAATTTCATCTCACATATTATTTCCATGAGATACAATCTTTATTCACCACCCATTCATTTTGTGTGGTTTTTATACTTCCCATTTATGTATTATATGGTTATTATAATTATATTTTATTGTATTTATGTATCCATTTTTTGATCCTTATTTTATGGGGTCTATGATTCAAATGTACCCAAATCAGTAATGTGATTGTGTCTCAATTTTTCTTCTTTGAGATAAATGCTATGATATACAGCTATATTTTACCATGAGGTGTATATATTTTCATTGAAATGTTATATTATGAATATAATAAATTTCATAACAATTAAATATTTATTTATTGTTATTATTTCTATTAATCTTTGATTCAATGTTACCAAATGGGTAACAGTTTACATCTACAATCAAAACATTTATTGAGATTATTTATAATTATTCTTCCATTGATGACATAATATTTAAAATTTCACAAGAAATCTCATGATATTTTAACATATTACTATTCATGCTATTTCCAAGAAATGTTACAAAAATTACACTCTATTGTACATATTAACATTACGAATGTGTTTTTTAATAAAGTATAACTTTACCTCTCTCTTCGGTTTGAAATATGGGTTCTTTCATAATTGTCTTTTATTTTAAGGTTTTAAAAAATTTATGTCTAATAAGTATTTTTAATATTATTGATCGCATAATTTATATGTTTCCAAAAGTTTGTTTTAAAGAAAATTATTTCAATGATTTATATCATTATTTCAGGTAAGTGTTTATTTTTTTTAAATGAAATAGGATAACAAAATGTTTTGATGTTTATTTTATAAGTTTTATTGGAAAATAGTATTCAAAATAATATCAAGTATATTATACGAAGTTTTAATATAAAAGGTTCTCAAAATGATTTTATGATTTCATTATATGTTTTTAAATTATTTTCTATAAATTTTGGTTTTCAAAATGTTTTATGTTTTAATGATAATTTTTCTTATAATAAATGATATATCCTAAATTAATGTTTCAATATTATTTTTCATCAAATATTACATCCATTTATGTTAGTCACAACATTATGGGAAATAATACAATGGTTATATTCATATTCTGTCTTGAATGGGTTAGGTTTTAATGTAATGTTATTTATGACGCATGTTACTCTTCCACTGGTAATAATCCTTTGAAATCTGGTTATTTTCATTGGTTATACCATAATGAAATGATTACGAAACCTATATATTTTCCATAGGTTATGACGTGATGAAATTTTATTGATACCCTTTCATTTCATTGGTTATAATTTGATATTTATAAAACCCATCATGTTTTTTGGTTAATGATTTGATGAATGTTTTTTATCTTGTGGAACATGTATGTAATATTTTATATGTGATGGGTGGGACCTATATCATCATCCTATTAATTATATAATGTTATGGGGCATATGATCTCCTATAATACATTGGTTGTGGCCCACATGAAAATAGTTAGGTACCTGGGTTTTATCGCGAGGATAAAAGTCTGAGGGTACAAGTGTAACACCCCAGGTAAATAAAGAATATGACATTTCCAAATTTATCCATTTTTTTGAATAAAATATTAATATTACTTTAAAGGGGACTCTATGCGCGATGGTGTATCCAATATTCCACAACGAGTTTCTTGGGAATCTAACATTGCACTCTAATAATAAAATATTATTATTTTAAATGGTAGTTAACGCCTAGCTGTTGTAATGGTAGTAATGATTAGAACTAACTAAAAAATTATTATATATGTTTGTCAAATATTTTTACTCATTACAATAAATTTTAGAGGATTAAAAATGAGAATGAATCCAATCTTAAAAGTAAACATTCTAATATTCTTTAAAGGTCGATTAAGGGCCTTTTGATGGTGAACCTCTTTTAAATCCACTTTTTGAAAATTTTATGTGTTATTTTTGAAAAATTAAAATTCTTCTTTGTAATCGGGCATCAAAATTTACTTTGTGTAAATATTTGGTATTTTTCCGATAAAGTTCATTTTTAATGAATAGTGAAAAAAGTTGTATTTTAATTCAAAACCACTTTTTAATCTAATTTATTTATATGATTAGATTATCTTTTGAATTGGGTTTAAAGTGAAATTAGAATATATTTTTACCATTTAATCCAATAGTGGTCATTGGAATTAATTTCACTTCGAAATTGGACTTAAACGAGTGTCAATCTTATGATATATATTGTTTCATAAAAACACGTTATTTGTCATGATAGCGGGAATTAATTATTAAATTAATTAATGTGTCTTTTACGATTTGAATTTTTTAAAATAGACATCATTTTTGAATTCGGAATATCAAATATAGCTTGGGGTGATGTTTTGGTGTTATTATGAAAAACTTCAATTTTTGATGAATAGTGAAACCACTTAGTGGTACTTAAAAAACTGATTTTTCATTTAAAAGAAACTTTACCTCTTCTGTGTTTTGAATTTCAAAAATTCGACATACATGGTTGTCATTAGGAAGTAAATGTGGTTCAATGGGATAATAATAATTTTTTGGTGAATAGTAACTTTTATGTTTTTAATCGCGATTAGAGGTAATTAGTGTAATTTAAGGTAAAAATAATGTTTTAATAATATTAAATGAACATGAAACATGTCCTACCCTCATTGGATGTGTCATGGCCGACCAAGACAATACATGGGTCAACTAGGGGACCCCATGGAGCCACTTTGGTTGGAGAATGACATAAATACCTTTTTATTTAATGTTAAAATTAAAATGTCACAAACATGAGATATTTTACTAAAACAATTTTTAAATGGAGTTATACAGGTCATATTTTTGACTATAAATATTCATTAGAAAGATAAAACGATTTCCTATATCATGATATTTTTTTATAATTTTTAGACATTAAATAAATTAAATTATTTATGACATCACGATGATGTAGCAATTACCTCATTAATAAGGGATTTAAATAAAATGAAAATATAATGTTAAAACTATAACTTACACTTGTCACAAACCTATTGGATGGTTTGATTTCTAAACCTTGTCACCTTAGCCTCGAAATATATCCTTTTGGGACCTTTGAAATCCGAAAATCATTTTATAAGAAAGTAATATGTTATATCTTTCCAAGAGTGCCCTCCTCTCCTCTTATAAAAGACCCCCACCTCTACCATCTTACACACACCTCTCAAGCCTTTGGATCGGCTGACCCATGCCCATTGAATCTCTCCACATCCATATCTTCATCATTGAAGCCTTACTTTGGGCAGAATCCATTCCAAGGAAGCCTTTGAGCTCAAATCAAAGGAAGTTACCCGATTTAATGGTAATGTCTTCCCTTGTGTTCTTTTGTTTTATTTTACTTCCCCAACCCCCTAAACTCTTTTTATTATTTTGTTTTGTAACAACACCAGTATCTTCAATATAATAGGATGTTTTTATGTGAAGTATTCTAGCTACACTTACACACACCTTCGTCTAATGGTTAAAGAACATACTGTTTCTGTTGATGGCGAATTACTGCCTCACGAAACGATGATTGTTCAATATTCTTTTAACACCTTCAAAGGTGGACATTAAGATGTCACCATATTTATATATGATATATGATATTTTTATGTTTTCCTTAAGCTTCTGTATTTTTCTATTATGGAATACCTTTAAGGTTTCCATTATGGGTAAACTCGATATCTTCATTTTAGGAAGTGCGGACTACAGCCCCTTCAAAGTGATTTGATTCGTTAATGCCATATGTGGGACGTATAAAGATGGAATTAATGGTATTACATATTTTATCCTACTGGAATTATAATATACCTTTATATCATTATTATTTCATTCCATTAAATAAAAAAAAAGAAATGAAAGTAGTGTTTATGCGTACGTACTGCTTACCGTCTCCATGAATGGTACATTTCATTTCTTATCTCCAAATGTTAAGAACTATTATAAGTACATATATAAAATGGATATATATGAAATATATTACATCTAAATGATGGATATAATTCTGGAATTAAAATATATATATATATATATATATATATATATCTCATTTTGTTTTAATTCCATTAATATGACAAAAAATGAAAGTAGCATTCATGCATACGTACGACCTACCGTCTCCATGAACGATGCTTTTAATTTTTTATCTCCAAATTCTATGGAATAGTATAAAATGAATATATACTGTATATATATGATATTTAAAATATAAATTCTATTCTGGAGATGATGTGCCTATAACTACATGAAAAATTCATTTCTAACAAGTTCAATTTTTACTCATGTACTGAACATCGACAAAAACGTCTGATATGAAATCAATTTATTAACCAATTATTATAACATTACAATATCTGTTATGAACTGAATAATAATATTTAAATTAGGTCCTTAAGAAATTATAAATTGACAAAATATTATTATTCAGGAGATTAAAGAACGATCGAGTCACGTCAGATACGAGGTAAGGGAACTGACCCCTCTCTTTCTTTTAAAGTACACTCTTTTATGTCATTCCTTTTAAGCTCATATTTCTTATAATTGGGATGTTATTTTATATTAATGTTACTGTACTTTTTATGTTAATAAGATGAGAGACCCTATTTTCTCTCATAAATCCATTTAGGAAGTTTTAATTGGCGCTATTAGGCTGCCGGAATTTCGAAAGGGGCTTTTTATCTCACATTGTGTTTTCGTGAGATTCATGCTACATTTTCCAATATGTCCTTTTGCGTGGTGTATTTACTGTCCATTATTCTAATCTTTGTGTAACATACTTTCTTTTATGAGTATTTACATCAATGTTGTATAGTCCTTCTTTCATGGGGTGTACGTTTTAAATGTTACTCAAATCGGTAAGGGAACCTTTCACCCTACTATTTTTAAAAGACTTCTTTTGTTATGTCTTTTAATTTTCATCTTATTATGTGTGGATATGTTCTTATATATCCTTAGTGCCATAAATTTTATTTCCAAGTGATGAGATACCATTTATCTCTCTCATGAACTCTTTTTCTAAAATTTGATGTGACACTGTTAGGTTGTCAAGGGAACTTCTTAACCCAATTTCGATTTCTTTGGGTTCAACATGTAGTTATTGAATATATCATCCTTTGAATATGTGTGAATGACCTTTGGTTGTTTTACACTTAATATCCACTTATATTGGGTGTATTTATATTTGTCCCACATAATTATGAGATTTATTTATCCTTAATTTAAGGATACCTTCTTTAGAGGGGATTAGATGTCATTTTACATTTCTATTGAGACTTCATTGTTGTTATGCACCAATTCAATATTATATGGTGTATATACTGTCCTTGGGAATATTATATCATGAATTACTTTATTCTCATGATATTATAAAGTTCTGAGTAAATGTTATTCCTCAATTATTGTATTCAAGTGTCTCTCATTTTGTTAAAAACCCTTTAACTAAAATATCGTTTTAAATGTTTTAATGATTTAATCTTATAAATATTTATCATTACTATCCATGTTTTCAAAATGGTTTTAAGGATATATTTATATGTATATTAATGGTTTAAAATGTTAAAACCTTCAAAGTGGTATGGGACACTTTGATTCAATGATCTCTTTATTAAATGTTTTAAATGGTTTCGAAAATGGTTTTTAGAATGGATTTATTATTTCAATATATAAAAATGTTATATAGTTATTGAAATATGGGAATGTTATATTTCCTTTATGCTTAATTTATGTGATATGATTATGTTATGGTTCTTAGGCATTGTTTACGAAGACGGGTTGTTCCGTGATAAACTAATGGTGAGTGAGCCCGATATAGCTCTCCAATGCATTGGGTAACGCGAAGGGGTTAAACGTTAAGGTTTCTCCGAAGAGATTTAGGGAATATACTATGATGGGTATTCCAAACGTAACCAAGAGGGTTACTCCCTATGTAAGAATGTTATGAATTCCTCAAGTTACGTTTATGTTTTATGATTTCTATGTTTATTCATGATTTTATGAGGTATGTTAAAGTGCTTATGCTGTATGGGTAATGTATGATTTCATTCTTCTG
The DNA here is from genome assembly GCA_963277665.1 of Viscum album. Taxonomy (NCBI): domain Eukaryota; kingdom Viridiplantae; phylum Streptophyta; class Magnoliopsida; order Santalales; family Viscaceae; genus Viscum; species Viscum album. The sequence goes on from OY728153.1 coordinate 1,756,985,712, forward strand.
TATATATGTACTCATGTTTCCTTTCCATACTTTTTATAACCCTTACTTAGCATTTTATGCTCATCCCAAGTTTTTTAAATTTTTTTCACAGGTCAAGGGAAATGTACATGATGTGATGATAGTGTCAAGGAAGTGTCAAGAAAGAATCCATGTTTTATGTTAAATATGATTCCGTTGATAGGAAAAAATGAATACTGTATTTTTTGTAACCACTTTGTTTAAATGTGGAATGTAATGCAAGTTTCATGATCTAATTCTCTAAAACTCCAAACCTAAAAAGATCCTCAATGTGTAATCTTGTAATAACTCAAGATTAAGTAAGGTTTAAGCCTGGGGCATTATAGTTGGTATTAGATGTCGGTTTAGAAAACTTTATAGGTTAGAGTATTCTTTAAGCATAAGTGACATTACCATAATGGTTAGGATTTCAGAAAGAGTCATAGTTTTTAGATAAAGTGAATGAGTAAGTATATCCTCCTCATTAGTACATGATGGTTTTGTTGATATACTCACACTGACATTTCTGTTTTTAGTGAATGGATAGATCTAGCATGCACCAAAGTGACAATAGGTTTGAAGGAAACTGTGGTGGTTATCTGATTAAGAGACTGGATGAAATGGGGGATTCAATGAGGAAACTCGTGGTGGTTCTAAACCAACTATCAAGGAGTCATGATCAACCACTTGAACCTGGGTATGTTCTATAATGCATAATGTACGAGATGACCAATCGATGTGGAAGTTAAGGTAATAATTATAAAGGTAACCATTAGGGTTTATATGATCCTTACTTTTGAGGTAATTATGGGTTATTATATGTTATGATGGAAATTGAAATGCATGAGATAAACTTGATGTTAAAATATGTTATGATTGTTTTTGAAGATTTTATATCGTTTTGGGGAATGTTTTATGATTTATATAGTTTTGGAAAAAGGAAAACATGCAGATCGTGTGACAACCCGTCGCGTCGGAAAATGTTGCGGTGTAACGCCTCGACCCCAGTTACCCAGAGTCGGTGCATTATTACATAACATTGGCATGATCACAAGAAAGATCAATTCTCGAAAGACTGATTGGTTTAGTAGCCTAGGAAACATTAGATATATTCATAAGTCTTACATTACATCATAAAATGAAAAACAACTACAACAACATATTGTCTCCATAATCCACACTCATATCCCCACATAATATCCCTGCAGCTCATTCATAATTTACTTCTTACCTTCCTAGGAAAAATAAAACATAGAAAAGGGGTGAGCTCAAATGCACAGTAAGGATAACAATATAGTGGAAACTTTCATAAATAAGAATAAACATTTAAGGCAATGTATAACTAAAACAAAAGCCTTTCAAACTTGAACTTTCAACATGGTATGGAATAAATAAAATGAAATAATGCCATTTAATTATTCACATGGATATTCTACTAATCGAATAATCACATGCAAAATCAATAACCTCTTTCATAATGTTGGAATGCATAACGCCAGACTATCATAACCACATAGTCAAGGCCTCGTGCCAAGACTACAAATAAGATTTTTCCAAGGCCTTGTGCCAAGACACTAGTTTGTCTCATGAGACCTACCGATGCATCGAGGAGCTATAGCGGGCTCCACCCATCACATATTAAGTCCAATACATTCCCATATGAAAAGGTTTAAACATAACATAAACATTCGTATTAAAACTAGCATACGAAATGTCAATACTTTCACCATAAACCATGAATGGTATAAAAATAGAACATCCACAGTCAAACAAATCCCAAAAACTTCAATATAATATAGAAGTTTTGTATCATAACAAATCAACTTTAAATAAGCGTAAAATCCATCAAAGGATGTTGACATAGATGAAATCAAAATTCTTTTTAAAGAGATATCTCTTTTTATTTTGAAATAATTTAAGATCCATATAAAATAAAACATTTTCTTTGAAAATATTATTATAAGATTGTAAGGGAATCTTTTAAGATTTTATAACGGCGGAAAATATCTGCACCCGCCGTATAAGTTAAAAAAAACATTCTTCCCTTAATTATGTCGAAAAGGTTAAAAAGGACCTTGTTTTGAAAACGATGGAAATATTCCATTATAAACCACTTATAAAAGTCAGAAAGGGTATAAATGACATTAACTCATATTCTAGTAAATAGTAAAATTGTTTTGAAATACATTTTTAAGATCCATGGATGTGGATGATAAAGAGATCCGAGTAGATTATTACGTATAAACAAACTCGGATAATGAAGAGATTGTGAAATAACCCTTATCTTTTACTTTTCCTTGGTTGGGGTAGGTTAACCTCCTGTATAATGGTTAAATAAGTGTTATTAAATTATACAAGAATCATATACATAATTATGATATCATATATGATCTTTTAATATTGATTTGATAATAATATCTTATTATTATCGTAGTTTCGGGTGTTAGCTTACTTTTTTTCTTTTATATGTTTTGTTATGTAAGACAAGTTTGTAATGGATAGGTGGTATATTATTCATATCCAGAATGATATCAAGTCCTTAAACATCATTTTTAAATCATCAAATGATAATTATACTTCAATGGATACGATGGAGAATGAATCTCATCGCGTTCGTGGAGACGGTAGTCCGTACGTACGCACGAGCGACAATATCATTCTTTTGATATTAAAATAATATATAAATGGATGGTATATCATATATACAGAATCATTAACATGTTATATTTATTATTTACATGAGTTACACATCATTATTATAACCATCCAAATAATAATATATTGAATAACAATTACACCACGACGTGGAGACGGTAAACCGTACGTACGCACGTATGGTGACATGTTATTCAAAGGGTGGATAGAATACTGAATATGGTTGTACCATATTTATAATAACATCACAGTATATTTAAGATACTGGAGTTATTATTTTAGAATGGTAATAACAAAGAAAGAAGAATTGGAAGAAGAAAGGAACTTGAAAAGGGGTGGTGAAAACATTACCTCTTCTTCGGGTTCTTCTTTTTGATTTGATCAAAAGGGCTCCTTAGGTTGGCTTTCTGATCAAACTAAGGCCTATAGGTTGTAGTGAGGGAAGTTAGGAGAGTATTTGGGCAGAGTTTGGCCGAACCAAAAGGCTTTGAAGGTGTGAAGTAATGATAAGGAGGAGTGCCATTTTATAAGAGGGGTGAGGGGCACCTTTGGAAAAGCTAGAAATATTAATTTATAATAAATTCATATTCGGTTTCTAATGGCTCCAAAGTTGATTATTCAACGGTTAAGGTGGGTATAGGTCGGAAAAAACTCATCTAATAGAATTTAGATAGGTTTGGGTACTTATATTAACCTTATCATTAAGTATTAACTCTAAGTTAATTAGTTTCACTTTTATAATGTCTCTTTGTATTTTTATATAATATGGTTTATAAACTTACTATATACATCCAAGAGACCCCCAAGTGGTCCATTAATGATGAAAAAATCATTATATAAGTCTCTTGGCCTAAACTAATATTTTTAGGAATTTACTATCAATTAATAATATAATATTTGTTTTAAGAACTCTTTTATGTCAATTTTGACACTATTCAATAGTTGATTTTTGTGAAACTCATAACAGATTGATTACTTCAAAAAAAGTCAATTACATCAATCATAATATATCATATTATCCAATAAAATTAGTTTAATTCATTAAAAGTTTCATATTATATTTATTTTGGTTTTTATAATATCAATTATTTTAATTTTTCACTATTATAGTAATTAATTCATCATCATTCTGTCATAAATAAATTAAATTATTTAATGACTAAAAATTATAAATAAAATATAATTATGTAGGAAATATTTTTATATTTCTAATGAATATTTATATTCTAAAATCCAACATATATAACCCTATGTAAAAATTGTTTTTCGAAAAGATATATGATTGTGTCATTTTTGTATTCATTTTAACTTAATTAAAAAAAATGTCCCTATCACCTACAAGTGGCACCATGGGGTCCCCAAATCGACCCAAATATGCCTATTGTCGAACATGTATCAACCAAGAAGTCTAGGAAACGTTTTAGGGTAATTTAGTATTATTATAATATTATTTTTTAGCCCTTATTTACCGGATTTACCCTTAACCATGGTAAATAAAATATTTACCGCAGTAATTATTCAAAATGTCTAAAAATAAAAGTTACATATTTACACAATTTGAACATCCTGATTCAAAATATGGAATCCATTTTTCTAAATTCAAAACACAGAAGTGGCAGAAATTAATTTAAAATTAATTCCCGCTGTCAAAACAAAAAGCGTGTTTTTAAGAGATAATAACTATCAAAAGATTGACACTTGTTTATATTCAGTTTAATTGTAAAATTATGTCCAATGAACAAAATTGTATTAAATGGTAAAAATATATTCTAAATATACTTTAAAACCACTCAAATTCATAATTTATCACTATTAATTATTTTGATTAAAAAAGTTGTTTTTAATTAAAATTTAGTAATTTTCACTATTCATCAAAATATGAATGTTATCCGAAAAGTACCAAAATTTCACCTTAGGCTAAATTCGATATTCCGAATCCAAAAATGAAGTCCATTTTTAAATATAAAATATATATAATTTCAAAAAGTAGGTTTTACTATTTATAACGGCTAGTTTGATTGGTTATGGTGTGTTAGAACTCGGTGTTGCGTACAACATACGCTATCACATTATTCAAAGAGAAGCGTACCGTAGAAGCTTGGGGTGTTACATTCTCCCCTCCTTCAAATAATTTCATCCTCGAAATTTCTAGAATACTTATCACATGAAAAGGCTCGGGTGGTTCTTCATCATAAGTTCCTCGGGTTCCCACATTTCCTCTTCCATCTTATGGTTTCTCCACAAAACTTTTACCAGACGCGTCGTCCGGTTTCTCAGTACTTGTTCTCTCATATCAAGAATCTTGACGGGATCATCACAATAAGACAGATCGGGTTCCAGTTCTAATTCTTCATAGGTGAGTACATGCGTTGGGTCAGGCATGTATTTCATTAACAGAGATACATGGAACAGATCATGAACTTTGGAGAGACTTGGCGGCATTGCCAATCAGTAAGCTACAGCCCCAATTCGTTCTATAATTTCAAAGGGTCCGATGTACCTGGGACTCAATTTACCTTTCTTACCAAAATGTATTACTCCCTTCCATGGAGATACCTTCAGCAAAACATGATCACCGACTTGAAATTCCAAATCCTTCCTTCGAATATCGGCATAGCTCTTCTGCCTACTTTGAGCTGCTTTGATGTGATTTTGGATTACCTTCACCTTTTCCACCATTTCCTCCACCAGTTCTAGGCCTACAAGTTTTCTTTCACCAACGTCATCCCAACAGGTCGGTGTATGACATCTCTTTCCGTATAACGCTTCATATGGTGCCGTCTGAATACTCGAATGGAAGCTATTGTTATAGGAAAATTCTACCAGAGGTAAATATTGATCCCACATACCCTGAAAGTCAAGTGAGCAAGATCTCAACATGTCTTCTAAGGTCTGAATAGTCCGTTCTGATTGTCCATCTGTCTGAGGGTGGTAAGTAGTGCTCAAAAAAAGTTCAGTATCCAGGGATTTCTGAAGACTTTTCCAAAATCTTGAAGTAAAACGGGGATCAGGATTAGAAACAATCGATAGGGGTACTCCATGAAGTCTCACAACTTCATTAATATATAGTCTTGATAGACTTTCCAGGGGTAGATCTTCTCTTATAGCAAGAAAATGTGCTGACTTGGTAAGGCGTTCAACAATATCCCATATTGCATCGTTCCTTCTAGGAGTCTTTGGTAGCCCCATGACAAAGTCCATCGTAATATTGTCCCATTTACACTCCGGTATGGGAAGAGGTTGCATGACTCCTCCAGGCTGTTGCCTTCCAGCTTTCACTTGTTGACAAACCATACATCTTGACAAAAAATCAGCAATCTCCCTCTTCATGTTGTCCCACCAAAAATGTTCCTTCAAATCTCTATACATTTTGGTGATCCCAGGGTGTATAGAGAAATTGGAACTATGAGCATCATCCAGCAATTCCCTTTTTAGATCAGGTATATCAAGAACACAAAGTCTCTTCCCAAATTTCAAAATTCCATCTTCATACACAAAGTCTCTCAATCTCCCATCATTCACAGCTTTAATCTTCTTTTTAAATTCTTCATTATCTGTCTGAGTACTCTTAATCCTTTCTAGTAAAGATGGTTTGGCAACCATTTGAAAAAGAATTGATGTTTCACCTTCCCTGGTTATTCCCATGTCCATCTTCACTAGATCCATGAAAATTGGATCCCTTTCAATTCTCATATTATTCAAAACTCCATGGTCTTTTCTACTCAAAGCATCTTCCACCTTGTTTGCTTTCCCCGGGTGGTAGTGTATCATACAATCATAATCCTTGAGTAATTCAATCCATCCCTTTGCCTCATGTTGAGTTCTTTTTGTGAGAAAATATACTTCAAACTCTTGTGATCAGTATAAATCTCACATTTTTCACCATAGAGGTAGTGCCTCCATATCTTCAAAGCAAAGATTACAGGTTCTAACTCGAGATCATGAGTAGGATAGTTTTGTTCATGAATTTTCAACTGTCGTGATGCATAGACAATAACTCTATCATTCTGCCTAAGGACACAACCAAGTCCTTTCTTCGATGCATCACTATAAATAACGAACCCATCATTCCCTGATGGTAGAGTCAATATAGGAGCATTGACTAATCTTTTTTTCAGTTCTTCGAAACATTCTTCACACTCTTTTGTCCAAACAAATTTAACCCCTTTACGTGTGAGCTTCATTAATGGGTTAGCCAATCGGGCAAAATTCTGGACGAAACGTCGATTATAACCTGCCATACCAATAAAACTGCGTACCTCAGTTATACTCGTAGGTGCTGGACATTCTTGGATTGCCTTGGTCTTAGAAGGATCAACAGAGATTCCATCTTTAGAGACAATATGGCCAAGAAAAGAAATCTCCTGAAGCCAGAATTCACACTTGCTAAACATCCCATATAATTCATGACTCCTCAGAGTCTTCAAGATAATGCGCAAGTGATTTTCATGATCTTCGTAGGTTTTGGAGTATACCAAGATATCATCAATAAATACCACCACAAATTCATCAAGATACTCCTTGAAAACTATATTCACCAGATCCATGAATACAGAGGGTGCATTATTCAATCCAAAAGGCATTACAGTAAACTCGTAATGCCCGTACTAGGTTTGAAATGCTGTCTTCGGAATGTCTTCCTTCTTTACACACAACTGATGGTATCCATATCGTAGGTAAATATTTGAAAAGTATTGAGATCCATGTAGTTGGTCAAATAAATCATCAATACGAGGTTGGGGATACTTGTTCTTTATCATTATAGCATTGATATCCCTGTAGTCGATATATAACCTCATAGATCCATCTTTCTTCATAACAAAAAGAACAGGGGCTCCCCATTGAGAAACACTAGGGAGAATAAATCCTTTATTACTCAACTCCACTAGTTGTTTATTTAGTTCTACTAACTCTACAGTGGCCATTCTATAAGGGGTCTTCGATATAGGCCTTGATCCAGGAATTAAATCAATGGAAAACTCAACTTCTCGTTCTGGAGGATGTCCAGGTAAATCTTCCGGAAATACATCTACAAATTTTTTCACAATAGGTACATCCTCTATTTGAACATTCCTTTCCTCACCCACAGTTATTTCATTCTCTTCCTTCCCAATAATTGAATTTAGTAGAGCTATTGAGGGTGGATCTAAATAAGAATAAGGTGGTGACGATTCTGCTCTAAAGATAAGGTGTTCCTTATCATTATCACCAAGAATCGTAACCTCTTTCTTCTTACAATAAATCTTCACATCATAGTCCGAAATCCAGTCCATACCAAGGATTATGTCAAAATCAATCATAGGTATGACAATGAGATCAGCAGATAACGAACATTTATGCGCTCTAATGGGGATTGATTCACAAAACTTTGTTGCAATGATACTTCCCTTAGGAGTTTTAACTAACAACTCCCTTGTTAAATAAAATAGGAAATATCTAATTTTCTTAGAAAATTAGGAAGATATGAAACAATGCGATGATCCATAATCAAATAATGCATTTTCTAAACTTGAGGAAACCATTAAATTACCTGCCACCACGTCTTTCGGAGCTTCTACCTCAGCAGTAGTGATAGCATAAGCCTGGACTTGATCACTTGGCCTTTTTTGAGGTAAGTTATCCTGACGCTTAGGACATTCATTTGCATAATGCCCCATCTCCCTTCAATTATAGCACTGAACGTTGGTGGCTTCCTTCTTCCCCTTGCAATCACGAGCTTGGTGGCCTTTTTCACCACACTTGTAACAGACTCACATTCCCTTCAAGCAAGTACCAGGATGTTTCTTCCAGTATTTACCACAGGATGGATATTCAAACTTTCCCTTCTTCCCCTTATTTCCATTCCTAGATTGATCAGTAGGTCTATTCTTCTCTTCCTTTTCTTTAAAGTCATAAGACTTAGAGAATTCCTTTTCGGTCTTGATAGCACATGAGACAATGTTTTCGTATGACGAGAAGGATTGTGAGACTAATGCTCGATGGAGAAATGGTTTTAACCCATCAAAGAAACGATCAATATTACTTCTTGGGTTACGTATATAATCTCCAGCATACCTTGCTAACCTTGTAATGTTAGCCTCATACTTTGCGACATTCTCATCCTCCTTCTGTCTCAAACTCAGAAATTGCCTTTCCATATCTGCTCGATGGTCGCGAGGAAAGTATTTATCTAAAAACAGATATTTGAACTCCCTCCATTCCATATTTGATACTTGATCATCTTCCTTCGTATTTTGAATCAATGACCACCATTTATCAGCATCTCCAGTGAGGCGGTAAACTGCAATGATAACTTTTTCCCTTTCACTACTCCCCAAAGCCTGAAATATTTTCTCTAGGGAAAATATCCATTGCTCAGCTACTAAGGGATTTTTACTCCCATTGAACGTTGGTGGTTGTTGCCTCATGAATCGATCTGACATTGATCCTCCACGCTGCGGATCATGGTACTCCATACGGGTAAGGTTATTATTCATAACCTGAGTAAGTTGTCCCAGTATGATGATTAGCTGATCGGCACCAGTTGCATCACCATCTCCACTATAATTATCTTGAGCAGGAGGGCAATACCTACATGGAGTGCGTGCATTGATACGGTTTCCATTTCTTCCACTAGGCACCATTTCTAAACAATGGCATAAACTAGATCAGTTTATGAATCAAAATACTTATAAAACACTTAACATAAATTGAACTGTTTATGGATATAATCCATAATCATAAAAATGTTTTCTTTGAGGAAGTATATACTCATAAACCCTTCATAATTATTTTTAAAGAAAATGAGAGTTATCCTAAGCATATCCCCCGGGAGTGTCGTAACCAAGAGTGCAGCAAGGCCCGTTGTCGTGCACCAGTTCCCGTTCGAGTCTAGCTCAAAGCGGTGTTTTTGGGTTTTACCCCTAGGTACATCTGTGCCAGAGTCTCCTCTACCTGCTCGTATCCAGACAGGGATGTATTGCTCAGAAAACTCACAAAATCTCTACAATACCAAAATTCTAGGAAGTTCTTCTATACTAATCCTCAACGTTCATCTTAGGTCTACGTGCTCTAATCAGAGTTTATCTAAATCTAGCTTCTAAGGTTTGTACTAAACTTCCTCTGATACCAACTGTAACACCCCGACCACAGTTACCCAGATTCGGTGCATTATTACATAACATTGGCATGATCACAAGAAAGATCAAATCTCGAAATACTGATTGGTTTAGTAGCCTTGGAAACACTAGATATATTCATAAGTCTTACATTACATCATAAAATGAAAAACTACTACAACAACATATTGTCTCCATAATCCACACTCATATCCCCACATAATATCCCTGCAGGTCATTCATAATTTAATTCTTCACTTCCTGGGAAAAATAAAACATAGAAAAGGGGTGAGATCAAATGCCCAGTAAGGATAACAATATAGCGGAAACATTCATAAATAAGAATAAACATGTAAGGAAATGTATAACTGAAACAAAAGCCTTTAAAACTTGAACTTTCAACATGGTATGGCATAAATAAAATTAAATAATTCCATTTACTTATTCACATGAATATTCTACTAATCGAATAATCACATGCAAAATCAATAACCTCTTTCATAATGTTGGAATGCATAATGCCAGACTATCATAACCACATAGCCAAGGCCCCGTGCCAAGACTGCAAATAAGATTTTGCCAAGGCCTTGTGCCAAGACACTAGTTTGTCTCATGAGACCTACCGATGCATCGAGGAGCTATAGCGGGCTCCACCCGTCACATATTAAGTCCAATGCATTCCCATATGAAAAGGTTTAAACATAACATAAACATTCATATTAAAACTAGCATACGAAATGTCAATACTTTCACCATAAACCATGAATGGTATAAAAATAGAACATCCACTATCAAACAAATCACAAAATCTTCAATATAATATAGAAGTTTTGTATCATAACAAATCAACTTTAAATAAGCGTAAAATCCATCAAAGGATGTTGACATAGATGAAATCAAAATTATTTTTAAAGAAATATCTCATTTTATTTTGAAATCATTTAAGATCCATATAAAATAAAACATTTTCTTTGAAAATATTCTTTTAATCTTGTAAGGGATGCTTGAAGATTTTATAATGGCGGAAAATAACCACACCCGCCATATAAGTTAAAAAAAACATTCTTACCTTAATTCTGTCGAAAAGGTTAAAAAGGACCTTGTTTTGAAAACGATGGAAAGATTCCTTTATAAACCACTTATAAAAGTCAAAAAGGGTATAAATGACTTTAACTCATATTCTAGTAAATAGTAAAAATGTTTTGAAATACATTTTTAAGAAGCATGGATGTGGATGATAAAGAGATCCCAGTAGATTATTACGTATAAACAACCTCGGATAATGAAGAGATTGTGAAATAACCCTTACCTTGTACTTTTCCTTGGTTGGGGTAGGTTAACCTTCTGTATAATGGTGAAATAATTGTTATTAAATTATACAAGAATCATATACATAATTATGATATCATATATGATCTTTTAATATTGATTTGTTAATAATATCTTAGTATTATCGTTGTTTCGGGTGTTAACTTACTTGTTTTCTTTTATATGTTTTGTTACATAAGCCATGTTTGTAATGGATAGGTGGTATATTATTCATATCCAGAATGATATCAAGTCCTTAAAAATTATTTTTAAATCATCAAATGATAATTATACTTGAATGGATACGATGGAGAATGAATCTCATCGTGTCCGTGGAGACGGTAGTCCGTACGTACGCACGAGCGACAATATCATTCTTTTGATATTAAAATAATATATAAATGGATGGTATATCATATATACAGAATCATTAACATGTTATATTTATTATTTAAATGAGTTACACATCATTATTATACCCATCCAAATAATAATATATTGAATAACAATTACACCACGACGTGGAGACGGTAAGCCGTACGTACGCACGTATGGTGACATGTTATTCAAAGGGTGGATAGAATACTGAATATGGTTGTACCATATTTATAATAACATCACAGTATATGTAAGATACTGGATTTATTATTTTAGAATGGTAATAAAAAAGTAAGAAGAAGTGGAAGAAGAAAGGAACTTGAAAAGGGGTGGTGAAAACATTACCTCTTCTTCGGGTTCTTCATTTTGATTTGATCAAAAGGGCTCCTTAGGTTGGCTTTCTGATCAAAATAAGGCCTATTGGTTGTAGTGAGGGAATTTGGGAGAGTATTTGGGCAGATTTTGTGTAGAGACCCGAAGCCTGACGTACATGTACATTACATTACTTTTGCAGAATACTTAGTTCATAACAAAAACACACACACAAGGGTCGTAATAGTTTAGTGTCTTTGGAAACTCGGAATAAAATCTTCTAATCGTGGTGAAAGATCTTCAAAATCTCCCATAAAGATCTTCCTTTTTTTACCTAAAACCTTTCTTTATATCCTGGGGAAAAGAAAACATAAAAGGGTGAGCTCAAATGCTCAGTAAGGGTAAACAAAAGAAAAATCAATCACATCATATTCATAAGAACATAACTTTTGGAAATCTTATCCTGCAAAAGAGAGAGCACAATTTCATAACATGGGATAAATCATAGTAGTGAAATGAAATCCCAATAATCATAACCTAAAACATGAAACATTGTGGCATACACACATAATCATAGAGAATCATTTCTTGTTAGTCAAGACTCATTGCCAAGACTATCTTAGTGGACAAAGTCCCTTTCTGAATCGAGTCACCCTCGTTCCAGTCCTGTTTCACTGAACCGGTATAACCTACCGTTCCAGCCATTTCTATCTCATGAGATATAAAATCTTTATCCAATGCATTGGAGGGAGATATAGGTCCCACCCCTCTCATAATTAATCCTTTCTTATGTGTTCCACATAATCATAAACCATACATCATAGCGTAACCCATGTAATAAAAATGGAATTCTTAAACAACATGACATCATAAAACAATTCATATAAGATAAAGGAATTCATAAAAAAATAATTCCATCACAAAATAATCAAATCAATGTAATAATAGGGATAAAAACAGAACCCTTTATTATCTTAGATGGAAAATAATTTTGATAAAATACTTGAACTCCATTCTTGAGGAAAATATCCTTTCTACTTCAAAAACATTTTTCCTTTCATAACATGTCATACGACTTTAAAATAAAAGAAGTTGATTAAAAATAAACTTGAAAACTAGTAAAGGAAGTTTCTTGGAAATAATGTTTTAAAAATCCATTCATGCCGTATAATATAAAAAAAACATTCTTCCCCTACTTTTTTCGGAAAAGTCAAAAAGTACCTCGTATGAAAAACGACAAAAGATTCCTTTCATATCTTTTACTAAAAACTCACCAAAGGGTAAAATTGGATTTAAACAATTTTAGGTGGATGGAAATAACATTAAATATTGAGGAAACATATATTTGGATGATAAAATACACCCCAGTAAATACCAATGTAGAAACAATCTCGGATAAAAATGAGATTGTGAAATTTCCTTTACCTTAAGTCTGATTTTCTTTGTAAGTGTCCTAACCTTCTGTATAATGATTTAAATAATGTCATTAACTTATTACAGAATCATATTCATTGTTATGATATCATATATGGTTCACTTATGACTTTATATTACCCGTTCTTTTGTAAATTCCATGTTAAAGTAGCGTTTTGGGTAGAAACGTCTCATTTGTCGTTCGTGTTTTTAACTTGTAATTATTCATACGATTACTTAGATCATGATTACTTAATTCCAGAATATAAAACATGATTTATATATAATATATATTCAGAATATACATATATATTAAATCAGTAAATGTAAATAAATACACCGTTCATGGAGACGGTAGTCCGTACGTACGCATGAACGATGTTTTCGTTTCCTTATTGAATTGAATGGAATTAAGTTGATGACATAAATATAAATAATTTCAGTATCATTATAAGGTCATATATTTCATTAGTACTTATTATATATACTTTATAATCATTCATGAATGGTTAATCATTGAGAATGAATCTCATCGCGTCGTGGAGACGGTAGTCCGTACGTACGCACGAGCGATGATATCGTTCCCATGGTCGTGGAATTGTGTTGAAGTGTATGTATACTATTTCTGTATCAATATCACATTATAATAATCATATATAGTTACTAATTAAACCATTATACCCATCCAATTAAGGAGGTGATGGAAAATATATTACACCACTGCGTGGAGACGGTATTCCGTATGTACGCACGCGCGGTGATTTCATTTTTCTGTAGGATGGATAGAAGGTGAATTAGAGTTGTTTCATATTTATAATAACATATCAGTATGTAAGTAATACTGATGTTTTTACTTTATCATGAAACAACTAAAGAAGAAGAAGTAGAAGAAGAAAGAAATTGAAAAGATCGGTAATGGATATTACCTCTTCTTTGGAACGCCTCTTTGAATCCTCCACTTAGGGAACTAATATTGGTCTTTGAAGAAGACCAGGACCTCTAGGATTATTCTAGGGAAGTGTAGAAGGGATTTTGGCAGGGGTTGGACGAGCTTGAGGTCTCAAATTGGTGTGAGGAGAAGGGGGAGGAGGTACCCTTTTATAAGGGAGGAGAGGGGCACCTTAGGAATATCCCAAAATATTATTTTATATTAAAGTCAAAATCGGTTTATAATGGTTCCAAAGGGTCTTATTTCGAAGATAAAGTGGGGATGGGTCAAAATCCTATCATTCAATAGGATTTATACAAGTTTAGGATATTAATTTAACCTTATCAATTAGATTTGACTCTAAGTTAAATAATTTAACTTTTACCGTGTCTTTTTGTTTTCTTTCACTATATGGTTAATACACTTACTATAACATGTCAAACGAACCCCAAATTGCTTATTATTAATATATATCCTTATCTAAGTCATTTGGCCGAACCTTAGATTTTTAGGAATAAAATAACAATTAATAATATAATATTTGATTTTAAAACTATTTTGTGTCAATTTTGACACTATTTGATATATGATTTTTGTGAAAGTCATAACAGAATTATATGTTCGAAACATGTTGACTAAATCAACACTAATATATCATAGTAACCTAGAAAATTAGTGGAATTCATAAAAAGTCTCAAATTACATTCATTTGAGCATTTATAACATCAATTATGTTAATATTTTCTTTAAAAGGGTAATTACTGCATCATCGTTGTGTCATAAATAAATTAATTTATTTAAATTCTAAAAATTATAAATAAAATATCATTATGTAGGAAATCGTTTTATATTTCTAATGAATATTTGTAGTCGAACTTATCTTATGTATAACCCCATATTAAAAATGTTTTAATTATTAAACTTTGATTTTAACTATTATAACTATTCATTAAATAAAATAATATTAAATGTCATAATCTAATCCAAGTGGACCTAAATGGTCATATTATATTCATAAGGTTGTTTTTGGTCGAATTACACTTATCCAATAGAATTAGGACATGTGTTAGGGTAATACTAATATCATATTTACCCTTAGTTACCCTATTTACAATTAACCGTGGTAAATAAAAGTAAAAAGTTACTATTCACCAAAAATTATTTTCATCTCATTGAACCACATTTTACTTACTGACATCAACCGTGTCTCTCGGATTTTTGAAATTCCATTCACAGAAGTGGTAAAATTATGTTTTATGAAAAGTTCAGTTTTTTAACTACCACTTAGTAGTTTCACTCTTCATCAAAAATTGATGTTTTTCAGAACAATGTCAAAATTTCATTCTAAGCTATATTTCATATTCCGAATTCAAAAATGAAGTCTATTTTACCAAATTAATAACATAGAAGTTGCACTAATTAATTTTATAATTAAATCCCGCTGTTAAAACAAATAGCGTGTTTTTAAGAAACAATATCTATCAAAAGATTGACACTTGTTTATGTCTGGTTTAAATGTGAAATTACATCCAATGACCAACATTGTATTAAATTTTAAAAATATATTCTAAATATACTTTAAAACAACTCAAATTAATAATTTATCACTATTAATTATTTTGATTAAAAAAGTTGTTTTTAATTATAATTTAGTAATTTTCACTATTCATCAGAATATGAAAGTTATCCGAAAAGTACCAAAATTTCACCTTAGGCTAAATTCGATACTCCGAATCCAAAAAAGAAGTCCATTTTTAGTGATAAAATTTCTAAAATTTTAAAAGGTGGTTATTACTATTCATAACGGCTAGTTATAATAATAGTTTAATAGCATATCGTTGTTTAGTGAAATTTGGTATTGCGTACTACACACGCTATCAAGGAAGGTCGTGATTGCGTGTAATGAAAGGCAAGTCAAGGATGCGTGTTGTGAAAGATCCTTTTGGTGTAGCGTACAACCCAAGACATTAATGAAATTAAAAAGAATATTTTTCATAAAATCTCGGGGTGTTACATTCTACCCCCCTTAAAATGAATTTCGCCCTCGAAATTCGTCTGGGTTATAAATGGTTTACTATTCGAAAGTTTCTTTAATAGAAACCCACATCGTAAAAAGGAATACCAAAACCAATCATTAAAAACAAATCTATGAAACGTAATGGTTACCCCAAATAAACTAATCACTGGGTTTCCACATAGGTGAAAATATGGATATGGAAGAAAAATCTAACCATCATGTTCTGATGGAGAGTGGTAGAGAACATGGCTATGGAAAAGCCAACAATCACAAATCCATAAATTTGTGACGATCTATGGTACCATATGATTAATCAGATATAAGAGTACTAGGACAACATTTTTAGTTTTCAAGATCCTTTCCCTAAAGTTGAAGAATTAGAATAAATACATACTTTATGTTGGTACAACCTCACTGTTGTTCATGCCTTTAACAATTTCCACTTCATCTCTTAAATAAATGAAGTTGAATTTGTTATTCGTGAAGTGTTAGCAGATCATGATATAGAATGACGGGTCATTCCATCTGTCTCAAAAGGTTAGCAAAATTTATATACATAAGTCGATCTATAGTGAGATTAATCATATATGGTTCCTAAAATGGACTTATACTTTATATATCATACTGCTTAATATAATAAAACTAGTTTCTACTAAACAGGGACTTCCTGTAGGCCAGTGGTAGGCGATAAAGTCCAGTCGCACTTCGGTTGTGGGTTCGATTCCTACAGCCTTGTCCGACGCGATGGGCTGTCGCCCGTCCTGCAGGTTGTCCTTTTTCTAAAACTACATTACTATAATATCCCATCAATAATATCGAATAAAAAAACTTCTATCCTTAAACAATACTCACTTATGTCCAACATAATCCATTTCAATCTTTAGGCTTATCCATAATACTGCAGTCCACTCTCATAACATAGTGAAAACGATTACCAGAGATTTAATACCATCGTTGATCCCCATATATCATAAGATATGTTTTTTTGGTCACATTCCAAACATTCAAAGTCCTTAATCATGTATTCTCTTGAATACCTTAGTGAAAACATGAATGCAGTTTAAAGTTAACACTTTCCACATACCAAAATCCTCAAAATTATATATACTCAAACCATGATATCACTTAGTCCTTATATCAATCATGAGCTCATGAATACTATTAAACATTTCATTTTCTTGTCATCCCTTCATTATGCGCATATCATCTACATTCCAAAAATATTTGAATAACCTTTCATGGATACTGGTAACATTAATCATACACTTTTAAAACTCAAGGAAAGACAACAATGTAACAATCCTTAGATGTCTCTTTATTCCATAGTACCATGAGATTTCTTATACAACATTACACATGATAAACATGTAATCATTTCACTACATTCTTAAACCATTAACCGAGCTTCAACAATTCTTTCATCTCAAATATCATTTATAGTCTCTTCATCATCATCCACATAAATACTACCCATACGACCATACTGATTCTCTTCATGAGTCTTCCCCTTAGGGCATTGGTTTGCATAATGCCCATACATTCCACATTTAAAACACTTAACCATTTTTGATGTCGTAGCAATACCATTATCCTCATCCATGGTGTTAATTGAACCTTTTCCTTTGCACTTACTTGCTTTGTGTCCTTCTTTTCCACACCCAAAGCATCTTCCAGTTTCCTTGAAACATTCTCCTTGATGCCTCTTCCCACATGATTTACATAGGGGAAATTGAACTTTCTTTCCTCTATGATCATCATGAAACTCCATCTTTCTCTTATTAGCCGGGTCAGGAAACTTACCAAATTTTACTTTATTGATCATATTATGAGATTTCTGAATCGGCATAATAATGATGTTTGGACTTCCAAATCCCATTTCATTTGGTTTCTCATAAATAATATCATTCCATTGTCCATCATATCCTCCATTATCGTGAATCATCAAGTTTCCAGCCATTTTCTAAAACCCAAAAAGAATAGTGTGAGAGGAAAAATAATGCTAAGGAAAACAACATAGTAAAGGGGGATTACCCTTATTATCTAACATCATAGGTTAAATTCTAAGATCGTTATCGTAGTTCTAGGATTATATCCTATACGTATACTTATCCTTAGGGACATCCCTAGACATACCTTAGAAATATCTCTAGGGATCTCACTAAAGTTATTGCATCCTAGTTTCCAACGGTTGACTAAACCTTTCCTCTGATACCAACTATAGAGACCTGAAGCCTGAAGTACATGTACATTACATTACTTTTGCAGAATACTTAGTACATAACAAAAACACACACACAAGGTTCGTAATAGTTTAGTGTCTTTGGAAACTCGGAATAAAATCTTCTAATCGTGGTGAAAGATCTTCAACATATCTCATAAAGATCTTCCTTTTTTTTACCTAAAACCTTTCTTTATATCCCGGGGAAAAGAAAACATAAAAGGGTGAGCTCAAATTCTCAGTTAGGGTAAACAAAATAAAAATCAATCACATCATATTCATAAGAACATAACTTTTGGAAATCTTATCCTGCAAAAGAGAGAGCATAATTTCATAACATGGGATAAATCATAGTAGTGAAATGAAATCCCAATAATCATAACCTAAAACATGAAACTTTGTGGCATACACACATAATCATAGAGAATCATTTCTTTTTAGTCAAGACTCATTGCAGAGACTATCTTAGTGGACAAAGTCCCTTTCTGAATCGAGTCACCCTCGTTCCAGTCCTGTTTCACTGAACCGTTATAACCTACCGTTCCAGCCATGTCTATCTCATGAGATATAAAATCTTTACCCAATTCATTGGAGGGAGATATAGGTCCCACCCATCTCACAATGAATCATTTCTTATGTGTGCCACATAATCATAAACCATACATCATAGCGTAACCCATGTAATAAAAATGGAATTATTAAACAACATGACATCATAAAACAATTCATATAAGATAAAGGAATTCATAAAAATATAATTCCATCACAAAATAATCAAATCAATGTAATAATAGGGATAAAAACAGAACCCTTTATTATCTTAGATGGAAAATAATTTTGATAAAATACTTGAACTCCATTCTTGGGGAAAATATCCTTTCTACTTCAAAATCATTTTTCCTTTCATAACATGTCATACGACTTTAAAATAAATGATGTTGATTAAAAATAAACTTGAAAACTTGTAAAGGAAGTTTCTTGGAAATAATGTTTTAAAAATCCATTCATGCCGTATAAGTTAAAAAAACATTCTTCCCCTACTTTTTTAGGAAAAGTTTAAAAGTACCTCGTATGAAAAACGACAAAAGATTCCTTTCATATCTTTTACTAAAAACTCATCAAAGGGTAAAATTGGATTTAAACAATTTTAGGTGGATTGAAATAACATTACATATTGAGGAAACATAGATGTGGATGATAAAATACACCCCAGTAAATACCAACGTATATACAATCTCGGATAAAAATGAGATTGTGATATTTCCCTTACCTTAAGCCCGATTTGCTTCGTAAGTGTCCGAACCTCCTGTATAATGATTTAAATAATGTCAGTAACTTATTAGAGAATCATATTCATTGTTATGATATCATATATGGTTCACTTATGACTTTATATTACCTGTTCTTTTGTAAATTCCATTTTAAAGTAGCGTTTTGGGTAGAATCATCTCATTTGTCGTTCGTGTTTTTAACTTGTAATTATTCATATGATCACTTAGATCATTATTCCTTAATTCCAGAATATAGAACGTGATTTATATATAATATATATTCAGAATATACATATATAATAAATCAGTAAATGGAAATAAATACACCGTTCATGGAGACGGTAGTCCGTACGTACGCATGAACGCTGTTTTCGTTTCCTTATTGAATTGAATGGAATTAAGTAGATGACATAAATATAAATAATTCCAGTATCATTATAAGGTCATATATTTCATTAGTACTTATTATATATACTTTATAATCATTCATGAATGGTTAATCATTGATAATGAATCTCATCGCGTCGTGGAGACGGTAGTCTGTACGTACGCACGAGCGATGATATCGTTCACATGGTCATGGAATTGTGTTGAAGTGTATTTATAATATTTCAGTATCAATATCACTTTATAATAATCATATATAGTTACTAATTAAACCATTATACCCATCCAATTAAGGTGGTGACGGAAAATATATTACACCACGGCGTGGAGACGGTATTCCGTACGTACGCACGCGCGGTGATTTCATTTTTCCATAGGATGGATAGAAGGTGAATTAGAGTTGTTTCATATTTATAATAACATATCAGTATGTAATTAATACTGATGTTATTACTTTATCATGAAACAACTAATGAAGAAGAAGTTGAAGAAGAAAGAAATTGAAAAGATCGGTAATGGATATTACCACTTCTTTGGAACGCCTCTTTGAATCCTCCACTTAGGGAACTAAGATTGGGCATTGAAGAAGACCAGGACCTCTAGGATTATTCTAGGGAAGTGGATAAGGGATATTGGAAGGGGTTGGCCGAGCTTGAGTGCTCAAATTGGTGTGAGGAGAAGGGGGAGGAGGTACCCTTTTATAAGGGAGGAGAGGGGCACCTTAAGAATATCTCAAAATATTATTTTATATTAAAGTCAAAATCTGTTTATAATGGTTCCAAAGGGTCTTATTTCGAAGCTAAAGTGGGGATGGGTCGAAATCCTATCATCCAACAGTATTTAGACAAGTTTAGGGTATTATTTTAACCTTATCAATTAGATTTGACTCTAAGTTAAATAATTTAACTTTTACCGTGTCTTTTTGTTTTCTTTCACTATATGGTTAATACACATACTATAACATGACAAACGAACCCCAAATTGTTTATTATTAATATATATATCCTTATATAAGTCATTTGGCCGATCCTTAGATTTTTAGGAAAATAAAATAACAATTAATAATATAATATTTGATTTAAAAACTATTTTGTGTCAATTTTGACACTATTTGATATATGATTTTTGTGAAAGTCATAACAGAATTATATGTTCGAACCAAGTTGATTAAATCAACACAAATATATCATAGTAACCTATAAAATTAGTGGAATTCATAAAAAGTCTCAAATTACATTCATTTGAGCATTTATAACATCAATTATGTTAATATATCCTTAAAAGGGTAATTACTGCATCATCGTTGTGTCATAAATAAATTAATTTATTTAAAGTATAAAAATTATAAATAAAATATGATTATGTAGGAAATCTTTTTACATTTCTAATGAATATTTATAGTCGAATTTATCTTATGTATAACCCCATATTAAAAATGTTTTAGTTATTAAACATTGATTTTAACTATTTTAACTATTCATTAAATAAAATAATATTAAATGTCATAATCTAATCCAAGTGGACCTAAATGGTCATATTATATTCATAAGGTTGTTTTTGGTCGAATTACACTTATCCAATAGAATTAGGACATGTTTTAGGGTAATAGTAATATCATATTTGCCCTTAGTTACCATATTTACTATTAACCGTGGTAAATAAAAGTAAAAAGTTACTATTCACCAAAAATTATTTTCATCTCATTGAACCACATTTTACTTACTGACATCGACCGTGTCTCTTGGATTTTTGAAATTTCATTCACAGAAGTGGTAAAATTATGTTTTATGAAAAGTTCAGTTTTTTAACTACCACTTAGTAGTTTCACTATTAATAAAAAATTGATGTTTTTCAGAACAATGTCAAAATTTCATTCTAAGCTATATTTCATATTCCGAATTCAAAAATGAAGTCTATTTTAACAAATTCATAACATAGAAGTTGCATTAATTAATTTTATAATTAAATCCCGCTGTTAAAACAAATAGCGTGTTTTTAAGAAACAATATCTATCAAAAGATTGACACTTGTTTATGTCTGGTTTAAATATGAAATTACATCCAATGACCAACATTGTATTAAATTGTAAAAATATATTCTAAATATACATTAAAACAACTCAAATTAATAATTTATCACTATTAATTATTTTTATTAAAAAAGTTGTTTTTAATTATAATTTAGTAATTTTCACTATTCATCATAATATGAAAGTTATCCGAAAAGTACCAAAATTTCCCCTTAGGCTAAATTCGATACTCCGAATCCAAAAATGAAGTCCATTTTGAGAGCTAAAATTTCTAAAATTTTAAAAGGTGGTTATTACTATTCATAACGGCTAGTTATAATAATATTTTAATAGCATATCGTTGTTTAGTGAAATTTGGTATTGCGTACTACACACGCTATCAAGGAAGGTCGCGATTGCGTGTAATGAAAGGCAAGTCAAGGATACGTGTTGTGCAAGCTCCTTTTGGTGTAGCGTACAACCCAAGAAATTAATGAAATTAAAAAGAATATTTTTCATAAAATCTCGGGGTGTTACTTTTTGGCCGAACCAAAAGACTTTGAAGGAGTGAAGAAATGAGAAGGAGGAGTGCCCTTTTATAAGAGGGGTGAGGGGCACCATTGGAAAAGCTAGAAAGATTAATTTATAATAAATACATATGCGGTTTCTAGTGGCTCCAAAGTTGATTATTTAAAGGTTAAGGTGGGTATAGGTCGAAAAACACTCAACCAACAGTATTTAGACAGGTTTGGGTACTTATATTATCCTTATCTTTAAGTATTAACTCTAAGTTAATTAGTTTCACCTTTACAATGTCTCTTTGTATTTTTATATAATATGGTTAATAAACATACTATATACCTCCAGGAGACCCCCAAGTGGTCTATTAATGATGAACCTATCATTATATAAGTCTCTTGGCCGAACATTAGATTTTTAGGAATTTAATATCAATTAATAATATAATATTTGTTTTAAGAACTCTTTTATGTCAATTTTGACACTATTCAATAGTTGATTTTTGTGAAACTCATAACAGATTTATTACATCGAAAAAATTCAATTAAATCAATACTAATATTTCATATTATCCTATAAAATTAGTTTTATTAATTAAAAGTTTCATATTATATTTATTTGGGTATTTATAATATCAATTATTTTAAATTTTCACTATTATAGTAATTAATTCATCATCATTCGGTCATAAATAAAATAAATTATTTAATGTCTAAAAATTATAAATAAAATATCATTATGTAGGAAATCTTTTCATCTTTCTAATGAATATTTATAATCTAAAATCCAACATATATAACCCTATGTAAAAATTGTTTTTCTAAAATATATATGCTTCTGTCATTTTTGTATTCATTTTAACTTAATTAAAAAAAAGTCCCTATCACCTACAAGTGGCACCATGGGGTTCCAAAATCGACCCAAAGATGCCTATGGTCGAACATGTATCAACCAATAAGGCTATGACACGTTTTAGGATAATTTAGTATTATTATAATATTATTTTTTAACCCTTATTTACCGGATTTACCCTTAACCATGGTAAATAAAATATTTACCGTAGTAATTATTCAAAAATGTCTAAAAATAAAAGTTACCTATTTAAACAAATTGAAAATCATGATTCCAAATATGGAATCCATTTTTCTAAATTCAAAACACAGAAGTGGCAGAAATTAATTAAAAATTAATTCCCGCTGTCAAAACAAAAAGCGTGTTTTTAAGAGATAATAACTATCAAAAGATTGACATTTGTTTATGTTCGGTTTAATTGTAAAATTATGTCCAATGACCAAAATTATTTTAAATGGTAAAAATATATTCTAAATATACTTTAAAACCACTCAAATCCATAATTTATCACTATTAATTATTTTGATTAAAAAAGTTGTTTTTAATTAAAATTTAGTAATTTTCACTATTCATCAAAATATGAAAGTTATCTAAAAAGTACCAAAATTTCACCTTAGGCTAAATTCGATATTCCGAATCCAAAAATAAGGTCCATTTTAAAATATAAAATATATATAATTTCAAAAAGTAGGTATTACTATTTATAACGGCTAGTTTGATTGGGTATGGTGTGTTAGAACTCGGTGTTGCGTACAACATACACTATCACATTATTCAAAGAGAAGCGTACCGTAGAAGATTGGGGTGTTACATGCGGGAATTGAACCCACAACCAGAGTGCAACTGGTATTTATCACCTACCACTGGACTATGTGAAGTCCCTGGTTAGTTTGACTAATTATTTTTAGTTAGATGAGTTTTGTAATCAAGACTATGTTTATTTTGGGTTATCTATGGAAATGATTAACCTATCATGGAGGATATGTGATTAAGTTATTTACTTTTCAATATGAGAATTTAAGAGAAACTGATGTTATTTGGAGATAAAAGTTAATTTTTACCATGGAAGACTATGTGATTAAATCCTTCAAATATTTGGGTTTGAATCTTAGTTTGGTTTACATTGAAGAATTATATGGACAATTGTTTATCGAATGGTCTTCATTGAACTTTTTTTTGGGCAAATTTTGGAGATTAAGAATAGATTTTCTTTTTATAAAGGATTATACATTTATGGATTATCTGTCCTCATACTAACAATTTTTGGTTTTGGATTTTTTCTGAAGACATGAGAAATATATAGTTCTCTTTTGTGGATTGGGTGATTATCAAGAAGTTGATTATAGTACTCTTAATGCGAAAAAGTCTTCCTAAATACTCATCTTTTGGAGAAAATATGAGTTTGATTAAGGAATCTAGTAAAAGTTGAAAGTCTACATGACATGTAAGTATGTTTCTTTATGATTTAGTTAATCTCAAAATTAATTACTCAATGAAGAGTAACTTAAAATTAAAATGTTGTCTGTTAACTTTTCTTACTGGGGAATCAAATACCGTTTAACCCATCACAATTTTGTAATTTTCTTATGGTTAACTTTCTCCTAGACATGTTTACT
Source organism: Viscum album (assembly GCA_963277665.1). Lineage (NCBI taxonomy): Eukaryota > Viridiplantae > Streptophyta > Magnoliopsida > Santalales > Viscaceae > Viscum > Viscum album. The sequence goes on from OY728153.1 coordinate 1,757,010,688, forward strand.
ACCACTCCCCATCAGAACATGACCCTTTGTTTTCTCCTCCATATCCATATTTTCTTACATGAAATCCTCGTATTGGTTAACTCGGGTGACCTTTGTACTTATCTTTCTTTATTTTAAGGTGGTTGTTTTACTGACTATTGTTCCGATGTGGGATTTTCAATGATGTTTCCAAGACCAATTTTAAAAATGCGAGGACGCAATTACCAAAAGGGGGGAAGGATGTAACACCCCAGGTAAATAAAGAATATGACATTTTCACATTTATCCATAGTTTTGAATTAAATATTAATATTACTTTAAAGGGGATGCTTTTCATGATGGTGTACCCAATACGCAACAACGAGTTTTTTGGGAATCTTACGTTGCACTCTAATAATAAAATAATATTATTTTAAATGGTAGTTAACGCCTAGCCATTGTAATGGCGGGAATGAACAGAACTAACTACAAAATGATTATATATTTTTGTCAAATATTTTTACTCTTTACAATAAATGTTAGAGGATTAAAAATGCGAATGAATCCAATTTTAAGCGTAAACATTCTAATATTCTTTAAAAGGTCGATTAACTGCCTTTTGATGGAGAACCTCTTTTAAGTCCACTTTTTTCCAATTTTATGTGTTATATTTGAAAAAATAAAATACTTCTTTGGAATCGGGACATCAAAATTTACTTTGTGTAATGTTTTGGTATTTTTCCGATAAAGTTCATTTTTTTATGAATATTGAAAAATGTTGTATTTTAATTCAAAACCACTTTTTAATCTAATTTATTTATATGATTATATTATCTTTTGAATTGGGTTTAAAGTGAAATTAGAATATATTTTTACCATTCAATCCAATAGTGGTCGTTGAAATTAATTTCACATTGAAATTGGACATAAACTAGTGTCAATGTTTTGATATATATTGTTTCATAAAAACACTCTATTTGTCATGACAATGGGAATTAGTTATAAAATTAATTAATGTAACTTATACGATTTGAATTTTGTAAAATAGACATCACTTTTGAATTCAGAATATCAAATATAGCTTAGGGTGAAGTTTTGGTATTATTCTAAAAAACATCAATTTTTGATGAATAGTGAAACCACTAAGTGTTACTTAAAAAACTGATTTTTCGTTTAAATGAAACATTACCGGTTATGTGTTTTGAACTTCCAATGTCCGACATACATGGTTGTCATTAGGAAGTAAAATGTGGTTCAATGTGATTAAAATATTTTTTTTGTGAATAGTAAATTTTATGTTTTTAATCACGATTAGAGGTAATTAGTGTAATTTAAGGTAAAAATAATGTTTTAATATTATGAAATGAACTTGACACATGTACTACCCTAATTGGATGTGTCATGGACGACCAAGACAATCCATGGGTCAACTTGGGGTCCCCATGGAGTCACTTTGGTTGGAATATGACATAAATACCTTTTTATTTAAAGTTAAAATTAAAATGTCACAAACATGAGATGTTTTACTAAAAAAAATTAAATGGGGTTATACAAGTCATATTTTTTACTATAAATATTCATTAGAATAATAAAACGATTTCATACATCATGATAGTTTTTTTATAATTTTTAGAAATTAAATAAATAAAATTATTTATGACATCACGATGATGCAGCAATTACCTCATTAATAAGGGATTTAAATAAAATGAAAATAAAATGTTAAAAATATAACATAAACTTCTCACAAACCTATTGGATGGGTATATTTAGAAACCTTATCACCTTATCATAGAAATATATCTTTTTGTGGCCTTTTAATTCCGAAAATCATTTTATAATAAAGTAATATTTTATATCTTTCAATTAGTGCCCTCCTCTACTCTTATAAAAGCCCCCCACCTCTACCACCTTACACACATCTCTCAAGCCTTTTGCTCGGCCATAATCTGCCCATTTCATCTCTCCACATCCATCTCTTCATCATTGAAGCCTTAATTTGGGCAGAATCCTTTCCAAGGAAGCCTTTGAGCTCAAATCAAAGGATGTTACCCGATTTAAAGGTAATGTCTTCCATTGTGTTCTTTTGTTTTATATTGCTTCTCCAACCCCCCATAAACTCTTTTTATTTTTTTATTTTGTAACAACAATAGTATCTTAAATATACTAGTATGTTTTTATGTGATGTATTAGAGCTACACTTACACACACCTTCGTCTAATGCTTAAAGAACATATTGTTTTTATGGATGGAAAATTACTGCCTCACGAAAAGATGATTGTTCAATATTCTTTTGACACCTTAAAAGGTGGACATTAATATGTAACTATATTTATATATGATATATAATATGTTTATGTTATCCTTAAGCTTCTGTATTTTTCATTTATGGAATGCCTTTATGGATTCCATTATGGGTAAACGCGATATCTTCATTTTAGGAAGTGCAAACTACTGCCCCCTCAAAATGATTTGATTCGTTGAAGCCACATGTGGGACGTATAAAGATGGAATTAATGGTATTAAATATGTTATCCTACTGGAATTATAATATAAATTTATATAATTTTTATTTCATTTCATTAAATACAAAAAAATGACCTGAAAGTAGCGTTAATGCGTACGTACGACATACCGTCTCCATGAACGGTTCATTTCATTTCTTATCTCCAAATGTTATGAACTACTATAAGTACATATATATAATGGATATATATGTTATATATTACATATAAATGATGGATATCATTCTTGAATTAATATATATATATATATATATCTCATTTTGTTTTAATTCCATTAATATGACAAAAATGAAAGTAGCTTTCATGCGTACGTACGACCTACCGTCTCCATGAATGGTGCTTTTAATTTTTTAACTCCAAATGCTATGGAATAGTATAAAATGAATATATACTGGATATATATGATATTTAAAACATAAATACTATTCTGGAGATGGTGTTCCTATAACTACATGGAAAATTCTTTTCCAACAAGTTCAATTTTTACTCATGTACTGATCATCTACAAAAACGTCTGATATGAACTCACTTTATTAACCAATTATTATATCATTATAATATGTGATATGAACTGAATAATAATATTTAAAGGAGGTCCTTAAGAAATTATAAATTGACCAAATTTTATTATTTAGGAGATTAAAGAACGATGGAGTCATGTCGGACACGAGGTAAGGGATCTGACCCCTCTCATTCTTTTAAAGTACACTCTTTTATGTCATTCATTTTAAGCTCATATTTATTATGATTGGGATGTTATTTTAGATTAATATTACTGTACTTTTTATGTTCATACTATGAGAGACCCTATTTTCTCTCATCAATCCTTTTTGGAAGTTTTAATTGGCACCGTTAGGCTGCTGGAATTTCGTAAGGGGATTTTTATCTCACTTTGTGTTTCCGTGAGATTCATGCTACATTTTCCAATATTTCCTTTTTAGTGGAGTATGTACTATCCATTATTCTACTATTTGTGTAACATACTTTCATTTATGATTATTTACATCAATTTTGTATAGTCCTTCTTTCATGGGGTGTACATTTCAAAAGTTACCCAAATCGGTAAGGGAAACATTCACCCTCCTCTTTTTAAAAACCTTCTTTTGTTATGTCTTTTAATTTTCATCTTATTATGTGGGGATATGTTCTTATATATCCTTATTGCCATAAATTTTATGTTCAAGTGATGAGATACCCTTTATCTCTCTCATCAAATCTTTTTCTAAAATTTGATGTGACACCGTTAAGCTGTCAAGGGAACTTCTTAACCCAATTTCGATTTCTTTGGGTTCAACATGTAGTAATTGAATATGTCATCCTTTGAATATGTTTGAATCACCTTTTATTGTTTTACACTTAATATCCACTAATATTGGGTGTATTTATATTTGTCACACATAATTATGAGATTGATTTATCCTTAATTTAAGGATACCTTCTTTACAAGGGATTTCATCTCATTTTACATTTCTATTGAGACTTCATTGTTGTTATGCACCAATTCACTCTTATATGGTGTATATACTATCCTTTGGAATATTATATCATCAATTCATTTATTATAATGATATTATAAAGTTATGATTAAATGTTATTCCTTAATTATTGTATTCAAGTGTCTCTCATTTTGTTAAAAACCCTTTAACTAAAATATCGTTTTAAATGTTTTAATGATTTAATCATATAAATATTTCTCATTAATATCCATGTTTTCAAAATGGTTTTAAGGATTTATTTATATGGATATTAATGGTTTAAAATGTTAAAACCATCAAATTGGTACGGGACACTTTGATTCAAAGATCTCTTTATTAAATGTTTTAAATGGTTTCGAAAATGGTTTTTAGAATGGATTTATTATTTCAATATCTTAAAATGTTATATTGTTATTCCAATGTGGGAATTATATATTTCCTTTATGGTTAAGTTATGTGTGATGATTATGTTATTGTTCTTGGGAATTTTTTATGAAGACGGGTGGTTCCGTGATAAACTAAGGGAGGGTGAGCCCGATATAGATCTCCAATGCATTGGGTAAAGCGAAAGGGTTAAACGTTAAGGTTTCTCTGAAGAGATTTAGGGAATATACTATGATGGGTATTCCAAAAGAAACCAAGAGGGTTACTCCCTACGTAAGAATGTTATGAATTCCTCAAGTTACCTTTATGTCTTATGATTTCTATGATTTATTCATGATTTTATGATGTATGTTAAATTGATTATGATTTATGGGTAAAGAATGATTTCATTCTTATGTATATATGTACTCATGTTTCCTTTCCATACTTTTTATAACCCTTACTGAGATTTTAATGCTCATCCCAAGTTTTTGAAATGTTTTTCATAGGTTAAGGGAATGGTACATGATGTGATGATAGTGTCAAGGATGTGTCAAGAAAGAATCCATGTTTTATGTTAAATATGTTTCCATTGATGGGAAAATAATGAATACTGTCTTTTATGTAACCACTTTGTTTAAATGTGGAATGTAATGAAAGTTTGATGATCTAATTCTCTAAAACTCTAAACCTGAAAAGACCCTCAATGTGTAATCTTGTAATAACTCATGATTAAGTATGGTTTAAGGATGGGGCCTTATAACAAGGTTTGTAGCACTAGCACAAAAATGAGAAGGTACATGGGTCATAGGCCAAGCATGAATGTAAGAGTGTGCATGTGTTATAGCCGAAGCCCAAAAATAATAATGTAAATGAAGCATAACCAAATCCTTAATGTAAGAGGGTATAATGGTTGTAACACAAGACCAAAAAAAAGGTACATGGGTTGTAGCCAATACTCATAAGTTAGAGGGTACTCATGTTATATCCCAATCCCAATAATAGAATTTAAATGGGTTGTAGCCCAATCTGAAATCTAAGATCACAAATGGTATGTAGCCCAATGAAAAAAAGAAGGTACATGGGTTATATCCCAATTCATAAAGTAAGGAATTATATGATTTGAATCCAGATAATAAAAAAATTATGATTCATGGGTTATAACCAAAGAATGAATGTGTAATGGTAAACTAGATAAAGAACATACCCCAAAAACAACATAGTAACTAGGTTATACCCTATGCTTGAATGTAGTATGTCACACATGTTGTATCCCATGCCCAAAAAATAAAAGGTACATAGGTTATATCCCAAGACTAAAAGTAATCGGGTAAATAGATTGTATCCCATGATTGAAAATAATATGATACATGGGATTTATCCCAATACTAACATGTTATAAAGTCATTGTTAGGTATCCATGAAATAATATTTTCTATTATTATTCATATGATAAATATTATTTATCTTATTCCTCAATTATTCTTTCAATAATTACGATATTTATATCATTATGATTCATGTCATATTAAATATAAATATTTCTTCCATAATTCTTATTTAGGATCATTGATATGTTTTTAATGATTTTCTAATGTTATGATCATGTTCTCATACCCCCATGCTCATATTTATTACTAAATATCTCCATTATATAACCATAATGAGAATTTAATGTATCCCCATTATATGTTTCCATCCCTAGGTTATGAAGATGTGTATTAAGTATAATGTTGGTAATATGGGTGCTCATCATGAAGAACCCAGTGGGTGATAATGTAACTCACTCATTTATCAATGTATACATTTACATGTTGCCAAAGGCACTAAACTAATACCTTCATTGGGGTTTGATAGTCTTTAGCTGCACTATTTATTCCTCTAAAAGATCTGGGCCCACAAGCTTCCTTTCCTCAACTTTATCCAATAGGTTGGTGTATGATATCTATTTCAATTAAATGCTATATATGGTGCCATTTCAACAATTTAATGGAAACTATTATTGTAGGAAAACAACACAAATGGTAAATAATGACCCTAAATACCTTGAATATAATGTGATCATGATCTCAACTTTTCTTCTCTAGTTTGTATTGAGTTTTCCGATATCCCATTAGTTTGAGGGTGTTGTGCTGTACTCAAACGAAGCTCAGTATCCAAATATTTTTTTAGGAATTTTCCATAATTTCAATTTGATTCATGGATCACAATCAGAAAAAATTGAGATAGGTCCTCCATGAAGTCTCATAGCTTCATTGATATATTTTCATGCAAGGACCTCCATTGAAAAATCATCCTTTATTGAGATGAAATGTGCAGATTTTGTATGCCGATAAACAATTAGCCATATTACATTTTTATTTTTTTTATGTTCTAGGTAATCTACTTAAAAAATACATGATGATGTCATCCCATTTCTTGGTATGAATAGTTATAGGTTGTATGAGTCCTCTATGATGTTGTTGTTTTCACTTCACTTGTTGACAAACTAAACATCTTAATACATAATCAGCAATTTCCCACTTCATGTTTCCCCCCAAAATTTTCCTTAAAATTTCTATAAATTTTTGTGATACCCAGGTGTATTTATAAATTTTAGATTTGGGAATCATTGATAACTACGTTTTGAAATCAGGTATGTAGAGAACAGATGACCTCTTCACAAAATTCAAAATTCAAAATTTAGAGAAACATTCTGTCAAAAACACATCATTCAAAATTTTATGTTTCTTTTGAAGAATCTCCTTATCAGACTAAGATGTTTTAATTATTTACAAAAAATTTGTTAAGTCAACCAATATAATAATCAATGATGTTTAACCTTCATTGATAATTCCCAAATCCATCTTTTATAGATCTATAAATACAGTATCTCATTAAATCCTAATTTTGGTTAATTCCCCTAGTTTTTATGTCTCAATGCATGAGTTGCCATATTTTAGTTTCATGGGTGGTATTTTATGAAATAAAAGTAATCCTTGAGTATCTTAAGAATTCTACTTTTCCTCATGTTGAGAACATTCAGTTAGAATATATATTTTAAACTCTTTTGATCTATATATATCTCACACCATTATCTATAGAGACAGTGTCTCCATTTCATCAATGCATATATTAGAGATGTTAACTCAAGATAATTAGTTGGATAGTTCTGTTCATGAATTTGTAACTACCATTATGCATAGTAAATAACTCTATCATTATACATAAGGAAACAATTAAGTCCTTTCTTATATGCATCACTATAGATCCTAAATCCAATATTTCCCAATGGTCGTTTCAGTATCATAGATTTCACAAATCTCATCTTCAATTTTTTAAATCATTATTCACATTCTATGGTCCATATGAACATGACCTCTCTATGAATAATTTTGGTCAATGGGTTGGATAAAAAGGTGTTTTTCTAAACGAAACACCAATAATAACCTAATAAAACAACGAAACTATGTATCTTGGATATGTTTGTTGGAGTTGGAAATTTTTGTATATCATTTTTCTTCAGTGGATCAACAAGGATTCCATCTTTAGAGACAATATAGACATCAAAAAAAACTAACTGAAGCCAAAATTAAAACTTTCTAGCCTTCAGATATAATTCATTTCTTCTATGAGTATTAAGAATATTGTGCATGTAAATATCATGATCCTTATAGATTTTGGATTATAACAGGATATCATTAATTAATACAACAATGATGTCATCATGATTTTCCTTGAAAGCTATATTCATTGGATCCATGAAAATAGGGTTGGAATTAGTTCGTACAAAAGGTATTACTATAAACTCATAATTAAATACCTATTTCAAAATGTTGTCTTTTTTAATATCTTATTTCTCACACACAGTTGTTGATATCCATATAGGATGTCAATCATAAAAAAAATATTTCTCTTTGTGAAGTTGATAAAACAAATCATCAATATGAGGTAGAGGATACATGTTCATTATTATAATAGCATTCATTTCCTTACATTTAATGAACAAACTCATTGGTCCATATCTCTTCCCAGCAAATATAATATGGGCTCCTCATAGAGAAATACTAGGGTGGATAAATCCTTTATCAACCAAATCCTCAAGTTGTTTCTTCAGTTTTAAAAATTCCATTTTCGCCACTCTATAAAGATTATTTGATATAGTTCAAGAAAGAGGAATTAAATCAGTAGAGAACACAATTTCCCACTCCAGAGGATGTCCAAATAAATCCCCTTGAAAACACATCAATGTATTATTTAACAATAGGTACATCCTCAATTTTAATATTTATTTCTAACTATTAAATATTGATTTCTAATCTATCCTAATAATTTCATTCAGTAGAGCTACTAGGGGTAGATCGAGATAAGAATTATATGGTGATGTTTCTGCTCTAAAGATAATGGATTCTAAACCTTCCTCAAAAATCATAATTTCATTATTTTTACCATATATTTTTGTATTTTATTATTTAAAATCCAATCCATGACAAATATTATGTAAAAGTTTAACATAGGAATGATAATTAAATTATCAAATAATAAATATTTATATGTCATAATAGTGACTTCCTCACACATCATTCTTGTAATGATACTTCCCTTAAGGGTTTTGACTGACAACTCCCCGGTTAAAGAGAATTGAAAATTTATATTATTTTAAGAAAACATATAATAATGAAAGGAAATTGATTATTCAAAATCAAAAAATTCATTTTACCTTATTGAAAAAATGTTTATAGTAATTGCCACCACATCGTTAGGAACTTCAATATCAGTAGTGTTGATTTCATAAGGCATGGAATTTCTCCCTTGGCCATCTCTATGGAATATTTCTTTCAAGCTTAGGTAAATCATTGGAATAATGTCCCATATCTTTTCAATTATATGATTGAACATTGGTATCTTATTTTTTCCCTTTAAATCTCAGTATTAGTGGCCTCATTCTCCAAATTTGTAATAGACTCATTTTCATTTTATGCAGGATCTAGGGTGATTCCTTATACATGTATCACATCATGGAAAACTGACCTTATTATTCTTCCCTTTTGACATACATTCTTATACAACCCTCTTGTTCTCTTAATTTACATTAATGTCATATTTCTTAGATAATAATTTCTCTCTCTTTATTTCACCTGAGATTATGCCTTTGTATGGTGATAATTTTTGGAAAATCAGTTCCCTTCAAAGTAATTGGTTTAAACCGTTAATTAATTGATAAATATTTCTCTATGGATTATGTATGTAGTCCACATCATTCTTTTCTAACAATGTGTAGTTATATTCAAACATTGATGTGTTCTAATCCCTTTTTCCTCATATTCAGAATTTTCCTTTCCATTTATCTCACTAATCATATGGAAAGTATTTTCATAATAAGATTTACTTAAAATCCCTACATTTAATATTTTTAATATATTCTTACTCTTTTTTATTTCGAATTCGAGACCTCCATTTATCATCATCTCCCGATTAACGATAAAATACAATGAAAACCTACTCCCTTTTCACATAAAGGATTCTAATATTTCTTTTCCAGATTTAGGTTCAAGGTTCTCTATATGGTTAAGGATATTATTCATAACCTGAGTCAATTTTCTCAATATATTTATAAGTTTTTCATCACCATTCGTAGCTCTAGATCCAAAATCATTATCTTACATTGGTGGGTAATCCCTATATGGGATACACACATTCCTGCAGTTTACATTCCTTCCACTAGGAGTCATTTTTAAATTATTATATGCACGAGATTAGGTTATGAATCATATTTCCTAATCTCAACTTCCAGAACACTTAACATAAATAGAAATCATCTGTATATCTAATACCAAAATCCTAAACATATTTTCTTTGAGGAAAAATATAATTTTAAATCCTTCATAATGGATTATAAAGGAGATGTTAATTCTCATAAAAATAGCCCCAATGAGTGTAAGAACAATTGCACTTTAAGGACCAATTTTCATGTATCTGGTTACCCTATGTTAAACATGAAATTCTTTGTTAGAGTTGTTACTATTTGTTACATTTTTACCAAAACCATCCCCACTTTTAATGTCCAAACATGGATGTTTATCTACGAATATCCACATAATCTTTTCTTTATTAAAATTATAAAATGTGTTTGTATGTCTATCCTAAAATTTTGTATTAGGGTTTTGTTCTCCATTATACTTTTTCTAAATCTACATTATACTTTTTCTACTAAACATCCTGTAATAAAAATTGTAAGGACCCAACCACAATAGCCTAGAGACTGGGAAATATTTTATTACATTTAAATGATTACAATAATGTCATATATGGACAGAATGAATAGTTTAGTGGTTTTAAAAAACAAGAAACATGTTTTGAACAACTAAAAACACATTACATTAACAATATAGTTGAGTATAATATTGGAGGAATAAAAATGGAATAATTTTGGATATATAAATAAACTCAATGCATGAGGAACAACTAGAAACACCAGACATTAATAATATAGTTGACTATAATATTGTAGGACTGAGAGAGGAATAATTATTTCCATATAAATGATCATAATAGAATAAAACACTATGCATGATGAACAATAATTTATAATGATAAACTAAAAACACAAGCCATTAAAAATATAGTTGAATATAATATTGCAGGAATGAAAGGGGAATAATTTTGTCCATATAAATGATAATATGAGAAGAAAACATAACCATAAATATTATACAAGTCAAAGGATTAAATAGTTTATCAATTAATAATAACATAATTAGGGAATTCATAATGTTAGACATCTGAATCAAATTACTAAGGCCTTAACAAAGATGTCTACAAATACAAGGGTAAGGGCTCAACCAAAACCCAATAATATTTTTTTATCATGAGACCTACCGATGCATTGAGGGTTATATTAGTCCCCACACATATAATGTTATTTTCATTGCATTCCTCATATGAAAGGGGCTAAAAACAACAGGAGCATATGAAATAACTTTCCCCAAGCTGTTCAGATAAACACTTACCATTATGTATAGTATGGTGAATGGTAACAAGATAGTACATCCTTAGTAAAACTGATTAAAAAAAATTTAATAGAATATGTTAGATGACAAAAATGAGATATCTATCTCAATAATACATACACTTCAAAATAGGTGTTTATGTATACCAAAATACTATTATAAAATCTTCAAGTTTGTTTTGAGGGAAACACAATTTTACTTTGAAGAAAAGTGTTATTTTGGAAAAATAACTGTATAAAACTACAAATGAACTAAGATAATTTTCACATGGTGAAATTTTTTGTTTTAGAAAAATAAATTTGGCTTAAAATTGATTATATAGTGTGCTCGAATATATGTAAGAATTTTAGAAGTTCCCATGAGTTTAGTAAGTTTATCGGGAAGAATTGAGAAACATCATTATAATACATTTAACTCTCCATAAGATAGTAAGGATTCCTATTTCCAAACACACCCATATAACATTCAAATTAATTTTTTTAGTAATAATTAAGAATAATAAATAATTTAACTAGAATTAAGAGAGATAAAGAGTAACCTGAATGAAAATGAAGGTTTAGGTGGAAAACTCTTACCCTGTGTCTGAATGTGTTCTACACATGAGATTAATGTCCCAGATAATCAAATTAAATCCACTAATTATTAAATTATGTATCCTTGATTAAATTTTTAAAAAAAATCATTATCTTCATTTATGGGATTTTGATGTGTTAGAATATTCACATTTTTCGCTCAGGAGCGTTCATTTCCCTGGTTTTCATGATCAATATAACTGTATATGATAATGGATGTTAAGGTGGAATGAAAATAATTATACATAATTGAATTTATATTTTTATGATGAAAATATTGTACATTAAATTTTTATACATATCAATTTTATATATATTATGAGTATGAATGATTATATAAAACATTTAGTGATAATCATTTTGATTTTTACTATGGGTTTTTAATCACTGTGGACTTGTTTTGTTTTATTATTTAATATCATGTATAAATAATTTTTAGAGAATAATTAAAATGATATAATAAATATTTTTGAATCTATTTCAACCATAAAAATTGTATCAAGACTAGGCTTGAATATGATATTGATGAACAAAATATCATCATCCATGTAGGTTGTGAATCGGCACATCCCTAACAATGATTTTGTTTTTAAAATAAAATAGAGAGAGAGCAAAGATATTGATTATGGATCATCCATTAAAATTATATAATTAGAGTATACATATCACACTAGAGTTACTATTATAATTTGGATAGAGGAGATGAGGAGAAAATAATAAAATAAGGAACATAAAAGAAATTATAATTAAAAATGAAATAAGATTTTACCTCTTAAGTGATCCACCTTGATAACCTCTTTAAGGGAAAGGGTTTTAGTCTATCGGAAAGTCCAAGAGCTCATGGACATGGGGATAGACTAGGGAAGTATATTTTGGTAGAATATTTAGAGGCATAAAGTCTTAGAGGAGTGAAGAGATGAGAGAGTAAGAGGTGTTTTTTATAGTAGAGTATATAATGGATTTTTGAATATCTTATTCATTATTTTATTATTTTTCTCAAGATAAGAAATTTCTATGGATTATTATGACCAAAAATAGTAATAATTTCATGTGAGTTCGAAACACTGGTTATTTAGTTTATCCATGACTCAATCATGATGCAGAAATGCATTTATTTATCATATTTATTAAATTATAGATTTTTATTATTCACCAAAAAACAATATATTTCAGAAAAATACAAAAAAAACTCACCGTAACCTTTATTTTGACATGTATATTTCAGAAATGAACACCATTTGGTCAAAATGAATTTTTTACATAAGATAAATTTAATTTAAAAATAAAATCATTATTCACTTGAAAAATACATATTTTAAATATAAAATTTATTTTACGATACACTAAAAAATTAACTAAGGTATCATAAAATTATCCTAATATCATATATCTATAAAAATATTTATCAAAGAATACATTTTTTAAAAATGTATATTATTTTAAATAAATTTATTAATTTTAAATTTTAATTAAATATTTTTTACTCACAAAAATATAACACTTAATTATTAATTTTTAAAACATTCACTCCCATTTATATGGTTGATAGATTTTATTTATACATATATGGGCAATGTTTCTATCAATAAGGGTACATTTCTATTCATTAGTGTATGTTACTATTCATCAAGGTAAGTTACTATTCCCCAGAAATGTTAGTCGATCCTATCTGAAAATAAATATCTTATTGAACACAACTATATATGTTCATTATTTGAATTTCAAAACACAGAAGTAGGAAATAAATGTTTTGTGGCTAAGTTATTAATATCTCCTATAACAATCTTTTAGTTTCATAGGGACTTAGAGTTTCATTAATTCTATATTAAATTTATTTTTAAAACCATGGTGTGTTTAAATATAAATCATATATTTTTATTAAAATTATCATTAATACATTTCATGTATAGAGTGAATGAATCACAATGCTTTAAGAGGTTGTATTCTTCCGTACACACAAGTGACACTATCATATTAACACAAAATAGAAATTATGAATTTATTTTTGATATAATAATTAAAAATTCATAATTACATAATAAATTACATATAAAATCTAAAGATTAATCATTATGACTAGCATTGAGATGTTGTTATAGAAAAGCTAATGACAAAAGTTTGTGAGGTGGTAGTCCACTGTAGACACAAATGATGATTTCTTAAACTATTTCATTTAAGTGGAAATGAGTGTAGGTAATTCCATTAAAAAGGTTAAATAATATGGAATATAAATAGAATATTTTATCATCATGTCATAATAATAATTTGAGGATGAGGAGGAGGAAATAAAACAAAACTTTCATTGATGAACGTTTCCTCATCTTCGGGTTTCCTCCTTAGGTTTTCACAATAATACATCATACAATTTTTTTATTTTTGAAATAAGGCTTCTAGAATTTTAATATTGAGAATGTGAAGTGATTTTGGTAGTTATTATCTGATCTATAATGATTTTAATGTTTTAGGAATATCGTTTGATGGGTGTCTTTTTATATTTGATGCATGTGGCACACTTGTAATTTTTTAAAATGAATGGTTTCCACCCACATTTTTCTTGTAAAAAGGATAATAAATTGATTAATATTTATTATATAATGTTTGTGGTATAAATATGGCCATAAAATGGGATTTTTACAGGTTTTTGGTGATTTTATCACTTATCAATTTTGTTTAACCCCCATAAATCTCATTTATTCCTTAAGAGTGATAAATAATTTTTAATTTTTTTACCTTTTTTTGAGAAATTAATTTTACCTTATTATATAATATAAATTTTATTATTACACATATACAATTAATTATGGAATTAAAATTCATATATTTTCAAAATTTAATATATAATTAATCATATATATGAGATGAGCATGCTGGTTTTTGAAGTGAAAATGTTCAAAATATTACAATGATTTATATCAATATTTAATTTAAAATTGATTCCAATTAACTATATAGGATGAATGTATGTATACTAGAACCAATGTTACTTTGAATACTATTTAAAATAATATTTATTATTTTAAATAACTTTTATTAATAGAACTTTTTTAAATTAATTTTAATCTAAAAAAACCAATGATAATTCAAACATAATGATTTAAAAAACGAAATTTATTTTCACCAAGTGTTAAAAATTAATTATATTAATTTTGAGAAAGAAAAATTTTAATAATTTTTTGATATGATTGTATTTTTGAAACACAAAAATTCATTAATGAAAATGAGGTTCTTATTTTATCAATACATTTTCATGATATAAAACCATGATAGTTAAAAAAAATTAAATTAGTTATTACTACTTATCTCTCTATATAATGTATGTAGGTTATAATTGAAACATTTAAATAACTATATTAATAATAAATCCTAGTTTTGATAATCCTTTGTGGTGTGTGTAACACAAGATTTAAAATTATTTTTAAAGATAGAGAAAATATCAAATATATATAATTTATTCAAAAACATTAATTCAAAAAAACTCAATGTGTAAAAATTATACTCATCATCACATGACGTTATCCCAATAAATTCATCAGTTTGATATAAAACATTGGTGATACTTTTAACACATGATATCATCAAGTTCCCATATATCTTCCTACAACTGGTGATTTCTCAAGAAAACATTTCCTTGGTGAGTGGATTTGTTAGGTAGAAATTAATAAATATGTTTCAAAATCTCAACTAGGTTTTCCTCTTAATTATGTTCTAGATGTATCAGTTTGACCTCTATGTTTATTAAATGTGAAGGGTTTGGTATATACTTCTTTAAGATATATAAATTGAACACATCATGGACTAGATAGTGGTTTGGTTGAAGCATCAACCAATCTTTTACCTTCTCTATATGATCAATAATTTCAAAGGAACTGATAATCCTAGTGATTAGGTTTCATTTGACACATAATTTAATAAAATTGTTCCATAAAGTAATTCCTAGAAACCCCTTATCACTAACTCCAAATTCTAGATTTTTTCTATGATTATGACCACAACCTTATTTTCCAAATTTTAGTTTCTTTGACAGTTTTCAATAAGGATCTAACATTATCTACAATTTATTATTATATCTCGAGTCTTGAAAGAAATATTTCTCCAAATTCATCCATGAAAATTAAAACTATAAATTTCATCCAATAGAGGGATTCACAAGGATCCATCTAAATTCTTTAGTGAATTCTATTATTATATGAAAACTCAACCAGAGGAAGTTGTTGATCCAAACCACCATTTAAATATAAAGAAAAATATATCACCATATGGTTTAGGGTTTAAATTGTTCAGTAGACTAACCATCTATCTGAGCTAGATACACATTACTAAAAATCAACTTCATATCCAGATCGTTCTTGAGACATCACCAGAACATTGAGTAATACATGGATCATGATAAAGCACTGTTGAATATGGAAACACATGAATCCTAAATAATTCCATAACGTGTATCGTATAAAGATAATACAGAGTGATGTATTCACTAATAGTTATTATGTGTGATGACTTATTCAGTATATTGACTATAACCATTATATAATTATTCCATGTAGACGTTAGGGGGAGTCAAAGGAGAGAACACCACATGATGTTTTCCCATATTAATTATTTTAAGGGTGATGGATGCAACATCCCCATAGAGTTTTTCCATTTAGCCATAACTTATTGAAATACCATTCACTAAGATAAAAACTCTACAATACTATGCAATATCTCTCCCCACGTCAACCCACATGATATATTATTTCATATCATTCTACATATTTATTCCAACAGGATGAATATAGAATAAATAACTATGAAATTACTCTATAAACTCTATCCTCATGTTTAGTTTTTGTAGAATAAATACACCATTCTGGAACATTATCATTACACCAGGAACAATGTTAATCTCAGGAATATTTATAACCTTCATCATTATCACTAAACAATTATTCAATTCATAATTAATCATCACATAGATATGTGATTTAAAATATAATTGATTATGTTAAATAATTCCACTTATATCAAGATTTAAATGTAAATAATTTTTGAATAAAGAAATATTTGATCATTTTTTACACTCATCATGGATAAGCTAGCATGATGAATTCAACTGAAATCATCAACCACAATGTTCACATTTTTAGGGTTATAATGTATTGTGATGTCATCTAATATAGAAAATAATAAAATATCATTCTTTAAAAATAATTTTTAAAACATTTATTATAGATAAAAATATATCACAATATTCTTTATAATTATAATTCCTCCATTACATTAATTCAAAAATTACGACAACCAACACCTAATCAATATTTGGGAAATTTTTCTAATGAATCTTATCTTTTCATAATACATAATCTATAACCATTTCATGTTGAATAATAAAACATAAAAATACCCTCCTGGTTTCATCAATATTTAATAAGAACACTTATATACTTTAGTTTAATGTAACCATAGGCCAATTGACTAATATTCTTTTCTGATCCAGCAATTTTTCCTCACATTAATCTTTTCAGAGGAACATAGATCCCATTAGAGTTACCATGGTTTGATGATTAGAGAGTTGTCAAAAATTCACTAAAAAATAACTATAATATTAATCTAATCAAATAACACCATGGATCTCATTCAATGTTGTTGGTATGGTCCATCATTAAAAGCCTATTTCTCCGATGGATCTAGAGGTATACACTATCTATAGATTATATAGTATAAAAATGTAACCTTCTGGAACCAATATTCACACATAGTAAAAAACATTTATAGTTACTTCTTCCACATGGTATTTGGTATCATTATTATGTGGTCATAATGTAATTCATTTATCTATTAATATATATAAATATCATCAATAATAACTACCATAGATAGTTCAACTTAAACTCTAAACACTCTATTCATTAATTTCATCAAGATAGTATGGGAATTAATATTACCGAAATGCATCACTTTATATTCACATTGTCCTTACGATTTAAATAATTCAATCATGTGAATATCATTCTTATTGAACCTCAATTGTTGATATCCAGAAAGAAGATCAATCATTAAAATTAATTGATATCTACATAGTTGATTGAATAGGAAATCAATACAAGGTAAATGATACTTGTTATTGATCACGATCTCCTTCAACACCCCATAATTAATGCCAATCCACATTAGTCCAACATTATTTTTATCAAAATGTAAATTTTTCCCCCAATGTGACATAATTTCCCAAATAAATCCCTTGTCAGGATTCCCCTATAGTATCTTGTTTAATTCATAAAACTCAATAAGGGATATTTTATGAGGATATTATGAAATTGGTGTGGCACCAGGTATGTGTTCTATTGAAAAATCATCTCCCCATTTTGTGGTAATATTAGGAAAATCATATAAATATAAATATATATATATATATAATCCATCATAATTGGTATATCATTGATTTTGAGATTCTCCCAAACCATTTTAGATAAACACTCTTTCTAAATTGGAATTATGACCCATATAATGGATATATTCTTCATCATATGATTATAATTATAATTATATTTTTTAAAGATCAAAGGTTTATTTTAAATATCTAATTTGAAATCACATTCAAAACTATTTAAGTGGGATTTATGGATAGAAATTCAATCCACGCCTAACATGAAAACTAATTCCACTAAATTAAAAACTAAAATATATACAGAAGCACATTCCCACAACAAAATAAAAGTGGAATCAAATACCTGAGATTATCATACCATTAAGGGGTTTAACTGATAATTATATATATATTTATTTTGTAGGAATATTGATACCCTTATAAAATTATTTTTATATGAATTAATGGTTAGATATGAAGTCAATTAAGATATCATAATTTCTAGAGTGGAAGGAAAGTTTACCTTTCACAACTTATTTATCAAACCCTTCATTAGGAATTGTGATCACATGAGATTTACACTAACCCCTCATATTTATAGGATCGTATAGTTGATCACTGTAGTTAACTGTAGATTTGGTAATTATTTATCATAATGATGATTCTCATTGCCATTGTAAAATTAGAGTGTGGGTGGTAAATTTGGTGAAAGTTCCTCCATTGTTACATCATTTTATTAAATCTTCCCATCACTTTAGAAATCTATTTCCCAAATGAACATCCCATCCACAGTTAAAAAATTACTATGCCCCTTAATAAAACTTCATTTATTTTATTTCCCAGACATTTAGCATAAATGAATGACCGTATTCATCTCTCTATGGATTTTATATCATCATTTTATCTCGATATTTCATATATTGTGAAAAACATGAGATTGATACTAAACTAAAACCTTCTGTACCACCTTCACAGTGCATCAAAAAATATATTCATAGCTACTCAATTATCCTATGGATATCAACTTTTGGTGACTTGTTTTTAAGATAATATATAATCAAAAATAATTTTACTCAGGTTGGATGATAATATTAGAAGAATAGCTCATGTTTATTTTGAATTTTCATTTACAGGTACCAATATATTCATTGTCAAGATTCAATTACTCAAGAAAATATTTTTCCATATTTTTATGAAAAATAATAGGAATGTATATGTAGAAAATTTATTCATGGAACTCATACCAATCCATGGATTCAATTTGATCATGTTTCCTTGTATTTATTGTAAAATTTCACCTTTTATTCCCTTAACCTTTGAAATGGTAGATATCCAAAACAAAATTTTAATGTTTCAACATATTATAATGGAACATATAATTTAATTGGTAGTGATACATTTTTCAACAACTGAAGTATCAGTTGTTACCTGAATGAATGATATATATTTCCTCATAAAGTAAGATAAAGAATATTTTCCATTATTTTTCCTTCTAGAAGAACATAATGATTCATATATTAGTTCTGTGACAAAATAAAAAATATCTTATAGTACAGATCTTATAAAACATGGATTCTAAAGAAGATAATCATTTCATTTTATATCACACGTAACCTCAACTCAGTTCCATTAGGTTACATCCATTGACTAAAACCAAAATACATAGTGTATGAAATAACAATCATGATGGGGAATAAAATATTAATGAAAAATTACTTATTGGATTTCTGAATCATGAAAATTTATTCATTAATATATAGAACATTTGGTTTAGTCTATGTTATTCATAGTCATCATCTATTTAAATCCTTTATGATTGTTCATAAAGAGTTTGTGAATATTCAATGCATATCACCAAAATGCTTCAAACAAGGTCTACACTTAGTACTATTGTTGGTCAATAGGTGATGATTGAGTCTAGCTCAATATGTCCATTTCTGATTTATTAACACTGGTTACATATTTTCTAGAACAAAAAAACTTTTTATAATCTCGATAGGGATGCAATTTTAGAAAAACCAATAACTCTTTATTTTAACAAATTTCTATAACAATTTAATATTTTTATACATAGACATATCCTTACAAATGTCCTAAGATAATTCCCTAATATTTCGTATTCCATGTTTCTAATGGATAAACAATCAGAACCTTATATAAAAATTATCAGGACCTATGATTATCATACATAAGAATTTAATCAATTTTTATGAATATTTATTGAATTATACAAAAATAAACTCTACCAGTTTAATAGTTTAGTTCCATTTGATACATAGAAACACAAACAACTCGTATAGAGGAAGACTAGCACAATAGCCTCATCCCAGTTGGTGAGGACTCGCTAGGTGCATCCAAAAGACTTGAGATCAAATCCGGGTGGAGGCATATTTCTAGGTACTGTAGCAGACACTGTAGTAGGCAATGTTCGGTACTGTAGCAGCCGGAAGAATTCATCCACCTATGCCATCATGCCACCGGTTGGTCCTCGTGTCCTACAAGGATTTTGATCCACCGAATTCCTTCTGGCCATTTGATTATCAAGGCCTTAGGTCCACCTTAAGGACTTAGGGCCACCCCAAGTCCAGAGGGCCACATGAATACAGGCCCCAGACACACTACAAAAAGGGGCATCCCTAGAAGAGGATTCAGAGCAGGTGCCCTCACTAGTGAAGAGCCAAATGTATTATCAAAATGAGTGGGTATTGCAATGCCATCGGTACTAGCCTATGCTCGAACGGGAAGCCTAGACAGACGATCATGCAACTGTGGAGAGCTAATATCAAGATGCAGATGCTGGGGAGGGGCAATTCCTTGTTGATTGTTTGGTTTAATTCTCTAAGACCTTAGGGTCATGTAATCTCCTAATCCTACAGGCCATGTAATCTCTTAGCCTACGGGCCTTGTAAGGGTTCCCCCTCATCCCATAAAAGGGGGGTTGTCAAAAATCAATAAAAATGAAGGACTTCGGGCCATTCCGGCAAATAGAAGAAGACTATGTTTTCCCCCTCTACATTCTTCATAACTAGATCCCTTTTTAATCATATCATACATAATATATTTTATCATTACCAGGGAAAAATAAACATATGAAATAGTGATATCAAATGCCTATAAGTGGGAAAAAGTGATATACATATGAATAACATTAGAATAGGTTTATGAGAATAAGAACATAAAATTTTGAAACCACACCCTTTATATCAATGAACATAATTTTGGGTCCTGAAAAAATTAATTGTAGTTTATAAGTCATGACTCATAAGGAAATCGATGAACATAACCAAATGGGAAAAATATTAACATATGACAGAGATTTTTGTTCACACATGAATAATTTAAATAGTATATAGGGATCACAACCAAGTACATCATAGTGAAATGGGTTCACACCCCAAACCATTATAGTAATCAAGGATCACTCCAAATACTATCATAATAGAAAAAGTTCCTTATAGAACTTGGGTCACCCCCCATTTTACTCAGGTCTATCTCATGAGATATAAATTTGTATCAAATGCAATGGAGGGAAAGATAGTTCCCACTAGTCACATAATGAAATTCTCATTTATGTGTTCCACACGATCATAAATAATTCATCATATCAAAATAAATGAAATGAATTAGGTTTTATAAACATTTTATCATATCATAAACTGTGTAAAGGACACAGGTTTCGTAAACATTTCATCATTTTATCATAGAATGAAATTCCTAAAATTTAGTGGGTTTCATAATAATTTTAACATGGTATAATGTATTAAAGAGAAATGGGTTTTATAAAAATATTTTCAATATAAATCATTCAATTAAAAAATAAGAATTGTATCCTTTGTTTATTTCCCTAGAAATGTATAATTTCTATCAAATTAATTCATATTTGATGAAAAATGATTGATAAAAAGTCAAATAACATCGAAATTTATTAATTAATAATAATTTCCATTAAAAATTAATCATGAAAAATAAAATTCCTAATATATTTTAAAAAATGGATTCATTAAATATAATCATGATAACTTCTAAGGGATGCATTAAAAACTAATTAATACATTTTTTTTCATAAAACATAATTTCCTCCATAAAAAAAAATTTTAAATAGAAAATTTATTTTGAACCCTTGTCATTTAAAATACCCTTCAAAATTTATAATGGATGTATTAAAAAAATTAAGAGTTCATGAAGGAATAAAATTTTATACATGACGTACATGTTAGAACAAAACTTCCATTCATATTTTAGGTAAAAGAATAATATACATAATTTTTAAAAGTAAATGACGTGTACAATCAATGAAAATATTAAATAATTGAATCATGGGTAAAATATATTTTAAAATTCATAGGATAAAAAATAAAATGAATTCATTTTTAGAAGACACGGTTTTGGAAGGAATTGGTTTTCCAACTAAAGAGAGAGTAAAAGAATTAAAAAATAGAACTATTAAATTACAATATAATGAATAACGAGAAGATAAGAAACATAATGATATTTTGGAGATATTGATCAAATTTTTTTATCATCAGAATCATAATCATAAACATGCATGATAAACGATGATATTGGAAGGTAAAATATTTACCACTTTAGTAACATTGAATCAACATTCCCATTAAGGAATAATGGAAAATGAAACATAAAATTTCATGACGATAAATAAATCCCTAATATTATATGTTAATGGTTCTATATATAAAACATAAAAATTATTATATGTGTATAATATAACATAAGTCTTAAAAAAGATAATCAAGAAAAAAAAATAATACCGAAAGTATTGACATTTATTGTACTTGTTCAAAACTATTGTAAAATATATATAAATTTATTATAAATATATTATAGAACCATAATATTACATATCATAGCATATATGGTTTTATTATGACACTTTATTAAAATTTTATCAACAATTTTATGTTAATGTCACATCTGAGATAATAACCACTTTGTTTTTCAAAGATGTTTTGATTTATTATTTTATTGGTCATATTAATTTTTTATGGATTCATCATCTCCATAATATTAAAAAATATATAAATACCATATATATTAATAATATATTACTTTATTGTAATATATAATATTTATAGATAGAAAATGAAATTCACCTTTCATGGAGATGGTATGCCATATATATGCATGATTGTTAATTCAAATTTCTTATCATATTGAAAGAAAGGAAAATAAATGATATATATTTTGATTCCAGATTTATTTTTATGTGATCTATAAAAAGCATATTTATTAAACCCAACCTTAATACATTCCATGTAAAGCATTAACGAATCACATCACTTAGTGAGGAGGGACTCCCTCAAAAACCTGAGTGACGTTATTGTATTCTAAACAAATCGACAGTATGATGGAATGTGGGATATAATAATTTCATAATAATAAAATCATAAAATATATCATTTAAAATATAATAAATCCATATTTATGACCATCCTTGATAGGGGGTAATCAAAAAATAAATTTCATTGGTTGGTGGGGCGGTATTCTAATGTGCACATGGTCGATGATTTTGTATCCAATTTGATGGAAGTGGAGATGGTTTTATATACTAAAAAAATAAATAAAAATTCATAGTATATGGAATTTAATGATGTTAATATATCACAATATATAATAAAAATTCAAATAGGTGGATGAATAAATTAAAAAAATTTATTTGATGGATTCTATATCTTATTTGGGTATCCTGCTTTTATATTAACTGAAGCCTTCTTGTGATGGATTATTGTCTAGTATAACACGATTAATATTAAGGTAAGTATTTTTATTTGATTTTGGTAGGTTTTTATAAAAAAATTGGATTTAATTTTGTACAAATATAGGATAATGGGTGACCTTTTATAAGGGAGGTGAGTAACACACTATTAATTTTTTGAGAATAAAGTATTCTACCCATGATTTTTCATGTCACAAGGAACCAAAATACTGTATTCTAAATAATAATGGATATAAGGTACAAATATGGCCCGATAATGTGTGTTAGACATGTTTTGGGGTATTTTTAACCATTATCACATTAGTTTTACCCCTAATAAACCCATATATACCTTAATTCTGGAATCTAAATTTTAATGTTTTTGCTATTAATTTTGAAAAATAAATTAATTTGACTATAAAAAATAATATTAATGATTCATATTAAAAATATGGAATTCATATTTAAAAATTAAATTCAATTTATGGTGAAATTGTAATTCAAAATTAATCTCGTAGAAGTGGTGAGAAAGTGGGTTTTTTAGAGAAATTGTTGAAATCTTTACAAATATATTATATACAAATTCAATAAGAAATTTATTATAGTGGAATAAATTTGATTATTGGATGTATAAATTCACTAATATTCCTATCAAAGAATTAATATATAAATAATTCATCATAATAGATAAATTAAATGAATATAAACGTTTTAATTAAAATTCAGTATTTTTCAATATTTTAAAAAATGAACTTTCATAGAAAAATTCCAAAAATTTCCCTAAGATAACATTGACATGATTATTTAATAAATTAGTTTAATTTTATAAAACTAAATTTCAAAAATTATGAAAAAATAATTTAATTAATTGTTTCAAAAATAAATATATTTTTTTGATAAAAAAGTATTTTCAATACATATAAAGACATTACTAAAACATATAAATATCTTTTATCAATATGTTTATTTTATAAAAAACAATATAACTAATATTTAAAAAGAAAAGTATTTCTATCCATATCAATAAAATAAATGGCTAAGTAATAATGGACATTTTTAAAACACTATATTTAAAATATATCATTGTTTTTTAAAACTCAGTATAATGTGTGACATAATATAAAACAATGATTCATCTACTAAAAATATTAACAATTTTTTTTGTGTAACAAAGGATATAAAATAAATTTAATTTATTCAAAAAAATTAATTCATAAAAATATATAGGTTTTGTAGAATACTTAATTAGAGTCAAAAATGGGAGATTAAAATGATAGAATATGGTTAATGATCATAATTAAATGAAATAAATGAAGTAAATAAGTTAATAAATTTATTTTATCTATTACAGCCTATTATAGTTCTTTAAAAAGACTTCTGATGTAAATTAATCTTATGTCTTGTTGAGGGTAAATCCCATGTTTTATAATCAATGGTTGAATCTGTTTCACCCTCTAAGGTCCCGATCAAAATCTAAGACATAATGCATGAATGTTTATAAATAATATTTAATTAAAATAAAACAATCTATGAATTTAGAGAAAAAATTTGATTAGTATTCAATTAACATAACACAAATAATGGAAATTCATAAGAATTTTAAAGGTTCCAAACCCAACAACTATGTTTCTTACAATACATACTCTACCATATCACCATTTTTGTTATTCAACCATAAATATTCTTTGAAATATCCTAGGATATTTTTGAATATATTATGGATAGATAATAATGAGTTATGTGCCTTATTGCATAGATTTTTATTTAAATTCTTTAAGGTGTACATGTATATTCTATGATTTTTATTATCCCATCCTGGTTAAGGTCAAATTTTAGAACATTCCATACCACTGTTTCTAGCTTCAAATATTCCTTATGTGGCTCTATTGTATTCATGTATATGGATGGATGAATATTTATATGAGAGAGATAGGTTTACCCCTTAACAAATTATTTCAAGGTCTATATGGAATTAAGCACCTTGTTCACCTTTTGAGTGTAGTAATGTATTGAGCAGTCAATATATAAAATCAAATCCAACCATCTCCTGTACTGCATATTTAGATCATTTTTAATGAATATATACATTAATATTTTGTTATCAGTAAATATGTCACACTTTTAACTATAAAGATAATTAAATTATATTTTAAATGAAAAAAATAACATTTCCAAATGCAAATATAGAGTAAGGGAATTTGTATCATTAATGTTCACCTGTCTTCGGGTAAACTGTACTAACATTTCATTCTACACAACAATTTAATTCATTAATATATGTCATAAAACATTCTCCAATTCAAGGTACTATGAGTCCATGTTCACTAACCAAATTTATCTTCTGATCCTTGACATTTCCCTCACATGCATCCATCAAATAGAAAATCACTACCATCCATGAAAAAAAGTATAATTGATTTTAATAGCATATGAAATTTATCATAACATGTAAATAGGATCCAAACAATCCCAGAAAACTATAATTAAATCTTATGAATATTATGATATATTTCTCCTCAATAAAATTTAATTTCATCTTTGGATTGTGATTCACGAACCCACGATTCTAAATGAACCATAATTTGTAATAATATTAGATCAAAACCATTGATTTTTTAAAGTGAATTGGAGTATATATACATATAAAAAATGTATTAGGGCTTGAGATAAATAAATAATATTAAAAAATAATAAGTCAGTTTTTAGTAATGTCATTATATTCTTTAAGAATACATTTTTCTCTTTGAAATTATTTTTATACAAATTTTTTATAAATTAAAATAATTAATTTCTACAACTTTTTAAAAATTACCTGAAAAAATAATCTATGTTTTTTTAAATAGTATATAAAAATTATCTAAAATTAATTTTTTCAAATTATCATAAAATATTTCTTTTTTAAATAATACATAAATATATCATTTTTTTACAAATATATTCTCATTTAATGAATTTAAAAATGTAAATATTCTATTAAATATGTTTTAAAACCAATATTAGTTATATAATATTATGAATAATCAATTTTAGGTAAATTTAATTAATTTAATGATTCATTTTTTTTGTGAAATAATTTTATACATAGGGAAAAATATTTATAAAAAACTATATGTCATCACCTTTTTTAGTATTAATTTGGAATTTAAAATCTCCATTTCTAAGAACTGAATTTGATAAAATTTATTATAAAATTTTAATCATAATTAAAATATATGATTCCATTATTAATGTTTCATAAGTTATAGTAAAATCTGTAAAAACATTATCTTGTTAATGGATGAAAATGGTTTTCTAGGTGTTATATAAAATGATAATAGTATGTTTTCTAATTTTTAACGTTCGAGATTTTCCTCAATATATAATTTTTTTAAACTCTTTTGTTTCACCCTATAAATGTTTGATAATGGATTTGTGGATGTTTTTTTGGGAGTCAGGGGACCGTTTGGATCCCCTAGCCCTAAAATGGTATGTGGAAGACATGGCCACATGGTTAGTTGAAACCATGCCGCCCATCCAGTATAGTTTCACAAACCATATTGTTAAAGAAATCAAGGTTCTAGGGGCTGCTTTGTTTTTTTTTGTAATGATGAGACCCCAAGAGCATGACTATTCATGATTATAGACTATCATGATATAGTGATTTTCACAATTTATGCACGGTTAGAAAAGCAATGCACCTATCAATGTGGGGTTTCCATTTGAATCCACACCAAGCACATAATTAATGTATCGTTTTGCAAACTGGGTTCCCAAACCATGAAACCCTTTTAATGGGCATGATTTTATGAATTTATTATAGTTATATTTTATTTTCAAAATCCTTCTTCCTCCCAATTTTATTCTTGTAGACTCCTCATCATGTAAATTTTCCTCTACAAAATCTAGTGATCAAGAGATCTCCTCTATACATCATTAATTTTTCTTGTTGTCAGATCCATCAGGATGATAAAGTTAGTCATATAAATCTTCTCCCTTCTATTACAAGTACTTATTACCCCTTATTGTTCCACATCAGTTCAATATCTTTTTACCCATTTTCAGGTTATTTGATTGTTTCTTCATTTTCTTCTATTCTAGATCGAATCAAAGGCTGACACAAGATGAGGGATGAACTAAGAAGAAATGGTATGTGGCCAAGGTTATTTCCCTTAATTTACTATTAATTTATATTATTGACTGTTGTTCCCTGAGTCAAAACCTTCAAGAAACATATCAAATTTGTTTTTTATATTAAATTAAATGCCTCACCTTGATAAATATAGCCCAAACTAGCAGAGAATCAACCACATGGGTTAACCGTCTTTAATTATGCCCCCCAATGGGTGTAATGTACCTTTTATCATTAATTTCCCGTTATATTTATATTTTATAAACACTATTAAGGGGTTTGGACTCATAATAAATACATTAAGTGGTAAATAAAATTGTGTAGGGTGATTAACATTTATTTAAGACCTTATACCCTCTTCCATAAATGTTATGGTGGAACAAACTAAATTGGTCAACTAATTTTACAATACCCTTGGGCCATTAATTATTTTTTTAATTGAATTTCCTAACCAATTTTCCTATTCTGGAATAAATTCAAAATTAAATTCATTTACGTTAGTGATTAGGGTAATATATGGGGTTCAAACTTAATGACCCCATGGATGGACGCATCATTACTTATTGTTCAAATTGTAAATGTTTTGTGAACATGATGAGGGAGACACTAGCTATGACTTGGAAGGGATTGACAAGTGTTATTGCTTTTACAACAAGAAGAGTGAAGTTGATTCCCTATGAGAGACCCCTTAGATGGGCTTGATGGAATGATGGTTGTACTATACCATGAAAGAAACATGGACCCAAATGTCTGACACTATGGATAGACTCATATGTTAGATCATGATGTTTTAACACAATTTCTAGAGTGAAAATCGAGACATCATTCAACAGTATTCATGGATAGACACCTTAGGCATTATACTTATACCGAGCCCCTAGAGTGATACTTTTAATTCTTTTAGAATTTCCTATAATGTGATTAGAGAGACTTTAAATATATTAGAAAGATATTTTAATGTATTTAATAGTCTTGTGCTAATTTGAAATTTCGCAATAAACATCAATTTTGAAAAATATAACGACATTTCCTCTAGGACCAATTACAATCTTGGGGTCTATCTATATTATTAAAAAAAATTAGAACTCACTATACATTCATAAAATCCCTTGGTTCAGACACAATAGCATTGGCAGATAAAAGTACATTAGATGGGTGTTTTATCAGAATAGAGTTAGATTTATTCAATTGTTTATTTCTATTTTTCATTTATTTGATATCGAAGATTATTCCTTTAATGTTGTATGGATAGATTGGGCAAGTCACTATTGGTGGTGTCTTATAGGTATTTTATCTTACACCCTATTCTGGCTACCAATGGTACCTAAGAACACTATATGATTATAGAGTTACTTATGGGGCAACAGTGAGCTTCCAATGGTCGATTGGTATTTTTAGGATAGATTTGTGTATAAATGACCGAGTCGATGCTCAAGATGCTATTTGCAGATTTTTTTTCGTTTTTATGTATTTTGATAGCTTGTGACATACTATTGTATCCCCAACCCCTTACATATTAATTTTTTTATATAATCATAATCCATTTTTATCTTTTTATTTTTAGTCTTTTCATTTTGATTATTGGAATTCATGTGTTATTATTATTTTCCATTCACTGTCTATTGTTGATACTTCTTACACAATGAAAAATTAATTTTATTTTCATATATAATATTCTTAATATGTTTCCTACTTTTATTATATTGTTTCACTCACTCTGATCAATGAGGGAAAAGGCTTACCTTGGATGCACCTTAGGGCCATACTAATAATTGACAACCTGCTGAATTCAGTGAGGAATGCTTGAGGTCTTCTGGCCACTATTTTTGGGCATCAAAAAGTGTCAGCTTGGGTCGGATGCTATATTGTAGTATCATTAGATTTGTTTCCCATTTGGATTAAATTTTAGATTTAGAAAAAAACTAGTATATAAGAATTTTGTAATGATTTTTTTATTGGGAGTAAATACACCACATAAATGGATACCCAAATAACCTAGGATAGGAAAATGATATTATTTATGTTAGTGTTATAGTTTCATTTATTTCACTATTGGGTGACTAACTCGATTTGTAATATTACCAATGTTGATTTATATGTTTTGAAGGAAAATAAATTTTATATATTGAATTGTGTAAATATTTTTTAGATTAAAGGGGAAAAAAATGGAACCTAAATTTTCTACCATAACAAAATAGATTATTCCTACATAGGTTAATTATGATACCTTATGTATCAAATTGTGTTACATTGAGCCACAATCCATCGGTCTCACTAGATGGAATGTGTTATTTCTAGGATTATGTTGACATTACATTTCAATTTATATAGTGTATGGACCATTATAAGTTTGGAGTTGTGATCCATATAATTTTAACCATTTAAAGAGATTTAAATAAAAAATTTAGTCAAAATAAATATGATCGTTCAAATGAAATGGACTATTTATAACTCTATTACAAGAATTTTACCTTTCTTTGAATTTAGTAGTGCAGAGTAGATTGTGTCTCTGAAAATCCTTCTACATCATATTCCAATTACCTAGATCTATATCCTGGAGTAGGATAAGGGTTTTTCCATGCTTTAAGGTAGGCTTTGTTCATCTCATTCCTCACCTCATTCTCTATCTATTATATATCCAATCTAAGGCGTGCCTGTGGAAACTGTAGAACTATGGTAGAATGAAGAAGTCAGGTTTTATCCCAGGAATGTGGAAATGGGAATAATCCAAAGCTGTTGGGACCTGATCCACTAGGATACATCTTATAGTGCCACCTGAGGTACCTCTTATATTTCATCCAATATTCTTTGATGATCAATACCATGATAGTTTTTTTCTGTTTATATAGACCATTTAGGGCGGACCACAACCCTCCCCTACCATGTAAGAGATGAAAAATATGTTCTCAAAGAAACATCCTCCGACCTTCTTTAGGAATGACATACCTTAGGTTCTTGAGTAATAGGTGGAGGTCATGTTGTCTATCATTTAAAATATATAGATGCATCCATAGTGGACAGTCAATATTGAGAACTACGTGATATATGATTCAAAAAAGAATAGTTGAGAAGTCCTTACTCAGGGTGGTCGACATCAAGGTATAACCTGGGTGGATTAACTGATATCCTTTTCTAATTAATTCATTCCTTATACCTTGAAAAAAATAACATTTGGGTGTTTGTGAACCATCAGCATGTTTCTATTCCAGTAATGAAATACTCAACATTATTCACTGAATTAAATAGTTTTTCACTAGGCTAGACCACTGATCAGATGAATATTGTTATGAGATTCATGGATGGGATTACATATGAAATCTTATCACTTGTGAATGTCTGTCAGTTGACCACATATATATAGATTGTGAGCCAGTACCTCATCACTTAGTGAAACATAGGGGACTAATGTGATGTGAATCATGAAAATTTCCTTACAGGAAGAGTAGATATTTATCTAGAGGTAGTAAACATAGATTCATGGATACATATAGTGGATGTAATAACCGAGTGGAACACAATGGAAACTATGTGGTGTTTCACAAGTGTGAAATTCCAGGCCATAAAAATCCCCAGGGATCAAGGAACTCGATCAAGTGTCGAGATTATGTTAGTATTGTTCACCTCATCCATTTCTACAAATCCTTTCATATAGTACCATGTGATTGGGGTTACATAAAAATACCACACCCAGTTATATGATAAATGATACCCTGAAATGTGGGAATTTGGTCTTATATATGATGAACATGCCGATTAGGTTGTCATGGATGGGGAAATCAATCCCCAAATCTTGTATGACTGCATAAAGGACCTTCTCATGGGACTCATGAAGCATCTTAGGGCGACGATTAATGACAAATATATGATGCATAGGGTACACCATATGAGTAGAGATCAGGTGCATCTACAGTAATATGTACTCATCTGGTAGACTCTAATATAGTTTATGCTCCTATTATTATAGGTGCATCATAGTGTTTTCTATTTTCTACAACTATGGGAAGTCTTGGTCTAGTGATACCATACTCTAGTGGAATTATGACACTTGAAACACAACTATGATTTCATGAAGATGGTATACAATATTAAAATGTGCGGCCCTTGAAATATGTGGGTACATTCTGTGGAGTTTCACCATCCTTGATATGACCGACTTTGACATCATTCCTAATATGGACTATTTGGTTCCCTAGCGAGATTATGTTAATATTTTTAATTATTAAGTGTCTTTCAAATCACCCATGGGTATCATGTATATCCAAAAATAATGAGTAGGAAATCTAGAAATTCTGATCTGAGCTCAACCATACTGGGCTAGGTGGAGTGATATCTTATATGGAAAGACTCTTTATGGGAAATCATGTAATGACACGTTTGGGATTTCATCCTAAAATGGACAGTTTCAAGGTTGTATCCCCTAAAAGATACTCAGGATTACCTCTTTAATGAATGTATGATTTTAGTATCAATCTTATTCTATGATCGGAACTAGTGTCCATTACTTCGTATCTGCTTCCTCGTATAGATGACCAATTTGAATAGCTTTGTAGAATGATTGATTTCTCTAAGATTGATTTGTGGTTAGGATATCAACACATGTCTATGAGGTAATAAGAAATATGACATACAACATTATAGAGTAGGTAGAACTTGTAATATTGTATGACCGTGTTGTTAGGTCTGACAAATGAACTAACAATCTTTATAGATTTGATGAAATGTTTTTCACTCGTGTCATGGTTAATTTTTTAGTCTTGATGGTCAAACTAATAGTGTATTGACAAAAAAATACACTAACATATAAATTAACTTGATAACATTCTAGATATAGTAAGAAATAATAATCTATATGAAAGTCTCAACAAATGGAAATTTTGGATAAAAGATGATAAATTCTTGGGGAATATCATATTAGAATCCTACAAATCTCTTATCCAAGATATGTTGAAAACTACTGTTTCCTCGAAAAAACAACAAAACATATTCTATATACATCAATTCATATGCCTATCCAGCTACTATAAGGGATTCATCTAATATTTTTAGCAATTGGCAGTATCACATATGGGCTTGACCAATAAGGATATAAAATATGAATGTACAAAAGCATGTGAGAGAAAATTTCATGCGTTAAAGGGAAGAATGACTTCAGCACTAATCTTGATTCTTATTGAGTTGGGTAGAAGCTATAATGTTAATATTGAATCTTCATGAATTATGCTAGGAGTAGTATTTGTTTAGGGGGAAAGGTTTTATTATACCGATCCCACCAGTTGAGGCCACATGGTATAAATAATAATATGTGTGATCTCAAGCTAGTAGTTGTAGTTCATGGTCTCTAATATTAAAAGAAATTCTTATTGGTTGAGAGGATCATGGGCTACATAAACCAAAAAATCCCCAAATACATCTACACATAGGCAGAATTAAACCTAAGGAACCATATGTTCATGGAATACATTCATTCATTCGATTGGGACAATTCTTAAACAAACAAAAAGGGATATGTTGATGCTGATTCGTTGAGACGGAAAACTCACAAGAAATCCATCAATGAGGCCAACAGTGAGAATAAGATGATAATTTTTTTTTTGAGATGCATCTTCCAGTTTTGGATTAACATAAACAATAAGTCCTATCAGCTCTGTTAGTGGCATCCTACCTTCATGAAAAATTTCAGATGTAGTAGTTTTCTGATTCTTAGGTCCTTATTTTGAGGGATAACTTCATTACAGTGAACTTACCTCCCGGTTGGGTTGTTGACGGGATTGAAAATCTAGTATTTCATTATCTTGTATGGGTGAATACTGATATATGTGAATAGTTTATATGTAATGATAAGAATTTTTTATGAGGTTTAACTAGTCACACCGAGATGTACTGAGATATCTTCTGCTGTTATTGGTTTCCGAAATTGAATAGCTAGCTAGTGGGTTTCATCACTCAGTGCTCCACATATCAGTAGGTGAAGTCATATCACTAGAAACCTAGTAGAACTCTATAGTATCAATGAATTATTAATTATAAATGAAATGACATCCTATTATATTTCATGATGGGATTTAGAAGATCTCTCTATGTCAGCGATGTAGTGTGGATGATCATTGACTAACTGACCGAGGTTTTAAACATTCAACATATTCGGGAGATGTTATCATTTGATGATAATGAGAGGATATATATATATAATATAATGATACATAATGGTGTCTACAATTCAACCATATCGTAATGAGTTAATTTAATTACATTGGGCTTCTACCAAGAATTCAATAAGGCATGGGGTTCCCATATACTCTTGAGTACAACATATCATCCTCATAATTATGGTCAGTCTAAGAAGATGATTCGGGTGTTAGAAGATATTCTATGGGCATATATACCTTATTTTCGATGTTCATGGGAAAATAATATACCTCTAGTTTAGTTTTCATACAATAAAAACTTCAGCAAACTAATAAAGATGGATTCATATGAGGCCCTTTACGATATGTCATTTTGTTCACATCTGTACTAGTTAGAGGATAGTGAGGCAGTGCTACTAGTTCTTCTTCTTGTTCTAGAAACATTAAATATTTTCCAACTAATTCAAAAGAATATAAATACTTCATAGTCTAGGTATAAGGATAAAATTTGTCATAAATGTATATCTATGATATTTTAGGTAGAACATAGGGTATTTGTAGTGGTATCACATAGACTAGGTCACAATCAAATTATGATATTGGGAATGTTATCACAACATCATTTGTGCCCATTTAGATATTAGAGGGAGTTTGAATGATTTTATATTGGATTCAGTTACCTTATATGTAATGTTCCATGAAAAATTTCTTCTATGTGTCTCAACTTTGGTAGTATCGTCCCAACATATCTCATTCATTAGAGCCCGGCGATACAAAAATCAAGGTTGATTCAAACTTTGAGGTGGAGAAAAAAATTATCATTGATCAGAGTATAAAATATTACTAAGGATAGTCTATTCATTTTTTTTCAAGAGCTAGGGTAGAACATAAATTTAAAGGATAAGACCTATGGGAGTAAAGTGTATGTACATGTGCAGTGGACATAACTCTTCTCAGATGACATTTTAATATACACTCAAGAGAAACATGGGGACAATTTTTCTTAAGGAGGGGATGTTGTAACATCCCTGATTTTCTCCAAGTTTCATTTCATTTTAATTATTTATATTAATTTTATTGTCCCTAATAATGTATATTAAGGGTGTAAAGGGTGATTTAGAGGAGTCCTAGGATTGTTTCATTCCTGGGCCCTCGAAATGGTAAGAGGTAGAATGGGATATGTTGTTAATAGAAATTGTGGTTATTATCTCACATGGTTTCTATAAATAGTGTGGTTTATGATATATGGGTGTTGGGGGATGCAAAAATTTTATATAGATATGTGACCCTTGGTGAATAACCCATTATTATTGATTACACTTAACATAGAGTATTTTTTTCAGGTTTTCAAATAGTAAGACAAATTGTGCCCCTAGGCATGTTGGGTTCCCCTTTGAAGTAGAACCTATCCCATTTTTGGTGCACTCTATGGCCAACCATGTGGCCAAAAGGCATTCTCGTTACTTTGTGGGTGATTTTATGATTTTACACCAGTTATTTTTTTATTTTGAAATCCTCATTCATCACATGTTCATTCTAGTGTACACCTCCTCTCAAAGGTTTTCCTCAACAAAATATATCGATAAATAAGTATACTCCATTCGTTATCTATTATTCTTAATGTTGGATCCATCATGATGATTTATGAAAGGCTCATATAACTCTACCTTAAATTTAAATTTATTCATCCTCGGTGTTTTTCTTTCTCGATACATGCACATTTTCCCCTTTTCCATGGAATTAGAGAGTTTCTTCATTTTCATTAGTTATAGCTCAAATCAATTGTTGATGATAGATGTGGGAAGTAATAAAAGTTTATGTTAGGTGTCTTAGGTTCATTCACATCATATTGTTTCATTGTATATTTTTTGTAATTGTGCCGCGAGTCAAAACCATCTGACATCACCTCTAATTTGTTAATTAAATTTAATTGAACACATCACCTTTACAAATGAAACCTAATCTAGTTGTAAATAAACCAATTTTTTGGATCAGCTTGGAATATGTCTCCCTAATTGGTGTTCTCTACAATTAAGGCATAATTTCCATTCCGCCATAGTTTTTTAAACACCCTTATGGGGTTTTTCTTCATAATAAATTCTATTAGTTTTAAATTAAATTATTTAGGGTGATAAACCTTGAGATAAGACCTTATAACCTATAAAACAAATGTTTTTGTTGATCTAGCTATATTGGTAATGTACTAGTATGTCACTCATTGGCCATACATTGATTTTTTAATTGAATATGTTGAAATTTTTTACTATTATAATATAAATGGTTAATTGAATGCATTAGAATTAGTGTTCATGGTGAAAAAAGGTGTTCCAAGTTGAGGACCCCGTGGATGGACTCTTTGTTCCTTTATGTTATAATTTAAATAGTTTTTAACCATGTAGGGGGGAACAATAGCTATTTCATGGATGGTTTCAATGAGTATTATTTGTATTACCACAAGATGAGTTGCACCAGTTCCTTATGGGATACCCCGAGGATGAGATTATTAGAATGATGGTTGTACCATGCCATGAGAGATAATCAAAACCCTACATGTGATAATAGGGACAGACTAGAATGGTACTTCATAATGATTTCACACCATACATGGAGTGACACATGGGACATTATTATTGATTTACAATTGATAGAATCTATAAGAATTTGACATATATCGTGATCCAAGATATATAATTTGGGTTAGTTTTCAAATTTCTTAGATGGGATAATGATGACTCTCCAGATTTCATAAAGTGGTATTTATTTACTAAAAACCATGTAATCTATTCTGAAAATAAATAAAGCTGTGATCTAAGAAAACATAGGGACATTTCCTTGAAGCCTAGACACAATAATGGGTATAATCCTTCTTTATAGAACTTTTTATCACTCACATTACCTTTGCAGTATCTCTTCATTCAGAATCACCATCTTAGATTGAATCATATACATTTGGTATTTTTCCTATTAGAACCCTATTTGGTTTATTTATTTATTTTTAATTTCCTTTATTATCTATAGAACACAATACATTTTATATTTCATGAATATATTAAGATTGACACCACTGGTCGTGGCCTACTACTATTTTATCACAAACCCTACTCAAACAACATTTTGTATAAGATAATACTTTATTATTATAGTGATTGAAAATTGGAACATTCTAATTTCACATTCTTTATTCACTGTTCAAGGATGGATTTGAGGGTAGAGGATTCAGGTTATTCTTTATATGATAGTTGTATTATGTTTGGGAAATTTATATATATTTTTTGTATATATTATATGCGTGTATCCACATCCCCTTGCATTATATTTTTTTATAGAATCATAATTATCATGTACCTTTTTATTATTCAACTTATGCTTATTATTTACTATCTATCATGTGTTATTATTATTATTATACTACTATGTGTTATTGATAATTCTTCCACTATAGTGGGTTACTACTCTAGTTATATAGAGTATTATTTTGTTTATTATTATTTTTATCATCTTTATGTGATCAAATATGATATGGGAAGGAATAGTTATCCCATGTAAACACCATATTCTATCACGTATAGTTAGAATCATCTATGTTCTGGGAGACACATTTGAGGTTTTGCAACATTTGTATCAGGACATCGCTATGTGGTATCTCGGGTGGGATGTCACACAATTAATCATATATTAATCCAATTGTATGAAAAACTATATACCTCATTATATCCTATACTGAAATATCTATTCATCTTTATGAATTTGGTAGATTATTATATTATCATATTTTAATATTTTATGAAATTTGAAGAGTATACATACCTTATCATATAAGAGGAACCCATAAATTATATTATTTACACAAATTCTAATCATATATATTTACTAATCATGATCCTATTCTAATATAAAATTTCCTATCCATTATTTATAGGTGCAGTTATTCTAAAAATATTACTTGAAGGGTCCTTAAAAATGGATTCATAGTAGACCAATATATAACACCACAAGTAATTAAATAATAATAAATTTTCATATCTACAAATATTTATGAATTTTATTTTATGTTTACATAAGTTGGGACTATATGTATGGTATCATAATCAGTATGAAACAATGGGTTTTTTGAAAAACATATGTTATACACAATGCTGAGATATTCTTAAAAATAATACGTTATTAATAATATTTTTTTAAATGGTCGTTAATTCCTAGACATTTTATTAGGGTAAATGAACAAACTAACTATGTTTTGAGTACATATATATTTTAAATTTTTTTACATTCCTCAAATAAATTTTTGAGGCTTAAAATGAGAACATAGCAAAATTTAAGCATTAAATACACAAATAATTTTAAAATGTTGTTTTATTGGCTTTTGATGGAAAACCATTTTTAAATATTGTTTTTGTAACTTTTATAAGTTACATTTTAAAAAATAAACTTTTTATTTAGATGTAATATATCAAAATTTACTTTTCTTGAAATTATTGTATTTTTTGGATAAAATTCATATTACAATGAATAGTGAAAAATACTCAATTTTAATTCAAAACAGCCTTTTATTATAATATATTTTTATTCATAGATTATATTTTTAATTGGTTTTAAAATATATTTGTATTATTTTTTATAATTTAATCCAATGTTCTTCTTTTTTATTAATTTCACACTGAAATGTGATATAAACATATGTCATTCATTTTAGGGGTTTTCACTTCATAGAAATCCATTTTCTTGATCCAACAACATGATTAGTTTAAAACCTAATTTTACGGATTGTTTGAATTGATCATTCATAAAATAACAATCATGGTTGTAATACGTAATATAAATTTTGTTTAATAAGATATATATAATTTTTGGTGAACTATAACTTTTATATTTTATTTTCCACGATTAAAGGTACATAGGATAATTAAATGTAAAATTAATATTATAATAATATAAAAATACCCTAAAGCTTGACTTAATCTTATATGATGAGATATTTATGACCATGATAACCCTTGGGATGAAAATTTCTAATTTTTATGCTACATGGGTATGATTATAAATCATATAACTTTTAATTTAATGTAAAGGAAAATATATTATAAACATTTATCTTTTTACTATAACAACATAAATATTAAATTATATAAGAGATATCTTAGAAAATAAATATAAATTAGAAATATAAAAATATTAATTAAATCAAGGTATTATATTTATAATTTTTAGACATTAAATAATTAAATTTAATCGTGTCATAGCAATGATGTAGTAAATGACTTATTAATGAATGAATCAAATAGATGATATAATAAATTTTAAAATAAATATTATACGACAAAAATAATGTAAAAAAATAATATCATAAAATATTTAACATTATAATACTATTAAATGTGTTTAATTCATGTTATCAATCTATTTTAATTTTATTTAATTTTAATAAATTGAATAGTGCACCAATTGACAAAAATGATATTTTTAAATAAATACTATTCTATTGAATGATAAAAAAGTTAAAAAATATAATTATCTTCCTAATAAATAGTATAGTGTTTAAAATTTCATAAATGATTCATCTTAGGTTCTTTTCAAATTTTGTAGTAACTATATTAACCATATTGCTTAAAAATACATGAAAAGCATGGTAATAATGAAATTATTTGACTAAATATTAAATCCAAAAGAGAAGGATAATTCAGTATCCTAAACACGTTTAAAATTAATTTTCTGAGAGATTTTACACCCATCCTAATATTATACTCTAAATAAATCAACTTTGGTCAATTAGAAACAATAAATAAATGTACAATAAATTAATATTTCAAGACTTTCCTAAAGTGACCCTCACCTATCCTATAAAAAGGATCATCTCCTTCCCTTCTATTCATATTTCAAGAACCAATTTTATTGTAAAATACCTTCCCAAAACACTTCTTATAAGTTATCTCATCATCCTAGGAGCCTTATTTTGTGAAAAATCCTCTCAATGATGCATTTTGATATTAACCATATGAGGTTACCCGATTAAGAGGTAATTCCTTCTCTCATGTATTTTTTTCATTTCCATTCCTCAATCCCTACACTATTCATATTATTTGATTACATAAAAACCAGTACCATCAATATACTAGGATATTTGTATGATTTGGATTTAACGACACTTATACACAGCAGCATTTAATGAGTAATGGACATACTATTTCTTTGTACCGTGAACTACTGCCACATGAAACAATGATTGTCCAATTTTCCCCTACCACCTATAATGGTGACCATTATGATGAAAAATGTATTTATATATGATATATAATATATTTAGATTTCTTATATGCATCTATAAGTTTATTTAGAATATACATTCATGATTTCCATGTTATGTAAATTTGATAATTTCGTTTAAGGAAGTGTGGACTATTGCCCGCTCAATGCCAAATGACTTGTTCCTTCGATACCTGGAACGTATAAAGGTTTATTTTATTATACCTATTATAATTATGTGACATTATTATAATAAATTAATTGTAATATACATTTATATCATTTCATTCTTATTCTTTTAATAAAATATATTAATGTAGCGCTCATGTGTACGTACGACCTACCATCTCCATGAATGGTACATTTATTTTCATATCTCAAAATATTTTTTTATTATTATAAATAAATAAGAATAGATGTATATGACATTTAAATCATTAATATTATTCTAGATTTAATAGACCTATGACCACATAAACTATTGACATCAAGATGACTTCATTTCTGACTCATGTACCAAATATCAACTAAACATCAGATATGAACATAAATAATTATCTAATTTTTATAACATGGTAATAAGTTATATAAAAGAAATAATAAAATTGAAAAAATTTCTCATGAAATTAGAAATTAACCTATCTTTATTATTCCGGAATAAAAATTAACATACCTGTCAAACTGAAATCTTGTTAAGGGACTTTGTCTCAACCTCTATTCATTGAGGCATATTTTGATTTATATGCAACCTTCATTTATATGTTGTATAATCATCCCCTTTGAATTTTAATTTCATTCAATGGTTTTCAAAAATAATT
Source organism: Viscum album (assembly GCA_963277665.1). Classification (NCBI taxonomy): domain Eukaryota; kingdom Viridiplantae; phylum Streptophyta; class Magnoliopsida; order Santalales; family Viscaceae; genus Viscum; species Viscum album. The sequence goes on from OY728153.1 coordinate 1,757,051,920, forward strand.
TCCTTATACCAAGTATTTTTCTAAATTACCAAATGAATGTGATTTTAACATATGTAGTAGAAATAACATTTCTGTAACCTTGACCATTATTAATAAATTGGATTCCTCTACAAGAGATAATTTTTTAAAAGAAAAGTAAATACCATATATCCTTTTTTGTTGTATTTAAAATTGATTTGATAATGAATTGAATATATCAGTATCTTAAAATTCTATCCTATGACTGGAATGTGGAAATGTTAATTTTTCCATAATGCTTGGTTTATGTTTTAGGATTATGTTATGGTTCTTTTTAATTATTTATGAATACAGGTGGTTTTGTGATAAAATGAGGTAGGGTGAGCCCATGATAGATCTCCAATGTATTGGTAAATGGTATATAGATAAACAATAAGGTTTCTTATAAGAGATTTAGTGAATATACTTTGGTTTTTATTCCCAACATAACTATAAAAGCTACTCCCTATCTTGATTTGAATGTTAAAATTTATGTATGATATGGATGAGACAATTTACCTTCATGATTTATGATTTATATGGAGTTTTTAAGGGTTATTATGATTTCTTGGGTTTATTAATGTTCATAGACTAATAGTTTCTTTCCTTATTCTATATCCCATACTGTTATTGTTATGGTCATCCAATGTTTTTGAAATTTTTTCACAGGGTATAGGGATGGGTTAGAGAAATAAAGATGTCAATAAATTTTTTATTATTAAAAAGATATAATGATTACTTTAATGTTTTTTAGATTATAGAGGAAATGGATATTATTTAAGTAGAATCATCTTTTTATGTAATAGTTATGGACAAATTCTCTATAACTCCAAACCATAAATGATACTCAATGTGAATTCTTGAATTAAATATTGATTATGAAATGTTTTTGGTCAGGGACTTATAGATTGTATCAGAGGTCCGTCAAGATAACGTTAGGTGTTAGTATATTGTTAATAGAATATAACTAAATAATTATTTTCTTTATGGTCAAATTGAAATGATATAGCATTTAGATATTACCACTTTTTTTCACATAATATATGATATTTATTATTGTTTTTCTATGAAGGAAATAGGGAAAATGTGATGGTATGACATCAAGAGGAAAACATCCTTCCAAATATACATCCTAAGTTGGTCGTAATTTAACAATTTTTTGTAGTGATGGAACAATTGACTTTGGATATAAATGGTGGTGGAATCCATGAAAAATATTAGCTAGATCATCCAATGAAACACGTGTCTACAATAGATCATTTCATAATGAAACATCATCCATCATTCAAGGGAAAATCTAACCCTGTGAAACCTGAAGGGTGGATTAAAGCACTGGAGAAGGTATTCGATGTCATGGGTTGTTCAGAAAATCAAAAGGATTGCCTTGTTTTTACAATTTTGAAGGCGAGGTTGAACTATGGTGGTATAATGTTAAAAATATTTGGTAATGTGTGGATATTGATTCTTTTTATTTAGATTAATTTAAAGGAATGTTTCATGAGAAATATTTTCCTAATGTGGTATGACTTAGGATGGAAAAAATATTTGAATTTAGGTAGAAAAATGACTCAATGGATTATTATGATGAAAAATTAACTTGACTGGAGATGTATGCTCCAAATTTCATCCAAGGTATTAATAAAAAATTCAACAATTTTTTCTCATGGTAAACGCCAAAATATCTAAGAGAATTGTTTTCTCTCATGTTCAAAAGTTACAAAAAAAAAATTGATGTTCGGAGAAGGTGGAAATGGATATTTCCTATTATCAGGTGTTCATTGAAAAATTGTAGAATAAGAGTTCAATGTGGAAATCTAAAGGGATGAATTCTTCAAAAAAGTCATCTGGTAAGAAACAGAATTTTAAATTTTTTGTAAATTGTTGTAAAATGCACACTGAGGAATGCCTTCTGAATTCTTGTAAGTGCTGCCGAAGTTGAAAAATGGGACATAAGGCTCGTAATTTCACTGGAAAATATTATTGTAGTGGTATAAAAAAATAAGATTTATAGTCAGTAAAATGTCTTATGTGAAATTATCTTGGTCAATATGAAAACGAGTGTCCAATGAAGAAATCAATTGATTGTAAATAGCTAGACTATAAGAAGAAAGGTGTGGTGAAATCTTTTTCAACTACTTATGTAGATGTTGGTCCATCAAAGAAAGTGGTGTTAGGAATATTTTTTATTTATTCATATTATTCAAATGTTTTTTACGATTCCTAATTTATACATTTATTCATTTTAAAGAACGTTTTTGGTTAATTGGTAAATACATCTCCAGAAATAAATCCAAAACATATGTTAAAAACCCTTAGGGTAAATGTAGAGGGAAAAAGAAATTATATGAATCTTCTTATACTTATATGTGGAATGGATCTACATGCATGAATTATAGTATTTCATCTAGTTGTGTTTGATATGATTTTCGGCATGGATGGTATTTTTTTACCACGCTAGGATTGACTTTAGAGCTAATGAATTTTCTTTTTATAAAGAGTTTCAGTTTGTGTAAAAGAAAGATCCCTTTCCATTGATAACATATGAGAAAACATAGAAACTATTTAATGATGGAAATGAATGTTATCTTTCATATATTATTGAAAATAATTTAATTTATTGGATTAATGATATTCCAGTGGTAAATAAGTGTCTTGGTGTTTTTCCTGACGAGTAGTCTAGTATTATATTTGATTGGGATGTTCAATTTCTCATCGACATAATTTGTGATGCTAATAGAATTTCAGAAACCCCTTATCAAATGTCTCAAATAGAACTTTTTGAGTTTAAGAAGCAATTGCATGAGTTTTTAGATAAAGGATTTATTCAAACAATCACATCACCATAGGGAGTTCCAATTTTTTCTGAAAAAAAGAAACATGGTTTAATATGAATTTTAATCTATTAAGATACTTGAATAAAATAAATTTTAATAAAAGTATCATTTTAATCATATCAGTGATTTTTTTTGATCAGCTCATCTGAGCATAATATTTATCAATGATTGAATAGATGTCAGGGTACCATCAGTTGAAATTAATGGAAGTGGACATTTCGAAGACCATATTCTATACAAGATAGGACCATTAGTAATTTTTAGTTTTGTAATTTGTTTTAACTAATTCACCTATAGTATTTATGGATATTATGAATAGAATCTTCCGTGTGTTCATGGATAAGTTTTTGGTTGTGTTTAATAAAGAGAGTTTGGTATATCATAAAAGTAAAGAGGAGTATAAAATTTATTTAAGGTTTGTATTGAAAACCAATAAAAGGAACTAAATTATAGGGGAACATCAAAAATTGTGTGTTATAGTTGCAACCAATTTATTTCCCTAACCACATTGTTTCAAAAAATAGAATAACTGTTAATCCTTCTAAAACAAAAGATGTTGAAGAATGACTAATACTGACATATATAATCGAGATTCATAGTTTTCTTGGTTTAGTATGATATTACCGAAGGTTTGTTGATAATGTTTCATGGTTATATGTCCAACTAAATAATTTAACTCGACAACGTGTTTTTTTCATATGGAAAAAAATGTGATGATTGATTTTAGTAATTGAGAAAAGATTTGTGATTTCTCATGTATTTTCATTTCCTTCGAGAAATGGGGAATTTTTAATTTAATGTGATCCTTCATTTAAAGGACTTGAATGTTTCCTAATTCTGAATGATCATGTAATTTCTTATGCTTTAAGTTAGGTGAAAACTCATGAGTTAAATTACCCTACACATGATTTAGAAATAACAGCTTTTGTTTTTTCACTAAAAATTTAGAGGCATAAACTGTATGGATTAAAATTCTAAATATATACCAAAAAATATTATGTATAAATTTCAATAGAAATATTTGTTCATGAGACAATGGAGATGACAATAATTAATCCATGATTATAATTTCATCATTCATTTACATCAAGGAAAATACAAAAAATGGATTGTGCATTAAGTCAAAAATGAAATTCTACTTTAACAATGATTCATTTTGAATGTGTTCTTTTGGTTAAAGATTTGATGAAATTTGGCATGGAAGTTATTGGTGGAGATAATTACACTTTTTTGTTTTATGTGTCAGTGATATCAAATCTATTGTACAGAATTAAGCAAGCACATACATAGAACAAAGAGTTGTAGAAAAATATTGAATTGGTTCATAAGGGTAGGTTTTTGAATTTATCATTGATAAAGATTGTGTTTTGAGATTTTTGAAGAGATTATGGGTTCATTTTAATTCAAATTTGATGAAATATTTGTATAGTGAACATCATAGTTGTCCATTTTTAGTTTATCATAGAATTAATAAGATATACATAGACTTTTGGGAGTATTATTGGTGGGTTCGAATGAAAACAGGTATTATTGACGTTACAGTAAAGTGTTTGACTTGTCAGCAGGTGAAAGTAGAATGAATATTTCCAAAATGGATGCTTCATCCTTTTATAATACTATAGTGTTAATGGGAAAATGTATCGACATATTTTGTAGTGGGTTTACTAAATACTTCATAAGGTAACAATGAAAGTTGGGTTATTATTTATAGAATTAATAAATCTTCTCATTTTCATACTAGTCAAGATACATTATCCCTTGATAAAGTTTCTCTATTTTATCTTAAAGAGAGAGTCAGGTTACATGGAGTTCCTCTATCCAATGTATCTGATCATGATCCCAGGTTCACTTCTACCTAGTGGAAATTCCATTAGAATTCGTTGGGTGGTGAATTAAATTTTACTAATTCTTTTCCACATCAATTTGATAACCATACAAAACGAACAATTCAGAACACAGAGGATATGCTTCATGTATTTTCAATGGAATACCGATGATGTTAAGACAAAAATATTTTTTTTGGTTTAGTTTTCTTATAATTATATATTTCATTCTAGTATACAAACATCACCATTTGTTTGATTTTATTGATAACGGTGTTGAAGTCCAGTTTTTTTGGATGAAGTAGGTGAATGGAAGATGATGGGACCAGAATTGGTAGAAGAGACAACAGAGAACAATTAGTTAATTTAAATACACATATGGACAACTCAAAGTAGATAGAAAATTTGTAGGGATACCCAGGGAAGGTATCTTTCTTTAGAGGTATTTGAACATATCTTTCTCAATGTTTTACAATGGAAACATGTGATTAATTTTATTATGAAGGGAAACTTGAGTCTATGGTTTGTTGGACTCTATGAATTTCTAGATAAAGTTAAATTATTTTCATATAGATTGAATTTTATTCCATTTTTATCAGAGTTACATAATGTTTTTCATTATTCAACGTTTAAAAATTATATTCCAGATACATCTCATGTTTTGAGTCCAAAAGTAGTTCAATTGGATGAAAATAATTCTTATGAGGAACATACAGTAACAATTATTAACCTTAGAGAGAAAGTGTTACAGAATATGATGATTCATCAGGTTAAGGTTTTATGGAAAATTGTTTGACTTAAGTGGAAATATAGGAATATAAAATTTTAATGAGGGATAGATACCATAACTAATTTGATAAGTGAATAAAATTGCGAGGAATAATTTCTAAATAGGGGGAATGATGTAACATCGAAGGTAAATAAAGAATACTACATTTTCATATATATTTATATTTATGAATTATACAATGTGTTTACGTAAAAGGGGATGATATTTACAATTTCATACTTAACATCCAACAACAGGTTTCTCAGAAATAAAATGTTTCACAAAAGGTTGAGATATACTGACAAATAGTACATTATTAATAATATTATTATAAATGGAAATTAACTCATTTTGTTGTATTGGAAGGAATAAACAAAACTAACTATACTATATTTTTGACATGTATGTTAAATGTTTTTACACTCATCAAATTAATTTTAGAGTCATAAAATGAGAATAAATATAATTTTAAGCATAAAATACTATAAATTTTTAAAAGACTGTTTTAGCTCTTTTTGATGTAGAACTATTTATAAATACAGTTTTTGTAAATTTTATATGTTATATTTGAAAACAAAAACTTCATTAATTGAATAGATATCTCAAAATATTCTCTGGTTGATATTTTGGTATTTTATAATAAAATTAATATTCTAATGAATAGTTAACAAATACTGCATTTAAATTCAAAAAACGATTTTCATCTATTTTATTTTATTTTTATAATATCATTTTAATTTTTTAGAGTTTATTTATGTTATGTTTGTTTGAATTAACCCAATTTTGGACATTTTATGTAATTTAACATTGAAATGTGATATAAACACATGTCATTATTTTGAAGGTTATTTCTTCTTAAATACATGTTTACTCGGTCTGATAATGGGATTAGGGTTGACCCTAATTTTACCACATCAATGAATTTAATTTTCAATAAATAACATTCATGATTGTATTCAGTAAAAAACGTGGTTTAATATAGTCAAAACCTTTTTTGTGAATAGTAACTTATGTTTTTTTATTTACCACAATTAAAGGTAAATTGTGTAATTAAATATAATATTATGACTAAAATAATACAAAAATAACCCAACACGTTTCCTGAAATTATAGGATGATATATGATCAACCATGAAAAACCATGGGATAAAACATTGGCCTATGGAAGCTGCATGCATGCAATTATGACACTTATATCTCTTAATTTAAAGTAAACAAAAATATTTTATTAACATATATCATCTTACTAATACAATATTAACATTGGTTTATATAAGTTATCTCTTAAATATAAATATTAATTAGAATGTTAAAAAGATTTCATACATCATGGTATTTTATTTATAATTTTTAGACAATAAATAAATAATTTTAATTATGATATAATGATGATGTAGTAATGACTTATTAATGAAAGAATAAAATAAAAATTTTTATAAACATTAAAATATATATTATATGACATAATTCACGTCATCCATTAATTTTATACAAAAATATAACATACTGTAATACTATTCAATTGATTGTTTTTATGTTATCTCTCTTCATTGATTTTATTTAAATTCAATAAATTTACTAATGTAAAACATGACATAAATAATATTTTAAAATAAATTCTATTTTATTAAATAATAAAAAAGTCATAAAAAATCTAATGTTCATCCAACTAACTTTTATAGAGTTAAAAATGTCATAAATTATCCAATTCAGGTTCTTTTGGAATTTTTTATTAGATATATTAACCATATTTTGTGAAAATACTAGAAGACATGATAATAATTAAATTATTTAACTAAGGGTTAAAGGAAAAATATAAGGACACTTTATTGACCTAAACATATCTATAATACATTTATTTATAAAATTTAGACCAATACTCATCTTAGTCTCAAAATGAATCACGTTAGAGCTATTATAAACCAAAAATAAATTTATAATAAATTAATATTCAAGGACTTTCCTAAACGGCCCCTCACCTCACCAATAAAAGGGAACTTATCCTTCTCTTTTTATTCTAATATAACGTACCTGACTTTTTGAACAAGAACAGACAAAAAATATTCTTAATATACTTCCCCTCTTCCTATATGCCACTTTTTGGACACAAAGCCTCTCAGGGAAGCCCTTCAGTATTACCCAAAAGAAGATACACGATTAGGTGGTAATTCCTTGTCTTATGTTTTTGTTTCATTTCCATTCACCACTCCCTATAATATTATTATTATATTATTACAAAATGAAACAAGTATATTAAATATAATAGTATTTTTTATGATAATGATTCATATAACACTTACAAACACCTCCATTTAATGTGTAATTAACATATTGTTTCTGTGTACGGAAAACTATTGCCTCCTGAAATGATGATTGTTAAATTTACTCATACCAGTTATCATGATTTCCATTATGATGGAAACTATATTTATTTTTGATATATATTATAATTATATTTTCCTATATGCTTCTGTAATTTTTATTTATATCATACCATTATTCTTACAATTTTATGTAAATATGATTATTTTGTTTGAGGAATTGTGGACTACTGCCCCTCAAAGTGATATGACTCATTCCCTATATACATGGAACGTATAAAAGATGGTTTTATTTGACATATAATACTTATATGAAATTAATATAGTAGTTTAATTATAATATGAATTTATATCATTTAATTCTACTTCTTTAAATAAGAAAATGAAATTGAAGTACAATTTATGCGTTCATACGACCTACAGTCTCCATGAATGGTGTATTTCATTTATTATCTCCAAGCACTGTAGATTATTATAGATATATATATAATTGATATATATTATATTGAAATCATGAATATTATTTTAGAGTTGTTGGACTTATGACCATATGAACTATTGACATGAAGCTATGTTCATTTTTGAATCATGTACCGAATATCGACTTAACATCCGATATGAAGTTAAATAATCTTATGATTATTATAACATGTTAATAAGTTATTTAAAATAAATAATAAACATGAAAAAGGATCTCATGATATTATAAATTAACTTATTTTTATTACTCTTGTATCACAATGACTTTACGCGAAGAATCGATCTGAATATAAGAGACCTTTTCTCAATCTCCTTTCATTGAGGCATATTTTTATATATACATTACATTATTTTATAAAGACTATAATCAAACAATTTTATTTTTAATTTCCTTAAATAGTTTTCAAAATTTGTTATTATTTATACTATTCATTTTACTAATTTATAAAAGAATGTTTTTGTCATATGTGGCGACAAAGACCTTTCTACAGCTGGGACTATTGTTTAGTATTTTGATTCCTCTACAAGACGTAATGTTTTTAATAGAAAATTTAATATAATATTCCCTTTTAATGTATTTTGGTATACAAAATAGTTTTGAGAATGTATTGAGTATATCAGTATCTTGAAATTATATCTTATGAGTATAATGTGCAAATTCTATTTTTCCGTTATGTGTAGTTTCCGTGTTATGATTCTGTTATGGTTCATGCCCATTTATTATGTATATGGGTAGTTCCGTGATAAACCGAGGGTGGGTGATCCCATGATAGCTCTTCAATGTACTGAATAATGAGATAGTTTTAAAAATTAAAGTTTATCCAAAGATATATATGGAATGTACTATGATCGGTATTCCAAACGAAACAATGATGGTTTCTCCCAATATTTCTTTGAAATCTAAAATTTATTTATGATATCGATGGAACAATTTACCTTTATGATTTATGATTTATATGAAGATTTTCAGTATTATTATGATTTCATCTATTTAAAAATATTTATGTACTACTCTTTTATTTCTTATTTTATATCCCTTACTGATATTTTTGTGCTCATACCATGCTTTTAAAAAGGTTTTACATGGTATAAGTATGGTTAATAGAAATGAATATGTGAATAATATTTTAATCATGAAAAATAAATCATGTTTACTTTAATATTTTAATATTATGGAAGAAATCGATACTATTTTAGTTGTATCCACTTTATATGTAATATTCATGGCATAATTCTCTAAAAAAATAAACCAAAAAATATACTTAATGTGAATTCTTGACATAAATCATGATTATTAAATGTTCAAGGTTGTGGCCTTATATAATTGAGGAAGAAGTAATTATCCTACGTGAAAACTTTTAGATTATTTATTCTCATAATTTCAAAAAATATTTCATATTAATATTAAAATAATAACCTTAGTTGACTCAATGTATTATACTGTTTTTATGATTACAGATCTACCATTATTACCCCTTAATTCTACCAAATGTGAATTGAATGCATTCCTCGTGCATAGGTGTTGTCTACCACCTCCGTATAGAGATACAATTAATTTTTCCTTCCCATCATTTATATATTTTTAATATCATGGGTTTAATATTTTATATTTTATTTATGATGGAATATATATTCTATAATTATAATATCATATCTAATTTTTATATTTCATTCCATTAGAAATTGATAATGTTGCTCTTCCATACATGAGCACCACCACCATCAGAAAAGAGATGTGATTTGATTCTCATTTAAAAATTTAATGGATTTGAAGAAATATATATTTATGGTGTATATAAGTTATTTGGTAAATAAATATATTTATTGGATGATGAAATTATATGTATCTTCCTTTCCATCTTTTCATTCGAAAATGGAAATGTTGTTTATGTATAGGTATGACCTATAGTATCCTGGAATCATGTTAGTCATTTTTATATCTATACATTTTATGGTATGTATATAATGAATATAAATGATATCTATATTATTATTATTATTATTATATATGGTGGAATTATGATTAATTAAAAATAAAGGGAACTACAAAACTGAAACTTCCATGATAAATGAAACAGTTATCACCTAGAAAAAACTATTTTCATAATGAATTAAACAAAAATAGGTTTCTAAATATTTTATGATGACAAAAATTGATATTATAAGTATATAAATAATTTTATTATATAATTTTATTATATTTTTATTTATTATACTGGAGATTATAGGGATTTTAATTTTTTTTAATTTTTTGGGAAGTGACTTTTACTTTAATTTAAATTTAAGGATTATTTTATATGATTAATTTACCATAAGGTAAATTATATTAAACATATATGATAAAAAAATTTAATTTAATTATATTTTTTTAATTTATTTCAATATTTTATTTCCTTTTATTTTTCCCTTTTCTGTACTCATCATACCAAAATAAATTTTATTGAAAAAATGATTGTGTTTTAGTATTTGTTAGGGAATATTTTTTATTTTATATACATGATTTATTAAATAATATTGATAATGTTTTATAGATTCTCAAGTGACAACTTAAAATAAATAGCATAAATTTTTAAATTTATATAAATAAAATCAATGGAATTTTTTAATTTTTTTGAATGAGTTACTTTTGTCTTTCTAAAAAATGTGTAATCAGTAGCTGTTTTAATGTTAATTATATGAAAAAATTTCCTACCATGATGAATAATAAATTACTTCAATTCTCTACTATATGATTCCATGTTTCATTTCAATGAAAATACTTTTCTTAACATTTTATAAATTTATAATTTTAAATTAGTTATTTAATGATTAAATGTTGATTTCAATCATGTATTTATCCGGTGAACATTTGGTGGAATTTTTCATCTATTATAACATCCGTTGATGTTACATATTATTCATTAGGGAAATTATCCAATTATTCTATCTATATAATTTACATATATGTATTATTATTATTATTATGAGTTATTTATGAAACTTATATAATTTCCACACTATATGTTATGATGATATGATGAATGAGTTTTGATTTTGTGGTATACACATGAATAGATCATAAAAACATGGTCATTTTTCTAGAACTATATATTAAAAAACATATTGGGTAATAATTAATTCTATATGATATCAATGGATACATGGGAGTTCATGTCATTCTAGAAAGTCAATACATGAGAGGTTATCCAAATCCTAACTATTGGTACATGAGGGGTTATATAAAGCACAAAGTAGGTAAACATGGTGTTATACTAAACCTAACATTTTATTATTGTCATGGTGGGTAGCCTTAATATAATATTTAATTAATTAGGTTAATTATAAGACTTATTCAAATAATTTCTCACATGATATAATGAAAAATTAATGTTCTAATGGATTATATTCTTTGACTCAATTATGATTCAAGTCTTATAAACTTCCAAGATTCATTCTAACAATATTGTATATGATATAGGAATTACAAGTTATTCTTTTAACAGGTTTTTCCCATATAATCATAAATTTTATTTATATGTTTTTAAAAATATAATTGATATCTCTTTTTTTAGCCTTACTAGGCATATGATCTCAGCCTTTTTTCTACTTCCTTTTCCTTATAATGTTTAAAATAATAGTGTATAATGTTTCTTAAAAGAGTTTCTCTTGAAATGTTATAACTTGGATATTATAAAGATCATTTGAGTATATGTTTTTTTATTTATAAATATTCAAATAATAATAAACCATTATGATTAATTCATAGATCATTATATTTTGTAATGAATATTAATCAAGTAAGATGTCATATTTTTTTATGAAATGTATGGGTCACTACATCTATAATGAGAGTGATGTTTAACAATTTTGGGAAACTAGGATGAAGAAAATAATGTGTGGAATATATGGATAAGATTTTGTATAGGGGAACATAATATTCAATCTTAAAAAAATAATGTTGTTTTCCAATGTAATATATACCTGTATGGATAATTGAAAGTGTATACGACTATAAAACTTGTTCACCTTGCAGTAAAGAAATAAATAATATGTATTTGATAATAACCCATTTGTCATCAGTCTAGGAAAACTGTCAATAATACATCAAACTAAACATTAATTCCATGGGTATATTATTGGGTTAATTTATATTTTTTCTAAATTATTATGTGGGATTTGAATAGATGATGATCATGTATGTCTAACATTAATTTTTTTTATTTATTGAAAATAAGGTTTCATTATTGAGATATCCTATGAATTATTTTCAATATTTATAGTTATCCTCATTGTGATTATTATTTCTCACACTATTCATTTTGTTTTTACTCAATGGATAGAATCTGAAAAAATCTTATTTGCATTGAATGTGATGAAATTTGAAATATTTATTCTCATGATCAGCAAAATTTTATGTTATTTAGAATAAAAATTCAAATTTTTTTGATTATGTAATGTTTTTAAGACACGAATCATATGGAAATTCAAATTGAGAAAAAGAACATAAAAACTTATTATGACTACCTTATGAGGAAAAAACCACTTTCAATTAGGGGGTACATTGAATTCATAGTTGTTGAGATATAGACAAAAATCTATAAAAATTTACATTATATTATCTAGTATTATATTAATGATAATGTCATTTCAGATATCTATTTTTTGAATGAGAATCAGATCAATGACAAACACTCATCAATAAAATTAGTAAATAAGATAAAAATGTCTCTATAGAGTGGAATCATTAATTAAAGATATTTTTTAATAAATAAATTCCAGATATTATTTATTTTAAAATGGATAATGAATACCATATTCAGTAGAAGAAAGATAACGAGTCCATTTGTACCTATGAAGAATATTTTAAAAGACATATCTGATTCCCTGCCATTTCTATTATTCAACTGTAATGTAAGGTTGATCGATTCATCAGTGGATTAAAACCAATTCTATAAAGGGTGTTCAACATAGAAGAATATAATATCGATAAAGAAAACATTTGATTTTTTAAAAAATTAGATAGGGAGATCAGAGTAATCCCTCAATCTCATGTGTTTTTGAATAATAGAATAAAGGAATTCAAATGAAAAAATAATAATAAAAACGAGAAAGGAAAGATGGAGAGTCTCCAATAATGGTTGATGTGTGAAATGACAAATCAATAAAACTGTCATTAGGTGACTAATAAATGATAAAAATATGTAAAAACATATCATCAACCAATATAAATATGAAGTGATTAGAATAAGTCAACTAATGATTTAAATATAGGAAATATTAATAGAATGATACATTCACACTATAGTGTTTCAAATGCATAGAATATGTTCATTATGTTAACTAGTACTTAAATATGAAGGTAAATGATGATTATCCACTTCTTTAACCTCTTAATCCTAGAGACAAATGCAAATATCATGAAATGACTATTTTTAATGTGGGGTATGATAATTATGTGGAAAAAATAACATTTATAATCCTCTATAGAACTCCTATCATCTTATTTGAACCAATAGATTCCATCTCATCTATATATAAAGTGACCATTAAGAGTATTACAATAAAAAATCGTATATTATTGTTGAATCAGCATGAGAATCTCCTATTATTTTGACAATCGTATATCAAGTCTTTGATTTATCTTAAATTGATCTTTTTGGGAGGCTTATTTTTACCAATATAATTATTAATCCTTTCGATGATTTTGATAATATTATGTTCATGGATTATATTTCATTTTATAATTCCCATATAATTTTTTGATGAATGGAAGTCACATTTGTCATTACATATGCAAATATGAACATTAAACATAGAGATGATAAATATAAAATATTGATTGAAATTTTATTCATTTTGTGGGGTATAATTTCTATTCAACATGGGGGTTATATTATATGGTTTTGGAGAAACATAACATTAATGATATACCTAGTGTATAAGTCTCTTCTAATTTTTTGGATTAAGTTTATAGACACCCACTGAATCCTGATGTAGTTCTTCCAATTGAACTCAAACCTAATTATACACTTATTTAACTGACTTCACATAAAATTTCCCCGATTGAGTTATATAAATTGAATAATAAAATCTTGGAGAATCATGATAAGTGATTCATTTATCCACATCCCGTATCTTGGGTTGGATGTGTTCCTCAATTAAGAAGATTTATGGATTAATGAAACTCTATATTTTTTATTAAGATCATAAAAGGATCCAAATCAATAATAATTTTCACATGCCATATATTAATGATTAGTTTGATGAATTGCATAGATCTTAATATTTTTCCATGATTGATCTTCAATCTGGGCACTGTCAATTAACCATCAAAAGTGAATATATACCCAATAAAACATTTCATCTGAGTTGTAGACAATATTAATTTATAGTTATTCCATTTGTTCTTACTAATTCGAAAATTCTTATAATGTATTTAATGAATATAGTCTTTAGAGATAACAATGATCAATCTATGATATTATTTATAGAGGATATTGATATATATTTAAATAATATTTAAGAGAATAAAGATCATTTAAGAAATTTACTAAAGACAATAAAAATATAATATGTTTCTAAAATTTACCGTGTGTTAATAATGGACATAAAATGAATCAATTTTGGGTCATATAATCACATGATAGAGTATCTTGGGGGATCCATGAATGACCGATGTTATTTAACATTGGACTAGAACAACCAATGTGAATGAGATACATCATTTTCATGGTATAAAAGGATATTAACATTAATTTGAAGAATTTATCATGGATATCATTTCAAATGACTCGATGAACATTAAAGGGATTAACGTTTCATTGGAATGATTCATGTAAGGATAATTTCAAGGAACTATATAGAATGTTAGGCAACAAACCAATATTTACATTACAATGTAGTGGAGAAGGGTTTGTGATCTATATTGATATACAAATAAAGGACTATGATTTTTCCTCCGGAAGAATGATACAGAAAAAGATTATACCTTTACAAAATGAATGTTTTATTTGATAAATTATCAAACTCGGGATTTGGAGTTTTTGTGGAATGTTTTGTAGATGCAGGCATTATCTATATAGATAATGTTTTGGCATGGGTACTTATCCTTATATATCAATGTATATATCCACATAGAATGAGGTGAGTAAGTTCTAGATAAGATGTTTGGTGATGATTAATGATGATGAATTCTCATTATATTATGTAATGACCCAAAATGTTATATATGAGATTTAATATTTTAAAATTGTGTTATATTTAGTAATATTTTACAAAGAACATACACGACATGATGAAACCAAGAAGAAAAAATTATTTTCTTTTTAACAATACATTAGTAGAATAAAAATTTCTATACTAATTGAAAATAATACTTATGGGAAATAATTAAATTTAGATAACTAAAATAAAATAATTTGGATCTTCTCAATCCACTAGAATTAACACAGTCCTAAAAAAGATAGTATAACTGATTCAGAATATCAAAAATTCCATACAAATTATTAAAATTAACATGTATATAACATTAATATAATATAAAATTCAATGAATAATGAATGAAATATGAGGTATCTATAAGATGTAGGGAACCTAAAAAACCATTATAAATATGAATATTGTAATATTAATATGGCCATTAGGAATATTAATCTAACCATTTGAATTTTAAATAACTTCTTGAGATTAGAAAAAATATTTACTAATCCTGAAAAATGAGAACTTTCATATTCAAATCAAAATACAAGTAAAATAATGTCTTATTAAATGAAAAACTAAGAGTTCATATTTTTGTAAATGATATATATTTTATTTTTATATTTATAGAAAGTAAAATGATTTAGAATAATGTTTATTTTCAGAAAATGTGTTTATAAATTGTTTTTTACTCTACTATAATGTAAATAAAATTTAATAAGACCGTAATTTATTTTTCAATGGCTCGGAATATTGATAATAATATAAAAAATTAATTTTCCAAATATATGTGGATTTTATCTAAAATATGAAATTTATCATATTTGGGAAATAATTTTCATAAAATGGATATAATTTTTTTAATATAAACATAATAAATGTTTGGGTTAATTTCGGATAATTTTCAAAAACAATTGATTTTTTGGTTGAATTGTGAAATATGGGAATAAAAAATTTAACATTATAGTATAAATACAAGAATTTTGGAGTTATGCATGATATAATAACCAACTAGTACATACTAATTTTTTTAATTTAAAGTATATTGTTATAATAATCAATCATATTGGGTTTTTTCATGCAGAATAAGAATCAAATAAATAAAATGTTCAAAACACCCCTTCCTCCTGTTATAAATATCACCCCACACCAACCCTTCACCTAAAAAATAATATACCCTTGAACATATAATTTTTCATCCAATTTAACACCCCATTTAGATATCTCATGTTCTTGTTCTACTATTCACTTCAAAAAAACATTCTATGGACCCTAAGGGGTATCTTAAAATGAGACATCCTAAGGTAAAGGTAACCTCCAGAAAAATATTTCTATTTTACATCAACCTTGGAATATTAACATCAAAATCATAATATAATGACATTTTATTGTTATTGTGGAAGGTTTATGTCCATACCTCCCTTCATTAGATTATATAATAAAATATTATGTACAATATGCTTGGTTGACTACTTCTATGAACAATATACATCATTTTTCACTACCGCCTTAATGGTTAATAAGTGAAAAATATTATGGATAAATATTATTATAATTGGTATATAATATCTCATTGATAGTATGTTAATATTGTATTAAATATTTTAATAAATAAAAATAATATATTTCAGGATCGTTGTCAAAACCGCCATAAGGAACTAAACATATATCATTATTGTATTTAGTAAATGAATCATCCATATATCAAAACATAAAAGAATATTTTGTATCATTGAAATATATATGTGAAAATTAATATAATTTTATTTATATTATAGAGTTAGAGTCCCATTTTATAATAATATCATTAATCGAACAAAAGTAATCCAACCTGGTAACAATGAAACACACACCCATAACAGTGAAATTATGATTTATATGTAACTAAATTTGTTGTTAATAAACATAATATCGTTAAAGTAAATAAAAAGTATGTGTAAATGATATTAATTAATTAATTTATGGATTTAATTTGATTATACATGGTGTTATTTTTATGAAAAAAAGGATTTGGAATTGAAGGTAAGGGATATATCTGAACCACTATATTTTTTGAGTTATGCTTTCACTCTCTTACCTCACTTTCTCACCCTATTTTAATTATTTACATATTCTCTAACTGTTATATATATCCCAAAAAAATATAAGTCTATTATATCATTATTTATTGATTTGAATTTATATATTCAAATGATTCCCTTATTAATTCAGATTTTTTGCGAAAAAACTAATTAAAGGGGGCTTCTAAGATTCTTACCCAAATTTATGTACTAATTAATAAAGTATTTTAAACGGGCCATGGTTTCTAAAATTTTCCATATTATTATGTAAAACTAGTTTTTGTAAATATTTTTGTTTTATGGAAACTATTATTCAATTAATATATTTAATTATTATTTACTTTTTCACCTCAAATCCCATATAAAAAGGAATATTTATAGAATTATTTTTACACTCCTTTTTATGTCTTCAATTATAATGGAATAATATTCAAAACATTATATCCTTTTTTATATATAAATTATCAATAATGATTTATTATTTTATTTCATGTAATTCACTATGAAATTCCATTGGAATATTTACATTGAAATACTATGTAAGGTATATATTTACATGGGAATAACATATATTAATGTGATATAATTTATTTACTTTTTTAAATGATATAATAATGTACAAGATATGGTGGATAAATCTAAATACCACTCCAATGTAATTGGTAATTATTTTATTTCATGGAGAATTATGAATTGCATTAGTTATTATATCGAATCATTAATGGAACCCTTTCCACCATGTGATGTAGTCTTCGCAATTTACCTTGACTTATGCTTATGTTAGTGTATATGTCGTTTTCACATTTTAATGTTTCAATTATCATATTATACCATGTTAATTATGTTATTATCCTACATTATTATTTATGATACTTGTATTTTATGACAATATATTCTTCCTTTTGACTCAAATTCTATGCTTTATTATAATTTTTATTCTTCTATTAGGGTTTTTTACTCATCTATTATTTTATTTATTTAATAGGTTATGAAATATAATTTTAGGATCTAAAATAAAGTTTAGATAAAATTATAGAGATTAAAAAAAATTCATTTTTGTTATTGTTTCCCATTGATGTCTTATGTAACTTGTCTCCAAAATCCACAAATAATTTTGATCATCAGTATGTGTTTAGTGGATATTTTTGTAAAAAATCAGGTTATAAAATGTTCGAAAATATTGGGTCACTATATTTTATATTAGAGGAAAGAATTGTAATAGTATGGGATATGTAATTGAATAATTATGTGAAAATAAAAGGTATATATATATATATTGGAGAATATTATAAAATTTTCATGATGTATAGAGAAATTAGTTACATAAAATTACATCCCTTTCAAGATATTTTAGCTTATGTGTCTCTTATATAGTTTTACCTTGGGGTAATAACAATAAAAGAGAGGATTTGATATTAAATAAAAGAACACAAAGTGTAAAACAAAGTGGTATTTCTTCACACATGGTTTGAAAATACTAAGGGATAAACTTTAGAAAATAATCAAACTCTTTATGAACCAGTAAGTATGACATGAGTATATTATTATACAATAAAACCTAATAGGAAAAATTTCAATGTATATCCTTGATTAAAAACAAGAGAGTCATAATATAGGATATAATATTCATTTATATGTTATTCACAATATATTGATAGTTTCCCTTTTTAAAAATTTTTTAGGTTGAGTATCCTCATCCATTTATTACTTCTATTATTTTAGTTAATATATGGAAATAAGTGGAACCCTACCAACAACCAGTGTGATAGGAAATGTGACCATTTAATTAATGGGATAACATATATTTTTTGAGTTAGACCATAGATATCTATGTATGTTCTATTTCTATAGACACGTATTATAAATAATATTAAGAATTGTTTATATTTGTACAACTCATCAAAAGAATACCATGTTTTTGTTGTTTCCTTTAATTCAAAACGGACACTGACATTTAGTGTATCATATTACACCCATATTATAAAATTATATATTATATGCATTTTAATGATATTCTATATCCTCTAATGTTGTAAAAAAGTATTTGTATTATTTGATATGTATCACATTGAAGGGGAAGCTAATAAATTGTGGACACAATTAATGAAAATCAATTCCAAAGATTAAAATAATTTTATTCAATTATATGATTCAAAAAAATATTTTCAATTAATATTTTTTCAATACTCATACTTTTAAAATTGAGAGGAAGTAACTTGGACTAAGGAGAATGGAATATGATTCTATCTGGGAGTTTGAGAAAAACAACATAATGATTTTACATTATGACTTCAACTCATTCATTAACACTATAGTAAAGGTAGACCAATTACTTAGTTTAGTAATAACATGTCTCTAAAAATGATTGGAAATTTATGTATTTTGCATATATAGAGAGGATTTTTGTTGTGACCATGTATTTGAGAAGTATATCAGTGACTCTATGTTGTATCAGGGGTGTAAATAGAAAGCATCAGATATAGTATAATTTTAGATGATCAATTTATAAATCCCATGGGGTAAATAAAACTCAACTTTTAACATGAAAATTTTATTGAAATAAACATACTAGAATCTACATCAATGGAACCTCATGTTTTTTGGAGTATATAAAAGAGGTTTATCAAGATAATAAATACAAAAGAATATTTAAGAATCCCATTAAAGGGACTGTGGAAAAGAAGGTTCAAATAAATAATCATCAAATAGTAAAATTTTTGAAATTTAGGGAACACATTAATTATGGAAGAAATTTCCCAAATCCATGGGTTTTTGATAATAATAAATGGAAAAAACATACATGGAATTGAGAGTAAGGAAGGGAACAATTATTCACTACTTATAAGGTGTATCCTAGCTATGATTTGGTGATAGGTATAGTGGTTATTCATTCAATATTGGGTAATGTAATTTCAGATCTTGGTTATACAAATTCTTTATAATATATATATTTTAGTGTAGTATTTCAAACACAACCTCAAAACATGGGGGTTGAGAAATATTTGAAAATAGAATGTGGAAAAATTTTTACATCTAAATTACATAACTCATCTCAATTCAATGTTATTGGAATGAACTTTTAAAAACCATTTTGTACATCCTATAGTGAAATTCAATGCTATATTGGTCACATATTGGTTTTCCTCATTTAAATAAAACATAAACTATAGGAAGAGTTAGATCACTCATCACATTCTATGTCATCCTATAATTTTTTTACTTGATCAAGGAGGATGATGAATCTCAATTGGAATATTTTTATCAAGTGTGTATATTATTCCCATATGAGAAAGAATATCTAGATTAAATGATAGAGGAAACTGAGAGAATAACAATTATAGACAACCCATTAGGCGGGAGTAATACTGATTATTCCCTAAAGATTTTCCGGGTATTCCACATAATGAGATGTTAAGTTCCCAATTTAACATATATGTGGATCTATTATCCTATCTATGACTCCTTATGTAATTTCTAGAAATTAGTTAGAGAAACTATATAATAAATTTTAATAGAGTATTGATATGTGTTTTAACGAATAAGTGATTCAAAATGGGTTGTGTTCATACACATCATCACGAATAAGGATGGTCCAATGCTCTTATGCATTGAATATTGAGACATCAATGAAATAATGATAGAGAAAACATATCCACTCCTAGGGATTGATAACTTATTAAATACACTGCAAGGTGGAAAATGCTTCTCTAAGGTAGACCATCGGTCAGGATATCACCAATTAAGGATGGATATGGATGATCTTCCTAATTATACCTTTTAATCAAGGTATATACACTATGGGTTCATATTGATTCCCTTCATACCCAATAATTCACCAACATTTATTATTTACATAGTTAATATAGTCTTTATATGTTTCCTAAACATATTTTATATAGTATATACATGATATTGTGATATAATTCAAAAGAATGGAGAATCATGATATGCATTTTAAAATTAATACAAAGACATTGGAAAAGTAAATACTACATGAAAAGTTAATTAAATGTGAGTTCTAGATAGATGAATTATCGTTATTATGGAAATTAATCGCTATTAAAGTAAAATATATGGACTATTATAGGATAAATGAAATTTAGGAGTGGTCTATAATAATATTTTTTTAATAGATTCACAGTTTCTTTGGGAATAGTTTTGTATTACCAATGAATGGTGATAAAATAAACATTTTTTTGACCCACTATCCAAGATGAATTAAAATGGAATAAATATATTCTATTCTATGAATGTTTAGAGGGGATCATGGTATTAAATTGTTTTATTATCATTAAACAAGTACACACTTCCCTCAAGAAGGGAATTTTTTGTTAATGCACCGATTCATCATTAACGGGATTGGTTATGTCCTAATACAGAATTGAACGTTGAAATTCTATGCCTCAGGGATGTTGAATATTCACAAGTATGACTATAAATTTCATATACTGGAGTTTAATTTGGAGATCCCTTCATTGATGATTTGTGGAAACCGTATTTACAAGGAAAAGTTAATATACACATCATAACATCCTCAATTACATTGTAACATAGGAAGAGATTAATATGAACCAAATTATCCCATTATAGATGATTAATGACTATAACCGATTGATCCACTACCATCATATGATAGTAAAAATTCATTTATTCTCATAGTTTAAATGATTTTACAATCATATAAATGATGTTATTATTGAATGCTATAATCTTAATATACTTACATAGAATAGACCTTATTTTTATAAAGGAAGGATAATCATCATTTATTTATTAAATGACTACTCTACCACACCTTCTGGATAGGGTAATAGAATATAAAATAGATGATGTAGAAATTTTGAAAAATGTATAATATATTCAAAACTAGAAATCATTATAGTTCAATTATGATGAAGAATGTGTGGTAATATTTTTGTCAGAATTATGTATGACCTATAATCATGAGCTAAATAAAAGATTTATTGAATGATGTTAAAACATCTACCTTCTCCAACCACATTGGGAGAACATAGATGAATATGTATCTCAACGAAAACTATAGGATATAAAATTTCAAGAGTGAGATCCTATAATATACATTAAATATCCATGTAAGTCAAGAAGATTAGGGGGAAAGGGAAAAATACATGGGAATGTTGAAACCATTATCCATAAATAATTAGAAATGAAAAAATAAACATCGAAATTGTCATCATCATTCCAATGTAATCCAATGGAGATAATTATATATCGGTTTGGGTAGGTCATGTTATAATGGATGGTTACATTATATAAATTTTATAAGACATCTTACTTTATAATATTTTGATGATGATATATGTTTCAGAATTAGAGATGTTGTATAGAACACCATAATAAATTTTATTTAAATGAGGTAAGATATCAAAATCCCTATTATGTTAGAGCATCCAACTTATTATAACCATTTAGATGAGAATATATATTTATTATCACCACAAAATTATTTCTAATATTGGTGTTTTTTATAGAAACCAGAAGACAAGATTAGAGAATGATCGATATTCTTCACGAGTGGATTGGACCAACATATTCTTCTAATTGAGTTCTCATAAAACAATAGATTTTAATCGAACATCAAAATAGAAAAAAATAAATCCATTTTTGGTTACATTTGAGGAACTAATGAATACTAGGATGATTTTCATGAATGAAAGATGTTCAGACCTGACATGTTTAACGAAATGGCAGAAAATTTCAAAACCATTAAACAACACATTAGGGAGGATAGTATTTGACAAGTGATCTATGGTAAAAATTGTATATGAGACGAAGATTATGAGGTTACAGATAAATTAATACTCTACATATCAATATGGAAGATAGTCATTATATTTTAGAATATTTTAATGATACGTCCATGGTACATCGACCCGTTTGAGATTCTTGATATCATCAAAGGCATGTACTATTCAGTACCTCTCCCTTCAAACCTATTACAGGTACAAGAAACATTTTTTGTGTCCCTCTTAAGTAATTTAATAACAATTAACTCACAAGTAATGTATATAATGTTCTAAAAATGTAAAATGACCCCTATAATTAGGATAATCTGGTGAAGATATTGTACCATAGAGATAAAGTTATATGAAATTATTCATCTGACATGGTCAAATTACTATGTTGAACTAAAAAAGTGTAAGGGGGTTACATGGGAACCCCAAAAAGGAATAAATGACAAGTAACCTCCCATATTTTCACATTAATATATAATATAAAAATATACTATGAAATTAATTATGGGTAAATAATGAAACTATCTTGAATTTTTTCAGTTAAATTTTCCTTCTTATATTTCTATCATATTTTTGTTTTATCATATAATGCACAAGAACCATAAGACGAGTAAACAAAATTCTATTATATTTAATATTAAATTCAATCTACAGAATAAAAATAACTGTAATAATTTTGAAATATTACAATATGATTGAAAATATAAAATAACATAACTAATATATTAACATTTTGATCTACTTGATCAACTAGATTAATTGCACTCACGAACAACATTATAGAAATGAATCACACTAATAGTAATGTAAAATGAATTTTAGGAATGTATATATATATATGATTTAAAATTTATGTAAATGAATAAAGATTGATAAATGAGTTACTTAAAAGATTATTGGAAACCATTTTACAATTAGAAATTATACTTTTGGATTAGTAATCTAACAATTAGCCCAGCAATCCGACCATTCAAATAGTAATATAGGGGATTGGAATAGTAACCTAATCAGTAGAATAGTATAATCACGTATGGAAATGTAGTATAATATTTATTAATCTAATATAAATTAAATGTGGAAATATTATATCAGGTTATAAGTTAATAATACTTTAATGAATGGACAATAATTATTCATATTGTTTAAAAACATATATTTTTTTTTAATTTTTCAAATAATTATAATGTTTTAAAATTAATTTTATATTAATAAAATAGGTTTATAAAATAAATTTTATTATTTATTAGGATGATAGTATAATTATATATGACCATATAAAATTTATCAATGGGTCATAAAATTGATTACAATATTAAAATTATCATTTTACAAATGAATGAGGATTTTAGTTAAAAACATAAATTTCACATATTTAGAAAATAATTTTCATAAATTAATTTTATTTTTTGGTATCATCATAGCAAAAAAAATGTTGAATTTTTATGTTACATTTAAAATAATTATATATTTTACTAAAAATAAAAATATACTATTTAACATTGTAAACTAAAAACATGATTCTTTGAGTCATGGATGATGTAATTTCTCAGTCATTCTAACACACATAATCAATATAATTTATATAGTCTGTATAAACAACTATATTGTTAATCTTGTGACAAAATAATAAACTAATGATGAAAATGTTCAAAAACAACCATCACCTCCCCTTATAAACACTATCCATTCTCCTCCAAACTAATACGCCATGTATATTTAATACTTTCAACCAAAGATACTTCATAATTATCACCCTAAAACCCTAGTGCTATTATTTTCATCCAAATACATTCCTAGGAGCCTTAAGGGAAAGCCCGAATGGAAAAAACAAATGGAGAGGTAAACTCTAAATTGAATTCTTCTTCTACCACCACCTTTTATTTTCCATCCACATGGAAATAGTAAAATATATATCCAATATATATTGATTTGTTATTATTATCCTTGAATATTTATCTTGAACTAAAATTTATTACATTCCTTAATGAAACAGTGTCTACAATATGGTTGGATCATAACCACAATGAACAACATATTTCATTTTTATCAACATAAATTACGATAGGTTATAGAAAAAAATACTATGGTTAATTTCTTTTAAAATAAGTATATTATAACATATTTCAAGAAACAGATTTATTAATCCTAATTTAATTTAATAATATCAATATTGTTTTTAACTGTTGGAAACATCTTCAAAATGATCCTACTATATAACATGTAATGTTTTTCTAAATGAATCGTCCATATCGTGGTGTACAAAAAGATATTTGGGACTTCTAATTTTTTTTGAATATATATAGATATTATTTGATTAAAAGTTTGGAATTTTATTCCTATATGAATGGAACATCAATAATTATACACAAGTGATTTGACATTGGAACCATGAGATGTTCTCGCATGGAATGTGAAATTATGATTGATCTCTAATAGAACAGTTTTTAAATGAATCTAATATAAAAATAATATATAAAATATAAATGGAAAATGGTCTAAATTAAATAATTAAATTGATTGTCAAGAGAGTTACATTAAGGTACATAACTTTTATGGATCCAATGATAAGATAACTATCCAACCAACCTGATTTTATTTAGGTTTTCGTTTTCCCTCTCATTCCCATATTTTTCAATCTAATATTACTATTTACCTATTAAAATGTATTTATACTAGTACAACACATATATAACTATATTAATTCATATTTCATTGACTACAATAATAATATTATTAATTTTACATTCTATATTTCATCAGTTATGAAAACCTGATTAAATGGAACATCCCTTGTACTTACCAATATTAAATTACCACTATTAAAAAAAATTAAACCACCAATGGTTTCTATATTTTAAAAAAAAATCTAAAAATTTTATAAAATTTACTCTTATGGAAACTGTTATGACCGTACCCTATTTAATGATTAGTTACACTTTTTTTTTCTAAAACCCATATAAAAAATATTTTTCAAATTACTTCTACAAACCATTTAAATTCTTAAATACTCATGAACTCATTTTCATAGCCTATTTTTGATTATTTATCAATGAATTTATACAGAATGTTTTTTATCTTCATTCATGAGATTAATTATTCAAATCCATTCGAATATTTTATATGGAATTATTATGTATCCCATTTCGTTCCATGGTTATTTCATATATTAATGATCTATGATTGATTTCCATTTATTTAACACATTCGAATATACATTTTATAATGGGTTCACCAATACAGAAACAAATTTTTTGGCTAATGTTTTTTCCCATGATATATTATATATGGAATTTGGGAGTAATCCTAATCTATGAAAGTAATATGTCAAATATTTCATGTTGTCTATGTAGGTGTCATTGACTAATGATTGTTTCATTTTCATAATGTTTAAATTTTCTTATGTTTCCAAGATATTATGATTCTATGTAAATTATGTTTTCTCCCATATATTTATTCATGAGAATTTTTTGATTGATATCATATACTTCCATTTGACTTATATTTTATTATTTTTCATTTTGTTTATTCCCTTACTAGGTTATTTAGCTTACCTGTTTTTATGTATTCCCATTTTTATCCATTTATGTTTTAGGAGATTCAATAGAGTTCAGAACTTATTATGAATAATAAAGTAAATATTTTATTTAAATTTCTCTATGATGTTTTTTCTATCTATTCAACTAATTACACTAGACCTTTTAACCCTCATATTGTTTTTATTATATATTTATGATAAAAATAATATGAAAATATAGGTAAATGGATTGAGATGAAATATATTACCACCCTATGAATGTTAAAAATGTTTTAGAAGACATTATTCAAATTATCAATAATGATTATCTAAGAAGTGTATAATAAAAGATCAAATATTTCATGATTTTAAATGAATATAACTTGGTATCAATAAGAATATAGAGAAATATTATCTTTCTAAAAAATGGGTCTATCTATTAATATGACTATGGATTAAATTGGAAAAATTAAATATGTATAGATGTAAATTGTTTTGATAAATTTATTGAATTTAACCGGGATTTTGATTGAATGGAAATATTTAGAAGCTATGTATCTATCCATTACATATCATTTTTGAAGAAGGAGGTGTTTGATGAATGATATATCTCTTAATTCTCAATTCATCCTAGTTTTATGAATATTTATAGTGATTTTAAAGATTATTACTTGTATGGTGAGAAGGAATAATATTTTTTATAGTATGAATCCTTGCGTTGGATATGTCATAATATTAAAGATGAGTTAAATAATTCTCAGTGGATGTTACAACCATTAACTATTCAAAAATAGAAACAACTACACAACACAATGTATTTCATCATATAACTCCCCAAAATTTGGAAAGTCCATAATTATCTTCGAGTTGTAGTTAATAACATTAATAAATTAGAGTACATTATTTCTTAAAAAAATTATTTCAATCTTGTCTAAATTTGAATAATTTAAATTGAATAAGTTAAAACATTTCATGGATTACCACATTATACTTTATCTTATAATAATATGAGCAATACCTCAATGTTGTGGTGTTGAATTTTGAAACCTCTAGATTCAATTTTATACTTCAATAATTATTATCATCTTTAGAATAATGGTCAGTCTAGGAGAACCATTCCAACTATGGAGGATATGTTGAGGGTTTATGATATGGATTTTAAAGGTGGTTTTGAATAATACATCCATCAAGTAGAATTTTTTTAGAAAAATATATTTTACTCCAGAATTTAAATTTCTCATTATGAACCAATCTATTTAAATATGTTTTGAAATCCAATGTGTTAATATAGATTTAGAAAAAAATGGGTGCCTGGTGTAACTAGACAAAATCGTAGAAAAATTTACATCCATTCAGTAAATTATCATGGTACCTCAAATCTGATAAAAATATTACATTGATAATACTAAGAGATATATAAAATTCAATGACGATGAGAATGTATTACTATGAAATAATATATATAAAATGGCAATGAGATTATGAAAAAATAAAAAGTTATTCCCTAAATATATTAGACCCTTCAAGATTCTTGACTGAGAGGGGATCATAGTTTTTCACATAGAACTTTTATCAAAACTCTCCAATGTTTATGATGTGTTCCATGTATCTATTTGGAGGATGACTATCATATATACTTAAAATATACTAAAATCCAAGCCTGTGTTTAATGGTAATTATCTTTATTATAAATAATAATCATTAGTATTTATGTATCATAGAGATAAATTTCTATAGTACCAGACTACTAACATGTTATTGTTTTTCTAGAGGAATAAAATATTATAAGAAGATATATGTGAACCCAAGAATGAGGTAAAATATATACATAGACATATTTGGTTATAAATGTGATGGAATTTTGGGGGTTAAATTCATTTTATGGGGGGAATAATTTAAAACCCTAAGATTTTATGAAAAATTTCTTATCAAATAAATTTATATGCATCGATAGAAAGTGATTTTAAAAATCTTTGGTCTAAATGGACCATAATATAGTATACCATTATATTTGAGTTGTTAAAATGACAATGTAAATTTGAATAAAATTTTTTAAAAAAATTTGGATACTGTGTTTATATAAAAAATATATCAATAAATAAGTACAACATTTTTATAAATGTAATTATTTGATTTAAAAAACATTGTAACATTAAAATAATTTAAATTAATTTTTATAATAAAATAATATTATTAATTTCTTCCACATTCTAATTTTTTTTTGGAAAAAATGATATCGATTTTTAATTAATATTTAAAAATAATTTAATATTTAATATTTGATACTTTTCTCAAAAGATATATTTTTTAAACTATAAAAAATTATTTTTTTTAATACATTATTTTTCATTTCAAGAATTTTTAGTGTTAAAATTTATTATTAAATTGTTTTAAAATTAAAATTAGATAATTTATATTTTGAAAAATCATATTAACATAATTGGAATTAATTTCATGTTGTAATTTGGAAAAACAAATATACTAAAGAAAATATTTTTTTAGGAAAAATAATTTTTATTGCATTTTATAGGTTTAATTATATATGAAATTATATAAATTCATTGAATTTATATTTTTAAAATATATTTCATTTTTTGAAATATAATTTCATAGTTTTTTAATGAATACACTTTAATTTTTTGTTAGAATGAACAATAATAATAATAAAAAATTACTCTTTATAGCGAATGCTAAAATGAGTTTAGAAAGGGATAAACAAAGAGATATGTGTAATTTATACAATTCAAATTATCCAAATAATATTTCATAGACATATTTTGAAATTATAATATCCTTCCTTAATATATATATATATCAATTTATAATTATATTTAATGAGTATGACTTGATTATATTTTAATAATGTATGAAATACCATGTCTTTTTATAAAATTAGTGACATGAATTGGTTAGCCAATTGATTCCCCAAATAAATTTATTAAAATAAGAAATGTTTATAATTCAAGGATGACCTATAAAGAGCCTACACCAAGAAGTAATTGAGGGGGGTAAAAGTTGATGTTTATACGAGAATCAAGAAAAAATCTTGAGTTTCATAAAATATGTCCGAAATATTTCTTCAGGAATTTGTCTTTCACCATAAATAGAAGTCACTACCCATTGAAGGAACTTTAGTTATACAAGTAACCAATGAAATAACAATAAAAAAATGAAGAAATTATGATTCCAAATAGAGGGGTAATCATGTTTTTGATTTAAGCTGAATGAATCAGAAGTTCACATAGAGATGACACTTTCTCCACCAAAAAACATCAATAACATTCATCAAAATCCTACAAAAATATAAAATAAATTCTCTTTCCATGACAATAATTTCTCTAATTTTATAATGATAGAAACGTGAAATAAATTTTTTGAATGAAAACTATTGTCTAATCCAATAAATTATGAGTACTAAATTGTCATGAAACAAACTAAATTCCAAGGTGATAAATATCAAACAAAAAGTCCTCATGGTGAATAAGAAGCTTATAATTTAAATTCAACCATAATTAGAAAAGGATGATACAAGGATCATAAAAAAGGCTGATATATTAACAATACTTCATGAATCTTACTCAAAGGGAACAAATGATACAAAAGCATATTCATAAAAGGTATGAAAATTGAACTCACAGAACCAAAAAAACAAAGTCTAAAAGAAAACTCCCCAGTGCATCGGATCAAATATTAAAGGAGCTAGAATCATTAATATTATTGGATTTATAAATCCGATAAAAAATGTACCACAATGAAGGCTCAGAATATTAGCATCCATTAAGCATACATGGCCTAGTTGTCAAACAAGACACTGAGCACAAATAACCATCAAGAATGGATCATGTACACAAAACATTTGAATAGAAGAAATATTCATTCCTAAGGTATACATCTGATGTTGAAATCAAGATTTTTTTAATATTCTTCCAAAATCCTAATGAACATTCATTTTTTAATTTGAAGGTATTTCTCCGTAGTAGTAATACCATAACTATACTTTGGGAATGTAATCATTTCTTGTTCATCCAAACATCCATCAACAACTTCAACCACCTGATCCTCATTACAATAAAAATCTATGTAGACATAGTGATTTTTTCTATGATCATCATCCTCATCAATGAAGTGATCAACCACAAATGGGGTTTTTTTTCAGGATCACTAATTTCTTTCTTAGATGCATCTTATAATATGGTAACAATTATTCATTCATGGTCAAAGTATTCTATATGCTTCTTCAGTTTTGTAGGATTTGGATTAATGAATCCCTTAGTATCCACCATTGGGGTATTTCCATTCAATAACTTTATTTAAAATAAAATAGTACAATTTTATTATGTTTATTATCATCTTTCTAAAAGTATTTACTTGAATCAGAGAGGTCACCATACTCATTGTCTGGTGAATCATGTGATTCAAAGTGATTACATTTTTCCTCCTCTTGCGGAGGATGGACAATACTCGAACATTTTGTAGTAATAAAGGAATAAAAAAATTCAATAATTACCTTATTTTTAGAATTCTGTTCATTATATACTATAATATCTATGTTAACATCAGTAATCAACCCTTCTATTGGTATCCCGTGGGAGGGGTGGAGGGGGAAGAATTATAAAAGTACACCCCATTTTTAGAATCTTTACACCTCATTGAGCCATACAAATTTTAAAAAACATATGAATTTATTTTATAAACTCTCCTATCTATAAATTAGTGGTGGTGGTTTTAACGCCCGTACCCAAGATACCCAGAGTCGGTGCATTATTTTAATACATTAGAATGATTACAAGGAATCATGTCCCGAAAGACCAATCAATTTAGCAGTCGTGGAAGATAGATTACATACATGAACGATACATTACACATTCCAACATTCAATAATAAAAGTCCTTTGAGAATGACATTGTTCCCTTAGATTAACCCTGTATCTGAAACATAAAACACTTATTGGGATCTTAGGAAAATAAAACATAAAAAAGGTGTGAGCTCAGATGCTCAGTAGAGGTAAATAATTTAGCAGAAGCTATAAACTTTTAAGGCCAGATTTTTAATAAAAATATTAGCCTTTTAAACAAAAAATTTAACATAATAGGGATAAAATAAATAAAGCATTACTATATAAACATTCACATGGATATTCTAATAGTCCAATAATCACATGTAATAACTAATTTTATAATGATGGAATGTATAGTATCACACTATAATTTTTGTGTCAAGGCCTCTTTCCAGAACCTATGGGCTAACTGTAATAGGACCCAAACCAAGAGAGCCTCTGTAATAGGACTTCATCCCAGAGAACCTCTGTAACCGTACTCCATCCTGGAGAGCCTCTGTAACCGGACTCCAACATGGAGAGCCGCTATAACCAGACTCCAACCCAGAGAGCCTCTTTAACCGAACTCCAACCCAGAGGGTCTATTGTAACTAGACCATGAACCGGGGGGGGTGGCTTACTTTTACCAGTACCCAACCCGGAACATACTAGTCCAACACATTCATCAAAAGAAGAGGTTGAAATATAACATAATAATTCATATTACAACTAGCTTACGAAATGTCAATACACTAAACGTAAACCATGAATGGAATAAAAATAACTTATACATATTCAAACATACCACAAAACCATAAATACAATATGTAATATTTTTATTATAATAAATAAAATTCAATCAAGTGTAAATATTTTCAAAGGATGTTGACATAGATGTAATCAAAACTATTTGAGAGAAATATCTCTTGTAATTTTGAAATCATTTAAGAGTATCATAATTATAAAGAAAACATTTATTTTGAAAATATTCTTATAATCTTTTAAGTGAAGCTTCGACAATGTTATAATGGTCAAAAATATACACACCAACCGTATAAGTAAAAAAACAATCTTACCTTAATTTTTTCGAAAATGTCATAAAATACAATGTTTGGAAAACGTCAGAAATATTCCATTAAAAAAAATAAAAGGTAAAATAAGGGTATAAATAAATTTAAACAATTTCATATTATATATTAAAAATGTTTTGAATTAAATTTTTATGAAGCCTGGATGTAGATGAGAAATAGGTCCCAATAGATAATTACATATAAACAACCTCTGATAATGAAGCGATTGTGAAATTAACCCTTACCAATTTGGTAACTTATGAAACACATACCACAAGAAAGAAGTAACATACAATGAAGATGTAAATACACATAATTTAAATTGAATTACACAAATAATACACTTATTGACAGAACATAAACCATACAAGGGAAATAGTGACAATATATCATGAATCTCACGGGAATAAGGAGTGAGATTAAAACCCCTTACCTTGAACTTTTATTTGATCGAGGGTACGTTTAACCTCTTTTATAATGACCATTTTATGTTATTAGATTATAACAGGACCACATTAAAATTTATTATACCATACATGATTCATGTATGACTTTATACTAACCATTTATTAATGATTTCCATGTTATATTAACATTTTGGGTAATAATAGATTTCTTTCATATGTATTTTATATTTTTATTCTTTATCGTATCATTTAGATCATGATTTAATTAAATACCGAATATAAAATATTATTTATATATAATATACATTTAGAATATAAATATGTATAACAGATTGATATATGAAATTGGAAACAGCTTTTATGGATATGGTAGACCATACATATGCCTAAATGATGTTTCTGTTTTCATATCTTATTGAATTGAAGTACGTGAATGAGATGAATATAAATATATATATATATATATATATATTTCCAATTTAATTTTTATTTCATATATCACATACTTATTAATAATATATATTTTTATAGTCATCGTTGAACGCCGAACGTGGAAATGAATCTCATCGCGTCGTGGAGACTGTAATCCGTACGTACACACGAGCGACAATATCATTATTTTGATATTAGAATAATATATAATTGGATGTTATATTATATATAAAGAATAATTATCATTCTATATTTATTATTTACATCAATTCTCATCATTATTATACCCATCCAAATAATAATGTATTGAATAACAATTTCACCACAACGTGGAGACAGTAAGTTGTACGTACACATGTATGGTGCCATGTCATTCAGAGGATGGATAGAATAAAGAGTATGGTTGTAAAATATTTATCATAACATCACATTATACATAACAAACTGGATTAGTTATTTTATAATGTTGATAACAAAGAAAGAGGAAGTGGAAGAAGAAAGGAACTTGAAAGATGTGTTGAAATATTTACATCTTCTTCTGGTTCTTTCTTTTGATTTGATCAAAATGGATCCATAATTTGGATTTCTAAATAAATTAAGGAATATAGGATGATGGGAGGACATTTTAGAGGTTATTTGGGAAGGGGTTGGCCAAGAAAAAAGGCTTTGAATGTGTGAGTTAGAGAGAATGGGGAGTTCCCATTTATAAGAGGGGTGAGGGGCACCTTAGGAGAAGCTAGAAATATTATTTTATAATAAAATAAAATTATGTTTATAATGGATCAAAATTTAATTATTCAATGTCTTAGATGGGGATGGGTCAAAAACATCTCAACCAATTGGTTTTGGAAAGGTTTGGGTCACTATATTTACTATATATTTTCGATTTAACTCTTAATTAATTAGTTTGACATTGACCATGTCTCCTTGTATTTTTATATTATATTGTTAATAAACGTACAATAAACATCCAAGAGAACCAAAAAATGGTTTATTAATGACAAATATAATATTATTAGGCCCTTTTTATGAACCGTATATTTTTATAAATTTTATATCAACCAATAATACAGTATTTATTTTAAAAACTCAATTATGTCAATTTTGACAGTATTAATAGTTGATTTTTTGTTAAAGTCATAATAGAATTATTACTTTGATAAAAATTCATTGACTCAACCATAACATGTCATATTATCCTATAAAATTCATTTATTGCATCAAAAAAATCAAATCAGATTTATTTTTATATTTATAATATTATTTTTTAGATTCTTTCATTAATAAGGAAAATGTTGCATCATTATCGTGTCATATATATATATATATATTATTTATAAAAAATATAAAAAAATATATTATGATATAGGAAATATTTTTACCATTTTAATTAATATTTATATTTGAATATATCAATTACATAACCTCATATAATAATTGTTTTAATAAAAGATATTTTGTTTTATTATTATTTTTATTTCTTTAGATTATTTAATATAAAATGTCATTATCACTCCCATGTGGCTCCATGTGGTCTCAAAATAGACACAATTATGCCAATGGTCAGAAATGTATTTGACAATAGGAATGTGACACATGTTAGTGTAATTTAGAATTATTATAATATTATTTGTTTAACCTTATTTACCGGATTTAATCTTTAACCATGGTAAATAAAATATTTACTGAAGTAATTTTTCATAATGTCTAAAAATAAAAGTTACCTATTTACAAAATTTGGTCCACCTGATAGCAGATACGAAATCCATTTTTCAAATTCAAAACATATAAGTGGAAGAACTTAATTTAAAATTAATTCCTGTTGACAAAAAACGTGTTTTTATGAAATAATAACTATCAAAAGATTGACACTTATTTTTTTCCAGTTTAAATGTGAAATTAAGTCAAATGACCAACATTGGATTAAATTATAATAATATAATATAATTATATAAAAAACACAATAATTTAATTTAGAAATATAAATTATTTTGATTTAACATGTTTTTTTATTAAAATTTATTATTTTTTACTATTCAGCAAAAACTAAATGTTTTTATAAAAATACCAAAAAATTTCCCTAAGCTAATTTCAATATTTTATACTCCCAAATGAAGTCCATTTAGAAAGATAAAATTGATAAAATTTAAAAAAGTTGGTATTACTATTCATAACAGCTAGTTTGAATGGTTGTTATGTGTTAGAATCTTGACGTTTTGTACAACACAAGCTATTTCATTATTCAAAGGAAAATGTATCGTGGATGATTTGGTTGTTACATTCTCCTATCCTTCAAATAATTTCATCCCTGAAATCTCTAGAATATTACTACATAAAAAGACTCAGGTGGTTCTTCATCATACGTTTCTTGGGTTATCACGTTGCCTCTTCCATATTATGTTTTGTGTATAGATATTTTACTAGACGACCTGTCCGGTTTCATAGAACTTGTTCTCTTGTATCACGAACCATGATAGGCTCTTTACAATAAGACAGATCGGGTTCTCGCTCTAATTCCTCATAGGTGATTACATGCATTGGGTCAAGCATGTATTTTCTTCACAGTGATACGTGGAACACATTGTGAACTTTGGAGAGACTTGGAGGCATTTCCAAATTCTAAGCTACAACCCCAATTCGTTCTAGAATTTTGAATGTTATGATGTACCCGAGAAACAATTTTCCTTTCTTACCGAAACATTTAACACCCTTCCCTAATTATTTAAAATTAATTTACCCGTAGAATAAGAGGGAATATATATATATATATACTTGACAAGTAGATTTTCATCCTTCGACTAATTCCTACCATAAACTCATCTTTCACTCCAAAACATTTCAAAAAAAATTCTATTTATCCTAATCGTATGGGGTTCTAAAAATAATTAATTTATAATTCAACTATCAGTCCCTTTAAAAAAATAATTATACAATCCATGGATTTCATGTAGTCCAATGTTAGGCAATTAATCCCAATCACACTATGGTTTTGGGTTAGATTCCCACAGCTTTTTCCGACGCAACGGATTGTCACACGGTCTGCGTGTTTTCTACTATCCAAAAATTACCTGAACAATAGTATCCATTTTCAATCATAATCAATTACAACCTTTATACTTATGCAAAATACATCCATCCAAAGCCACTGTCCAAAATTTATAAGGAAGTTAAACACAATAAAGACCCAATTTGTACATAATAACATCTGAATACCTTCATCATGTATTCTTTTAAAACATGGAAACATCCGGAATTACCATAAAAACATATTGGTTACTTTAATGCTCCCTTATTATGTATAGAATACTGGAAATACTCCTTATATCAAAAAATATTTAATATTCCAATGATGATTAAATAAACAAACTATTAATCAGTTCCATGGAAGTCAAGAATATCTAATATAATTTATCCATATCAACCATATCTTATTTAAAAATTACTACCTAAGTATTTGGACCATATTATGGTTTATCTTTCTTCCAACAATGTATTTTCCAAAAAGTTTAACTTTTTGTTGAGTCACTCTTCATAAAACCATATAATCTCAAATCCTCAATGATATAGTACTATAGTTCAATCCTTATTTATTTCTATAATTCATATAACTTGTATATTATTAATACAAAAATTAAATGACATAATATTTTAACAACAATATAATAACACTAATCGTTTAACTTAATCTATGGTAGTATTATAACTTGATTATTATCCAATAACATCTTTTTTGGAATAATCGGATGATTTGGACATTGTTTCGCGTAGTGACCCAAATCCTTGCAGATGAAGAATTGTACATATGAAACCTTTATGTTCCCCTATCAATCACGTACTTGGTGTCCATTTTCTCTACAATCAAAACAAACTCTCATTCCCTTCAGTAATTTACCATGATGATTCTTTCAACAATTATCACATATTGGAAAATCCTTCTTTCCCTTCTTCCCTTTTTGTGTCCTTTTCTCTACAATCCTTTTCTTCTCTGGATTCCCTTCATAGACATAGGACTCAAGGAATTATTTAGATATCTTATTAACACATGAATCTATTCCTTCATATGTTAGGAATGCATGGGATACTATTTCCCTTCTAAATGTTGTCTTAATACTACAAATGTTGTGATCCTTCTTACTCTTTGGATCATACATATTGTTGAAGTTCTCATTCCTTCAACCTGGTGCCATTTCTAAAAAATGGCATACACAAGGTCAGTTTATGAATCATAATTCATAATTCCAAACATGTAAACCAATTATCATAAATTGAACAGTTTATGGATATAATCCATAATCATAAAAATAGTATTTTGAGGAGGTATATACTCATAAATCCTTCATAATGATTTGTAATGAGAATGCGAATTATCCTAAGCATATCCCCTGGGAGTGTCGTAACCAAGAGTGTAGTAAAAACCATTTTCATGCACCAGTTCCTATTCGAGGAAATATTAAAGTGGTGTTTTTGGGTTTTACCCCTTGGTACATTTGTGATAGAGGTACCTCACCCTGCTCGTATCTAGACATGGATGTATTTCTTTCTAAACTCATAAAATCTCTACACTATTAAAATTATAGGAAGTTCTTCTATACTAATCCATAAAGTCTATCTTAGGTTAATGTTCTCTAATTAGAGTTTATCTAAATCTAGTTTCTATTTTTATTATTAAACTTTCTCTAATACCAAATGTAACGCCCTGAACCTAGATACATAGAGTCGGTGCTTTATGTTAATACATTGGCATGATTACATGTAATCAAGTCCCGAAATACCGATCATTTTAGTAGTCATGGAAGATAGAATAAATAAACGAATGTTACATTACACATTCCAACATAATAAATAATAATAATAACCCCTTTAGAATTCCATTGTTCCCTTAGCTTATCCTTGCATCTCAAACATAAAACACTTCTTGGGATCCTAGTAAAATAAAACATAAAAAGGGGTGAGATCGTATGCTCAGTAAGGGTAAATAATTTAGCCGAAGCTATAAACATTTAACTAAAGATGTGTAATAAATATAATAGCCATTTAAAAATAAACATGAACATAATATGGAAAAAATAAATCAAGCATTGCCATGTAAACATACACATGGAGATTCCACTAGTTGAATAATCACATGTAATAACTAGTTTCATAATGGGGGAATGTATAAAACCGGACTTTAATTTCCATGTCACGGGGTCATGCCAGGACCTATAGGATATCTATAACCAAACCGGAACCTAGAGAGCCTCTTATATCAGACTCCATCCTAGAGAGGCTCTATAACCAGAATCCATCCTGGAGAGCCTCTATAATCAGACTGCATCCTGGAGAGCCTCTGTAACAGAACTCCAACACGGAGAGCCTCTGTAAATGGACTCCAACCCGATGGGTATGCAGTAACCAGACCCCAACTCAGAGGGCTTACTTTTACTAGTCCCCAACCTGGAACATACATTTCAAACACATTATTCAAAAGAAGAGGTTGAAATATAACATAAACATTCATATTAAAACATGGATACGAAATGTCAATACGTTAACCATAAACCATGAATGACATAAAAATAACTCATCCATAGTCAAACATATCACAAAAAATTAAATACAATATGGAATATTTGTATTATTATAAATCAACTTCAAACCAGTGTAAAATTTATCAAAGGATGTATACATAGGTGAAATCAACATTATTTTAGAGAAATACCATTTTCTATTTTGAAATCATTTAACAGTAGCATAATTATAAAGAAAAAATTTGTTTTTAAAATATTCTTATAAATTTTTAATGGAATCTCCGACTATGTTATAATGGCAGAAAATAGCCACACCCGCCATATAAGTAAAAATACATTCATACCTTAATTTTGTCGAAAATGTCATAAAGTACCTTCTTTAGAATACAACAGAATAATTCCTTTCAAAAATATACAAGGTCAAATAAAGGTATAAATTACATTAACCAATTCTCTATTAAATATTAACAATTTTTTAGAAATTTTTTTAAGAAAAATGTATGTAGATGATAAAGAGGTCTCAGTAGATAATTACGTATAAACAACCTCAAATAAAGAAGAGATTGTGAAATTGGCCCTTACTAATTTGGTAAATTATGAAACATACACCCATAAAAGAAGTACCATACAAAGAAGATTTAAATACACAAAAAATATAGTATATTACAAAAATAATACACTTATGTGCAGTACATTCCCCACAGAAAAGGAAATATTAGCAATATAGTAAGATTCTCAGGGGAATAAGTAGTGAGAAGAAAAACCACTCACCTTGAACTTTCCTTTGGTCAAGGGTATGTGTAACAACTGTATAACCATATTTTTATGTTATTATATTATAATAGAACCATATTAATATTTATTATATCATACATGATTCATTTACGACTTTATACTACCCATTTAATAATGATTTCTATGTTAAATTATCATTTTGGGTAATAATCACTTTCTTTATCGTACGTATTTTATCTTTTTATTCTTGATCATATTATTTAGATCATGATTTAAATACATCCATAATATAAAACATTATTTATATATAATATATATTTAGAATATAAATATGTATAATAGATAGATATATGAAATGGAAAGCATTGTTTCTGGAGATGGTTGGCTGTATGTATGCATAAATGATGTTTCTGTTTTCATATCGTATTGAATGGAACTAAGTGAATGAGATGAATGTAAATATATATATATTTCCAGTATCATTTTTATTTCATATATTAAATTCTTATTAAAAATATATATTTTTAAAGTCATCGTTGAATGGTGAACATGGAAATGAATCTCTTCGCATCGTGGAGACGACAATTTTTACTTACGCACGAGTGAAAAAATATTTTTTTTATATTAGAAAAATATATATTTGGATGGTATATAATATATACAGAATAATTATCATGTTAAATTTATTATTTAAATCAATTACACCTCATTATTATATCCATCCAAATAATAATGTATTGAATAACAATTACACCACAACGTGGAGACGATAAGTCGTACGTACTCACGTATGGTGACATGTCATTCAAAGTATGGTTAGAAGAATGATTATGGTTGAAAAATATTTATAATAACATCATAGTATATATAAGATATGGTAGTTATTATTTTATATTGGAAATAACAATGAAAGAGGAAATGGAAGAAGAAAGGAACTTGAAATATATGATGAAATATTTACATCTACTTCTGGGTTTCCTTTTGATTTGATAAAAAGAGCTTCTTATAACTCTTTTCTAACTAAAGGAAGTCCTCTATGATTAATGGAGGATAGTTTAGAGGGTATTTGGGAAGGGTTTGGCTGAGCCAAATGGCTTTGAAGGTGTGATTTATAGATAAGGGTGAGTGCCCTTTTATAAGAGGGGTGAGGGTCACCTTAGCAAAAGCTAGAAATTTTATTTTATAATAAAATCATTTTCGGTTTCTAATCAATAAAAAATGTATTATGTAAATAATAATATGGTGATGGGTCTAAAACCACTCATCCAATAGCTTTTATATAGGTTTGGATCACTATATTAACTTTATCTTTTAGATTTAACTCTTAGTTAATTGGTTTGACATTTACCTTGTCTCTTTGTATTTTTATATTATATTGTTAATAAACATACTATAAAATTCCAATAGAACCCCCAACAGGTTAATTAATGACACAAATAAAATTATTAGGCCCTTTTTCTGAACCTTATATTTTTAGAAGTATTATATCAACCAATAATATGTTATCTGTTTTATGAACTCAATTATGTCAATTTTGATATTATTAAAAATGGATTTTTTTGTTAAAGTCATAACATCATTATTACATCGAACACAATTCATTGAATCTACCTTAACATGTCATATTCACCAATAAAGTTCTTTTATGGCATTAAAACATTCAAATTAGTTTTATTTTAATAATTATAATATCATTTATTAGATTCGTTTATTAGTAATGAAAATACTGCATCATTATTGGGTCATATATACATATATATATTTTATGTCTAAAAATTATAAATAAAATATTATGATGTATGAAATTACATTAGATTTATAATGAATATTTATAGTCAAATATATCAATTATATTACCTCATATAAAAATTGTTTTACTAAATGATATTTACTTTTGTAATTTTTCTCATAGCTTTAAATTATTTAATATAAAATTTCATTATCACTACCAAGTGGCACCATTGGGTCCCAAAATCAACATAAAGATTCCAATGGTCGGAAATTTATCATCCATTAGGAATAGTAAAAATGTTAGGGTAATTTAGTATTATTATAATATTATTTTTTTACCCATATTTACCATATTTACCCTTTAACCATGGTAAATAAAATATTTACTAAAAAAATTATTGATAATATCCAAAAATAAAAGTTATCTATTTACACAATTTATACCTCTAGATCCCAAAAATGGAATAAGTTTTTTTAAATTCAAAACACAGAAGTGGCAAAAATTAATTTGAAATTAAATTACATTATTAAAAAAGCGTTTTTTTAATATATAATAACTATCAAAAGACTGACACTTTCTTATGACCAGTTTAACTGTGAAATTATGTCCAATGACCAAAATTGGAATAAATGATAAATATATAATTTAATTATACTTAAAACAATTCAATAGTATAATTTGGCACTATAAATTATTTGGATTTAAAAAGTAGTTTTTAATTAAAATTTAGTATTTTTCATTATTCATCAAAAACCTAATGGTTTCAGAAAAATACCAACAACTCAACCTAAGATAATTTAGATATTCCAAACCCCAAAATGAAGTCCATTTTGAAATATAAAATTTATAAAATTTCAAAAAGTGGGTATTACTATTCATAACGGCTACTTTAATTGGTCGTGATGTGTTAAAATCTCAAAGTTGGGTACAATGCAAGAAACTTCATTATTCAAAGTGAAACGTAACATGAATTCTTAGGGTGATAAAATTCTATTTATAATGAAGCATTTATATAGTCCTTAATAATGGATTTGAAAGAGGACAACATAATGGGAGATCACTATCCTACGTAATCTATTTCAAAATATATATTCTTATAACTACAATAAAATAATGGAATTTATAATAAAATACTAAAATAATAATCTTAAATATTCATTAATTTTATGTAATTACTGAACAACAATTATTCCCTCTCATTTCAAAAAAAATTAATGTGAACTTTTCAGTCATGCATATTTGTAGACTAAGAGCTCCACATAGCGATACAAATAACTTTACATAACCATATTTTATGGATAGTTATTAGTATATATATAATGATTATGTATGAAATTTATGAAATAATTATGATTCTATAATTATAATTTAATATCTACCTTTTCCCTTCCAATCATTTGGAAAATGAAAAAGTTGATTGTGCATTCATGTTGACTACCACCTCCACAAAGCGATGTGATTATTTTATGATCTACATGGATGATAATAAAGATATATTTAATGTATATATATTTTATTAATGATATATTTTTGGTTAAATAATTATTAAAAAATATTTAAAAATCATTTCATCCTTTTTTTTATAAAATGAAAATAGTGTTTAAAAATATGTACGACCTACAGTTTTCCTAAAAGGTATAAATCATTTTCAATATCTACATTTTTTATATTATTATATATATTTATATAATTAATATATATTTTATTTTAATAATAAATAACATTATAAAGAATATATTTCCATTATCAATGTACAATGACTAAGACTACAT
Organism: Viscum album; assembly: GCA_963277665.1. NCBI lineage: Eukaryota > Viridiplantae > Streptophyta > Magnoliopsida > Santalales > Viscaceae > Viscum > Viscum album. The sequence continues at coordinate 1,757,095,124 of OY728153.1, forward strand.
AATGTTTTCCAAAAAATTATTAAAATAATGTTTAACTATTCTCAAATGATTTATTAAATTCATTTTTACCTAGGATTGAATTTACATAAAAATGATCCATGGAATAATTATTTCGTTTTCGATGAAGTAATTTTTAAATTTTTCTTGAAATTTGAATGGAACTATTTTTGTACATACATTAAATAAATAGAATTTCCCACCTTTATAACTCACTAATGTATTGAAAATTTCATTTCATGTGTACATGGTTATTTTCAAAGAAAATGTTTTTCATAAAATATTATAAATTTTTAGGTGTCAAATAAGTGATTTTAAGATTAATGTGGAATTTTATAAAATAAGTTAATTAAAGATATTATGAATACAACTTTCTTTTATGATAATATCTGACAATGTTAAATGTTCTTTACATTGGATGAGATACAGTGATTCCATCCTTATTATTTATTTGTACGGTTGATTATTATTCTAATGAGACATTTTTATAACCCATTTTTTACATAATTAATTCTAAATGATATTTTAATGTTTAAAAACATTGTGACATAAAATTTAAGGGATCATGAATTTATGATGGTCTGTACCATAATTAAATATACAATAAATTCAATGGTAAAATATTAATATTTTATGAACTCAATGGGTATACAATAGGTTTTCTAATGCCATTGGCATGGTAAACATGAGGTTATTCCAACTCAAAACTGGTACATGAGAAGTTATCCAAATTCAAAATAAATTAAATTAGCATTTTTCCTAAGCCTAACATTTTATGAATGGATTGGACATATTGATTGGCATATGGTTTCTATCTTTAGGTATTAAACAATTTATGAATCTATTTTATGACATGATCTTATACCGATGTCATGTTATCTTATAGGATGTCCTTTGATTCCTTTATGAATCATGTCCTATTAACAATAATGATTTATTCCATGACTCTTTTTTATGATCTAATAAATCCTAGATATTGTTTTCAATTTTTAATCCCAAAGAATGATACACATTATGAACATATTATATTTAAATAATAAGTTATATCTCCATTTTTTCCCATTCTAAGAATTTGAGCTCACACAATAGAATGATTAATTTTCTACATGATATGATGTGTATGTTGTGTCTATGAAGGTAGGTAGTTCTTATGTACTATGTGATAGATGTTATAGATCTATTATGTACCTATTTATTATGAATCCATGATTCGAAAGAAACTAAACCATTACTATTCTATAACAGATCATAATTTATTACAATGAATATTCACATAATAAGAATTAATATATATATATATATATATATATTATGGGTCCCTATAACTATATGTCTCAATGGAATTGGTTGGTCCATGAAACTATTCAACAATTTCTATATTTTAAGGATCCAACAATATATCTTCCCTTATAATTACAAGACCCAAGAGTGATATTTTTTAGTAAGAATTGAAAATTGATAAATTTATAAAAAAATTATTTTTAAAAAATTCCATAAACATAATCCTTAAATGATATTCCTGATATTCCTTTCACATAGAATATAAGATAATATCATCTATAATATATACTACGAACAGATCAAGGTAATCTATAAAGACACTACTAATTAGATCAATAATGATAGAAGAAGAATTGTTTTGTCTAATGTCATCACAACAAATTCATAATGTCCAATCCTTGTATGAATGTATATCTTCGATATATCCTCCATTGGGAACATTAACTATTGATATATGTATTGAAGATAAATTTTTGATAATAGATGGTCTATTTTTTATTGAAAAACCATCTCATCAATATGACATAAGGGATACTTGATCCAAATAATGATATTTTTATATTCCTAGTAATCAATTCAAAGATTCACAAATCCATATTTCTTCTTTTAAAAAAAGATAACCCCATAGGGATAAACTAAGGAATATGGATCAATTACTATAATCACATTGAGTTTTTTTCTAATTCATTCAGATAAATTAGGGCTTCCCTGTGAGGATTTATTTAAATAAGAATGACACAATGTATGATTTCTATTGAAAACTCATATTCAAAATTCATGGGAAGAATTTATTGAATAATAAAAACATTAGTAAAAAAAGTGAATAGAATACAAGAATAAATGAAAACTTATTATCAATGTTTTATGTAGTATTATGTATAGTTGTTAATCATTTATTTACTTTAATTCAATATCATGGTTTTATAATTTTAGTATTATATATATATATATATATATCATTTATATTTTCATTCTCTTATAGACTAGTGGGTCAGTTATGGTATCATATAATGTGAAAAATTAACATCTCATTAAATATATAATTGATTAAACATAAATAACCTTCAATTTATTTTATGAAAGGAAATATTGTTTTTTAATATAATGGATAGAAGTTGTATTTATGAAACTGATAAGATATCGAATAATTCTTCAAAAAATGCGTATATTTTTATATTTTTATATAAAAAAGATTCAAATAGTGATTACATACACTTTAAATGTTATAATTTTGTTGGATGACCTTGGATGAGTCGCGAAGATTTTTGACACCATATAATAAAAAATAATTTCCAAATATATTACTATGTGTGCTATCATAATGGGGAGAAATTGAAATATAGAAATGTTCATTACCCAAATGTGGGTAATAAATTGGAGAATTTATTAGATGATTAGTTAATATTTGTTCGTCATTATGGGAAAGAAGGGATGTTAACACAGGAAGCCATTGATACGAGCGCACATTATTCCTGTATTGATAATGTTGATGTTTATAGGGTGGTAAAATTGAATGATTCTTCCATGAATATAGTTTATCAAGATTGTGGTATAATGGAAATGAAATAATTTTTAATCCAACAGTTTTCTGTGAAACCCACGTATAGAATTTCAAATTAATCCCTCAATTTCATTCTTACCATTTTAGAGGACATAATTCCATATTATGATGATATTCCATCAACCAATTATATGGAATTGAAGTATGTTAAGGAACATGGATAAGAAAAACAGTCGTTCTTGAAATATTGATAATTATTCTTGGAGTAAACCCATGAACAAATTGTTTGAATAAAATGTGGAAAATCCTGATTTTAGAAAAAAGCTGATAGAACTCCATCTCATGTTCGACATGAAGTAATGTGGAACTTTATATTAATCCACAGTCTCTAAAATTATTTCTTGTATTAAGAAAAATAAATAAAAATGTGATGGAATGATACTAATAGAAGGAAAAATAAAGATGACTTGGATCACCATACAGACAAAGTTTTGTGGAAGAAATTTGATTCTTGATATCTTGATTTCATAAGGGATGTGCATAATGTGAGTTTGGGTTCATAATGTGGAGGTTTTAATAATTTTGGGATGATTTGTACTTGTCACAGCATATGGCCAATTTTCATACACATTTATAATTGTCCTATGTAGATGAATATGAAAAAACCTTTCAAATTTATGAGTATACTCATATCTCGGCCTTATAAACCTAGAAATGGTATAGATATATACATGAATCCTTTAATTAAAGAGTTTATACATCATTGGAATGTGGGTGTGTTAAAAAATGAAGCACGTTTTAAAGTCATATTTCATATTAATGATTATCTTATGCGGACGATCGTTGATTTTCTACTTCTGCAGTGATATCTGGATAGATCACAAAGGAAAAAAATGTCATGTCATATTTGTATGAAGAATACATAATCCATATGAAAACACTATCAATATTTCTTTATTTATATGGGATATCGATGATTCTTAACATTAGATCAACAATATATGAATAATCATTAATGATTTTCCCATACCAAGGTGACTAGAAATCAACCTCATCATTTGTCTAAAATTTATGAGCTTAGTGAATTAAATGATTTTGTTTTTTTCATTCAAGAAGCGATAGATAAAATATATAAATAAGAAGAATATTTACACTGAATCATGTTATAATTGGAAGAAGAGAAGTACCTTATTTAATATTCCTTATTGGTAAACCAATTTTTTACATCATTTCGTTGATGTAATGAACTTTTAAAATAATGTATCTAAAATGTTCCTTTCAATTAATCTAAATGTCATGGTAATGAAAAACAATGAATTACAATCTCAACATTATTTGGGGGATTGGGGAATCATACCATAATTTCTTCCAATGTGTTTTAATGAAAATAAATATAATGTTCTATGTGCTTCTAATTTGATGAAACTCGTGGAAAAAACTCAACTTATTGAAATACATGATACTATATAAGGTCATGTTGGATATTCAATAAATATATCAAAATGGGTCAACATAAAGGACATGAAGCCAAAATATATTAAGATTCATGATTATCACATCCTTCTAAATGAGTTGATTCCATTTTTAATCTATCATCTTCTATCCAATAATGTAATGGTTTCTTTTTTTCAGTTTCACTATTTTTTTAGATATCGGAGTTCTATATTGATTTCCAATTATTTCATTTAAAGAATTTTGTCACTTGAAACATTAATATTTTATGAGTTCGAGGAAATATTTCATCCATCGTAATCACACACATGTTGTATCTGTCTATCCATATTCCAATTGAAATAATTATTTGGGGACCCGTTGCTTTTCATTGGATGTACCTATCTGAATGAATTATTTACACATTGATGTATTATGTCCAGAAAAGGAATCATCCCGAATGTTCTATCATGAAAGTATACAAATCTCATTAATGAATTTATTTATATTCAATGTATCTAATGAAATAAACATTTATCAATAGAAATTCCCATATTATAATTATTTAATGTATTATAAATCACATAAAATGACATCTAATAACATATACAATATTTATAAATGTTGAATGAATGGAATAAGAGTTATCTATAGAAGTAAAGGAACCTATACCAACAAAATAGTAACATAACCTTTGGAATAGTATTCTAACCATTTGAAATAGTAATTTATCCAATATAATAGAATTCTCACCTATGAAAATATAAATAAAATTTAGGTATATTATGAATGATAATATGACATAATTATTTTATGCTATAATTAAATAAATGCTTTAGAAATGATAAATTATGTGTTGGTATTTTTTTTAAAATATAAATATTTAATTACAATTTTATAGGTAATATAATTTTTTAATATATATATATATGTATATTAAATTTATTCATAATTTAGTATTTTTATTATGATTATGAAATTATTTTAAGGGACCTTATGTAGTGTTTCAATGTGTCATGAAAACGATTAAAAAATTAAAATCAATATTTTTCAACTAAATGATGAATTTATTTAAAATATATATTTATAATATTTAGAAATTTATTTACATAAAACTGAGTCCACATTTTAATTATATACATTGAAACATGATTATGGTTAATTTTTTTGTTTTTTTATAAAATAATGGAATTTTAGGTGAAATGTAAAATACTATAATTTCTGCTAAAATATATATACCTTAACTTTTTAGTAATTGTTGATGTATGTCTCGTGCAATAGAAAATATAGAAAAATTCCTTATAATATTAATATATTTATTGATAATCTTCAAACTATTCAGAATCCTCGGCCCAAATGATAAAGTAATTAATAAAATAATGAGAAAACCCCACTCTTCGTCACAATAAATATCACCCTCCGCCTTCTTATCCACATACCATCTAAGCAAGGAATATTTTCCAATATATTTACAAAATTATTTACAATAAAATTCCCCATTACCAATCTCCATTGGTCTCATAAAAATCCTAAATCCTTTTTACCAAATGAGTTTCTCATGGAGTAGAAAATCAAGAGGTAAAATCCTCTTTCTTTTCCGTTAATTTTTTTTAATTTCTGTTATTTTGTTATCACATCGTCAACTCCTAATATCCAAGTGTAATGATAGATATAATATATTTAATATACGATACTATTATTATATTAATGTAATAATATATCATCTAATCACATACATTTTATCATTAAATAAAAAATATGAAATCATTATTAATGATGTGGCGATTTACCTCTATCATGGACTATGCATATTTTTCCTTTTCCACCATCAAGGCTAGTCTTAAAATCATTATAATTAATGCTAGGGATTGTATAATTTATTTTATAAATTTTTTATGTTATGGAACTAACATATATACATATTAATAAAGGATAAAATTTTAGTTTATTGTAATCGATAACCATAAAATGTATCTTATATGATAGTCAATAAAATTTTGTCTAATTTAAAATTCTCACTACTAGAAAAATAATAATATATAATACTGAATAAACTTTTATAAGTTCATTATTGTAATATAATTTCATTTATCGACAATTTTATCCATTTTACACGATCTTCCATATATTTATACTAGTGAAGTGATAATGAAAACCCAAAAAATGAACACTCTCATTAGGATGTAATTAAAATCTATAAGAATACATAATATCCATGCATAAAATTGATGAAATTTTATTAAACCAAATACATGTATAATATTTTATTTATTTATTAATTATTGAATCTAACTTGATTATCCTAGATAATAAAGTGAATATAGACTTCAGACATAAGGTGGGGGAATTTACGAGCACAATTTCATTTCTTTGGGATTTTCCTCTTTCCTGATAATTTACTATATTTTTGTTTTATTAATATTCATAAAATATTATTTATTTTTTATAATAATTTCATTCCTATGATATACATGTTTCCAATCATATTTTGTAACAAATAAACTGATTTTTCCAAAATAAATATTATTTTAAAAACAAAACACCACTTTAACATCTCTTGAGATTGTTACTTATCCACTCAAAATTGATGATTCTTATTCCCATTATGTCATTCCATTTCAAGTTTGGAAACCCAAAAGTTTCTTAATTAATTAATTCTTAATGAAACTCTCATGAAACGTATTTACTTTCCATGTGTAATTTTATGTCCGTGATGGATAAACGTTCTGTGTTGAATGAATTATTATGAAAATGTTATAAAGTGATAGATGATCCTAAAATTATATAGTGCTCTAATGAATTGTGTAATGTTATGTATATCATGAGATAATGATCAATATGAATGAAAAAGGTGCATGAATAGTTCAAAATACTAATTTTGGCATCATGAACATATTTTATCTATGAACATGATGCTACATATGATCACAACTATACAAGGTTGTTCACCACTATGAAATTATGTTTTATTTTTATATAATTTTTACATTCATTAACTATATCCAACGCTTTCTATCAGGATTATGATTGTGCTAATTTTATTATGTTATGATGATGATGACTATACTCATCCATGTTTCCTGTCTTTTATTCATTGTCTCATTAAGAATTATCTCACCCCTTCTTCTGATGTATATCCTAAGGTTAATAAATGTACAATGGAGAATATAAGGGAAAATAAGAATATAGAGAAGAATAAATTAAATAAATGTTTATTTTTTTTAAATAATATTTATTCATGGTCCCAATTTTACCAATATAATAAACCTTTAGATCTTCGTATTGTTGTAATAATATGTTGTTTATCACTAAAATAATCTAATATTCATTTAAGAATAATAATATTCACTTTTGTGTCTATCAATACCCAGTTTAGATGATTTTGGAATTAGTATTAGAGAATTAGTGAAAACCCATAGCGTGTGACTAAGTACATGAAACTGCCTATGTAGATTTGTTTTAGAAAAATAAGAAACATAGGGATCACAGAAGATATTCTATAAGAGTTAATTACACAATGTAATAATTTATTTATTCATGAAATGATGGATTATTTTTTATACAAACCTATCATATTTTAGAAAATGGTGTGAAGAAGGAGTAACCCGGTCTACCACCCCGGTGATGGACAATGTAGTGATTTCTTGAACAACATCCCCAATTTCATGGGGGTTTAAATCAAAATTTTGTACTGATTATTGCTAAGCTATATCAGGATATGATTAATAACTTGAATAATGTGGAACTTCCACCTTCACCTAAGATGTAGAATCAATATATCACGTCTTTTATGTGAAAACAACCACAAATAATTACTTGATATTCTTATACACTTATCATAAAATAGTGGGTTTACTAAATGGAGATAATATATTCAATTTTTCAATATTCTATGATAGAGAAGGTGACTATAGACATTAATCATTTACATGGATTGTCCGATCATTAGTGGGTGGTTTTTAACAACCCCAAGACAAAGGATGCTGTTAATGAGATGGGGGGAAAGTACTATATGAAAATATTTCTATACATCCATTTCAATTAAACTCTTTAGAATGGTAAGGATAGATAATTATTAGACCTAGTGAAAAAATATGGTGTATCTTTCACATCACACTGAGAAAATTTAATGACACTTGCAATGTATTTCGCATATATTATCATCTACAATGACAAAAAATAGATTGATTCTGTAGTGTCATACAACCAATCCATTAAAAGGGGCTATAAATTCATGAAATTGAGAGTTATAAATAAGTTATTCTATGTGATCTGAAAGTGGATATGGTTTTTGTATAATGGTACCATGGTAATAGAAATAAAAAAGAAAGATGTAGTATCATAATAGTAGATATACTAACAATGATGAAAATAAAAATTAACCACTCACATGTCAGAAATGTTGGATAAGCCATCATGGTGATTAAATCAAAGGGATGAGAAAATCATCCATGGGTAAAAGAGAAGGAAACAATGCTCATGAATGTTGAATAGATATGATGATGATGGAAAATGTGATGGTGGAAAGTATATAATAAATGACTATTCAATGATAAAATTAAATGGAGTCATGGAACAATGAAATCCAGTGTACTAAACATTGAGTCCTTGAGGGTAATCAACATGAGAAGCCCTCTATAGAAAATGAGAAATGGAAAACCTATTAAATTAGTACTAATCAGGTGGATTCTAAATTTTTTTGATGAATATTATTCTACTTATTTATTCTAGAATAATGTACATACTATTTTATTCTATTTCTATACATTATTTTTTATCTCGCAAGTTTAGTAGAACAATTAAAACACCACCTCGCAATATAAGTGTTGATTTATCTTTTTGAACAAAAAAAGGAAATTATTGCATCCAAACTATATGACTCATCCCTAGTTAATGTTTTTTTACTTAAACTCCTAGAGAATCATATCTTACTTCCTTTGGTAGAGTTTAATTCTATATTGGGCCTAGACTGACTATCTTTAATTAAATACAAATCAACTCTCAGGAAAGGAAGATCACTATTCTCCTCTTGAGGCATCCTCCAATTATTTAAAACTGCAAGGAGGATTTATAATCTTTATTAGAGACATCATCTAAAATGTGGAAATTATTCCCCAATTAGCAGGGATATTTAGATCAAATGATTCAGACAAAAGGAGGAATCATTCTCAAATAGATTCCCAATGTGAGGGAAAACTATAATGTGTTGACAAAGTAATTTTGAGGTATTCCTCCTAACAAATAGGTTTAGTACTCTGTGGAACTTATTTATGGATCCTTTGTTATGTAAATGAAACACTATAGAATTGAAACAATTTAGTTAGAGGACCTACAGATTCAATTTCATGATATTCTGGAAAAAGGATTTATACGCGTGAGTGCTTCACTATTTGATGTGTAAGTCATATTCTTGAATTAAAATTATAGATAAAGTCACATCTGAATTGATTATCCTGAGTCAAAAAAATCGTGATATATAACATGTATCCCCTTCCATGTAAAGATGAATTTTTTGATCAACTGTCTTGGGCCATGTATTTTACTATGATGGACCTTTTGTGCGGATATCATCAATTAATGTAGAGGAAGGAAGGTACTCACAAGAATGTCTTTCCTATGAGGTACGAACAATATGATTTCATAGTGATTCCTTTTGAAATCAACGATATTGTAAAAATAACCATGTAATTAATGAATAGATTATTTGGATATTACCTCGAAAAAAATTGGTACAATTTTTAATGATATTTTGATATACTTGAAGTCAAAGGGGGTAGTAGGATAATTTGTACACTATGATGAAGACATTTGAAAGGGAGATATGTTTTGTAAATTACATTAAAATGAGTTATGGATGGTTGAAGTATCACTCTTTAGAAATGTAATCATTATAAATGGGATATATGTGGGCAGTTCTAAGACAAAGTTAATTAAAGAGTTTCCCAAACCCATATATGTAATATAAATATATAGTTTCCTTGTTCTAGATGATTATTATCATAAAATTGTGAATAATTTATTATGATTATCAAACCCACAAAATAAGACGACTCAGAAGGTAGAAAATGTTATCAAAACCAGTGAAAGTGAAGTCTACTTCATGGTGTTAAAAAATAGGCTAACCATCCGGTCACTACTCAAACGTCCAACTTGTGGGGAATTGTTTTTGGTATAAAGGGGTTATTCAAAGATGTTAATATGTTGAGTAATTATGAAAAATGATAAAATTAGAGCATATTCCTCACGTAAGTTAAGGAATAATTAGAAAAACAATCCTTTGTATGATCTGTAGTTTGCAACTAGGATCATCACATTGAAAATCAGGTAGCATTATCACTATGGGGATACGTGTGATATATATACTGATCATAAGATCCAAAAATATAATAAGTTAAATATGGACCAAAATATTTGGTTATATATCATTAATGATTTAAACTTCTCAATCCACTAAAATCTTGAAAATGAAAATAAAGTGGACAATTCTATGAGTATGAAGAATCATGCAATATTATCAATGATGATAATTGAAAAGGATATAATATTCATTTATTTTCAGGGGATGGACATGGGAATCATTAATGAAGGAATATCATCAATCCCTTCTCAAATGATTTATCAATTATCCCTCTTGGAGAAAATAAAAGATGCTCCAAGAAATGATAAGGAAATTTAGAAGAATTTGGAAGCTTCAAAAGGGATAATCCTTAGAGGAAAATATTGATGATGAATGGGACGTATGATTTGGGTCACGACTATGTGTACTTTTCGACATATAAATAATGAAGTAGTGTCTAAATAATTCATATTTATATACCCTCTCTATTCACCTAGAGAGAAAAAATATGCATTGAGATCTCTATGATTACTATTAATGGGGAAATATGAAGAATGATATCATTGAATATACATCATGTTCATGGTATTTCATAATGTTATTTCTGAAATAAAATTTTTTAAGGGGTTGATTCATCAATTACTCATAGAAAAAAAAATAGGGAGACATCACCAGGGACATTGTCACTAGAATTATGATAACATCAAGAGGAAATTATTCTATATGGGTTGTTGTTGATCTTCATACAATGAAGTATCACATTATCATAGTTCAAGAGAACATTTAATTGGATCATATTTCACAGATAGACATCAGCGATCTTGTAAGGCTGCATGGACTACCACTATCTATTTTATTTGATCCAGATCATAGATTCACCTCCATGTTCTATAGAAGTATCCATCCTGATCTAAAAACTATGCTGATTTTTTTTAGATTATCATCCTCAACCATATGTCCAATCAAAGATTATTATTCAAAAATATTAAGGCATATTGATTGAATGTTCTATTAACATCAAATGAATATCGTACTAAGATCTTCTCCAAGATGAGTTATCTTATATCAATAATTTAAACTCTTTCATAAAAATGAATCCATATGAAGATATTTATGAGAAAATATGTATAAAAAATGTTTATTGGGATGAAGTCTATGAACATAAGATCCTAGGACATGAAATGGTTGATGAAATGGTTGATGAAATGGTTGAAAAGGTCAAAACAATTTAGTAGTACATAAATGTATCACAAATATGATAGATGATATATGATGAAAATATTCAATGGGTCATTGGATTTAAGGCCAAGTACATGGTATTCCTCTTCATATCTCTATGGAATAGGATTATGAGATTTGAGAAGAAATGAATGTTGAGTCTTTGGTATATCGGCCTCATCGAGATTCCAGATCTTGTCAGAGGTTTGGAATATCGACTGGAACATTGACCATCCAAGTATCAATTAGATAATGTATTCAATGTATCCATCTCGAAGAAGTAAATTCTAGATCCCTCACATGTAATGAATTCATATATTGTAGAGTTGAAAAATGACCTCTCTTATGTGGAGAAGATGGTGAAGATATTTGACCGTAGTGATAATGTCCTATGCAACATCCCTACTCACTGGGTCAATGTAATATGTTGTAACTTTATGTATGAAGAGGTAGCATGTAAACTATAGGAAGTGATAATGGAGAAGTAAGTTCACTTTTATTCACTATAACATGTGACTTGAAATATTAAGGGTGAAATTTCATAAGTTAAAAGAACATACTGACCCAAATTTTTATCAATGGAAATTAAATTATTATAATAATTTCATATAGAAAAAATTACATAAAATAACTTTGTGAAATAAATACAAAATTATAAATGAATAATTAATTGGATAATATGTATATAAATAAGTTATAGATCCTCTTCCAATGAATTAGTAACATGGATTTTAGAATACAATTTTGACTATTGGGAATAGTAATCCATCCAAAAGGATAATAACCTAAACTATCACAGTATATATAATATTTTGGTATCTTATGAATAAAAATACGATATATTTATTTCATTGTATAGGTAAATAAATTTTTAAGAAATTATAAATTAAGTGTTGGTAATTTGTATGTTATAAATATTTAATTAAAATTTTATAATTATTATTATTATTTAAAATAAATTTTATTTTAATAAAATGTATTCATAAATTATTATTTTGATTCCTTATTATTATAATATAATTTTATGAGAAATTATAAATTTTTTCAAAGTGTCAACGAATCCGTTATAATTTTAAAATCTGTATTTTTTCAAAAAAAAAGAATGATTATATTTGACATCTAAAATTAATGTATTTAAAAAATTATTTTCATAAAATGGAGTCCATTTTCTAATTATAAATTTCTAAAATTGGTCATTGTTAATTTTTGGGATTTTTCAAAAATAATAATTTTTTTAAATAATAAAATATGATAATTCACAATAAATGATTAATACATGAATTATAGAGTCGTTATTAATATAAGGCTGATTTAATCCAAAAATAATGATCTATATTTAATTATTTTATTTTATTATAGGATATGGTCGGAATTATTCATTTTCTTTAGCGAAAATAATAATCTAATGAATAAAATAATGAGAAAACTACCTTCTCCTCATTTATAAATATCACACTGCACCACCTATTCTTCTCATAAATTTCGAGACATGATGCCTTTCCAAAATCTTCCCAATAAACATTAAAAATCCCTTCCTAGTATTTATGAGACATTGGTCTCAACACTAGAATAAACACCTTTTCTCTAATGAGTATCTCAAGGAGGACAAAATCAAGAGGCAAAATGCTCTTTTTTTATTTTTATTTATTTTAATTTCATTTATATTTTTATCCTCTCCACACATCCACTTATTCAAGACAAATTAAAATATATGTATCTTCATATATACAATGATTTTATTCTGTTAATGCATAATTAATCTTCAAATCTATCTCCTTTTCTATTTTATTCTAAAAAATTAAATCATGGTCCGTCATGTGTCGATTTACCACCAACATAGAGGATGCATTTTCAGTTTCCATTAATACTATCAAGACATGTATTATAAATATTATAATATTAGAGAAATACTTTAAAATATATGTTATAATTTTTTCAACTATCATTAATACATAATAATAAATGATTAAATAAAACTTGTCTCTTTTGATCGAAATCCACAAAAATCAACCTAACGATTATCATTAATTTTTTTTATTAATTATCAACATATCCAAAAAATATAATAATATATAAAACCAACTAAAAATTTCTATGTTTATTAATATCATACTATTTAAAATATATATAATTATCCCCATTTACATGATCTTCTATGTATGTATACTAGTTAACCGATCAAGACATCCGTGAAAATAAACACTCTCAGAATGATTGTATAGAACTCTATAACCATAAAAATAGCTATAAATGAACTTACTAAAACAATAATGAAAAAAATAAATGTATTTTAGGTTTTATATTTATCAATTAAAGAATCTAATTTTATAATCTAGGATATTAATGTCATGATAACATTCATACATAAGGTAAGGTGATTCACAACCCCAGTTTCCTTTCGATGGGTTATTCCTCATTCACACAAAAAATTTGTGTTGATTTTCTATTAATATCATTAATATATATTTTCATTGAGATTATATTTTCTTTTATAGGATTTAAAGTTTTTCAATATAATTTTGTGACAAATGAAATGTGTTTAAAAAAATAAATCATCTTAATAAACACACCGTTTACTTCTTTTAAGATTATTCCTTCCCAACTCAAGATTGATAATTATTATTCTAAGTATGTTTGGGAATGAAAATTTTTATTCCTAAATGTATGATTTATCAAATTCTCATGAAACTTACTTCAATTCTAAAGGTTATTTTATTTCCATGATTGATATGTGTTCTAAGTGGAATGCATTATTAGGTAAATGTTATAATGTTACAGGTCAATCCAGAATTTTATAGAGCTCTACTGCATTGGTTAATGTGATGTATCTCATGAGATAATGTGAAATACGAATGAATATGATGCAATATTTCATCACAATAATTATTTAATGGTTAATCACATATTTTATGTGTGAACATGATGCTAGTTTTTCATAACTATCTGTGGTGACTGATCACAAAGTCATGATTTTCAATTCATATGACTTTTCCAAATTTTAAACATTTATCTAATTCTTACTCTCATTATTATTATTATGATTCTTTGATTATGTTATGATGATCATTATGAGGACCACATAGGTTTTATGAATCATATTATTTCTATTAATGGGATTTAGATCATCCCTTTTTCTGATGTATATTATCAGGTGAATACTTGTACTATAGAGAACACAAGGGACAATAAGAAGCTAAAGAAGAATGATTGAATTAATGTTTATTTGTAAAATAAATTTATGTATGGTATTAATATTAAAAATATAATAAAAATTTGGATCCCTATTTTGTAGTACTATTATGTTTTTTATGATTCAACTAATGTAGTATTCATGTTAGTAAAATGCGGGTCACTATATTGTATATGTATGATCTAACCATGAGATAGAACATAACAATGATAAATGAAAAATATCATTATAAGAAAATGTAATACAGTTTTCCATCATGATCCCAAATTTGGTGAATTCCTGGATCATATAAATTAACCACATAAAGGATTGAATAGATGGAGATAACACATCACCTATTTATGTAATTGTGATTTGTTCAATTATAACATCATGTTAGTGAATTAAATATATATATATTGAGTCATATCAACTGATTATATATACCTATTAATCTATTTCAATTTTTTCTTCAGTTAACATTAATGAATGAAAAACAAAATGTATTTTTCGTAATCTATGTTATAGAGATAGTCTATTTATATAAATAAGTTTCCAGATGGGTTGAAATTAATGGTTGAAATATTACTATAATAATGTAATAAAAAAAATATTTAATTAAGTTAAATATTTAGTTATATTTTTAGTATGTTTTTTTTTCTGACTCTGCCATTAAAAAATTAATAGCATTGGCATTTGGTCCAAATTCTATGGTTCAGGAATATAAATTTATTGCAATCAATGGGTGTAGATTTATTATCACTGAATACTAAATATAAAATAGAAAACATCATGATGGTGTTATGTTAACTAGCACAATAAACTGTTATTCCATTTAATAAGATAGCCTACCACGATTTTAAAATGTATCTTGATATGTCTTCATTCAAAATGCACTAATATTAAATTATTACTCACATGTTTGAATCAAAATGATGAAAATAATTTTGTTTTATTTGATGATTAGGAAAGGAACATTTCTTAGAGTTTTATTTTCTAATATTGTTTTGAACAATATTCAAACCTAAAAAACCAAACAAAATTTAAAAAACTAAATTAAAAAAGAGGATGAGTTGAAATGTATATATTAAGATAATTAATATTCAAATAAAAACCAATGAAAACATTGACACACAAAATGGAAAAAATAATTAATGAAAAATATAAACTAAATGAACTAATAGATAAAAATATGGACAAATGGGAAAATAAAATCTCCAAAAAGAACCAAATGACATAAGAAAAATTAAAATGAAAAAAAGATCTAATCAGTTAAGAAAAATGACCCAAATAACCATAAAAAATAGGATTTAATCGGATTTAAAATGTCATAAAACTATATGATACCCATTCTAAAATTGGTAATTTGAACATTTTTTTTCTATAACATATATTTTTATTTTTGATATTCTTCCCCCTAAATATAAAATGTAATTGTTATATCACTATATATACCATTTTAAAAAAATTGGTATTCCTTAATTAATTAACCATTATTATTATTTATAATTTTCATTAAATATTATTTAAATATCTTTAATTAAATAATTATCTTTTTCCAATAAAAAGATAAAAAAAATAGGATCTTTGAAGAAAAAAATAACAGAAAATAACCACCAACTCAAATAGATGGGTACCCCTTCATTGGTTCGTGTTGTGAGTCTTTTATTTCAACTATATAAATTAATGACAAATAATTTCATGAAATTAATTTTTTTGAAATTATAATCATGATCTACAACCCGTTCAGTAGTTATTCTCTGACCAACATAGTTGTTTCAGTGATCAGGCTGATGATATGAGGGGTGTTACAAGACTTATGTGCTCCACCATGCATACCCAATAACAACCCATCACTCCCCCTAACATACCATCTACCACACCTTATAGTAATTTAGTATTGTTAGAGACACCTAGGATGATTGGACTGCATATGTTTTCACCACCATTTTTATCTAAACCTTCTCTCAAACCATTCCATTATCTTATGATGGTTCATACTCATCATTAATATTATGCATTTCCAAAACCATCGAAGACATCTCACATCCCTTCTACATCATTCTCCATGATATTAAAAATTACTTCCACTTCGACTTCTTGTCTGACAGATTCTGAGATTTGAAGCATACATTTCTTCCCACTACATTAGTACATGTTTATGTTTCATCAGATCTTGGGGATCCAACAACACCCACTAATTAGACTTCCCAGGTTTATTTATAGAACCATAGTAAATAAATGATTACTCTAAGATTTTTTATTATAATATGTAATAATATATTATTTTTTTCTTTAATAGTTTCATATTCCAATCAGATACATCTGAATACACATATGTATGTGGTTTTTAAACTCCACACACAACTGATGGTGGAGTACCATGTGGACAACCAAATGATTAAAAAATTTTGTGATAATGTCGGATTTTTATAAAGACGATTGAAAAATACTAGGACATCATTTCTATTAGGCCACTCTCCAAGAGACACATGCCAAATGATGTAATGGATAATTCATGGGCTCAAATATTTTTATGATTTTTGTATTTAATATTTTTTTATTATTTAATTTATTTGAATTAATATTTTTTATAAGATTTGTCATTATTTTCTTATGGTGAGGTTGTGAGGAAAACACATCTCCTGGGATTAGGTGAGATGTGTAGATAATATATGCATCATTTACAGAGAGGAAAATCTGATAGAGTGGGAACATATTTTGAGGCCACATATTTCAAGAATGACTTTCATAGTAGAATATTATCATGTAATAATTTAACATTGGTTGAGTACCGAAATCAATGTGTTAATATAATTATAGATTTTTGAATTAAAATTCCAATGTTTTTCAATTAATATTTATTTATTATTGAAAATATTTTTTAAAATGTTTTACAATGAAATAAAAAAACATGGATTCTATGAATTAATTTAACACATTAGGGTGGAATATGATGTCATAACATGATAGGAAGCCTGTACCACAATAATTTATAATATATAATTAGTAATGGAAAATTGTTGTGTTTCCTCATTATATCATTATATTTTTTATTTAGTCTAGATAAATGATCACAAATTCATTTTTTAATAGAATTCATTTATTTTGTGCTAAAATATCTACATTAGTATTGTTTTTACTTTCAACATATCATAAACATACATAACCATCGATCTTTTTGTTAAATTTCCATTGTATTAATAGCTAATATAAAAATTACAGTTGACTGATAAATCATTTTGTTTTTTAGATCATGATGATTTCTATAAAGGTATCTTACCAATGTGGCATATAGTTGGAATTTATTCATTCATATGATGTATATACAGTAAAAGGAATCATTGAAATAACAAGATTAATGAGAAGAAGAATAGAGTGTAAGGGAAATAAGATTAGGTTGAGTAATTTTATGACTTTATTTTTTAATATTATTTTATGCTGAAATTAATCAAATTAAATACATTTTTTTGAAATAAGAAATTCTGTTTTCTAAAAACAATTTCAATATAATTTTCAAATAAGACAATTTTAATTTCAACAATGAAATCACAGAATAAATATATTCATTTTTTCTACTTCCCAGTATGATGTTAGTGAATCTAAAATTTCATATCTATTTAGGTGTCTATTTATCTCACATATATATCCCATATTAGTATCATTTTAACTAAAATAACATACCATTAACCATAGTTAACTTATTCTACTTATGTCATATAATATTTCTACAAATATCATTTGATTTTTTTCCTTTACATAGATCAAAAATTATTAATTTGATATTTTTTTTTCATTTTAGATTTATAGATATGAAATTGTTATCACGTTTCTCCACATTTCATTTAATATTTCTCAAATAAATCTTATATCATGTATTCTCATAGAGTCATGAATTCATGATGATATAAAATATTTGGAATTATCCATGTAAATTTCTAATTCAGAATATAATTTCTAAGACTCAAAATTTTTGAATCAGAATTCTCAAAACATTACTATGTAAAGTGTAGCATGTAGATAATTTTTTTAATTGATCTTGAGGTAAATTCTTACACATTGGGATGAAAGTACTAAATTTATCCAAAAAATCCTCAAAATACATGTTACTTCAAATTCATAATCCATTACATGAAATTTATTTGTGATTCATCATTTAACAAGATATTCTAATGAATATTACAATGTTCTAGTCATAGTCATTTTTTGGATAGCTTGAAGTGGTGCACTATTGTTATTATCTTATAACTTCATTTAATGTCTTATAAATATTCTATATGTCTTTTGAAACTTCTGAAATATAAAATCCAACAATTTCTTATGTCATTTACAATGTTTGATATCAGGACTTGAAAAGTCTTATATATAGTGTATAAAATGAAATTCACTTCCTAAAGTCAAATGAAATTTCATGAATTTTGATATTTCAGGACATTATTATTTTTCTATATTAAACGAAATATCATATAATTCCTCAAACGACTCCAATAATTCTTCAAATCAACTCATTCCTTCGTCCATATGATTCTCAACACAATATTATGTTTACTATATAATTAATTACATAGGGTTTATTTTCCCCATCTTAATCATCCATCATCATTATGCTCTTGTAATTATTTCGGGGAAGGGTGATACCAAATTATTCATATAAAATTTCTATCTATAAATTTACTAAAAGTCAACAAGGGATAATTGAATGTAGAAAATAATATATAATTTCTATCCATAAGGATATTCATTATCAAATAATGATTTTATAATAACATTGTAATATGATTTTATTTATCATACAATTGTATTATCATGAGAATTTAAAATTTCAGAATGTACATCAACAAATAGATCAAAAAAATAAAGTGTAATAAAATTTATTCCCCAGTTTTTTAAAATCACTACCCGATGATAACCATATATATATATATATGAAAATACTGATGGAAAATTGAATTTCATACATCATATTTGTTTTCTCTAAATGATATCATAATTTTATATTTAATTGAAATAGATAAGTATATTGAAAAACTTGTTCATTGAATTATAACCATTAAGGTATTCTCTTCCATCATCATCACCATGAATATTTTCTTTTAGAAATAACTTCAATGAATTCTAGATACATATTTATGATTATTAGAAATTAGAAATTAATAAGAAATATTTTATAAGGGTATACTAAGATTATAATTGAAATATTATATTTGATGAATATTTATTCATATTTTGGGTATAAAAAATTTAAAAAAATATCTATTTATTGATATATTATGTTGAATTCTCCCTATATCATTATAAATAAATAAAAAAAAAACATTATGAGTGTCATGGAACACTTCTGTTGTAAATGTTCTGAATGGGTAGTTAATTCACATGGATGTTTTCTACTAGTAATTTTTGATCCATGATATATATATATATTTATATTATTATTGTTTTAGAATGATATATTATTAATCATCAATAAAGAAAAAAATTTGTTTTAAATTATCACTATAATTCATCTACCATATGTTTTAATTTCCCTGATCATTGAGAATTAATTTCCATTTTATTTTCTTTATGAAATTAATTATTCATAACCTAATTTCAATATGGATTTCTATATTCAATGTCATTAAAGAGGGATTTTTTTCAATATTTAATGATGTGTTGCTCAAAAATATTTTTTCGTCACAAGAATGAAAAAAACGGAAGCCTTAAAAATGAACTCATGTATTAGAAGATTGTAGTTATTCCATTAATTATTTCAAATTTTAACATATAACATTTATCACAATAGTGAATTTAGATTTTCGACATACTACAATGGAGGCCCTTGATGACTAGGAAGCTGAAAACTTTGGGCCAATCGATAACTTACATAAAGTTTTTGGAGAAGAGAACCAGGGAATAATATGTAGTCATATAGGGTATTGTATTATGACAATGATATAATCTACCACTATAGGATCGTAGTCCTATAGAACTGCTTTGGAATTTGAAAATGCAAAAACCGCCCAAGATCAGGTCGAGGTAGTATAGGACAAACATATGGTCATAGAGGAACATGAAAGGATTCAATTTTTCATTAATCTTTTTATGAAATTGGTGGAATTCATATGTTATTCACTTGTATAAAGTACTTCTATATATTATGATTAATATATTTTAGTAATGTGTAAATTTTATAGTTTACTAGGAAATGTTTATAGTGGTGGTCAGGATGATGAAATTCCGAGAAATAGCAAGGATAACAATAACGAAGAAGGAGAGTAATATGGATAAGAATAGTTTTAGTAATAGGGTGAGGATCAGGATAAGGATTATGACAAGTATAAAAATAATGATAGAAATGGTGATGAGGGACATATTCAACATTTTTTTATTGATATTTATGACATTTGATGTTTGATGATTTTTTATGATTGAATATATGTGATTTTATGAATGTTATTATAACTTCCAATAAGAATTTAAAAGTTTTTATGTTATTAATATTTATATATTGGTTGGTTATGCTTTTTAATATGAACGTGACTAAGGTGGGGTGATTTTTGGTCTTTTTTTGGATATTTGATATGGTTTTTTGATTGATTGATTTGTTTATGTTCTATTATTTTTGTTTATGGGCTATATGGGTATGGTGGGGGTGTTGTAGGTTTGTGAATTATGGGGTTGGGGTCTTTACCATAGAGATAAGAACTATTGGTATTGACCAATACCAATGGTTTACATTGACCCATTAGTATATTATTATAAAAACAATTTAAACCATTCATATAGTTATATACCAACTATTTTGAATAGTCAGTATAGGTCTATACCAAGAGATCCACGTTAATAGTGGGTGAAATATATATTATGGTAACCCTATAACAATAGTGTAATATAAATTATTGGTATAGGCCTTTCTTAATGTGAATATACCAAATAGTTGGGAGAAATATTTTTATAGACTATAGAAATAGTTCTCCAATATATACCAACAGTTTAAAATCATTTGTATAAGCTTTAGTTCTAGGAGTGATGGTAAGTGACATACTCATGGGGTACGTTCATCACATTATTCATTCGTACCTTAATGACGAGTAGAAAAATTAAAGTGAGCTAAATTACAAAGGGTATTCTTTTTAATAATAAATTATAAAATGAAAACCAGTGATTGAAAAAGCTTGGATATTTCAAAAGTGGAAAATTAATAAAATCATTGATTTTCATTCATTAAAAATTGAGGCATTAATAAAATTTATATGTGTGATGCTTGAATATTTTACATTATATTTTATTAATTGTTTTTATAGACATTGAATATAAATCATTTTAGAGTAACTGTCCATTGTAGTATGTTAAGATTCCATCCATGAGGTTAAATATGAATTTATGTTGGGAGGGGGTCGATAAGAGATTTAATATTTACATTTTTAAAAATTTGATTAATTGATTCTCATGTTTTTTATTTGTAATGCATGCTGTGGAACATGTAATGATGGACCAAAAATCATGTATAATTTGAAATCGATACAGGTCATGTAATCATTACATGATGTGTAAAGGATGGGAAGACACATAAACTACCAGATTCAATATATATTGGATATTCGACATGTTCTATGACATATGAACCTATTATAAAAACCTTTTAACACATCCTTATTGCCATTGATTTCTGCTTAATCCCAACTGAAGTATATGAAATGTGGGTAAGGATGTTGATATTAGGAATATCTAGAGAAAAAACCAATGAGATAGATTCTATTCTTTGAACAACTTTCACCTGTTATGTCTCTATTTTATTATGATTTATTTTCTTTTCTTATACCCCATAATTCTCTCATCACTAGGGTGAGAGGGTATACCCTCCTTGATCTAGGGATATGTATCCGATTGTGGATGTTTTTTTGACATACATACATTATCTTTATTCATGTTTTTATATTTCCACAACATACTAAATTTATTTACAATCCATTTCATTTAATTTATTGATGACCATTAGATTTTAAATATGAAATGATCACTACAAATTGCAATAATTCGTAGCCTAAATCATTAAATGACCACTATTGTATTCAAGGTGACCATGTTTAAAAATGTAATACTGAGAAAATCGATTTCGAAAAAAACTAAATTACTATATCTAAGGAAATATGGGATTGATGTGTCAAGGATGGGATACCATTAGCATCGGATCTCCCACTTCGTGATTATAAAACCAAACATGGATTAAATAATTTGTTTTTTAAAATACAATTCCTCTATAAAACGTTAACAAAAATTTCTTAGATTTCCTTTTAAAAATGATTATCAAATAATCATCATTATTTGATTTAATCTTCCATTTTCTTAAAATCTAAAAAACTCATATTCCATTCCCCTATTTCTATATATTCATTAAAATAAATATTTTAAAAAAACTAAAAAATTACACCCAATATTTTTGTGTTCGACGTCGAGTGATTGTAATACTATATTTCAATTAATTAAGTACTATATTTTGAGTTTATATAAATTTATGTTATTTATATTATACATAGAAGAAATAAAATGACCCTTTTAGACTATCATCAGTCACCCAGAAGGTGATGGTGATAATTTTTTTATTCTGATTAATAATTCCAAATAAAAGGATGAAGTAAAATCTATTAAAAGGTAAGGGTTTTAAAAGATACTTATGAGAAAGAAATTTCCATGGAGTATTAAAAAAATGAAGTGTGAGGATTTTTAGAATTAAAGAAAACATTTGGATGAATATTTTAAGAAATTTGATACAAATTTCCCAATAATCATTAGTCATGAATCTGGTTTCATATTTTATACTGAGAGAACATTTATCACTTCATTTCTAGCATAAATAATTGGTTTATAATGATGTTATACATAATATACATTGAAATATAAGATGTGATCATTTGACCTTATCTAAACGGAGAGATTGAAACATGCACTTCTCAATATTCTATAAAAAATTAAAGGAAAGATTAGTAAAATGGTGGACAAATGACAACACACATGATGGAATGAATTCACAATTTCCAACATACCAAAAATATGCGAGAAATAACCCTCAGAAATTGTTACAAGGGATCAAGGAAGTGTTTTAATATTGGTAAAGTATGACCCTAATAGTACAACTATCATACTAAGCATATTATTCCAATTAATTAATATATGGTAAGATGACCACAACTAATGATCCACCCAAACTATAATGTTTCAAGATCTATGATTTCAATCATTTGGGAAATTAACCACCCAATACTCATTCAAATTATGAAAATTAACCCTAGAATCCTTCCAAAATGAGGTAAAAAAGAGAATTTTCAACCACAACCACTGATATATATGATAATAATGATGTGATGGGAGGTGAAATTGATCGTTTTCTATATATTCAAATATGTTTTTTATTTTCAACTGTATCATTATTTTATATCATCAATGATTTCAAGAAAATTTATTCACCACCCCAATAATTGGATATTTACATATTAGTGAAAACCACTGGTGGTACACTAACCATGTTTCAAATGAATAAATATAATATTATTGATATTTGAGGTAGGATAATTCAGTCACATAAAATTAAATTTCCCCTTGTTGAATTTGATGTAATTTCATGTATGGACTAGATATCCCTGTATAGGTACTATTTCAAATTTCATGCAATGGAGGACATATTTCCCATACCAAATCATCCCATTAAAATTTCCCAATACAAGGATGCCTATAAACTCCCTAAAGGGAAAATTTCTATAATATGGGTTATGAAACCATAAAATGAAGGACTCTATATTCAACTATTTTTGGGGAAGTCAACGATGATTACATGCCTATTATGTGGTAATATATTAATTTTTTTCTTATATGAACTATTCTGTATTAACCTTTAACTTGAGTTTGAGTTTTCAATCACATTCATACATGGAACTGAGCATATCTGAAAGACTATATATATAATGTTTCAAATTTAATTATGGGAGTTAATGAACCAAATGAAATATAGTATGGGCATTGGTTTTATATAGCCCAACACATCATTAAGGGGGGAACCTATGTTATATTTTAAAAAGTAAGATAGATCAATGAATTTTTTCATAAATCATTAGGAGATTAATAAAATCATGAACATGAACATGTATACTCTACTATATATTGATGATCAATTAGATCAACTAATCTGATCTTGATTCATCTTAATAATTGATCATAGATCAAGATAACATTAGTTAATGTTTAAAAGGAGTGTTGTTTTCCTAAATTCATTCTATATTATGAATAGAACTATTTATATATAGTTACTTACATTATAGTTAATAATGCTAAAATTATCTTCATAAATATAATTAAAAGATTCATTAGAGACCACATTGATCAATTTTTTGTTGTATTTATAAAAAATATTCATATATATATTCCATGTTTAAGAAAGGGAATGAATATCACTTGAGGATTGTGTTAAAGAAATTGGTAAAGGTGAAACTATATTCAAAACTTATTAAGTGTGAGGTTTTGATATATATATATATATATATATATATATTATTCATGGGTCATGTAATTACAAGAAAGGTAATATCAGTCGATACATCAATTCCATTTGTTATTATGTAATATCTTATACCAAACATTGTAACTAAGATCTATAGTTTTATTGGGTGGGAATAATATTTCATAAGATTTTTGAGGAATTTATCAAGGTTATAAATTCTAATAACCATGTATTAATAAAACATAGTGATGATCATATTGGGAAATTGAATATGAAGAATGTATTGACGAACTAAAAAATTTATTGGTCCCTACAATCGTATAAAAATTATCCTAATGTTGAGAAGGTTTTATAATATATGAAGACACATGGAATTTTTTTGGGTTATATAATCAACCAGAGTAAATAAGAATTTTAATATTTCTCATTCTAATTAATGAATCATGAGAAATAATACCCAAAAAAAGATTTAAATTTGACATTAGTGATATTGAGATTAAATATTTTGTGAAAAAAATCATTAATGAAATGTGTAATATTTATAATGAATATAATAGAAATAAATATATATTCACTTAAAAATAATTTATCATATGTAATGGGATCTAGTATGAATTGATAAAATATTATGAATAGTCATTACATTTCTACCTATGTAGGAAAATAAGTTTTCTAATGATTTGAACCAGAATGATTATGCTACTCTATCGACATTGACGATTAAAAAAATTATAATACACATAGATTTGAAATGGTTAAATCTTGAAATCATTATGGGAGGAGAAAACCTATATTCCCCAACTAGCTACTCCACCTTCCATTAATTTAAAGATCAAATAATCACAAAAAGATGATGTATAGCTAAAAAAGTAGTGAATAGTTCACAATTCATCATTGAAAAATATGATGTTATCTGGAACATAGATATGCATTCCATAAAATGATAAATGGATTTGGAATGTTTATATAATTCTCATATTACATCCTTTTATATTTTTCTTGGAACTTCAAAGATGTATATAGGTGAAAAAAATAATCTTGTGGGATCACAAGAGGAGAGAAATTATAGAATACATGTTATGATGCTTAATATGGACACAATTTAAGGATTAATAATGAAAATCAAAGGGTATTTTTAAACAATTAACCATATTAGTAAGGAAATGAGAAATATTCACCATAGGTTTTGATAGAGGACAACCCAAAACATTTAATGGTCCTAATTATATTTGTGTGGTAGTCCATTACCATATGAAATTAGAACATTTTATTACCTTATAATTTCAACACATTTTATGACACCATTGTATGGTAGAGGTATAATTTGTAGGTATAAAAAGAGGTACTAGAATTATAAAATATATTTATATATGAATGTATTTACATTAACGAAAAATAAGAAGAACAAAAAAATAATGTCCACCTTTTATACTGACTCAAATAGTTCAACTATGAATCTAATCAAATATTTTTTAAACATTATATTATTTTACAATTATATCATATTTTAATATTTATAAAGGATTAATAATAGTTTAATTTTCAATTGATATGAAATATAGAGATGAATAAATAATATACCCTAAGGATTTTTTATATAATTTTTTTCATTATATTTTATGTTTTTAATTGACAATATAATTTATTATTTCCTGTATGATTTTTTAAAAAATAAACATCATTTTTTATTTATCATTTCAATATTAGATAATTTTTATTTCTCATATTTTTTACAAAAGATTTATTTTTTGGTGAATAGTTGAAAATTCTATTTAAAAAAACACGACTTTTATGACATTATTCATATATAAGTATGAATTGGTAAAAAATTAAACATTTTTATATTAAAAAATTGTTTATTTTATAAGTTAATTTTAATTTTGAATATATTTTTTTAATATAGAAACACATATTTGATATTTTATAACTAAAGTTATATTTTTCAAATATATATATTTAATACATTACATATTTAGAATTTTAATATGAATTTTAATCACATTGAAAATTGAAAAAAATTATACCAATTTTGGGATCATTATGTATAAATTCTATAATAAGGATAAGTTAGATTTTGGGCATAAATGGGTAATTAATCAGCTAAAAAGTAGTTACACTGGTGAAAAAAATGTAAAAATGAGTAACCTAAGTAGATATGTTCTATAAAAGTAGAAATATTTTTTATTTTTTTTGTAATTTTTTATAATTTATCACTTCCCTAAATTTTCTAAATTTTTCAGAAAATTTTATTAAGGCTGACTTCTCATTACATAGCTTTATTTATATTTAAAAAAATTACCTTACATTCTACTTATAAAACGGAAACTCCTCCGATGGCTTCCCATCACACAAGAACCACATATTTTTACCCCAAAATATACCAAAACCTATCATAATAAATCTTATACACATTAAAGAGTATATGTCCTTCTAAAAACTCAAAACCTTAATGTTTTATCCACTTTTACAAAGTAGATAATCTATGTAAGTATAATTTTATTTATAACTACTCCTCCTTATTTTTTATATAATTATGTTAAATTATTCTTCCATATATTTCATTAAATTGTATTGAAATGATAAAAAATTATATATTGTTATAATGTAATGTTATTAAAATTATTTTAGAATCATTATACATATTCCCCATTTAAATTAATAAGAAGGAAACAATCATTTTTTGTGTGGTGCGGATTGCCGCCACAATGACCAAACCAAAATTATTTTCCTTCACCGCATAAAAATAATGTTATAAAATATAATTTAGAAAAATATTTTGTATATATATTCAAAAACATCTCATATTTATATTTCTAGAATAATAAATTATATAACATCTTTCCTTCACCCAATGAAAAATTAAATCATCGCCTAGGCATACGAGCGAACTATCGTCATCATGGTATGATGCATTCTATTTTTCATTACTGATACCATATATGGTTTTATAATATATGTGAAATGTATACATGATATATATAGTTAATATAAATAATTAATATATTTTTATATAACATAAAAATGAATGATCTCAATAAGGTTATCCATTAAAACTAAAAAAACATAAAACTAGTTCATCGTTGATTTAATTGACATGAAAAACAACTAATAATCCATGTAATGAATTTATAACAATTTAAGTCATTATAAAAATAAATTTAGATCATTATATTTTATTTAAAAAATTTTCTTTTTAAGAAAAATAAATATCAACACTACTTTTATACATATATTTTTAAAAGACCTACTTTATTAACACCCAATGTTGAAAAGAGATTATAATAATTAAATAAATTAAAAATAATACTATTAATGAAGAATATAATTATAAAATTATATTAATATTGTTCTGAAATATGAAATTACGATATTTATCATTAATATATTATATGTTAAAAAATTTGTGTAAATGAAGGGTAAAGGTATGGGGATTTGTAACTCAAGCATCTTTATTTTAGGAATAAAATTTCATAACAAACATTGTTTCTCCAAGAAATTCCATTCTGAATGATGTCACCTCTTCACTTATGGAAAAAAATTTATTCAAATCCATTCCCATGAAATGTTTTATTCACATTTTAAAAAATAAAAATTAAGTATTTTTAATCGAAACTGTTCATTATTTTTTTTATTTATAAAAACGAAACGTTTTGAGAAAACACATTAGCTAATTTTTTTAATTGTCTTCCAATGATATATCTCCAATAGAATCAATTTTCATGTTTTAACTTATATTTAATTTATTCCTGTGATTTTTTTCGGTGATTAAATTTTTTGTATCATATGATTTCATTCTTATTTTTAGTTTATAATTGATTTCATTCATTATAAAAAAGATTATATTTACATGGGATATTTATGGAATGTGAATGATTTCCATTTCTATGTTAAAAAACTGATTGATTTTCCACTGTTTATTTGTTATATAATGATGATAAATATTATGTGTCATATATATTATTAGAAGATATTGAGTGGGGTCCTATATCACCCACCAATGTATCATTTTTATTTTATATAACATGATATATTTTGGTGGGGAAATAGTGGTTTTGTTCACACAACCATGGGACTAATGATTTTTGTCACATTTTTTGGCGTAGAAATAATGAGTTTTTTCAAATATTAATGGTATTAATTTGTATTCTACCAATGGTTTTCCTACTATTATGGGTTTTCCAAATTTCCATGTTGTTCATCATGTAATACCATATTTTCTAGATATATATTTTTTCCCTAAGATGCCTTGTTCTTGTGACAATGACTTATTTTTAAATTATAATAAAATATTATTTATTTATAATATGTTTCATTATTAATGATATTTATTTTTATCTACATAATATATTTTACACATCCCTTTTTATCATGTAATGTTGTTATATTTCTCTATTATGTTTTATGATTATTATATTTCGGTTTATGATCATTTATTATGATATTTACTTATCATTCATTATCTTTATCAATTTTATGAAATAAAAAAGTATACATGGTTTTCTATTACTATGAAATTGATATAATCCCTTTCTAACTTTAAATATCCTAGATTTTATAGATGATTATATTATGTGATATATTAATAAAAGGTTATATTAGAGAATGATTATGGAGAAATATTTTCAAGTCTTATAAAATAAGATATTTAAATTGATAACATACAAGTCAATAATTTTTTAGTTTCTTGTGTTTTGGGACTATTTTTGAGATTTATTATTTAAATAATAATAGTAATATTTTGTTTATGTAATTATTATCATGATTATTTTTACTGATGATACTGAAAACCAATTAATATGATATTCTGAATTATGAATCCATTTTATAAACTCATTAAAATTTAGGTTCATCCTTTATTATATTGGATTATTGTAACACCCCAATATTTCATAGTAAGTTGATTTCTATAAAGTTATTTAATAGCTTACGCTATACGCAACACCAAGTTCGAGCGCACCATGTCTAACCAAACTAGTTGTTCAAAAGGTGGTTATGAATAGTATTAACCAAATTTTGATTTCTATATACTCCATATAATTTTAAAATATATATTATGTGTTTATTAGACATAATATAAGTACAAATTCATTTTTTTCAGATAAAAGTGGTATTTTTTAAAAATCTCAATTTTACCACCTTTTAACGGAAAAACCTTTTTAAAACTAATATTTGACTCAACTATATATTCAATTAAATTTAATTTAATTCTTCTTTTGAATCAGAACAAAAAAAATTATTTTGGATAATGTTTTGGTACTTTTCTGATAACATTCAAAATTTGATGAATATAGAAAAATACTAAATTATAATTAAATACTACTTTTTAATCAAAATAGTTTATAGTGTCAAATTATGTATTTGAATGATTTGGAAGTATAATTAGATTATTTTTTAATCATTTAATACAATGTTGGTCAATATAAGTAATTTCCCATTTAAATTTGACATAAACACGTGTTAATATTTTCACAATTTTTATTTCTTAAAAACCCTTTTTTCTATTTTGACAACATGAATTAATTTTAATTTAATTAATTCAACTTCTAAGCTTTGAATTTGGTAAAATATAATTTATTTTTGAATTCAGAATAACAATATTATCTTAATATAAATATTAGGTATTTTTCTAAAAACATTCAATTTTTGATGAATAGTGAAAAACACTACGTTATTGTTAAAAACTGACTTTTTATTTAAATAATTATTTATTTAATTTAAATTTTTTTAACGTCAAAATAGATATATAATACCTATATTTTTTCAATTTAATTAATTGGAGTCATTATATAATAAAAATAGATGTATAAATTTTTTTCGATGTTTTTTCCTTCTTTTACCCATCTTTTAGGAGCATTTGCAAATTTTCATAAAACATTTTTTACCGATTCTATGAATTGAATTTCAAAACTTTGATTGAAATTGTTAATATTATTATGTAAAATGTGGTTCAATAAGATGAAGATGATTTTTGTGAATAGTAATTTTTGACATTTCATTACCACGGTTAAAAGTAAATAGGGTAATTAATGATAAAAATGATATTATAATTACCATAACACATGTCCTAATTTTATTGGATATGTGTAATTTGACCAAAAAACAACCATATGAATAAAATATGATCCTTTAGTTCCACTTGGTTTAGATTAAAAAATTTATTATTATTTTATTTAATGAATAGTTAAAAGTGTAAAATTCAAATTTTATTATCTAAATCCTTTTTAATTTGGGGTTATTCAAAAGATAAATTTGACTATTAGTATTAATTATAAAGATAATAAATTTTCTACATGATTTTATTTTCTTTATATTTTTCAGAGATTAAATAATTAAATTTATTTTTGACACAATGATGATGAAATAATTACCTTCTTAATGAAATATTAAAATAGATTATTTTATAAATATTAAAATAAATATAATTTAAACGTTTTGATAAATACATGAATTTTCTAAGTTTATATGAAAATATATAGATGATTATATATTAATTTTCATGTGATGAGGTTGTTATGACTTTCACAATAACAAAATACCAAATAGTGTCAAAATTGACATAAGTTAGTTTTTAAAACAAATACTATATTATTGGTTGACGTAATATTCCTAAAAATCTAATTTTCGGAAAAAATGATTAACTAATATTATATATGTCAATAATGAACCACTTTAGGTTCTCTTGGAAGTTTAGTGTTTGTGTATTAACCATATAGTGTAATAAAACAGATGACACGGTAAAAGATAAACTATTTAACTAAGAGTTAAATCTAAAAGATAAGGGTAAAATGGTAACCTAAACATGTTTAAAACCAATTGGTTGAGAATATTGAAACCCATACCCACCTTAGCTTCGAAATAAGTAATTTTGGGACCATTATAAATCAAAAATTATTTTAGTATAAAATAATATTTCAAGCATGTCATAAAGTGACTCTCACCTCTCTTACAAAAGTGTACATACCATTATATTAATTTCACAACTCCAAAACCATTTGGTTGGGGCCAAACCTTCTCAAATATCTTTATAACTTACCTAAATTCATCTTAGAGACCTTAAAATGATCAGAAAACCAATCTAAAGATCTCTTTTGATCCACTCAAAAGGAAACACCCGAAGAATAGGTAATAATTTAACCAACCTTTTTCATGTTCATTTCTTATTCAACTTTCTCTTTATTTTTTGTTTCCATACACAAATAATAAATCTTGTACCTTATACATACTGTGATATTATTATAAATATGGTATAATTATATTCATTATTCTATCCATCATACAAAGGAAAAAGTCACCATACGTGCGTACGTACGACTTACCATCTCCTCCTCATGGTGTAGTTTGTTATTAAAACAATTCATTATTTGGATGGATATTATATTGCATATAACTATTTTAAATAATAATTAAAGAAATATTAAATATTTTTATTTATGATATACAATCCAATTACATACAATATCACCATCAATATAATGATATTGTCACTCGTGCGTACGTACAACTTACCGTCTTCACGAACGTGATGAGATTCATTCCCCGTCTTAATAATTCAATATTAATTTTCATTTTATGATTAAGAATAACTTTTAAGAAATTAATATCATTCTAGATATGAATCAAATACATCTTATACATAACAAACATGACTTACATATAAAAACATATAAAAGAAAATGAACCAGTTGATAACCAAAAAAATGATACTACTGAAATATCAATATCAATGAAATATTAGATGATCCTATATGATATAATATGTATGTATTTGGTACATGAATAATTTAATAACAATGATTTCACCATTATACAGTAGGTTAACTTACCCTATACAAATTAAAAGTACAAGGTAAGGGGTTTTTATCTCACTTTTATTCCTGTGAGATTCATGCTAAATTTTCCACAATTACCTTTTGTGTGGTGTATGTACTTCCCATGATTGTATAGTTCGCGTAATTTAATTTAATTTTTGGGTATTTTAATCATCATTGTATTGTCCTTTGTTCATGGGATGTATGATTCTTATGTTACCAAATTGGTAAGAAAATTTCCAATTTCAATTTCAACTCATTCGGTTTTACGCAAATTTAATTGATTACATTACTCAAAGATAATGAGTGAAATAACTATTTATTTACTTCTATAGTAATTTCCACTCCCCTCTACATGGATATACTTTTTATAAACATAATAAAATTCTTTGATAAATTCTTATGTCATTGATATAAACTTGACAAGAGTAATGTTATCTCAATTTCTATTCATAGATTTAAACATCCAAGTCATTAGTGTTGTTTCTACAAGAATATATGTGAATGTCCTCTGATATAGTTACACTAAATATCCAATCATATAGAGTGTATTTATATTTGTGACACAAAATCTTGTCATTTATTTATCTTTAACCTAAGAATATGGTCTTTATAAATGAATTCATCTCTTCTTACATTCCATTGAGACTTCATTATTTTTATGTTCCAATTCAATTTTATTTGGAGTATATACTATACATTGACATAGTATTTCATGAATCCATTTAATCACATGATATTTTAATGTTTTTATTACCTAAAGTATTTTTATTCAAGGGTCTCTCATTTGTTTTTCAACTCTAACTAAAATATCATTTTAAATGATATAAAATTTATTCTTCTAAATCCTTCTCATTAATGTCCATGATTTGAAATTGGATTTAAGGTTTTATTTATACAAACATTAATGTTTTAAAATTTAAATTCCTTTTAAATGTTTCAAATTGGTATGAGTCACATTAATTCAAAAATATTTTTTAAACAGCTTCTTGATAAATAGTGATACTTTTAAATGTTTTCAGGAAAAAATGATATTTCTCTCAATGATTTTTATTGATCATTTTCAACTATGTCGACATAATTTATGGGATATTATTCTTGATAGAGTTTTATTTATTATGATAAAAATCATACATGTTGTATTGAAGGTTTTGTGATTTGTTTGACTATGGATATGTTATTTTTATACCATTCTCGGTTTATGGATAAATTATTTATATTTTGTATGCTAGTTTTAATACGAATGTTTATATTATGGTTAAACCATTTCATATGAGTAATGAATTGGACTTAGTAAGTGACAGGTGGAGCCTGCTATAGCTCTTTGATGCATCGGTAGATCTCATGATACTAACTAGTGTCTTGGCACAAGGCCTTGACATAATCTTTTTTGTAGTCTTGCACAAGGCCTTGACTATTTGGTTCTGAACTATGGAATTATGCATTTAATAATTAATGGAATTAGCTATTGATATTAAAAGCGATTATTAGACTAGTATAATATCCATGAGAATAATTAAATTGCATTATCTGATTAATCTTTATTATATTATGCTGATGTTTCATTTTCAAATGCTTGTGTTCTAGTATTATAAAATTCCTTAAATGTTTATTCATATTTATGACTATTTCTGATATATCAATATCCTTACTGAGAAACCGAGCTCACCCCTTTCTTATGATTTACATTAAACCAGGACACATGGAATTATATTATGATTAACCTACAGAAATAGGCTAAGGGATATAAGAGTTTTCAAAGGGGACACAATTTTTTTATTTTTTTATTTTTTGATGTAATATATAACTTATGTAGGTATCTAGTACATCCAATGATACTAAACTGATCGGTATTTCTAAACATGCTTCCTTGTATCATGCTAATGTTATCTAGTAATGCACCGATTCTAGGTAACTGGGTTTGAGGTGTTACTGTTGGTATAAGAGGAAGTTTAGTACAATCCTTCGAAGCTAGATTTATAAAAAACTCTTTTTTGGAAACACTACCCATAGATTAACATTGATGATAAGTATAGAAGAACATCCAAAAATTTTGGTAATGTAAATATTGTGTTGGTTTTCCAAACAATAAATCCCTTTCTGGATGTGAGCAGGTAGTGGTGGCTCTAGCACTGATGTACCTAAGAGTGAAAACACCAAGAAGGAGTTTCGGGCTTGAACTGGGGTATCCTGGTACACGATAATAGGCCTTGCGGCACTCATTGTTATGAAAATCATGGGGGATATACTTAGGATAATTCACATTTTCATTACAAACCTATTTTAAGGATTTTAACATTAGATGAGAATAAATATCCTTTTTTATTCTTAAGGAGTTTCAGATTGAAAATGAGGTGTTATGATATTCTCTAAATGATTTTATGATATACACTATTTTTCTTGTGTTAGTCAATGGCTGTATTCCAAGGAAGTCATAGTAATATTGAAAATCATGTACAAGGTGGGAACTGTGGTGGAAATGAGAAATGAAATGGAATGTTGATAGGTGAAAAAGATATCATGTTCATGCAGAATCCGTTTTCCAAAAATGTGATCAATACCATATATATTAACCAACACCCAGACTCATCAAAGAAGAGAAAGGTAGTGAATTATAAGAGCTCCAGTAGTGGAGACCTTGGAAAAAGGAAAGCTCAATTCCCATCCTCCAGGAAATGTAGAAGGAGACACCTAGGAAACTGTCTCAATAGAATAATGAAATGATTTATGAGTGGGGAAGAAGGACATAAAGTAAAGAATTGCAAAGGAAAAATGAATAGTACTATGGAAGAAAATAAAAATGATTCCAAGAATCCATTTATCGTCATTTTCCTTTAATGTATGGGACCTATGCATTACCCAATTGAATGCCCTATTATGTATTATAACTTCTTAGTAAAGAAAGAACCTATGTTGAAATAAATGGATGGATTAATGTTTAAAAGTATTAGTGCTCTTTGTTTTACGGGATTACATTGGAAGACTTTTCTATTGTATGTGTAACCCTGCAGTTTGTTATATGAAAATGATATTTTAGGAAGAATTATATTTTCTATTGTTGATATAGTTATAAATAACTATTTCTTTTTATATGATCCTTGAATTTGTGGAAATTAAACGTTATTAAATTATGGGATGGAAATGCGAGGTATGTGATAACATTTGTGGTGAAATTATGTTATAATTATTTTATGAATTTTATCTCATTTTGGGAATGTTGTAAAATATATTTTTTGAAAAAGGACAAACATAGATCATGTGACAACCAATCACGTCGGGCAAAGTGGTGGGAATCGAACACACAACCAGAGTATGATTAAGATTTATAGCCTACCAATGAACTTCGTGAAGTCCCTGCTTAATAGGGATAATTAGTTTTAGTTAAATGATTTTATGGATCAATAATATGTTTATTTGGTATCTTATGTCTTATCAAAGGGATATACTTATTATAGGAAAATAATTTTGTGATTAGGTGATGAATGTTATTTTAGAATATGTTCGCTCTATTGGGAACACTATATCCCTAAGGAAAATATAATACTATGGTATTTAATTTAAGGATTAATGGTGGATTTTTATATATATATTTTTTTGTGGATTTATAGTAATTTGGGTTTTTATAGAAATTATTACCCAATGATAGAGAATATACGAATAGGTTAATTACTTTTAAATATCTGCCTTTAATAGTAGTAAATGTTATTTAGAGATACTATATTATGTGGAATACTATTTAATAAAATTATTCCTTATTTTGGGTTTTAATATTTTTTTGATTTTATTAAAGGATTTCAAGAACAATTGTTTATTTAGTGGTATTTATTTATCTTTTGGTAATGTTGGTTTAATTTTCAAAATTAAGATTAGTATTACTTTTTCTGAAGGAAATATATTTTTTGAGATCA
Organism: Viscum album; assembly: GCA_963277665.1. Taxonomy (NCBI): domain Eukaryota; kingdom Viridiplantae; phylum Streptophyta; class Magnoliopsida; order Santalales; family Viscaceae; genus Viscum; species Viscum album. The sequence continues at coordinate 1,757,132,245 of OY728153.1, forward strand.
TACGATCTTGTATTGATAATTTTTGTATTTCTTAATATCTAAAGACAAGGTAAATATATAGTTTATCATTTATGGATCATGTGGTCTTCTAGATGTTGATTCTAGCTCTTCAGGTGTGACCATGTCATCTTGAATACTCATCGTTTAAAAAAATGATGATTTAGTGGTAAATTTTTTTTAATGGATGAAACTATACTTAAAAATTATGTATATATCTTTATGTTCTTAGTCAATCTCATAAATAAATTACTCAATATTTCGAAATAGAACACTAAAAAAAAAATGTTGTCTGTTTACTTTTTCAACTTGGAAACTAATTACCGTTTATCCCATCAAAAGTTTGTGTTTCTCTTGTTGTTGAATTTCTTCTAATAATGTTTTCTATCCATCTCCATTAGAACATGACACTTAATTTATCTTATATATCCCTGTTTTCCTACATTGAATCCTAGTATGGGTTATCTCGGGTGACCTTTGTTCTTCTCTTCAATTCATTTAATGTGATGATTTTACTGAATCGTTTTTTGATGTGGGATTTTAAATGATGTTCCCAATCCCAATTTTAAAATTGCGAGGATGAAATTTACAAAAGGGGGAAGAATGTAAAACCCCAAGATTTCATAGTATGTGTTTTTTCTTTAATGAAATACAATATCTTGCACTACACGAAACACTGAGTTCGAGCGTTCCATGACTTACCAAACTACCCGTTCAATAAGAGTTTAAGAATATTATTAACTGAATATTGAATTTTATATATTCCATATAATTTTATAATCAATATTATGTGGTTCATAGAAATAATATAAAAACAAATTCATTTTTTCAGATAAAAGATGTATTTATCAAAAAATGAAATGTTTCCACCTTTTAATGGTATACCGTTTTTTAAACAAATATTTTCCAATTTAATATATTCAATTAAATGAAATTAAATTATTCTTTAGAATCGGTACATAAAAATTATTTTTTTATAAAGTTTTGGTACTTTTCTGATAACTTTCATATTTTGATAAATACTGAAAAATATTAAATTTTAATTGAAAAAAAACTTTTTTAATCGAAATAATTTGTACTGTTAAATTATTTATTTTAATTTTTTGAAAGTGTAATTAGATTATATTTTTATCATTTAATACAATTGATTTCATTATATATATTTTCAAATTTAAATTTGACATAAACACATTCCAATCTTTTGATAGTTTGTGCTTTTTAAAAACCTGCTTTTCGGTTTTGAAAATGGGAATTAATATTAAATTAATTAACTAAACATATATGTTTTGAATTTGGTAAAATAGAATTAATTTTTTAATTCATTATATTAAAATTATTTTAGGGTAATGATTTGGTATTTTTCTAAAAACATTCATTTTTTGATGAATAGTGAAAACAATGCATTTTTTTTAAAACTAACATTTTATTTAAATAAATATTTTTTATATTTAAATTAATGTTATGTAAAAATAGATATATAATATCTATATATGTTATATGTACTTCATTGGAGTCATTTTATAATAAAATTAGATGTATAAAATGTTATTTAACTTTTTACCATCTTTTACCCATCTTCTAGGAGCATTTAAACATTTGCATAAAAATAATTATACCACTTATGTGAATTGAATTTAAAAAATCCAATAGATATGGTTAATATCAGTATGTAAAATTTTGTTGAATAAGATGAAAATAATTTTTGGTGAATTGTATCTTTTAACTTTTATATACAACGGTTAAAAGTAAATAGGGAAATTCATAAGAAAAATGATATTATAATTGCCCTAACACATGTCCTAATTCTATTGGATAAGTTTAATTCGACCAAAAACAACATTAGGAAAAAAAATATGATCCTTTATGTTCACCTGTATTAGATTAAGTCATTTATTATTATTTTATTTGAAGAGGAGTTAAAAATGATAAATTCAGTGTTTATTAACTAAATGATTTCTAATATAGGGTTATAAATAAGATCAATTCGACTATAAATATTAACTATAAATATTAAAATATTTCCTATATAACGGTATTTTATTTATAATTTTTATAGATTATATAATTATATTTATTTATGACACAATGATGAGGCAGAAATTAACTTCTTAATGAAATATTAAAATGGTTTATATTATAAATATGAAAATAAATACAATTTAAAAGATTTTATTCCATACATAAGTTTTATAGGTAATTATAAGATGTTAGGGTTGATTAGATAAATTATTTTTGACGTTATATTGTTTTTTGACTTCCACAAAAACAAAATACCAAATAGTGTCAAAATTGACATTAATTAGTTTTTAAAACAAATACTATATTATTAGGAGATATAATATTCCTAAAAACTATGCATTGGAAAAGGGGATTAAATAATATTATATATGTTATTAATGAACAACTTTAGGTTCTCTTGGATGTTTTGAGTAGTTTTATTAACCATATAGTGTAAGAATACAAGAATACATGGTAAAAGTTAAACTATTTAACTAAGAGTTAAATATATAAGATAAGGATAAAATGGTAATCAAAACTTCTATAAAACCTATTGGTTGAGATTATATCGACCCATACCCACCTTATATTAAAAATAAATTATTTTTGAGACATTATAAAAAATATTTTAGTATAAAATAATATATCAAGGTTTTCGTAAAGTGACCCTCGCCTCTCTTATAAAATGGTACTTATCCTTCTCTTAATTTCACACCTCCAATGCCATTGGTATCATCCATAACCTGCCCCGATATCTTCCCAACATCCCTCAATTCATCATAGAGGCCTTAATTTGATCATAAGGACAACCTATAGAGCTCTTTTTATCAACTTAAAAGGAAACACCCGAACAAGAGGTAATAATTTCACAGACCACTATCATGTTCTTTTCTTCTTCAACTTCCTCGTTATTTTTTGTTTCCATACCAAAATAATAAATCCAGTACCTTCTAAATATTGGGATTTCATTATAAATATGGTACAAACATATTCATTATTCTATCAATCCAATAAATGAAAAACTCACCATATGTGCGTACGTACGGCTTATTGTCTCCACATCGTGGTGTTGTTTTTATTCCAATAATTCATTATTTGGATGGCTATAACAATGAGTATAACTGATATAAATAATAAATATAACATGTTAATAATTCTGTATATATGATATACCATCAAATTACATATTATTTCACCATCAATAAAATGATATTATCACTCATGCGTACGTATGGATTACAGTCACCATGAACGTGATGAGTTCATTCCCCATCATAATCATTCAAGAATAATTTTCATTTTATGATTAAAAATATTGTTTAATAACTTAATATCATTATGGATATGAATAAAATACAACCTATACCTAACAAACATGACTTACATAACAAAACATATAAAGGAAAATGAAACATTTAACAACCAAAACAATGATACTACTGAAATATCATTAACAAAGCAATATTAGAAGATCATATATGATATCATATTAATGTATTTGGTACTTGAATAATTTAATAACAACGATTTCACCATTATAAAAGATTTTAACCTACCCTATACTAATGAAAATTACAATGTAATGGGTTTTCATCTCACTTTTATTCCTGTGAGATTCATGATATATTTTCCACAATTACCTTTTATGTCGTTTATGTACTACATATGATTGTATCATTTGTTTAATATACATTAATATATGGGTATTTAAATCATCATTGGATGATCCTTCTTTCATGGGGTGTATGTTTTTCATGCTACCAATTCGGTAAGGGAAATTCAAATTTCAATTTGCACTCATTCGGTTTTACACAAACTTCATTGATTACTTTACTACAGTATTTTGTGTGAAATAAATATATATTTACATATGTTGTAATTTAAACTCCTATTTTTGTATATATACTTTTGATACACATAAAAATTCCGTTGATAAATTATCAAGTCATCAATATAAACATGATAAGAGTAATTTAACTCAATTTCTATTCATTGAGTTAAACATCAATGTCATTGGTGTTGTTTCTATAAGAATGTGTGTGAATGTCCTCTAACAGATGTACACTGAATATCCAATCATATTGAGTGTATTTATATTTTTCACACAATATTATGTCATTGATTTATCCTTAACCTAAGGATATGGTCTTTATTAAGGAATTCATCGCAACTTACATTCCACTGAGACTTCTTTGTTGTTATCCACCAATTCACATTTATTTTGCGTATATACTATATTTTGACATAGTATATCATGAAGAACTTCATTCTCATGATATTAAAATTTCTTGATTTCCTCAATTATTTTTACTGAATAGCCTCTCATATGGTTAGGAACTGTAACTAAAATATCATTTTAAATGTTTTAAAAATTTATTCTTCTAAATCATTCTCATTAATGTCCATGTTTTAAAAATTCTTTTACAGTTTTATTTATATAGAAATTAATGTTATACAACTGAAATTCCTTCTTAAATTTTCAATGTTGTATGGGAAAATATGTTTCAAAAATATATTTTAAACTGCTTCTTGATAAATATTGAGACTTTGAAATGTTTTCATGAAAAAGGGATATTTCTCTCAATGACTTTTTCTAATCATTTCCAGATATATCAACATCCATTATGTGTTATTATTCTTGATCTAGGATGATTTTTTATGATACAAATATTCTATATTGTATTGATGGTTTTTTGATATGGTTGACTGTGGATATGTTATTTTTATACTATCCATGGTTTATGGGTAAAGTATTGACCTTTTGTAGGCTAGTTTTAATACGAATATTTATGTTATGTTTTATCCTTTTCATATGATGAATTCATTGGAAATAGTAAGTGATGGTTGGAGCCCCCTATAGCTCCTCATTGCATCGGTAGGTCTCATGGGATAAACTAGTGTCTTGGCCCAAGGCCTTGACAAAATATTATTTGTAGTCTTGGAGCAAGGCCTTGACTATTTGGTTATGAGGTCTGGCATTACGCATTAAATCATTATGAAATTGGATATTGATATTAAATGTGATTATTTTACTATTATAATATCCATGTGAATAATTAAATGGAATTATATGATTTATCTTTTCCATATTATGCTGAAGTTTATTTTTAAAAGACATGTGTTCTAGTCTTATGAATTTCTTAAATTGTTTGTTCTTATTTATGAATGTTTCTGCTATATTTGTATCCTTACTGAGCATTTAATCTCAACCCTTTCTTTTGTTTAATTTTTCACAGGATATAAGAAGTATATTATGATTAACTTGTATGAATAGTCTAAGGGATATAATATTAATAAAGGGTACACAATATTGTTGTTTTTTTATTTCATGATGTAATGTAAATCTTATGTATGTATATAGTACTTCCAAGGATAAAAATTGATTAGTATTTTGGGACATGATTCCCAACATCAAGACAATGTTATGTATTAATGAACCAATTCAGCGTCCCTGGGGTATGACATTATATTTATGACTGGGTTTCAGTTGTTGTATTATTTCATTGTCATAACACTATCTGTAAAAAATAACCAAACCCTTCAGTGATTAAAACGTAGGAGACCAGTGTTTCAATAATATGAATATTACTTCATTTTATATGAATATTAAATTCATATTATAATAATTCACACCCATAAACCACATTGGATTAATGTATTTCTAGAAAACATTCATAATCAACTTATTTCGTGAAATATCATCAAAATATATAAATATTTCTCCTCGAATAATTCAATGCATATAAATTTCCTACTTAATAAATTTCTGCATAACCATATTAAATAAGGATATAAGAATGGGTGAGATTAGATGATATGTTCGGGTTAAAATTGGTGATGTCAATAGATTTTCAATATAGAGAATATAAAAATCACCAGGATATGAGAACATGATCACAAAATTTTAGATCATACCCCATAATTCCAAAACCATATATTAAAATTCATGAAAAAATGAATTATAGTAAAAAAATGGGAATAAGAGTGTTTATTTCTCAATAATCAACCATAATAAATATTATAAGATCATAAGAATATGAAAAATCTATAAATGCATGTAATAATCATTTTCATACAAAATAATTCCTGTATTAAATAATCACATCCAGTAATATTATTGTTGATGGAGTCTCAGGGTGGATTGGGTTAACTACAGATTCTTATAACCATTGAAAATATATGTCCGGGATACTTAATATTTCATTCCTCACATTGTATGTTTAGTTTAACATCCCATATAACTTATTGGGCTTGGGTTAACGTATAATGTTCCCTTATGGAATTTTTCTTATCAGATGTCTACCATCCTAAGCCTGGGATAATCACATGTGGACCCTTACTATTGGGTCAACATTCCATGTACCCTTTTGAGCATAATTACCAAATGAAACAGAGTGTTATACCAGACCAAAAGTAATATTAATAATAAACTATTCATATGTACACCATAGGAACTTAAGATCCATTATCTATATTTCATAGTTTTATTAAGCCTTCATAAATAAATCAATTTCATAAAAAATTAATTATAAAACATCATAATATATATTGGGAAATTAATTGGATTATATCATTTGATCATATCCTTAAATAACCACAAAAATCATTAATGGATTTGAAATAGGAGAAAAATACTTTTATAAAACCATTATCATCATGATTTTAAACATAACATGAAAACAAAAAATTACATTGTATTTTTTTAAAAAATATCATATGGTTCTGAGTAAAAAATTCTAGGATAAAATATGTCATCTTTTATAGTAATCTTGAAAAAAAATTCTCATTATGGTTGAAAACTGTGGATGATCAAGAAATAATAAAATACTTTTTTTCTCAGTTATATAATAAGTAAAAAGTTATTCATAGGGAAATAATTTGAAAATATCCAATTTAAAATTTTTTAAATAATAATAAAGATAAAAAAATATCTTTAATAGTGTTATAAATGTATTTATAAACAATCATAAAATAATTTTTATTGATTGGGATATGGGGTAAATTTTTTATTCTTAAAATGGACAAATAAGGCCAATTTATATAAAAACAGTTGATCATAATTCTTTATTAGTAAAATGAGTAAAAATGGAAATAATATATTAAAAACATAAAAATAATTAGATTATTAAATGTTATAATGGTTTTATAATATAACTAACAAATAATTTCCTACAATGTAAACTAAAATATAAGTAATCTAAATAAAAAAAAAATATTGTATCATAAAACCAACACCTCAATCCCTAACATTCTACATATGAGAATTAAATTCATTTCAAATAAATTTTAAAATATTATAAATTTTAAAATGACAAATATTCATACATAAATTACTATATATCCTTATATTATAATTTCTAATGAAACGTTTATCAACAATTCTTTATCAAAATCAATATTTTGGTGTCAAAAGTTTTGAATTCAATGTATGTTTGGATTTGGTTCAATTGATAAATACCCATTGGTCATAGTTTTATAATATCAAATGATATATTAATTATATAAATAACATAATTATTTTTTATAAATTTTTTTATAAGAAACAATTTAAGAAGATGATGAAAAAATAATGACACCAATTTATGGTGACAATAGTCAATACGAACAAATGTGTTATTCTTTAATTCTCAAATAGATAGGAGGAAAGTAAGGTAATTTTTTTAAAATTTTGAAAATGTTAATTATGATTTAAATATCATATATATTCATTAAATATAACATTATTACCTTCTTTTACATGTGAATATGAAAAATTAATTACATCGCTTCTAAGAGGAACTATTCCGCAAGTATGATAAAGTGATTCCTTCATTATCCATTAGAAGGAAAGGTGTATATATTTAAATAATACAATGATAAAAAAATTTAGAATAATGATTAAAATTATTTTTATATTTTAATAATGTTGTGAATGATTTTAAGGAGGTTTGAGAAGATGGAAATATTAAAAAGGTCAATAAGATCATATGCATATTCCTTTAATATTTTTATTTTCAAATAACATTATAGATTCTGGGATTGGTATTTTTTGAAGAACTTAACCTCTATGAAATGGGGATGAAATTTGGGACGATATTTTACACTATATTTGTCAATATATGATTCTCATGTTTTGTGTATAATTAAGAAAAGCTGGTTCTGTTTTATAAATTTGGGGAGTGATACCCTTGTTATTATGCATACCATTAAAATAATATAATTTTAATATCTTAGAATATTAGATCTATTGTTTCTAAATCTATAATATAGGATATTCAAGGGTAAAATTCCACTAAACCAATCATATTTATAAATTTTTTGGACATATTTCAATCATAATATCTTTTTTTATCTCCCATCATTAACAATTTTAACCCCTATCTCGGTGAAATAATTTTTTCCACGGTAACTGTTGATTTTGGGTAAAAAAAAGCTAATATTATAATCCATAATATATTATTCTTTTTATAAATATACTATTAATATTAAATGATTAAATTACTTTCGGTAGAAGAAATTAATTATAAAAACCATGAAAAGAATTCACAAAAACAATTTTGAAACCTGTATCATTAATCATAAAAATGATTTTATTCTAAATTTATTAATTTAAATATCATATACATTAATGTTAATTTACCTTTTAAATTATAATATTTAGTTCATTTTTTAAAACCATTCATAAATAGTGATTAAACTAATTTATTAATATAAATATACAATTCAAAAATAAAAAATAATTTAAAAATAAATAAATCAAGTTTCCATAAAATGAATTTATATTCAATTCTAACATTTTGATAGTGATTTTATGAAACATAATTTTCAATAATTTTTATAATTATAAATATGGGAAATTATATTTTAATTAAAACAAGTTCATTTATATAGTGTTTATAATCATTGTGTTTCTATTTAAAAATTAATAAATACATTGGTATTTTTTTAAAAAAAAGTTTATTATTTAGTTATGTTTCATTTAATTTATTTTTAATATATATATATTACTATTTTTATAAATTATTATTTTCATAGAGTTGGAGTTACATGTATCACAAGATATTTAACAAATATTATTTATTAAATAGAAATATATTATAAAAAATAAGGGGTTAAATTTTATTCCATATAAAAAGCGTACAAGCATGAGCAGGGGTGGGTTTATTAAAAATTTTATTTATTGTTAATTCTCTAAACATGTAATTCATCTCATCAATTCCAGTGTTAATAAATTTTGTATGATACTCTTTAAGTAAATGTACACCTTAGGTTCTCATACTTCAAATCCCAAAATTGTTAATAATTTTAAGGACTATTAAAATACATATATTATTTCATTTGTAACTTATCAATACATGGATTTAAAAGTAATAAATCTACAAAATATTATCATAGTAAAAAATTCCTTATATAAAAATAGTAAAACATAGAGATACCTGATTTTTAAATTTGAGAATCATGCACTTAATATCATGAAGATATACCTATACCAATTCAAACATTTTCTATTTCCTTGTTAGATTCTATATATCTCATTCCCTATAATAGTAACACATAAGGATTGGAGAAATATTTTAATGATCTAATATTATAAAATATACCCTTGTTTGTGGTCAAAATCAACACAAAATTATTTCATATTGGTTGTGAACTACCAATGCTATGTTTTACACCTGTAATTGATGGGTGGTATTTTCCCTATTTTGCAGCAAAACAAATCAGTGATTTTTCATATTTATCAGGGGTTTAGAAAACTACCACTATATTTATTACTGATTTTATAATATAGCCCTACGGATATCCCAAATTTTCCATTTTTAGAAGTTGTTAACATATTTACTAATAAATATGGGTTTTTTATATAATCTTAATCCATATTTAACATCATTTTTAACTGTCCTAATATATCGTATAATAAAAAGAAAATAAATTAATACTAAGCCCTAATACACACCACCCAAAAAGAATAGTTAAAATAATTCCAATTAGTAAAAAATAATAGTAATAAAATAGAAAAATTTAAATACAAGATTGAATTTATATATCATATCTATATAATGTTAAAATAAAAATATTCTGTCAATAAGAGACATAAAATGTCAATATTTCTAGAAAAAAATAACTCATGGACCATCTCTCGCTCTGGATGATCCATACTATTAAACACCTCATTCTTTACTTATTATCTCCAGTTACTACATTTAAATTTTATTATTTTGTGTTATAAAATAACATATTTAATTAAATAAAAATTATTTATAAGTGAAACTATCCCAAAAAATATAAATACTGAAAATATTAGCTATAAATATATTAATTTTATAATAATATTATTCAAAACAAGGACCAATTTATTATATAAAATAAAAATATGTAAACCATCTTGAAAAATAAAGATATCAAAACAACACCCCACAAACACAATGGAAATTATCTAAAGAAAAGCTAAGAATAACATATAATGATTTGTCATTAACACCTTCATATGAAGTGAAAAGTAAAAATGTGTTACATTAGCCCTGAAATATAGACAAAATGACATAAACATTTTTTAAATGAATAACAATAATATTGTAACCCATGTTTTTTATGACTAGATAATATAATGTTATATGACCTTATTTTAAGAGAAGTGAACAAATATAGACAAAAAATAAATATAACTATTTATTTCAATATTTTATGACATCAATTATGAATTTTAATAGATTAATTTCATATTTTAACAATGGAGTTAAATATTTTAACAATATAGTTCTAAATTTTAACTATTTTATAGAAAAGTTATTGAAAAGAAATATAATTATATTACATAAATAATATAGAATTGTATAATGAATGGAATCAAAATTTTAAAAAATGGAAGGTTTGTGTTAAAATTAAGAATTTAGGTTATTAAATTTAAAAAATAATATTTGAAATATTGATCTACAACCTCACCATAATTAATTATTTAAATATTCCATCTCAATTTAACTTTAAATTAAAATTTCTCAACTACGTTATATACATTTATCAATGTTTATGTGGTCCATGTTGAGGAACACTATATAATATCTATTGGGAGATAAATGAATTTATGTTTTTACTAGTATGATATAAATCATTTTCTAGAATCCATTATTTATTTTTTGTTTAATACTATTAGTATTAACCTTGATGTATTTGGATAATAATATTTACATAGACAAACCAAAGTGAAGTAAACTAGGTCTGTAAAATAATTCCACCAATGTTACCCTATTCTAGTTCTCTTATAGAATAGAGTAATAAAGGACACCTTCCTTGGTTAATCATTAATTTCATACACAAAACCTTAATCTAAGGATATCTATGGTGGAAAGAATCAACATCAATATAAGTGCTTGTGATTATAAATACTACCAGTGATTTATGACTTATTGATTCCTGTAATGACTCATTTTTTCTGTATAACCATTAGTATGGTATCCGAAACTAGTTGATATGATTAATAAAAGAATATCTCATGTCTCGAATATTGTAATGTTCTGTTATTTTATCCACTAAAAACAACGTCTATTAAAAATCATTCTTGGGAATGTGTCTAATTAAAATGAAGATATAGATTTTAGTCATGAGGAAACACTAATATTTTGGAAATCGTGAACAAGGATGTGTCATTAATGCATATGTGAGGGGATCCTAGTTTTTTTTTATTCATAATAATTCTGATGTAATCATAAGTCAAATACTATTATGGGCCCATATATGTTTCCTAATATTTCCAAGCTAGAATTAGTGCATTCAAACCAAATTTTATTGAATAATATAATCCAAAATAGCATTGAATGGAAACATATGGTCCAAAAATATTTAAATTTAATTTACAAAATTATAAATTAATTGAATAGATTATAGTAGAATAATATTACTGTGAACAAAATGAAACTAAAATGATCTAATTTGATAAAATGATGTAATCCGAATCAAAAAACATTTTACTAATGTGACCTCATGTAAACAATACAAAATATCATATGATTGGTCTGTTGTTGTATGTGTATGTGTGTGAAGTGAATGAGGAAAATATACTAAAATAATATAATTGAGTATTTATAAAATTTACCTTTCATGAATCCACTATCAATGTAGAAATTATTTCTAGAACACTACCTTTCACTATATGAAACATAGAATCTTGTGAAGTCTTCAATGATAACCCCCAATGATATTATGTCTTAATAAGTGATGCATGATATTTAATAGTATTAATTTTTGTATGATTTTCTAGCTATGATTTAGAATCACCAATAGTTGAAACCATTCATAACTCGTCCTGATGAAAAAGGATTGCATGACCAGCCCAAGACCCACAATGGAGATTAACACATTCATCTCACATATTTATGTCCTCTTCTTGAAGTATGGGATCTATAAAATCCATAGAGGATCAATATGTTTATAGGAAAGGGGTTTAATAGCTCACTTATTTTAAGTTACATTACAATTGGAGTGAAATTGTAATATTTTAATTTAATTCAATATCACCCAGTATAGATTTAACTTTTTAATGTTTAGTTTTTAAATTAAGTCATTCACATAACATCCTTCCTTTTTTAATAAATCAATCCAAATCAAAAAAAAATACAATCGGATGACCTACCTTATTCACATGTTTAATAAAAATAAATAATATTTTTTATAAAATCAATATTATTTGAATTTTTATCGACATAGGGTGTGATAGATTAAACGGTATCTTGCTAACCTTTATACTTATGAAATCAATTGACCTAGTTTTGTGTAGATTTAGTTTCATCCTCCAACTAAAATAATTTATAATTGATCTCACATAAAATAATTATATATAAATATATTTATATAGAAATTTTATTACTAAAATATTTCTATTCTACTGACAAATAATAATATTCTAAATGTGATTTGACTGTATATTAATTAATAAATTATTTCAACTTGTATGAGCCCAGTCCGAATTTTTTTATCACTAAGAGTGGGAGGGATGAATTAGTGATACCTTTTTTATTTATGTTTCATTCATAAGAGACAACCTTCACCTCCTCTTAAATATATCTTTCCCAACTAAAAAATAACCCAACCCACATCCATTGAAACAAAAGAATTTATAACGTTCACTATTTAACAAGAATTACTAATTCATTGTTATGGTATTTAAATGATAAAATACTAGAGTATCATATCAGAAACAATACTTTTGTGTTGAATACAATGTGTAAGACATGCCATTTCACTCATATAATCCTTTGTAATCAATTTAATTGTGTTTGTGATTATTCTATCACAATTAATGTAACATAATATTATTGTTTCAAAATGTTTTACAATGATTCTTTATCAATGTTAAAAATTTTAAAAATTTGATGAAATTATTCATTTTCATACATAGAAGCAGGTAATATCTTCTTGGACCTTGTAATAATACTCATTCTGATTTCCTATTACAATTTTATTAGTCTAATTTCTCAATAAAATTGATATACCTCTGCTAGAATAAGGTTGAGAGAATTATGAAAACTTTATTATTCAAATGGGATTTCACAATATGATAATATTTCCAAATACAATAACCAAATGAATTTAACACTCGGTTGAGAATGATGATTGCCCTAATACATTTCAATCTTGTTTATCTCCATTATCTTTTATCCAGATTGATTTGTTTCAAAAAAACTCAGGATATTCTCCCTATAATATATTTGTTTCTCTTACTCATCCCTAATTTTCAGGAATATTACATTAGTTATAATAGAACAATGTACTACTCTACATAAATACTCACACTAAATGTGGTTTGTTTGGGATTTTTGAAAACATTTTGTATCAACTAAATTACTTGAATTTTTAGGATTCCATAAATTTTATGTTTATCTTCAATTTCCTCTATTTTTTTTAACTTTCATCATTTCCTATCAACCATTCATGAATCTTCAAAAAACAAAAAATATTTTTTGAGTCTCTTGAAAACCCCCAGTCTAATTTTAATTTCTAGTTCAGATTCTATAATTATTACTTCTTTATTGCAATGCTCTGTAACAAAACATCTTGTTCAAAATTAAAGCTTCCCCTTTCCAACAAATTTTTATCTCCATGGAAGTCTCTAAAATTCGATTCCAATTGAAATTATTTTATGTCTCATTACAATGTAGATATATGTAAACAAATAGATAGTTCATCATTTCTTATCTTGATCGACTTGACCAATAAACAAAGTAATTCATCAATTTGTAAATGGTTGAAAAAATTGTTTCATAAACCCTGAAATTATTCTTAGAATTGGTCCCCAAAATATTTATTTTACTATTCATTCATTAGTCACACAAATATTATTCCTCATAGGATTACAATAGAATATAGAGTCTGATTGACTGTTATAAGCATCTTTAACATCATATATTTATTTCTCTATTGAATATGGAACCATTGACTTTTCCAAGGAAAACAATTCTTCCTCAAGTCAATATGATGACATGTTGAATACGATGAACCAATCTCATCATCTTTATATTCCTAAACATATTTATTTTCATTATTACAAAAATCCATCTCAGCTATTAAAAAAATACGCATATCTAAACTTATTATGATGATATCGATACTATAAATTTGAAGCTTCATCAACATTTTTATTTCACAAACATATGCTTTTATCATGACTTCCTTCATGACTTTTGATGTGGTGTAGAATATTTTTTTAATCATATTTCATATGGTGGAATGTATAAAAACATCCATCCCTATATAAACATCATTATTTCCTAATCATCCTAAATATGATTGGAATGATTATTATTTGGATGAATATGATTGGAAAAAATATTTTCTCCCACTTTAATAAATCATACATCAAATATTTTACCATATACTTATGATTTATTATAACTATTTGATCATAAAAGTATCATCATATTTGTAATGTATGTTATTATAACATCACATTCCTTTAACAGATGACCCATCCTGAGACCAATGATCAATTACTTTTAAAAATATTATTCTAAATGTGGTGGTCTTAATTAAACTCTATGATTTCAAATTCATGAGTATGTTTTTATGTTTGAATTCATGAATATTATTTTTGAGTCATAATTCATGAATACAATTTTTGAGTAAAAATTCCGGTAAATGATTTTTGAGATAATATTTTGAAAGATAATTTCTAAGTCAAATCACCATGTTTTAAAAAGTGAGGTAATTCCTTTCATTTGAAATTTCTTTTTCAATAGAATAGTGAAAACATCTTTAGACTTCTAAAACCTTCTCCAGTAGCTTTTGACATTTTTATCAACATATTTTTATCACCAACGATATTTTATGGATCATATTGACTCATGAAAATGTTATGGATCTGATTAAAAAAAATCATTCATATAGACATCCATCAAGCATATTATCAATATAATTTATTTCTTTAATATAGTCAATATACTCATCTATTGAAAACAAATTCAATCCTATAGACAACTTGGGCCTTACAATTTCCCATTTTGAATTTTGTTTTAGTAGTAACCTAAACCACTTCAACAATTTCAAAAATATACTGGTATTATTTTTTCACACATTTTATTATCTCCATTCTTTTCTTTCTCCCCCCTTTTCATTGATATCCATATTTCTCTTATCTCTTTCCCTTATTGAATATAAAATTCAAACAAGAGATTGTGAAAAAAATTCCCTTATTGGAAAATGATCTCTACTTCATGGGGATGGATCGTATCTTCTACAAGTCTCAGAACATTTCTTCAATATAGTTATGACATGATTTTATTAACAAATAACCTTTAACTAAAGAACTTTATTTCAATGTGGTACAACCAAGTAAAGAAGAAAGAGAGAAAAATCAAGGTTGTCAATTTCATCCATTGAACAACATTCATGTAATAACCATTGAATGCTCCTTTCAACATTATCATGACTGGAGAAATCCATGAATGAATTTTAATTAGATAAAAAAACCTTCACCCATCAAAAATAATATATCTGAAAGTTCATGTCTTTGAAAATCAATTATTTAAAAACACATATTATTTATAACCTCGTTAATTTATTTTTCATGGATAGAAAGAGAATCATAAATTCTATTATTTTAAATTTGAATCCTTCTATTCCATGAGTATTTGTACAAATATACAAAATAAATGGAATAATGGGGATCCTTGATTATAACATAGAAATAATAATCATATTGAGAGTCCACTCTAAATCATGAGAATTCCTTTTTTTCTTGGATTTCAAACTGTATGTGCTTTCTTCCTTATATTCATCATTATTAGGTTTTATAAAAAACATGTTATTATCTATATAATCTTATGATGAGGATGTAAAATTTTCTTCACTTATAGTAAAATCTTGATTATAATCAATTTGTAAAATTTTGTATATGCATGTCTTTTATTCTCACAATAGAGTTAAAAAAATTTATATCATTCCATTCGTACTCATAACCACAATGTGGTCATTCCTATTTGAACATATATTATATATTTATAAATATATTTAGTTCCCATTGATTTTGCGGATTTTTTTGCATCCTATAACATCCTATAAAAGTCAACATTCTTTTTCTTTCTAACTAAGGACTATTTCTTTTCGGACTGAGAAGATCCAGTATTCTTAAAATCCAAAACATCCATCATTTGAGAGTTTTTCAGAATATCTTATTGTGCTGGTAACCAAACAATAAATTCATTATCAAGATGTCTAGGTTTCTCACATCATTCCCAAATAGTTTCCAAATTTTGGAACCTCTTTTAATTTTACACACCAACCATATCATTTTTCTTCGAGACATCCTTCTCGAAATTCCTCCTTCGAGTGGATTGATTACCATAAAAATTTAACCTCTATAGTATTCCCAATTCTACCACTATCAAAGTAGTATCAATAGAAATAGTATTTGAACCAAAAACTTATATACTACAAAGATTTGTAAATATGTTTCTCAGTATCCTTCATAATTGAATTTTCTTGGTCACAAATTTTCTTTTTAATCAGAAACTTCATATTCATCTTGATTTATTTTATCCTTCTACGAACCATAAGCAATAGAAATATTTTAAGAATGATTTTTTTTTAATTTTGTATTTCCCATCTTTGTTGGTCTTGATCACATTCATAAATCTTCCAAATTAATTTTTTAGAAACAATTTAATCATTCTTCTCAACCTTTGAAGTTACATTTTCTAGATACTTCTGAGGTTTCTCCCTATTATAACATTGTATAATTTCAAATATATTGTTTTTTAATTTTGTACCTTTATTTATTGTATAAAAAAAATAATTGGAAGAGTTACAACTCTTCTTCTTTTAACTTCATATTCAAATATTGATTATCATTACTATTATTTTATTCTTTGAGGTATTTCTTCACATCATCAATCTCTTCCATCATCTTGACATTATAATCGGGAATATATTATTGACTGTTTGTTGAAGTGGTTCCTCTTTTAAACACCCTAAAATACTTTTTATTTATCTATGTCTTAGTAATATAGTATTTTAGTTCATCTTTAAGATGAAATTGTAATGGAGATTATTATTCTTCTAAATAGTTGATTCCAAATTTTTCATTGTTAACTATTGCAATGAATGTATTATCCTCATCATGATCAATAGGTTTTTTGGATTCATCTTCACTTTCATCTTCATCTTCGTCTTAAATAAAAATACATTCACTTCTACAAAATAATCCTTATTAATTATTTCAATAAACATTTTATCATAAAATCCATTTGTAACCTCCTTACCAACAGCATCATTAGGCAAACGATTCTCTTTCTGGTTTTTGATGACATCGTATAGTTTCTACTGGAATAGAATTTTTCTTTATCACCCATTTTTTCAGGATCTTTTTTTCTTTCTTTCTTCTTCTTCACTTTTTTATTCATTCTATACTTCTTCATCTACCCTTCATGGAAAATTGGAAAAAATCCCAATGGATCCATATCAAGAATATTTTCAGTGAAGTTTTATTTTATACTCATTGTACAATTTTTACATTATTATAAATAATTGATAAAATTTAATCAAGAAATTTACAAACCTTATTTTTGAAATCAAAATCTCTAACAAATCATAATTCAAGAATAATATTTTAATTTTCATTATTGATAGAATTTAAATAAAAATCTTTATCAACTTTTTGTTTTTCCTTTCATATATTTCTCAACTATCAATTCTTGTGTAATGAGAGTACTATGAAAATATTGCATATATATTGTTTCTAGGTCACTATTTACAAATAATGTAACTTTGTCAGCAATCATTCCTCGAAGTAGTCTGAGGATCTTTTCAACAATAGTAATATATTATAGCATTCCCCCAAGATATATAATTATACTCACAATGACATTTAAGCAGATAATAATGTCCTTAAAAGATTCATTCTCACCCATCATGAGGTCTTTATACATAAATATCTTTATTTTCTGCTTTCCACTTTTACTTTTTTATTTCCTTCATAAATTTTTTTCATCTTAACCCAAATGTTTTTGGTAGTGAAAAATCTTTTTACTATTAAATACTAACTTTTGGAAAGTGATGAGATTAAATCAATCTTTGATCTTCCAACATTTTTATGGATTCCTTTATCTCCATTTGTGAGAATATCATTCAAAATATAAGGAAGGAAACCATATGTAATATCTCTTGAAACATTATTCCCCTGATACAAAAGATAAGAAATCAATCATCCATTTTAGATATGATTATTCTAATAATTTAAATTTAGAATACCTTTCTTATTTAGAAAACTTGTGTTATCCATTTAATCATCAGAAAATAATAATCCAATAGAACCTTTGACTCTGATACTAATTGTATGTGCCTAGTCAAGATAGTTATATCACTAACATGGGAGGGGTGAATTTTTGAAACATTTTACTTTTATGTTTCTTTATTAAGAAAAAACGTATTTCTCTTATTAAATATTTCCTTCCATACTGAAAAAAATAAAACACACGTCCACATGACCAACATTATTTATATGGTTCATTCTTTAACAATAATATATATGTTCTATTTATGGTATGTAAATGATCCAATACTACACAATCCAATAGAAAATATTTTTGTGTGGAATATAATGATTAGTATATTCTCATTAATTAGTGTAAAACTATATAAAAAAGAAAATAATGTGTATTATCCTTCTAGAACAAATAATATAATACAAATGTTTTGGACCAAGATATGTTAGGGTGATACTTTATCAACTATCACAAATATAAACATTCAAATAAATTTTTTGTTTTCTTACGTAGAATCTAGTAGTAATATTATAGACATTGTAATAAAACATTGTCCCATTTCGCAGTCTGATTTATCAATTGGAAAAATTTACCTATATCATAATATGTTTTAGAAAATATTTAACACTTTATTCTTCAGTCCAAAAATCAAAATACAATAATCCTACCCAATAAAATAATTAGTTGAATATGATAATCAACAGAATATAATGATCATTTGAATAAATTGAAATCTTATATGTTCTCTTTTCTCTTCTATTCAGTGTAATTTCGTTAAAAAATAAAATCCTAATGCCTCTTATTTTATCTAGAATGTCTTTTGAGCTCTGCATTCTCTCTATATATCATGAATTGTACGTCCATGAGAAAAGTACAATGTAATTTTTTCATTTTATACTCTTCCCAAATATGGATTAGTCAGGATTCCAGAAATCATTACCGCTCATCCAAATTTCCCAAATGTGCATGTTTATTTTCATTTAGGGAGCATCTAGACCTTCATCAATGTTTATTAATTATTTTTATTTCCTATTTATCCTTCTCGAATATTCTAAAAACATCTGCTCTCTTATTAATATCTTAAAAAACACCAATCTGATTCTAAATTTATAGTCTAATTTACTCATTATTATTTCATCATTATGATGATAAGTAATAATACATTTTTTTAAAATTAAAATCTTCCCCTTTACAAAGCATTCCTATCTTTTAAATTTCCTCTGAAATTCAATTTTAATTCTTATTACTATTTATATATTCGTTATTTCTTCTCCTGATCCATTTAAAAAAGTAATTCTACCATTTCAATGGATGAATACATTTTTTATTAAACTCATAAATTCTTCTTTTGTGTTGGTCACCATAAAATTATATTTTTCTTTTCATTTATTAGTATTAAACAATTCTTCCTCTAATGATTACAATGGAATATTGTGTCTGATGGATAGGTATTAGTATCTTGAACATAAGCAGCTTCATTCTCTTCTGGACAAGATAAAACTGACCTTTTCTACATAATTAATTCATCCAACAATGAATTCAATGACCTAATAAATTTGAGGGACTAGTTTCAGCTACTTTGACTATAAAAAATTATTTATTTTCTTAATTATGATCATCCTTATATGCGTTTAAACAAATCTATATCTATCAAATTAATTATGATGATCATGATTGTAACACCCCGAGATTTTATGAAAAATATTCTTTTTAATTTCATTAATGTCTTGTGTTGTATGCTACACCAAAAGGAGCTTTCACAACATGCATCCCTAAATTGCCTTGCATTATACGCAATCACGACCTTCCTCGATAGCGTGTGTAATACGCAATACAGAGTTTCACTAAATGAGATATTATTCTAATATTATTATGAAATAGCCATTATGAATAGTAATACCTACTTTTTAAAATTTTATAAATTTTATCTTCCAAAATGGACTTCATTATTGGATTCGGAATATCGAATTTAATTGCGGAAATGAAGTGTGTAATGATGTAATTGGTTTTGAATGGATTTCAAACTTACAGAAATGGATTAAAATGTTTCTATAGAAACCCATTTATTTTATCTTGTGAAGAAGTCATGTTTTGAATAAAACCTATTTTGGTTTTAAATGGAATGAAATTGGAAATTTTGAAATGGAAAAATGGGATTGATCATATTTTAAGCATTCTTAAAATAGTTCACACATCATGTAAGAGTGCATACAAGCCTTAGGTATTTAGTGGGTTATTTGTATACACACTACGCTACGACAACATTCTAAAACATACTTGAAGTGGGTCACATCGCTGATGGGTTGGTGATGAGTCTAATTTGTCCAGTTTTATAGGTACTTGTGTATACACATTTTATAAGTTCACATAGAGAGTGTGGAATTGTATAACTGATTATACTATCATGCCTTTTGGAAGATGACCATGTTTCTCACTTTTTTATTTATATTTGAGATAAAAATGTATGTCAATGCTTTTGAACTGCTTACATGCCTGCTGAATTCATATAAACTCTTTTATATAAATGATTTTTGTAATCCATTCTTTTATAAATATTTCACCATTTTTAAAGCCTTTGCTCAAAGTATTTATTTCCATTATTTGAAAATGTTTACCATATTTTGTTAGAATATGATTTTGAATTACCAGACCTATTTATTTCAAAATTGAATGCTTTTCTTTGGATAATCTATTTTTCGCATCGTTTATGGATTCTTTGGAGGTATCCTACTGGGATTAGTCTCACACCCTATTTTTTCCTTTGGGTGTTTGTAGATTTCTTTCTTCCAGGCACGTGAAAAGGGAATGAATATTTTGGAGGAGGATCCAGTGGTTGGTCTTCCCTTGATGAATTGTGTCATAATGGACTTTGGGACTGTTTTTACCATTTTTGGGTACTTGGGTTATATTACTATGGGATTTTATGCCTCTTTGTTTTCTATTACATTACTCCCAATGGAGTTTCTTTTTGTTATTAATACTGTCTTGTTTCTTTTTCATCCACATAATTGTGGAAAAAATAGTTCCCACTTGCTTGTTGTGTGTTGCCAGGTTCTAGCCGCGGACCCGTGGGGATCAGGAATTCCCTTCTGGCTATGTCAAGGCCGGCTCGGTTATCGAGTTACATGGGTACTTGGGATGGTTTGGGACAAAGTGTTATCATATGGAGGTTTATCATCTTTCCTTGATGACAGTATATATTAGAGTATTCTTGTCAGGACATATGAGGTAGTTGTGATTGAGTGTCTGGCCAAATCTCACAATAATGAACCTTAAGTCACTGTGGTTGGTTAGCGAAATTCAACTTGTGGAAATGAAGTGTGTAATGATGTAATTGGTTTTGAATGGATTTCAAACTTACAGAAATGGATTAAAATTTTTCTATAGAAACCAATTTGTTTTATCTTGTGAAAAAGACATGTTTTGAATAAAACCTATTTTGGTTTTAAATGGAATGAAATTGGAAATTTTGAAATGGAAGAATGGGATTGATCATATTTTAAGCATTCTTAAAATAGTTCACACATCATGTAAGAGTGCATACAAGCCTTAGGTATTTAGTGGGTTATTTGTATACACACTACGCTATGACAACATTCTAAAACATACTTGTTGTGGGTCACATCCCTGATGGGTTGGTGATGAGTCTAATTTGTCTAGTTTTATAGGGACTTGTGTATACACATTTTTCTAAGTTCACATAGAGAGTGTGGAATCGTATAACTGATTAATACTATCATGCCTTTTGGAAGATGACCATGTTGATCGCTTGTTTATTTATATTTGAGATAAAAATGTATGTCAATGCTTTTGAACTGCTTACATGCCTACTGAATTCATATAAACTGTTTTATATAAATGATTTTCTTAACCCATTATTTTATTAATATTTCATCATTTTTAAAGCCTTTGCTTAAAGTATTTATTTCCATAATTTGAAAATGTTTACCATATTTTGATAGAATATGCTTTTGAATTAACAAACCTATTTATTTCAAAATTGAATGCTTTTATTTGGATAATCTATTTTTCGCATCGTTTATGGATTCATTGGAGGTATCCTACTGGGCTTAGTCTCACACCCTACTTTTTCCTTTGGGTGTTTGTAGATTTTTTTCTTCCAGGCATGTGAAAAGGGAATGAATATTTTAAAGGAGGATCCAGTGGTTGGTCTTCCCTTGATGAATTTTGACCTTAGGGACATTGGGACTGTTTTTCCCATTTTTGGGTACTTGGGTTATAGTACTATGGGCTTCTTATGCCTCTTTGTTTTCTGTTACATTACTCCCAGTGGAGTTTCTTTTTGTTATTCATACTGTCTTGTTTCTTTTTCATCCACATAATTGTGGAAAAAATAGTTCCCACTTTCTTGTTGTGTGATGCCAGGTTCTAGTCGCAGACCCATGGGGATCGGGAATTGCCTTCTGGCTATGTCAAGGCCGGCTCGATTATCGAGTTACAAGGGTACTTGGGCTGGTTTGTGACAAAGTGGTATCATATGGAGGTTGAGAATCTTTCCTTGATGACAGTATATATTAGAGTATTCTTGTCAGGACTTAGGAGGTAGTTGTGATTGAGTGCCTGGCCAAATATCACAATAATGAACCTTAAGTCACCAGGTTTGGTTAAGGAAATTCAACATGTGGATTATTTCTCATATTTTCCCTGTTTTTATTTGGATAGAATTGAATCCAAATCTTGTTGATCCATTCTATTAAGAATATTTTTCCTTGTAACTCTGTTTGGGTGTTAATCTATGTCTTGTTTCTTTTTCTTCCGCATTCTTGTGGCCAAAAAATTGTTCCCACTTGCTTGTTGTGTGATGATAGGTGCTAATCACCGACTCGTGGGGATCGAGAATGCCCTTCGGGCTATGTCAGGGCCAGATCAGTTATCGGATTACCAGGGTACCTGGGATGGTTTGTGATAAAGTGGTATCAGAGGGAGGTTAGGGTCACCCCTACTTTTTCCTTCAGGTTTTTATATATTTCCTTCATCCAGGCACAAGAAAATGGAAGGAATATCTTATATGAGGATCCAGTCGTTGATATTCTCTAGGTGAATTGTGTCCTTTGGGAGGTTGGGACTATTTCCCCATTCTTTGGTACATGGGTTGATCATATGGGGCTAGTTGAATTTTCTTATAAAAATAGTTATCAATCTGAGATCCAAATGGCTCCTTTTGAGGCTTTGTTTGGCCATCCTTAAAAATATACATTATGTTTATCAGAGAATGATGAAAGCTATTTGGTAGGACCGAGTTTGGTCCATGAGGCGACAACTAAGATCTATTTGATTCGTCAAAAAATGTTGACAGCACAGAGTCGGTACAAGTCTTATGCTGATCATCACTGTAAACCTTTAGAGTTATCAGTTGGTGGCTAGGTTTTCTTGAATGTTTTACCCTGATTGGGTCATAGATTGCTAGAGAGGAAAGGGAAGCTTGCTCCTCATTATATGGGACCTTTTGAGGTTATTGTTCATGTGGGGAAATATTATTACTGTCTATATCTACCACCAAAACTGACGCCGATACATAACATGTTCCATGTGTTTTAGATGCGAAATAATCTCTCTGATCCATCTGATGTTGTGTGGTGGAGTGATCAAGATTTAACTATTAGTGAACGACAAGTTAGTCTTGTGGATTCTAAGACCAAGTTACTTCGTGGGAGAATGATACCTATGGTCTGTGTACTATGGCAACATGGTTCTGATTCTCATGAGACATGGGAAAAGGAGGCTACAATGAGAGATCAATGGCCTCATATTTTTGACGTGGAGGATTCTTCATGGGATTTTTGGGGGCAGAAAGATCGTATGGTGGGGAGGTTGTAACATCACGTTACATTTTCAGGTAATTTTGATGTTTTTAAGTACCTGTGTTTTAGAGTAAAGACATGGGATGTGTATGGGTGAACTTTTAAAGAAAAACTAGAGGACAATGTGTTGTGCATGGTTTACGCACGGGTTGACAAACCGTGTGACCAAACCTAGCCAGCCTTGAAACCTGGACAAAATCTATGACATGGGTGGCGCATGGTTTGTCTTATAGTCTGGCCAAGCCATGCGAGAAGGGTGGATGATGTAGTAGCTCACACACAGTTAGCACAAGGTTTGTCAAACCATGCGGTCACTTAAATGAGATCCTTAAATTGTGGATCTCGCTCGGTTTTGCCTCTAAGTGCCTCGTTTTTCCTCATAAGCAGCCCTAACTCATAAATTGTCTTCCCCTATGGTCAAAGAGGGTTCTCCCATCATTATGGTGGCGATCCAAAGGATCCTCTTGGTTAATCAAAGTCGTATTCTTGAGGTATTTGATCGTTCTTCATCATTCTTTATTGGTTTCTTAGATCTACCTAGATCTACTTCTCATCTTTTCTTGGTTTCTTAGATTTATGACCATTATTGGTATATCGAAGAGTGTGGTACCAAATTTGATGAGATTTGGTCTTAATCTATTTAGGAGAAGATATCTAAGGTGATTTATTGAAAAAGAGACCTAGTTTTATTGAGCGTTCTCGATCGTTGTGCTTTTAGTCAAAACCTTCGAGGTCGGTGGTTTTATCCCGACATGCCAAATTGATTATCATTGTATTTTCATTATTTATTTAAATTTTTGATTTAAATTCAATTGCTCAAGATTCTTTAAATTAAATTGATAAAACGTTGATTCCATTGAATTGAGATATTTTAAATGTTTTTGGAATAGAAATTTGGGAAAAAGCCTTATTCCATTGAATTGGGTGTGTTTATGGAAATTTTTTTGATTTAAAATGATTAATTTAAATTATGAATTGGACGGAAATGGTTTCAATTAGATTGTTGAGTATAATTGTGGAAATAAAATGTGTAAGGATGGAATTGGTTTTGAATGGATTTCAAACTTATGAAAATGGCTTAAAATGATTTTATATAAACCCATTGGTTTTATCTTGTTAAAAAGAAATGTTTGGAATAAAACCCCTATTGGTTTTAAATTGAATGAAATTGGAAATTTTGATATGGATGAATGGGATTGATCGTATTTTAAGAATTCATAAAATAGTTTGCCCATCATGTAAGAGCTCATGAAATCCTTAGGTAGTAAGTGAGTTATTTGGATACACTCTACGCTACGACAACATTCTAAATCATACTTGTGGCGGGTCACATCCCCATTGGGTTGGTGACAAGTCTCCTTTGGCTAGTTTCATAGGGACGTGTGTATACAAATTTTTCTGAGTTCACATAGAGAGTGTGGAATCCTATAACTGATTAATACTATCGTACCTTTTGGAAGATGACCATGTTGCTCGCTTGTTTATTTATATTTGAGATATAAGTGTATGACAATGCTTTTGAGCTGCATACATGCTTTCTAAATTTATATAAACTGTTTTATATAAATGTTTTGTGTAATCCCTTATTTTAGATATATTCTATCATTTGTAAAGCCTTTTATTAAATTATTTATTTCCATCATTTCAAAATGTTTAGTATATCTTGTTAGATTATGGTTTTGGATTTCCAAACCTTTTTATATGAAAATTGAATGCTTTCCTTTGGATAATCAATTTATGGTATGTGTTATTGAATCTTTGGTGGGATCCTACTAGTCTTAGGCTCACAACCTACATTTTCCACTGGGTGATTGTAGATTTTATTCTTCCAAGAATGAAAAACGGGAAGGAATCTCTTGGAGGAGGATCTAGTGGTTTCTCTTCTCTTAGTGATTTGTGACCTTTGGGACTTTGGGACTATTTTTCCCATTTTTTGGTACTTGGGTTGTAGTACTATTGGATTTTTATGCCTCTTATTTTTCTTGTACATTACCCCTAGTGGAGATAATTTTTTTATGCATACTGTCATGTTTATATTTCTTTCTCATTCTTATGGAAAGAATCATTCCCACTTGCTTGTTTTGTGATTACATGTGCTAGTCACCGACCCATGGGGATCACGAACGCCCTTTAGGCTATGTCAAGGCTGGATTGTTTATCGGGTTACCATGGTACCCGAGCTGGTTCGTGATAGTAGAAAATGGCACCAATACATGAAGATTTCACAACTACATAGTGGGTATTAAAATTGACGGGAATAATATATCATCAATGTAAGAATAATAATGAGAAATCCTGATAAAAAATGAGTTTATAGTAATACAGTCGTAACAACATTCTAACATTTGATCAAAATTCAAAAAATATACTAAAACCACATGAAGTTCAAAATATCATTATATTTTTTATATTCCTATTGAATCATGTAAATGTTATGTATATACACCTCAAGAAATATTATAAGTTCATATTAAAACATGTGTCTCAAAGAAAGAAAATCGAGACAAAATTATGTTACTAATTTGGTAACATATAAATAGTAAAACTCCATGAAATAGAGATCAAAAAATGTATATGTAAAGAAAAAAATTAAGGATATTAAACATATAATAAATTCATGGGAATTATATAGGCCCCATTAGATAAATTTGTGGTCAATATGGTATGTATCTCATAAATAGAAGACGGTGAGAAGGAATTATCTTACTATTAGTGTAGATACCTGATGTTTGACGTACATGGATATTATATTACTTTTGAGGAATACTTAATACATAACAAAAACTGAAATACAAGGATCGTAATAGTTTAGTGTCTTTCTAAACTCGGAACCTAATCTTCTAATCGTGGTGGAAGATCTTAAACATCTCCCATAAAGATCATCCCATTTTCTTTTCATAACTAAAACCTTTCTTTATATCCTGGGGAAAAGAAAAAATATAAAGGGTGAGCTCAAATGCTCAGTAAGGGTAAGCATGGATAAAAGAAAAAAAAACTTATACATTTTAACATAAAAAATGAACATAATGTTTAATCATCAAAATCATGAGCAATGACATAAATCATGGAAGTACATAAGGCATAGATCATAAAGAAACATTAATCATGATAACATAGCATGGGAATAAAACATGTGATTATGGAAACCATTAAGCACATGATATTATTTCCATAGTAGCCAATGCATTACTGTTAAGACCATCTTAGTGGACAAAGTCCCTTTCTGAATCGAGTTAACTCCTTGTTCGAGTTCTGTATTACTAAACCGGGTTAACTTAACATTCCAGCCATGTATGTCTCATGAGATATAAATCATTACCCAATTCATTGGAGGGATATATTGGTCTCACTCATCTCATAATTAAATCATTCTTACTTGTGCCTCAAAATAAACATACATCTTTCATAATAACCCAACGAATAAAATGGGTTTCATAAACATAATCCCATCATCACATAATCCATATAAAAGAAATGGATATCATTTAATAATAAGAAAAGTGAAAACATGTAAATCATAGAGACATTATACTTGAAACATACACATATGAAATAATTTCATCTTAGATGGAAAATGGTTTTGATAAAACACTTGAAATGAATTTGTGAGGAAAATATCCTTTCTTCTTCAAAATCATTTTCTTTTCAAAAAATGCCATGAAATTTTAAAATAAAAGAGATTTTTTTGAAAATAGTCATGAAATCTTTTGGAGGAAACTTCATGAAAATAAGGATTTATAAAACTATAAAAATCCTTTCATGTCGTATAATTTAAAAAATCATTCTCTTCGTACTTTTGTGGGAAAAGTCAAAAAGTACCTCGTGTGGCAAAAAAAAAGATTCTTTACATAACTTGTAGTAAAAGTAAAAAATGGGTAAAAAGGACATTAAACATACATAAGTACACATTTATAAAACATGGACATTGATGATAACAAAAACCCCAGTAAATACTTACGTATAAGCAGTCTCGGATAAAAAATGAGATTTGCAAAATTATCCCTTACCTTAGGTCTGATATGCTTCGTATGGATACGAACCACCTATATAATGATTTAAATAATGTCATTGAATTTTTAAATAATCATATTTATTGTTATGATATCATATATGTTTCAGTTATGACTTTATATTACCTGTTCCTTTGTAAATTCCATGTTAAAGCAACGTTTTGGTTAAAATCATTTTATTTATGGTATGTGTTTCGACTTGTCATTCTTGATATTATTACATATATCATAATTTAAATAATTCTAGAATTTAATACATGATTTATATCTAATATATATTTATCATATACATATATATTATAGATCGATAAAAGGAATGAAATACACCGTTCATGGAGACGGTAGGTCGTACATAGGCATGAACGTTGTTTTCGTTTCCTTATTGAATGGAATGAAACTAAATAGATGACATACATATATATATATATACATAAATACAGTAGAATTATTATTTCATATATTTCATTATTATTCATTATATAAAATTTATATTCATTCATGTATGGTTAACATGGAGAATGAATCTCATCGCGTCGTAGAGACGGTAGTTCGTACGTACACACGAGCGATGATATCATTCCCATAATCATTGAATAGAATTGTAGTGGATGGTATAATATATAAAAATCAGTATGATGTTATAATAACCATATATATATATTCTTTACAACATTATACCCATCCATGTAAGGTGTTGGTGGAAAAACAGATTACACCACGGCGTGGAGACGGTATTCCCTACGTACGCAGGCGTTGTGATTTTGTTTTCCATAGGATGGATAGAAGGTGAAATAGGGTTGTTTCATATTTATAATAACATATCTATATATGAGGGATACTGATGTTATTACTTCATAATGAAACAACTAAAGAGGAAGGAGTAGAAGAAGAATAGAAGTTGAAGAAAATGGTAGAAGATATTACCTCTTTCTCGAAGTGCATCATTTAAACTTTCTCTTAGGGCACTAAAATTGTTCTTTGAAGAAGACCAGGACCATTAGGATGTCTCTAGGGAAGTGGAGAAGAGAATTTTTCAGGGTTTGGACGATCTTGAAGGCTGAAATTTGTGTGAGGAGGAGAGGGAGGAGGTTCCCTTTTATAAGGGAGGAGAGGGGCACCTTTGGAAATATAAGAAATATTAATTTATATTATTTTCCAACCCCACATAAAAACTTCCAAAATTACTCATATCAGAATATTGCATGAGAAAGGGTTGTAATAAAATCAACCAATAAAATTTAGACATGTTAGGAATTTATTTTAAACATTATCAACTGGATTTATCCTAATTTATCATTTTAATTTTATTTGTGGTAATAATATTCTAAATTTTAAATTATCATAAATAATTACATATGTGTTGTTAATTTTATATAATTTGACACTTTATGATATTTTAGACCATATAAATTTTAATTTAATATTTTTTAATATTTTTGTGATTTTTAACCAATTTTATAATATTTTATTTTTATAAAATAACAATAGTGTCAATTTTGACACTATTCATTTATTTGAATTTCAATAAACAATATACAGAAGATATGTTCAAAATAAAAGATTTAATAGATTCATAAAATGTCATATTTATCACGAAAATTATTGGAGCACATTAAATAGTTCATAAAATATTTATTTTAATATTTTTAAAACCATTTATTTGATATTTATCTTAATAAAATAATTTCAACATCACTATTGTGTCACCTCTAATGATAATTATTTAATCCCTAAAAATTATAAATAAATTCATATAATGTAGATAATTTTATTAGATTTATAGAGACTATTCATGTTTGAAGTTTCATAAAGTTTATCACAAATTAAAATTAATATACTTATATGATTTAAGAGAGTGACATCTTGTAACTTTCTTTGGTTTTAATAATAATTAAATAATTTTCAAGGAAACAAGTCCATAAAATGAATATATTCTGACCCTTATGTGATATGAGTCATACTTTAGTCATTCAATAGATTTTTTTGTAGGTGTTAGGGTAATTTTATAATCATATATTTACCCTTAATTACCTGATTTACCTTTAACTATGGTAAATAAACTTTTCTGTAGTTACTATTCATAATGTCCAAAAATAAAAGGTAACTTATTAACATAACTCAGACCCACTGATTCCAAATATGGAATCCATTTTTCCAGATTTAATAAACAAAAGTTGTGGAAATTAAATTAAAATTAACCATATTGTCGAAAGAAAATAGGTTTTTGGTTAAGACATTGTAAAAGATTGTATTGATTCAACCTACGAATTTAAGGTAAAATAGATGCTAATGACATACATTATATTAAATGGAAAAAATATATTATAGTTATACATTAAACCCATTCAATATTATAATTTAACCATATAAATTATTACGATGAAAAAAATTGTTTTTAATTAAAATATAGCGTGTTTTTACTATTCCTTAAAATATGAAAGTTATCGGAAAAATATAAAAAATTTATCCAAAGTAAATTTTTATATCCTGATTTCAAAGAAGAATTTAATTTTTTCAAATTGAACATAAAAACATGTCAAAAAATAGATTTAATGTGGGTGCTCCATTAAAAGGCGGCAAAACTGCAGTTTTTGAAAAATACTTATATTACCCGAAATATTTATTTTCTTCTCTTACCATGTTCTAGAAAATGTGTAAGAAGAATAATAATGTTATAAAATTAAAAATTTAGGTAATAGTATTCATAACGGCTAGTCCATAATAATATATCGTTGTTTAGTGAAACCCAGAATTGCGTACAACATACTCTATCGAGGAAGGTTGTGATTGCCTGTAATGCAAGCTAAGTCAGTGTTGTGTGTAGTGCACAATTCCTTTGTTGTTTCATTATAACAGAATCCAACCATTTTTCATTTATACATTGAATATATATATATATATATATATACACTCAATGTTGCGTAGAATGACTATTATCAAACGAACTTGAAATTTTGTGTAACACAATATAAAAATAGTGTTGTGTATACTACAAGCTAATATGGTGTTGCGTATTGCACAATATAATATTGTTGTAGCGTAAATCACCTGACATAAAATAAATTAAAAAGAATATTTAACATAAAATATCGGGTTGTTATAATTAGAGTATGTTTTGAATCATGAGATCCATTAAAAAATCAATTTAAACATTTAATATCTTGAAATAACTTAAATTCTTGATATAACATGTCATAGTTCACTATATATGACACAAAACATGAGTAAGTGGTGAATATATTATATATCTCTTAGAAATAGAAGTGGGATGTGAAAAGTCATACAATATGTCTTGAGTTTCATCACACACATTCAAAGCTCTTATATATTAATCAAATTTTCAATATAAATATACCATAAACCCATATTATTATATAAAATACCATATATAACTTTATTATCACTTTATATTACCCTTTTATTTAAAATTCCAAGTTAATGTTATGTTTTGGGTAATAACCACATTATTTTCCATATCTGTTTTGACTAGTTTTTCATAATACTCATACTTAGATTATGATATAATAATTTTTGTAATGAAAAAATTATTTAAGTATCATATACATTCACTATATAATTATTTATAATAACGTATACATGAAATAATTTTGAAATGGAATAAACAATTAATTGCGACGATAGGTCGTAAGTATGCATGAATGATGTTTTTGTTTTCTCATTTGTATCGAAACAAATGAAGTAAATGACATATATATATATATATTGTTCAAGAATAATTAATAGTAAATATATATCAACTTTTTTCATTAAAATAATACTTTATACATTTCATGTAATGTGTGAACAATTCACATCGCTTTGAGGATGCGATAGTCCACATGTCCAAAAACGATGATATCATATTTTCAAAAAATGGAATGAAAATGGTATGTATTGTATAATAATTAAAGAATCACAAATATTTAATAAATATTATATCTATGATATAAAAATTATTCCAATAATTATTCCCAACCATTATAGGTGATAATGGAGAAACAAATGACATCGGTTTGTGAGATATTAGTCCATCATACACAAAATAAATGATTAAATATACCATTTGAAAAATGTTTCAGTGATTTTAGGTAGAAAAAAAATATAAAAACATATTATTATACTGGAGATAATTTTTTTATTATATAACCATGATATTAAAACATGTGATAGGTAGATAAAAAATAAAACAGAAGTGTTTGTAGATGGATGCTACCTCTTATTTCAGTAACGCATTTTGGATCGCACCAAAGGGAATACTTAGATGAATTTTTTTCCAAAAGTGAGTAATCCATTATTAGGGTAGTTAATGTTAGAGGATATATTGGTAGGTTTCTTCTAATATAAATTTCTGGATAGGTGTCTTGAGTGGGTATGATGTGGTGTCCTTTTATAAGTGAGAAAGGGAGACCTTTGTATTTTTCAAATGAATTTTGTACTCCCATGTTTTACATGTCATTAATGGTTTAAAACTGAAAAATTATATATCCTTAGAGGTTTAAGGGTATAAATATTTTCATAAACAAATTTATTCAAATTTAGGATCATTTTTACACCTTATGTATTTTAGATTATTCATTAATTACGCTCATTTTTATATTAATTGCTGTAATCATTTTTAATTACATTCAATATTTTTTTGGTCAAATAAAAAGTTAAACATACAATATATTATAAATATTATAATTAAAAATATTTAATACATTTATATAAATTATAAAATAGTGGTTCTATAAATTAATTTACAAATAATCTCATAGATGTGTCAGGAAAACATGTTTTTAATGTAAAATGTTCAAAAATGGAAATTATTTTATTTTTAATTTCAATGTAAAATTGGTTACAATGTATAAAATTAGATTAATATATGTAATATATATCGATAAATTTCAAAATAAATTTAAAATATTGTTTAACTATCAAAATAAATTAGATGAAAATGTAGTTTTCAATTAGAATTCATTTTTCCACTAGTTATCAAACAATGAAGCTCCTCCAAAGATACTAAAAACTACCATGATGTAATTTTTATATAAATCATTCAAAAACATTGATTATTATTTTCAAATAAAAAATTATAAATGTTTCTCAAATTAGATTTAAAATTGATACGACATTAATAGGCAGTGAAACTACCTTTTATAAAAATTCATCAATTTTTAATAAAATTGGATTTATTCACAAATTATATCTATATAATATATTACATGAGGGTAAGAAATAACATATAATATAAATATATTTTTAATCACTATTTAATCTATTTTTTTTTAATTTTATTCATATAAAACATTATATGTAAATAGAAAAAAAGTTATTTTTTGAAAAAATATTTCTTAATTTTCTGTTAGATATTTAATTAATTTATTACTAATTAAAAACAAAATGTTTTGTATATGTAAATTTATGAATAATATTTAAAATATTTAGTAAATTTTATTCATATCATTTATTCTAATGAAAATGTAGTAACTATATTAATATTTTAAGGAAAATAATAATTGTATATTTTAGATCGGTAAAACTCTGCCATGCGTGTAATGAAAACAATCGAAGGAACTTGGTACTGTGTGTCACAAAAGACAAAAATATTGTTTTTTGTGCGAAAAACTAATATATGTTTTGTTTTCAGGTTAATATTTAATTGGTTTTATGTAAAATTAAATCTAGAATTAGTGATTTCATATAACACAGACTATATTCAATATTGCATGACACAATGAATAAAACATTAATTCAAAAAATATATTTCACATAATCTTAGGGTGTTTCTATTTATAAATTACATACAACATATAAATCCCTTTTATTAAAAAAACATGTGATGTGCACCCGATATCTATCACCCATGACAAAGAGTTGGAGAAATTAATATCCTTGACACTCACATTAAAAGGATCAGAATGTATCTCCTTGGCAACACATATAAACCTTAAAACACAATATATATTTCATATAGTATAAAAATAAAATATATATCAAAATATTATACCCAATTCATACAATAATCTATTACAGTGTCATATATGTGAGTAAGTATCACGTATTTTATATTTCCATTAATGACATCTAATGATATTCCCACTGAAAATGATGACCGCAAAATTTATATCATTTTACTGATCCAAGATCTGTATTTCTCCATGTTTTGAGATAACTATAGTGTTCCTTTCAAATGATAACTATTTAGGAAGGGTAACTAGACAATAATATCACATATTAATATGGGATATTTGATTGGAAAACTCATTTCCCAAATCCATCATATGGATAGAATTAATCTATTTTACATTGATATCCTAAATCATACGATCTTATATCCAATTGAAACCAAATTATCACAACAGGTGTTGGTTACAAGTATTTTATGGTTTTCCATTATCACCATTCCCTGCATAATATAATCAATGGGCACCAACTATTATTTTCTTCATAACTGGTTAGATGATCGAGGCCATGAAATTTGTTTCGTTTTAAAGGAATCCATTTCATACTATATAAATGAATTTATTTTTAATATCTCACCAATTTATTACACATCATATGCATGTTAAATTCATAACTAACATATAACATGAAATATTTATCATCTAATTTATAATTTCATTATTTATGTATGTTTCTAATGATTTATTTTTATAATCCATATTCCATAAATTAATTATTATATGTTCACATCATATTAATTTAAAACAATTTACATAACTCATAATATATATCACCTATCCAAATATAACAGGTAATAATATTCATAGAAATATAAATTCATCTAATTCATAAGTTACATAATAATTTAATTTAAGGTATTAAAATTATTTATATTATTTATAATATCCACAATAGTATGAGTGAATCCATAAAAAGAGATCCCCCACATTTCTAGGGTAATATATAAACATTTAGGCCACTGGTATGTCTGAAACATAGTCCTTATTGTTGTAGATAATTTACACGAAATATATTTCAAATGACAATTAGTCAAAAAACAAAAAATATATTATCTATATTAAATAACTAAATTCTATCTAACAACTCTAATTACTGATTGAGGAAAAGGTAGATAAAAAATGAAACTTATATTTTCTTACCAAGTACGTAATGCATGACATGAAATTTTATAAAGATGAATTCATCATAAAAATTAATTCATAATTAATATATTCATTAAATATTCATTTTATAATAATTATGTTTTAAATGGGATGAGTAAATATATACATATTTTATTTATTATCCTAACATGAGACATTCATATGATCATTTAAAATGTACTTTAGGTTCGAAAATATCATATTTTCAATTCAAAACACAAATATATATTGCATAATTTATAAAATATAAGAAATGATAATTTGTATATTATTTGTTTCATGAATATTATTTCATGATTAATAATGTTTCATATTCAAATGTACGACGTGATTAATATTTCAAAGTATGATAATTTCTAACAAATTGTTCATTTCCTATTTATAGATATCCAAATAAAAATATATTTCAAATTTATAATTAATGATAAAATCATATATATGGGGTACCCCATCTTTTAGAGTATTTCCCACACAAAAGAAAAAAAATCATCGACAAATCCATACACCTTAAATAACCCATATGTATGTTTATTTTTCCAAGAACAGTTAACAACCTCATACACTAATAAATAACTATTTATTATATAATTTATTACATTTAGTCTCATTATGTTTGGTTATATACATTATATCATTAATACAACACAATACTGTATTTTTGATTATCCTGAGTTTCATTCCTAGATTGTGATATCATATTTCATACCATCACGTGCATATGAAAAAAATATTTTTCATGTTCTATGTCATAAAATACACACAAGATATTCGGTATAGCTCGAAAAAATAATATTTTCATATCTTATAAATCCATGTGATCTAGGGGTAGGAATTCAACCAATATATATAATATTATATGACATTTAATCATGAAGTATAAAATTCACATTATATTTATAAAAACATTAAAAAAATTGGAGGATATGTTAGTGTGCATGGATATGATTTAAATTATAGGTTTTATAGAATCATAAAATAAAAATAAAAGCATATAAAACCTATAATAATTCCTGATGCATTCATAATAGAATCACATGTAAAATATTGAACCTAAATAAGGGGCATATATAGAGTGAGTTTGGATCCTTTCCCAATTATATTAAAACTTTTTTTTCATTTAATAACCTTTTTATTGCCAATGAAAATGTCATTTATTGGGATTATTGTTTCTTTAAGAATCATTATATTCAATGAAAGGACACACTGATTTCTGATATGGTGTTAGTGAATTCTCGACGAAGAAAAATGGAAAACATAGAGTAAGAGAGATATTCTACTTATAATATCTACTTTCACAATTCATGAACTTGGGGATCACATACCATGATATAAATACCATTATTTAATGATCTGATTTGAGCATCGACTGTCAAGTCATGATAGATGACATAGATTATAATAATTAATGGTTTTTGTGTTTATTTAATCATTTAATGTTAAAATTATTATATTTTGAATATATAATAAATAATAAGTTAACATATTTATAAATAACCCAATTATACAATTGTGAATGACTTAACAATGGAATGAATCATAAAAGCACATATCAAATATCTGTTACACAATTTGTTATATACCAATAGTATGCTATTATAAGAAATTATTTGTGAAAATAACATTGACAATAACTTACTTTATATTATAAAATTTGTTATACCAATATTATGGAATTTCCAACTATGTAATCCATGGGTACTTATGGTATAATTATTATAATGATTATCCTATGAAACAGATGTACAATGTGTCAAATCAATAGATTAACTATATAGTAATCCCAGTGTACTCTACGATTCAGAAGTATAGTAGCTATATATTTTCAATGATTTGATGCCATCTTAAAATATCTTTCAAATTGGATTCTTTATTGACGTCTCAAAAAACATATAATTCAATAAAACATTAAAATAAATTTAAAGACAATGATTTCAAATTTATAAAAAAAAATTTATAAAATGATTCATAGTTTATATTTAATTCAGTGACTTATTTATTATTAATGTTATTATCAACTATTTCTATAAACAATAATTTTTCTTTTGATTCACCCTCAACCCCCTTAGATGACTGGTGTTTTAAATATCTTAATGGTTAAACAATTCAACGTGATATTAATGAGATGTTTTCCTAGAAAAAATTGCTTCACCAATATCACACATATCATAAATATCTCTTAGATTCATTAGAAAAAAACAATCCACTATAGAGTCGACATATATTATCAATTTTTATTTTTTTTAATTTTTTATCAATCCTCATCAGTATCATCAACATAATAAAATATTCTTTCATGACAAATAATAATATATAGATCCAATTCCTCACATTTACAAATATCAATGAACTAAGAGAAGCATGTTTAATGAAATTTCAATTATTCAGTACTTACACAAATACAGTTATCGAGCCACTAATATTTGAATAACACAACTATAAGAATTCCATGATAATTTTACAGAATAATATTAATAAATATTATATAGTATTAATGATCAAACAATCTAAAATTAACAATTTTTAAAACATCGTGATATTAAATAATGAACTTGATACCATCCATATTTTATGAATTGAATATTTTGGAATGATCATAGGACCTTGAGGAAAATAATTCTAACACATATTTAGTTCATCTCATTTATATTCATTTTTTACCTATAAAAAATTGAAATTAAATCTTCATACGTACATTTGATAATCATAAAATTATTGATAATGAAAATATTTAATATATTACAAACATTAATTATGTTAATTATAATTAACAATTTAATTATTCACAAGTTTTTGTATCCAACTCATTTTAAGAACAACTCCTAATATTTATTATCATTCATGTCATTATATTATTTATATATATAAAAATAATTTTATAATTTGGAAGTAATTTTAATTTTTCTTATCATAATTCATTGTATAATTGTGAAAATTAGGATAATTTTCAAACTATTTAACTTAATATTAATATTTATTATAGAAAAAATTCCCTAATTTTGTTAACCTTTCTCTATTGATTCCCAATACTTCTATCATAAGGGTTTTCACTCTTTAAAAAATATATCCTTCCAAATTAAAAATATTTGGTTCATATTTATTACCATCATATGACATGATACCCAATGAAAAAATGTAATAATTTAATAATTTAATATAATTAATATTCACATGGACTGTTACAAATCATTAAGAATAATAAAATATTAATAATTTACATCAATATGAGATACATATTTTGATAATGTATTTTCCTAAAGAAATATCATCTTAAAGAAAATGTATCATCATAGTGACAAGCGATGGGGGAAAGAATATCTCCTATTGATATAATTTTTATAAAAATATTTCCTAAAATTTATCGTATTTAGTTGAGCTTAATAACATCTCACAATTCATTCTGAAGAATGTAATCATTCCAATTATGAGTGTAGTTTTTTTTCCTCATAAAACAATTATAACCTTAAAATGGAAAAAACTATTCCATTAAGTTATGCGGGTAATCTATTTTATAATCACAAAAAATTAAATAAAAAAAATCGTAACATCTTGAAATGACACCTTAACAAACATCAGTCTCTTTCATTTTTTAAATTTTCCATGAAAATCATTCCACCCTGAATTTTTCATTGTTAAACATTGATGGTGTATAATTAGCATTACAATTTTTCATAGTTTAAAATTTTTATTCAGTGCTTATATTTCCTTATATTAATTTTGACGATCTGTATATTTTCTCAGCTGATTATTTATTTTAGAAAGTAAATTTTGAGAGAAAAATCATTTTAAAGTAAATAAAATTGAGGTTATGAATGAAAAATAAAATTCACCACACTGAAAATTGAAAAATATTTTTTTCAATTAGTATTATCTATGTTCATTTTATTATATTTGATCCCTTCTCACACATTTATGTAATTTAAATCATTTCTTAAACTATGTAATGAAATTTAACAGTTTTTATACGATCTATGATCCATTTAATAACTATAATGGAAGCCTATAATTTTTTATTGGAAATTTTTTATTAAATTGAAATGGATGAGATATATCACACAACTAATGAATTAACATAAAACAATGCTCTTTTCTAGAATTCACTAATTAAGGATTAAAATTAATTTTAAAATGGGAATAATAAAATTATGTGTGCATTCCAAAAAGAAAAATTTCCTTATATTGGAATTTTATTAATGATATACATTAGGGAAGCATGTATTTTTATTATTTTCATAGTATTTGTATCATATATTTATAAATCATAATTCAAAATATCCTATAATTTTTGTTTAATAGGAACTATAAACAATACTATGTTATATATATGCATTTACTTTCTAGAAATAATCATCAATATATTTAATGAAGTGGGATTTAAATAGATATAATGATTTAAATAAAAAGGGATCAAAATAACAGTCCATATTAATTAAATTTTACAACAATTCCCAATAAGATGAAATCTTGTGTCACCCCTATATTCCAAGATTTATCTTTAGAAAAAATTGGAATTTCGGCACTTGAGTAAGTGGTTTTTGGTGAATTGGAACTCAGATAAAAAATTTTAGGATTGGAATATCTCTATAATATGATATTTTATTTGGAATAGTAACCATTGGGTTGTATGGGTTCTTTTGTGATATGTTGATCTAGGTCAGGGTGGCCCTATAGATAAAATTTTAGTTTCTCGTAGGAGCCATAACATGGTGACCAAGAACTATGATATATTATGCCATGATTAATGATAACATGAGGAAATAATGGAGGGATATTACAGAGTGGTTTTGTGGTTAAAACAATATTTTCTTAGCCCAGATCATAAATTATTGAGAAATTACTCATAATGGGTGGCTCATGATTCATCCCATAGGGGTTACACCACTTAGGGGGAGGCGTTGGGATTGGGACCGTTTTTTGGTGGTTGATTGAACTGTAACTCAAAATATATGATATAGTGTGTCCTTATTATTGAGTGACCATGGTAAAAACCACAGCTTCCTATAATTTCGGTGGCCCATAGGGTCAACTCTTTTCTATTTTGGAGTCATCCATGGTATAATAGGGTAAGCCATGCCATAGTGGGGCCAAACCTTGAGGCAACATAGAATGGTCTTCATGACCTCATCATGGAATGTTGGTTTGTTGATTTTTTAAACATGACATAGAACAATAATTTCTTGGTCAATCCCAATTACATTTTTAGGGAAATAAAGGCTATGATGGAATCCATTTTTGGAATACCCTCCCCCGCTATATCCCCCTTCAACTCCCATGCTGGTGGATGGATCTTAGTAATTTTAAACCTAGATTATATTTATGTTTGTTCTCTCAAATGATTTTTTTTCCATTTATGGGTACTAATTTTGGATGTCACTATCTATGGTTTTCATAAAGATTCTAGTATAGAATAGGGGAATCTGGAGTAAATAATGGAGCTTTCATATGGATTGGGTAGAGAACATCTCAGGAGGATGATCCCACACCTTCTTCTACAACATCATTTAAATATTTTCACACCCCTATTTTATTTAAGATTTTAATTAAGTGGTATGAAATTTATGATTTATTGTGTCCCATGTGACAGTAATTTTTAATAGGATGGTGTTAGGTTTATGACATGGACCATCCAACTACAGTTCTTCAAAGATACAATGACATAGGGAGGAATTGTGAACTTTTAGGTTATTATTTATCATTGGATGAAATCCAATTATAAATTAAAATTTTTTATAATTAAATATACATATTTTGTGGTGGGATAATGGTTCTATGGATTGATTATGATTTTATATAGGGCTTAGAAAATTATTGGTCAGGGGTTAAATCCATGGATGTGGTAGTTGTCCCATATATGACTAAAAGAACATGTTGGTTTCTTGAATGGGTTTTTATTCCTGAATAATTTCATGAGATTGGGTAATGTTATTAGGGATAAATAGAACCCTTAAGGAAGATATAGAATTTTATTTGGGATCCTATGATTCAAATGAGTTCCATATATCATAATCAATTAATTGGAATTTCCTAGAGACTATTTCACTTAGAGGAGAGGGTGTTAGTTGAGTTTATTAGATACCTTAGGTTGGTCATAATTTTCATGACCAAGAGTGTGTCTCCAAGTATGGGTTCCAAGATATAATTGTTTGTAATGAGAATATTGGGGTCAGAAAATTAAATAAGATTTGTTCAAACATCATTTGAGTAACATATAACTCCATCATAAGGACATAGTAGAGTCTTGGTGCATGCGAAGAGTAATATATGTCCATTGGTACATAAAATTAGTAAAATATCACTGTATATAATAGTTAACAATTGTATAGATCATGGATAAGAAATTAAAGATGATACTCTAGTTCCAGTAATCAGCTGTGATTAAATATATATAATTGGTATTCTTGGTCGATTTTGGATGAAAATTTGGTCCATACTATTGAGTTCATGGTTAGACAAAGCCTCTTGGTTTTGGGATCCCCAATGCTAGAAAGATGGGTGTTTGTACTGATGATTTGGGATATGTGGCTATGTTTGGGTGAAAACGTACATGTGATCATAATGAGAGCATGTGTAATGGGATATATTCCCTAGTTTTTATTCTATGAATGTTCAGGTTATGCCTCTTACATTAAATGGGTGGTGTACTACACTTATAGTGGACCCCACCCTTACTGAGAGGGTAATAACAGTAAAATATGTATCAACAAAGAGGGAGAGGATAGTGGAAGGTCACACCATATGTGAGAGGGCACTGGTACAACGGTGTATATGAGACCCACTTTGGAAGAGGTTAGTGTTCAGGTTTTGACACCCCATTTTGGATAATGTGGTGGTGGATGTGATATTTGACAGCCTTGATTTAGAGGGTTTGTAAAAGATGCATGGAGTTGTGATAATGGGATTATTGAACCCAAAATGAGAGATAAGGTAGTGTATGGGAAATTTATGACCTCAACATGAGTAATAATTAATTTTTTAAAATTAATTATGTAAAAGGTTGAGTCATTAAATCAATGTATTACCTTTCCTTGTATACTCATGTAGTGGTTGGGATTATGATGAAAAAAACCTATTTTCATTCATTTATTGGGTGGGGTGTGAGTTAAAAACCATATGGTGAGGACAATACTTCTATTATGGCATTGAATAAGGTATATATCGATGTCCAATTGGCCTAGTTTATACATGATTACCCAACGATTGTGTTTAACCCATCAGAAGTCATGGTGAAATAATTATCACTTGAAGTCCAAATGAGTATATTCATTTCATTACGTATTTTCATCATGAATACTCCTATATATGAAGACATATATTATGGTTT
This sequence comes from Viscum album, assembly GCA_963277665.1. Classification (NCBI taxonomy): domain Eukaryota; kingdom Viridiplantae; phylum Streptophyta; class Magnoliopsida; order Santalales; family Viscaceae; genus Viscum; species Viscum album. The sequence continues at coordinate 1,757,175,205 of OY728153.1, forward strand.
CATAAGGATCCCCTACTAAGTGATATACAAAAACCATACACTATAATGTTTATCCACATATAGAAGATCAAGATAGAGTATTAGGATTGTTTTTTAGAGATGGGGTTATTGGGGACCCAGGATGGTTTTTGTTCATGTGAGTTAATTTTGGTCTTTTGTGTATGTTATCTATTTAATCATCCCATTGGATGATCAGTTGTATAATTTTTGTACCTGTATTATTAGTTAATATAAAAATTTATGTGTTCTTTAAAACATTGATATAATGATGTTTCATTTTTCTATTCATCATTATTATATTAATTTCATAGTTTCTTCAATGCATGTTCTATTCCCTAAAAGCTAGAAAAAAATCCTCTGGAATATATTTAGGTGAACTCAATTCCAAGTATCTCATCATTTTAGGAACTACAATGTATTTTAAATGTCGAGTTGTTATAATGTGGAATCAGATAATTTCATTTTTTTACAATTTGTGGTGATTTTAGAAAAATAATATGGCTACGTCCAATATTGTAATGGACCACAAATTGGTTCACCACAAACATATTATTCAGATGAAATTTCCTAGTAACCAAGATGATGATATTTTTCTTATTATTTTTCAATGTTATAGTCTGGATATTAATTGAAGAATACCATATGTATTTGATTTTTTAATTGTGCTTTATTTCTCTTCCATCATATGTAATAAATCTGTGTATATGAATCATAATTGACATATTGGATTCACAAATTATCCATGTGATTACATGTTATTGATCTCACTATTAAGAGGTTAACTTTTAAAAAATTCCATAATGAAATATATTTAATTTTCCCATATACATTTTTTTGAATTCTACTCAGGTAAAAAATGGCATTTCCTTTGGGTAGACCCATGTGGATTTATAATGGGTGTTCCCAATGATGAATATAAAGTATCTTCATGTAGGGAATGTATAATGATTTCTGATGGGTTTGTACTGGAATTATATGTGTCAATGATGATTCTATTAGTGGGTATTTTGAAAAGGTTAAATTACATAATGTTTTTTAAATAACATTAATGGAGTTTTCACGTATAGTTTCATGGTGGAACTCTCTTAACCAAACCGAGAAACTAAAAAACATTGATTGTATTTCTTTGTGGAATTTGGTATGTGAAGCACATAAAATGCTTATGTTGTCCGAGATATGTCTAGAAGTAAGGGACATTTAGCTTCATAACCCTACTGGCCCCTGATGCATTTTCAATATCAAATTTTGAGCAGGGGTAGACACTACTAGTTATAAAAGGGAATATGTGTGGTGAGTTATCATATATATGGTCATATAATTAATGATATTACTCAAGAAAATTGAATTATCTATACATTTATGATGATAACGGTCAGTTTAATAGGTATGTGAGCCTTATTTTAGAGGGACCCAATTCATTAAACCGTGTGTTAGGGAGTTTAATCAGTGTATAGAAGAAGATGAAATCATTGGGTAAGGGTTATAAAAGGTAGAAACATGGTAGAGAATACGTGAGAGTGTTTTTACTAGACCACCCTTCCTAAATAGGGAATATGAGTGGTGACATGGATTTTTTGGGAAAATTCCCCAATCTATGGTTGGGAATGAATGATATTTTGGGTTTTCCCCATTATATTTCAAATTATTATGTGGAAATTTCCATGTTGACTATTGGTGGGTTTTGATGAGAGTGATATATGTCACCCATAAAATAGATAATGACATCAGGGATGGAGTCATGATATGTGTTGATAGTATGGGTGAGCGTGGATAATGAATAACGACACATGTGTGATGTTGAAAACTATTCCTTGATCACTCAAGAAATATTATATAGGAATCCATATAGTATCTATCAAACGATTTTCTTGATGTGGATGTGACCCATTCCTTGGATGATGTTTTGTGAGTAATGATTAAAATGTCCATGGTGAGCTAGGAATGGGTACTGATTGGTGTTTCATGTTTGTGTTGTTATAGGAGTGGGCGAGAATGCTCAATAATTATGCACATTAATTGAAATATCATGGATTATTGAGAATGGGATTCATTTCATTAGGGTATTTATAATGATAATTTTATGGTGGAAGGTATTGTATTGGGGATGGGAGTATGACCATTATGTTGTTAATGTCGTGGATGTTGTGAGACCAAGTAGTGGAGAGTTACGGTGGAATTGGGAAGTTAGTGTATAAGTGGATATGATGTGATCTTATTCGTCAATATATAAAAAATTTCCAACTCAAACATAGTGTTGTATAAATTCAATGCATTGTAAATATTATCTAGATGGATATTATGGGATTTGAGAGTGAGTTTGATCGGGTGTACATTGGTACTCATGGTAAATCGCCATATTTGGATTTTTTTGGATGATGATCCAATTATTAAATCACACATGGATTTTGTATTGGAATTTAGTATTGGAAATTTGATGACATCTTGATTCCTCGTAGATTTAAAGAATCATGATTGAGAAGTGAGATAGTGTAGAGGCGGGTGACACAATGTGTATTTTGGGTGATGTTGACTAGACTAGGAACAATTAATGCTTCTTTGTGTAATGAGGTACAAAGTGATGGAAACCTAGATCAAGAATGTAGCATCAAATTAGGTAGATGAAATCGTCAACAAAAACTATATTCATATGGTGGGGGTGCACCATATGAATCATGATATATTTGTTACCACATTGATATCTTAGAAGAGATGGGTGCTTTTGAGAATTATCTATGTTTTCAAATTAGTTTCAATAAGGTGGGTCAACATTTCATAAATAATGTTTGTTGTTGTTTTGAACTGTGAAATAATTCAAGAGAATGACGTTTTCAACGAAGTGGTTTGATGAGTCCATGGACTCCATGGAGGGCATGTGGTTTATTTATAGATTTCATTAATGTTGGAGGATAAATTGGTTAATTAAAAGCTTTAATAAGATAATTTAACAATTATAATACTAATATGTAATGTAATTTGATTGATCTAGATCAGAGCCCCTAGGTTTTTGGTACAACACCACTAGATAGCTGATGTAATATTTGTGGATATTGAGGTCTCTAAAGGCGGTGCAAGATATCTAGTATGCACCAGTGGATATCAAGTGATCGTGAATAGCATAAAGGGGAAATTATGTCCTCTACCAATTTTTCGATGCCTTTTTAATAGGTATCGGGTGAGTTTAGACCAGTAAGGCATTCAACGAATCCCATCAAACATCATTTAATTCCTTCTATCTGTCTACATATTCCATATTATGTTGTAAAGACACTATGCGTGATAAACACAAAACAATGATTATAAATATCTATATTGGTTGTCAACATACGAATAAATTTTAGGTTTAACACCTCTCTATTATTTTAATTTTTTCCAAGATATGGATATATGGAATAAACTATATCTTGTCCTAGAAATTGGGATTCATTGTGTGGTCTTCATGAAACACCATAGACTATGGATTATGGGGTTTTTTAATCAGGGTAGACTGATAATTTCTTTTTCACCCCCCCCCCTTATTTTTTTGGTTTAAAAACTTGCTATAGAGGGTTCCATTCTCAACCGACCCTCACCCTTTATATCACACACCAATTATATATAGTTGGTATAGTTCATGGAGTTTTTTTATTAAAATTAATAATATGATTGTCAAATCCCATACTTACATTTGTGTTCTGATTGGTTGACAACAAATTTTTGATGCCTTTATCTAGGGTTTTGGTGTTAATTCGATGGATGGAATCAATAGATATTGATGGGGAATTCATTTAGAATTAGTAAATTAAATCAAGGGAGGATAATGAAATTTTATATTTTTGAATTTCATTTCGTGTATGTTTATTCCCTAATTTAGTTAGTGTCATTGATTAAATTGTATAAATTTTTTATTGGAAGGGATCCAAGGGATAGTGATTTTTCAAGGGATGGTGTCATGGGTACTCCATATACCTTATGGTTTTGGTTGGTCCCTATTAGGATGATTTTGGGATTCTAGATAAAGGTTTAGCTTATTTTTTCCTCTATTTGTTAATTTTTATTATTAATTAAAAATGGTTATAATTTATTATATGGGTTTTGTGGTAGAATATATATGTGCATGAGTTTAAATGAGCCTCACTTAGGGTTAATAGAGTTTTAAAAGTGGTAAAACTCGTGAAAATGTAGTTTTAAATTGCATTAAAAAATTAATCATTTTATTTATAAATGGGGATTAATTCCAATATAATTTCATAGTTTTAGGTCGAGATATTGGGGATTGAGAGTTTCCTAGATAAATATATATGATATTGTTGGTCCTCGTATGATTAAAATGAGTTCCTCTTAATATAATAGATAAATTAGGATCACCGTAATATTATTTAACCAAATGGTGATGGTGTATATTTAGCTAAATATTTTCCAGGGGTAGTTATAGGGGTTTGATTTGTGTGGAAGTATTTACAGGTTTCATTCTAAGAGATAGACGGAAGTTAAGAGAGGCTTTAGGAAATGTGATGATAAAAAAGATGGTGGTACATATCATGAGGGAGTTGGAACTTTATATCATGTAAAAACAAGATTTTTGGTATGTGGAATGAGTAAAAAATACCCATGTAGACATGAGATGTGTAATAGTTTAGAGTTTCCTCTTAAGGAATATTTGATAGATCACCCTTTCGAAATGTAATATGTGACCAAGATAAGGTCATGTGTTTAGGAGTCGGTTAGTAGAATAATATTATATGTAATTTATGATTACATTCAATGATTATTTTTTAATATTAATATAATTATTATCAGATCATGTTTATTATTTTACATGAAATATTGTCTGATAATTTATTATAAGTAATTTTTCCTCTAAATGGTCACAATTGTTCACAACTAAGATTAGTTTAAGAACCTAGATATTCATTTAAGGTATAGATCATTATTTCCGGATGTCTTTGAGGGAAAAGGAATAAATGGGGAATTTTCATAAGTACAGACCATTTTCTTTTGAGTACACATCATGTACTCAGTAGCCACATGTAGCCATGTACTAATCATATAATGGCTGAGTGCAAGGCATTGTAAGTTACATGGAAGTAATCCTAAATAGGCGGTCAGTTAAGGCTAGTACGTGGTGTGTGCATTAAATAAACACACTATGTACTTTTCTTTTTGATTTATGAATTAGATCGTGGTTGTGTATCATCTCCAGAACACACTTTTTCTCCCATTTGTTCATATTGGATAGTGATGGATCACAAAAGGACTCTGAACCCATCTTATTCCCTCGACCATGCTCTAATCGAGATGCATTCAGATGCATTGGAATCCCACTTGTGAGTTCTCAATTCCCCTAGAGCCTCTCTTCCCAATTCCTCCTCTCTTGTTAGTTATTAAAGGATAATTGTTTTTACCATTTCTGTAGATCTAAGTCATTCTATACTGGTTCAAGGTCCAACGTCATGAGTGGTCATCGTACAACATCAAGGTAAGTGGTTTGTTCCTTTTGTTGTTCATCTTTGGATTATATATGCTTAATGTGTAGAATACCCATGTTTGGGGTATTTTGTATTTTTTTTATTTGACTCGGATTAGTACATTCAGTGATACGTTTTATTGATAAAGGGTTATTTATTATGAGTATGGTTAGATTTAGTTTTTATGGGATACCCTATTGGTGTTTTCCCATGTCATAATGTTATTGAACATTTAGACTAGGTTTCATATGAGGCGTACCTTGTTTCCATGCCTTGAGTTGTTAAGGATGGAGTTTGATTTGATTATATGAATTGCATGTGTTATTCTTACGAATGTTATCATTGTAGTAGTTATAGATTTCATATGTTTTCTTGATATGATATGCGTATTGTTTTTTCAATGGACTGTGAGATCCATGGACCAAGAAAACTATGTGGGGGTTTATTCTTATTACATATTAACATGGGAGACTTAGTGTAGAATTTGACCCAGGGGTATTGACCGTGAGAGCTACCCTAGAGGCTGATTATATTTTATTGATTTCATTTTGGCCCAGGGGTATTGATCATGTTACCTTCCCATTTGGTCATTTGTATTTGATTTGTGCTATTTTAAACCAAAGGGGTTAGACAGTGAGTGAATTTCCAGAGGGTTGTTTATGAATAATTGAATGGTTGTAACGAGCCTACCAAGGTGAAGCCCAATCTAGGATAGAGACACACCTGTTTGTTTAGATGGTCTTCTAAGACATCTATTGTTACTATTACATGGAGGGATACAGATCTTAGGCTAGATCCCAAGATTAATTATTCAATGGTTTGAATAATTAATAAATGAAAATGAATGTAATTGAAAACTGTAGGATTGATTACTTATGAGTACTTCCTTGTTTATTGGTTCATTCCCACATATTTCCTGGTATATATATATTCACTAACTATTCATAAAAAATATTGTCGTGGTCACCTATTGGGATTCATCTCACATCATGTTTCGGTCGTGCTTTAGGACCCAAAGAGACTATATGTTTGCTGGTATAGATAAGGGAAGACACCCTTCTTCATCGGGTAGATGATTGTTGTTTGAGCTGAAAAGCACAAGACCAAGTTGAGGCTTGTGATGCTACTAACGTATATATTTTTTCTGTTGTACATTGGGTTTTTATGGTTTTCCAACATTGTGAATTGTTTGGATTCCTTCCTAGACATATGTGACATGCATCATTTATATACGCTTTTGTTTTTATATTCCTACTAGTTTGCTATTGTTTACTACTTTTGTTGGTTTTATTTCTCTTTATTTTGTTAATATTTGATATTCCTCTATGTATGATCTTCAAATGAGGGCATAGTTTCCCCACTATCACATCCAAGGCCCTCAATGCTAGTCTGTATACACTAGCATTTGGGTAAATATACTTGAGGCCATTTGGCCAATCGAGTACAGGGAACCTTTGGGCGGCACCCAGAACTATGATGTTACAAAGTGGTATTAGAGAAGTTCTTTATTTCTATTCCTTAATATTCGGTAACTATAAATAGGGATAAAAAGGAATATGTTGTTCTTAATAAGTTTTTCCTAGGAGTAGAAAACTCATGTACTTGGAAAATCCAAGATACCATGAATATTTCATTTTTTCTCATTTTGAAATTTTTACACTTTATTTGATTTTACCATTAGGTGGAAAACTTTTTTGTGTGGTTATTATTGATATAATTATGGTTATATTGCTATTGAAACCCCATAAGATGAGGGTATTCTATCTTATTCATCATACAATCACTGGTTATAGATCACATGTCATGCATTCTTTTCATGCCAAATAGGATGAATTACAGATTTAATGATGTTGTGATAGATGTCATGATAGAATAAAAGCTATTTTTATAGGGTATTATTATATTTTATGAATAATTTGTATAGATTCCAAAAATTGGTCCCTGGGGTGATATGGGCCCTCTTGGATCGTAATTTGATGAAACATGATTGAACTTTAATTAAATTTTGTCATGTTATGATATGAATAAGGTTGTCATATATTTATTCATTGGAGTATGTGCTTTAACAGGTTGGAATGTTTCCTTACATGGTCAAATTTTTGTTTTCTAATGGGTCTGAACATGTTTCATAGGCATACAGTTCAGAATCATAGAAAACACATTGTGCGATGTTATGATGACCCGCCATGTGTTCTTCTATTCTATAAGAAACAACTTTTCTTAAATAAATGTTGGGTACCGTATGTACATGTGGTATAGTTAATAGTAATTTCAATGACTTTGTGAGATGAAACATGGGGTTAGTAAAAGTTTTTTAGAACACACCGTGTTGTAATGTACCATGTATCTAGTCATGTGACCAACAACATGTCAAAATGAAACTTAAGTGGTACACGCCATGTCATGATTGCACATGTTGTGTAGAGTATACAATGTATCTGACCGTGTGACTAATAACACAAAAGGATAGAACACAAGTAGTACACATCATGTCTAGAGTGAACACGGCTTCTAATATTACTCGGGATAGAACAATGTAGTTCTATTCCTATAGAAGTATATGGGAAGGAGGAAAAATTCAAGTACACTCTATGTCTCAGGAGAAACACACCATCTATAACGTGTGTTACATGACCGGGATGGGTAGAGGTATACACCATGTAAAGAATTTAGGGGATCTTTCCATGTGGTAGTTATACACGCTATGTATCCATATATTGTAAATTTTTAATGATATTTTTCTCTTGTTCAATTCATTCAATTATAAGTTGTTGTCCTGGAAAATATGGAACTGAGGTGTGTGCTTGACCTTTCATATTCATGAGGCCAAGGTGTCCTTCGATTATATTCTGAGTACAGAGTGATGCCCAAAACAGGTAGTGGTAGATCATGTACTACCAGCAGATCCTCGTTTCATGCCAATCATGGAATAATATATTATACCTTACTCAGATGTTGATGTATAGTTCTATGAAGGCTTTATGATGATGAAACATACTTTCTAGGGAGCACCAAATTCTACCCTGACTATGGAAGACTTTATGGGGGTGTTCTAATAACATCATCCTCTAAAATTATCATGGAAAGGAGGACCACAGTTTGTAGAGTCGCTGTTAGAGGCCTCACATTCTTTCTTTGAGCATCTGGAGACGCCTTCAGATAAGAGGGTGAAGCTCGCGACACACATACTATGTGATTCCGACAAGAGATGACGGTATGTTATCACACAGCCAGGACATTATTGGGATATGGATTGGGAAGATTTCTAGAGGACCTTCTATGATTGCTTCTACCTCGATACATTGAGGGTCGATCAAGCCTGTGAGTTCATGCATTTGGAGAAGGGCACTCTTTTAGAGATAGATTACTAATCAAATTTCATAGAGCTTAAGTGCTACTCACCTATTCTCTAAGTTGACAAGTTTTCTATGGCTAGGATATTTGAATATAGTCTTAGGTATGACTTCAGATTATAATTGAATATTTTCAGACTGACATTGGTGATGGAAATATTAAATCAAGCATTTATTACTAAGTGTAATCTAAGGTTGTTGGGAGCTGCGAGCCCGAGCAGTTCATCATCCAAGGTTATTAAGCCTTCATTTGACAGTAGGAGGTTCCACATGGAGACTTCGCACATTGATTACAGTAAGATATATCTATATACATGTATCCAGGTGAGGTACTAATAATGCAATAAGAGTAGGTACACAATACCTCAGTTTCCAAGAGACCCATTTGAAGCCCGATCATGTAGAAAGATGGGTCATCTTTATCATTTTTTGGGTTTTCTAACAAGACGATAGTGAGAGGGGTATTGTTATGATTCTCCATTTAGGAGAAATACCACCAGTTTATCGTCAGTTAGGAAACTGGTGTTTTTCATGCTGCTCACATTGATGAGGTGGTCATGGCCATGGTATCCAGACATCGAGTTTTTAGTGATAGCAGGGTGGACCAGCTCACGGTAGTAAAAAATGTTCATAGGGACATGGTATATGTCAGAATATTGTAATTGAGTAGACCTAGTAGAAGTAGGATCACATGCCCTCTATGGTTAGAGGTGTGATTCTAGTTTCCTCAGTTTTATATTCTTCTATTTTTGATACATGGGATTCCAATAGTTTCATTTCTGTTTTTATAGTATAGATTTGTGGGATCTATATCATTACTTATGACGATTTTGTGATATTATACAATCTGTTTGGGGATTAGGAATGCTAGTGTACATTATTTCAAGGAGTTTCCTCTTGAGGTTGGTGGGTGTACCTTCTAGTGGAACCACTATGTATTGGAGATGATAAGTTTCAATGTAATTACCATAATGGATTGGTTAGTCACATTTCATGCCTTTGTTGACTGTAATCTCCACATGGTGAGTTTCACATCACCAGAGTGCATGCATTTTCTAAACATGGCGGAATGGGATGTCCATGAGACCAGAGAGGGACCTGAGAATCATGTGTTGGGAGGAATTACATTCCGGATTTCTAGTTTATACATGTATGACCATGGGACATCACAAAAGGAGTTTCTTCTAGTGGTGGATCATTTTAGAAGTGCATTTCTAGTGTACTTTTGAGATTTACCTCTAGGGCGAGAGGTATATTTCTCTATTGAGATTGTGACAAGAGTCCGAAAAGTGTAAAATCGTTATTATAGAATGGCTACACTAGAGTTACAAGACCTTAAGAAGTAGTTGGAGTAGTTACATGAAAAGGGTTTCACCTGACCTAGTACTTATCCTTGGGGTTCTCCTATAATATTTTTGAAAAAGGTGGATACTACCCTTATACTTTGTATGGATTACCGGATGATGAACCCATTGATGGTCATGAACTGATATCTTTTTCCAAGGATTGATGATATCTTTGATCAACTTTGAAGATCCTGAGTTTCTCTATGATTTAGTTCAGGTTATGTTATAATCAGTTTTTCATTAGAACATTAGATATACCTCCTACATCCTTCCTGAGTAGGTATAGTATATACCAGTATTTGGTTATTCCATTCGGTCTCATGAACATGCCAACAGTTTTCATGGCACTAATGAATAGATTATTCCATATTTACTTGGATTTATTTGTGGTAGTCTTTGTGGAAGATATCATGGTGTACTCTGACACTTGACACGACCATGCCACCCATCATGAGATCATGTTGAGTACACTGAGGGAGAATCTGTTATAATCTAAGGTCTCTAATTTTTACTTTTGGATAGACTAGACTCACTTATTGGGTCATGTTATCTTAGAGACTAGAGTATCAGTAGACCTAGAGAAAGTGGGAGTAATAGTTTCCTCAGAGAAACCAAATAACGTATTTGAGGTATGATGTTTTTTGGGGCAGGGTGATTACTATCGGTGCCTTATACAAGACTTTTCATGATTATCAATGCCATTGACAGGCCTAAATGAGAAGGGTGGAATGTATGTGTGGACAAATTCTAGTGATTCATCCTTTCAGGAGCTGAAAGAGAAATTTATTTCATCACCGATACTGATTTCCCTAGATGTGGGAAATGGTTACACTGATTAATGTTATGCATCATGTATCTATCTTTGAGAAGTGCTTATTCACGAGGATAAATTTTTGCATACGAGTCTCGGTAGTTGTGGCCACACGAGATCAATTACCAAACACACGATCTTGAGTTGGCTTTAGTTGTTCATGCTTTGTACTTTGGGAGAAATTATCATTTGGGAGATAATTTTTTGGTATACACTGACCACAAAATCCTCATGTATTTATTTAATTAGATTGATTTGAATATGAGATAGAGTAATTTGGTTAAGTACATTCAGTATTTCGACATTGAGGTTACCTATATTCTTGGGAAAGGCAATGTGGTGGCTGATGCGTTGAGAAGGATGACTCAGATACAGGAATTTTAGGAGGCCAATAGTGAGTGGCATCTTATGCCTCTATTAATTGAGATTCATTTTTAGGTGAATGAAAGACAGGGGAAGATGTTTCTTTATTCTTTAGCTATTAACTCTAATCTTCTGGAGTGAGTGAAAATGAGGCAGCTATCATATTCGAAATTCCTAGTCTGATAGGATTGTGTGGTAGGAGAGGACCCTAATTTTGGATAGACCATATATGAGGATGAGTTTTTTCATTTTCATGGGCACATATGAGTTTTATCAAACATATGTGAGGATCTATTGTGAGATTTTCATTCCTCATATTGGGCAGTTCATCCTAGTGTAACCAATATGTAACGATATCTACATTGTTAGTAGAGGTGACTACATATGAAGGGAGTTGTGGATGGTGTTTTAATGAGATGTTCCACCTCTTAGTAGGTAATGGAAGAGAATTAGTGACCTAAAGGGTGTTTATATCAGTTACCCATTCCCGAGTGAATGTTGAATGATGTCGCGAGTGATTTCATAATAGGATTTTGGAGGTCATCTATAGGGAATGATTAGGTTTGGGTTGTTATTAACAGACTCACAAAGGGATTAAACTTCCTACCGATCAATGAAACCATCAGTGTTGAAGAACATGGATGGTTTTATATCTATGATATTGTACATTTTATTGGGGTTCTTAATTTTATCATTTCAGATTGGGATGCCTTGGTTACTTATCATGGTTGATTGAGACTATAGAGGGCTTTGGGTATACAGGTACTTTTGAATACATATTACCATCCAAAGACTAATGGCCATTCCAAGATCACATTATAAGTTTTAGAGGACATTCTATGAGCATTTATCATATATTTTTAGGGATCTTGGGATAGACACATACCACTAGTGGCATATTACTACAATAACAATATTTAGAAAATGATTCATATGGCACATTATGAGGCTTCTTACAGTATCCCATGACGATCAGCCTAATTTTGGTAGGTGACAGAAGAGGCTACTATGCTTGGACCTCATCATGTCCAGGAGACCAGTAATATAACGATCCAGCTTTAAAACAATACATAATCTAGAATTAAATGAATAATTCACATTGATAATCATTTTAGGTTTAGAGTTTTAGAGAAATAGCCCATAACTATTACATTATATCTCAAATATTACATTGTAGACACATCTACTCAGTATCCAATTTTTCGAAAAATATAAACTCTCGAAAAAAAGAGTCATATCAAGTTACATATTTTACATATCATAACTTTTCCATGATCACATCCATGACCCTATTCATCTTTTAGCCCTGTGAAAAACATTTCAAAACAAAACATTGGACGAACATAAAAATATCAGTAAGTGTTATAAAATTAAAAAATAAATCCCTGGTCCATCAATACATACAAAACCTAAGATATTTTATATTCCTCAAGAAGTCATTAAATTTATGAATAACACATATAAATCCTAAATTATAATGGTAAGTTGAGGCATCCATATCAAAATTATATTGTAGATTTCATATCTATGTAGGGAGTTACGTTTTGAATACCAATCATTATAAATTCCCAAATCTCATAGGAGAAACAATAATGTTTACCTCCTTCAAGTTACCCAATGAATTGGATAGCTATTTGAGGCCCACCCACCCTAGGATTATCGACGAACCACCCGTATAAAATAACAATTCCCAAGAACCAAAACATATTCAAAACACATAAAGCAAATATAAACGAAAAATAACATTTCCATATTCATATAAAAATATATAATTTAAATATATTGACATAACCAATCCATTCTCAAAACAATTTTCAATACCAAAATACATAAATTAGTTTATGGTATTTATTTTCCTTTTAAAATCATTTTGACTTGTTAAGGAATCCAAATATCAAATAAAGCTCATGGCGACAAAAAGGCCATCATCGCCGCGTATGTTAAAAAGTAACATTCACATTTTTTTGTTTAAGAAAATGGTTCAAAGAAAAATATTCCCTTTGAATAAAATGAAAATTAAAAGGTTTTTATACACCGTATAAAATAAAGTCGTGTAGAAAACAAAATATACCTCAATGAAAGGTGATTAAGATGAAGTACCTTACCTTGTGTCCGACATGACTCGTTCATTATTTAAATATCATGAATAATAAACTAATGATAATTTTTACTTTATTCAGAACCATTATCAAGATTATTATTCTTTTTAAATAACTTATTATCATTTTATAAAAATTACATAATCATTTATGTTAATAACATTCGTTTTGTCGATATTTGGTACTTAAAATTGGATGTTGTCCATCTGGTTAAAAGTTCATTATATAAAAAATGATATTAATGATTTAAATATAATATAAATCATATATATCCAGTATATATTTATTTATAATAGTCCATATAATTTTCATATATAGAAATGAAGTGCACCATTCATGGAGACGGTAGTTCGTACAATCGCATAAAAGCTACTTTCATTTATTTACAATCGTTTTTAATGAATGAATACCCAATGATACATATTTATATTATAAATCCAGTATAATAACATATTTTATGTGCATTAAATAAGTTCACTAACACCATCTTTTATAAATTACATGTATGGTTTAAATGAGTCCTATCACATTAAGTGTGCGGTAATCTCCACTTCCTCAAATGAAATTATTGTATATATACAACATGAAAAGCATAAAGGTATTTTTTAAAAGATAATTAATGAAAGGGATAAAATAAATATCGTAAATATCATATATAATTATAGTTCTATCGTAATGTCCACCATGAGATGTGGTAGGAGATAACTGAACAATCATCATTTCGTGTGGCAATAGTTCATTGTCTGTAGAAATTGTATGTTTGTATCCAATATATGGAGGTGTGTGTAAGTTAAGTTTGAATAATTATCATAAAAGCAACCTTGTATATTAAGGATACCAGTTTTTATATAAATTAAATGATTAAAAAAAGTTTAGGGGGTTGGAGAAGTTAAATAAAAGAAAAGAACTTCAGATATGACATTACCTTTAAATTGGTTAACTCCCTTCGGTTTGAACCAAAATAAGTTCTTGAACTAATTTATTCCTATGTTAAGGCTTCTAGGCGGAAGAGAATGATGTTAAAATATTATTTGGTTAAAGGATGGACTAGCCAAGGGGCTTGATAGGTGTGAGTAATGGGTTAGAAGTTATGGATTTTTATAAGAGGGAGGAGGGGCTCTTTAGGAATGTTTGAAAATATTATTTTATTATAAACTAAATTTCGGTTTCAAAATGACCCATACATATTATCATAGAAGAGAATATTAATATAATTTAAAATTCTCCCCAAATATAGGTTTCAGACATGTTTTCTTTTCAAATTTTACCTTATCATTTAGCTATAACCCGTAGTAAACTAAATTGACTCTTACCATGTCTTCTGGTGTATTCACTTGATAAGGTTAATATAGTTACTATAAAATGCCAATTGAACCAAAATTGGTTCATTAATTACATTTTAAGCCCTATATATGACATTTGGACGAATAATTCATTTTTAGGATTTTAATACCATTTAATTAAATAATATTTGTTTTAAAAACTCATTTTTGTCAATTTAAATACAATTCATATCATGAATTTTTAAAAAATAAAAATCAATTTGATTCATTTTAAAAAAACATCATTACATAAAATATAACAAGTATTAATAATCTAAAAAAAATTTATGGAATAAAAATCATCAATATTAATTTATTTTAATATTTATAAAAGAATTTATTTGATTACTTTATATAATGAATAAATTATTCCATCACTATCATGTCATAATTAAATTTATATATTTAATGTAAAAAACTATTAATAAAATATCATGATATAGTAAATATTTTTAGTTTTAAAATTAATGTTTATAGTAGTATATATAACTTATATAACCCCATATAAAAATTGATTTACAAAATTATATATATATATATATATATATGTCATATTTTTCGTTACATTAAATTAATTAATATAAAGTATCATTATCACTCCCATGTGGATCCATTGGGTCCCAAAATCATCCCAAGGATACCCATGGTCAGAAATGAATCAACAAATATGATTATGACACATGATAGAGTAATTTAATATTATTATAATAATATATGGTTACCCTTATTTAATAGAATTACTCTTTAACCATGGTAAATAAAATATTTTTTGAAGTAAATATTCATATTGTATAAAAATAAAAGTTACCTATTTACACAATTTTGACATCATGATTTTAAATATTGAATCCCTTTTTTCAAATTGAAATCACATAAGTGTCAGAAATTAATTTAAATGTAATTCCTGTTGTCACAACCAAAATTTTAGTTTTTAAAAAATAATAACTATCAAAATATTGACACTTGTTTATGTCCATTTTCAATGTGAAATTACCTAAAATGAACAAAATAGGATTAAATGGTAAAAATATAATATAATTAAACTTTAAAACCAATTAAAAATATAACATATCCATATAAATAAATTAGATTAATATGTAGTTTTGAATTAAAATACACTATCTTTTCACTATTCATTAAAAATGAACATTATTAGAAAAATACCAAAATTTCATCCAAAGTAAATTTAGGTATCCTGATTTTAAATAAGAATATTATTTTTTTCAAATATAACTTATAAATGTGACAAAAACAAGATTTAAAAATGGGTGTCATCAAAAGGCAGTAAATCGAGCCCTTAATGAATATTAGAGTATTTATGCTAAAATTGGATTCGTTCATATTTTATGCCTCTAATATGATTGAAAAAATGTAAGAATGATTCAAAAACATGTATAATTATATTTTAGTTAGTTATTTTCATTCACACAATTACAACGGCTAGGCATTAACTACCATTTAAAATAATACTATTATTATATTATTTTTTTAGTATAACTCAACATTGTGTGCAATGTAATATTTTGGAGAGATTTGTTGTTGCGTGGTGAGAATGATATCAGAAAATGAATCCCCTTTAAATTAAAATTAATATTTAATTCAAAAATATTAATAAATATGAAAATGTCATAATCCTTATTTTCCTTGGATGGTACATCCTTCCACATTTTAGGGAATTGCATCCACACAATTATATTCACATTTAAAATAAATGGAGGTATTTATCACTAATATAATTTTATGACTCCCATGTCACTCTTCGACCATATTTGTTTTCCAAAAAATCAATAAATAATAAAATATCTTATTACAAAACACATTCTCTCTTCGGTTAAGAATCTAGACTAGGTTTTCCTTATAAGAGAGATTCTCTTCCAACTGAACTACCTAAATGCTCTAAACATAGGATGGATCTTGAAAATTCCATCTCAACATTAAAACATGAAAAACATTGTGTACTTGTGATAAAAAGGGTGGTAAAGCCACTGTGAAGGAAACTGATCAAACTTTTTTCATGATTTTATATGGTCTAATGAATCTCTGAATTATATTTCCCTTCATACCAAAAAACATCACACTTTTCCATAGAGAATCATTGAGAAAGATATGATATCCTACATTTAAAGAATGATCATTCCTCTGGTTATCCATATAAGTTTCTTTCCCACTCTATAATATTCCCATGTTCTTCTGAATCAACTGAACGTTTTCTGCAATCTCTTCTACCAATTCTGGTCCCATCAACTTTCATTCACCTACTTTATCCCAGAAAGCTATATTTTAACATTACTTTTCATATAATGCCTCAAATGGAGCCATCTGTATACTGGAATGAAAACTATTATTATAAGAAAATTCAACCAATGAATGATGTTGGTCCAAACATCCATAGCAATCCATTGAGAAAGCATGTAACATATATTCCAATGTCTGAATTGTTAATTCTAACTACCCATATGATTGAGGATGAAAAGCTATACTAAAATATAATTCAGTACCCAAATACATCTGAAGGCCTTTCCAAAATTTATAAGTATACCTATGGTCATGATCAGATACAATGGAGAAGGGAAATCCATGCATCCAACATATCCCTTTAAAATATAACTGAGAATTTTGATCTAGAGACAATGTATGTCGAATAAAAAGGAAATGTGCTTATTTAGTCAATGGTCAAGATAACCGTGGAATATTTTCAAAAAAATAACACCAGTAATAACCTTCAAAATTATGAAAACTATGGATCTCTATTATATTTGTGGGACTTGGTGATTTTTCAAAAACAATTGTTTTAGAATGATCAAGAGTTATGCCATTTTTTGAAAAAATGTATCCTAGGAATGAAATTTTTTTCAACAAAAACTAACAATTTCTGAATTCCACATGAAATTTATTTTATTTTAAGGTTTTCAAGACCTCCCATAAATGACATTCATATTCCTTTATACTTTTGAAAAAAAAAATAATATCATCAATGAGGGAAACCAAAAACTTATCGAAGAACTCATGAAAAATTCTATTAATAAGATTCATGAATAAAGAAGGTGCATTGGATTACCCAAATGGAATAACTACAAATTCAAAATGGTCATATCTAGTATGATATGCGGCCTTCAGAATTTATACTTCCTTTACTTTCAACTAATGGTACCCAGATCTTATTTTAATCTTCGAAAATTACTAACCTCCCTAGAGCTGAAAAAAAAATCATCGATATGAGTCAAAGGATTCTTGTTATTATCTGCGATGTTATTCAAGGCTCTATAATCAATGAAGAGCCTCATTGAACCATATTTCTTTTTAACAAACAAGAGAGCATCACCCCATCGTGGTGTTCTAGGTCAAATGAAACCATTATCTAATAACTTCTGTAATCGATTCATTCATTCTAAAATTATAATTTGAGTAATTCAACAAGGGGGTTTTCAAAATGTATTAGCATCAGGAACTAATTCAACAATAAATTCATTTTCTCGGTCAAGTATTATACCATGATACTCATCAGAAAAAACCTCAAGATAATCATTTAACACTGGAACAACATTAATCTGAATAGTTCCATTATCTTCAACAATATGTGAATGATAAAATTCATTTACATCTTTTAATAGTTTCTCAGCTTCCTGATATGTTATCAAAAGTATGGGTTCATTCTTGTACAAAAACTAAAACTCATTCTGAAAAGAAACATCTTTTTCTCTGCATAAAATCATAGGATTATAAGTAGAAATACAATTCATACACAAATTAACACCAAACTCTATTGGAGGGGAAACAATAAGGGGTTCAGTTAGATTATTTCCACACACAAAGACAAGAAGGTTCTAATAATTTTATTTTTTCTCAACATTTCTTCCCAGGGTTTTTACCATAAGGTCTGGATTCATATCTTGAGATGGAATTCACAATTTACAGGAACAGATATAAAAAATTAAATAATGTGTAGACCCTGAATCAAACAAAACATTGGCATAATTTGAATAAACAAGAAGTGTACCTTATACTGATTTATTCGATGGCACTACATTTGTGGAAGTGGCTGAAAAGGATTTCACCACCCATCTCCGCTTGTAGTCCGACTGCTTTCCATCAGTTGAGTTCTTCATTGGACACTCATTTTCATAATGAACCATTTTATTTCACTTAAAACATTTTAAATACTGTAAATCATATTTTTTCTTACCATCATCTTGATCATTTTAAATGAAATGACGAGCCTTATGTCCCATTTTACAACATCGGTAGCAGTTATTAGAATTCAAAAGACAATCCCTATCATGCATTTTACCACAATTTTCATAAAATATAAACATATTTTTCATACCATCAGATTAGTTTGATGAGTTCCTCCCTATCATTTTCCACTTCGACCTCTTATTTTTTTTTGTTTTTCAAATAATACCTGATCCTAGGCAAACACAATTTCCACCTTCTTTACACATAGAATAAGTTTTTCATAACTTTTTATCTCACGAGAAGCAAAATATCATCGATACATTTGATTTAATCCAGAGTAAAAATGGTTTATTTTACTATCATGATATCATATGAAATTTGGAGCATACCTTCTCAAACGAGTGAATTTTTATTTATAAGAAGCCACTAAGTTATCCTCCTATCTCAATTCTACGATTTGTTTTTCAATCATTAGACGAACCACCTGAGGAATATATTTTCATGAAACGTACCTTTGAATTCATCCCAATCAAGAGAAAACAACTTCTCACTATCCCCAATATTTTTCACCATATACCACCATTGACCAATTCACCTTAAAAATTTTAAATAGAGAGACTAGAATTTTGATGTTCTAAACACCCCATGGAATTGAAATTATTTTTCCTGTGATTTAATCCACCCTTATGCTAGCATAGGGTCAGATGATCCTCTGAATGATGGGGTATATTTCCACATAATATTCTCCACTACATATATGTTCCTCTATAGATGATCTATATAATCTTGTGAATGGATACCACCACTATTTATAGCCTGATTAAACTATTCCATCATTGCAACACATTGTTCAGTTCCAATTCCCACAATCTCTGGTTGCTACATTTGATGGTTATTTTCCTCCTGATGTCATCCCATCATACCTGCCGTGTTTTCATTATGAAAAACTATTCTGAACACAAAAATTTCATAGGATAAGAAACATGGTATTATACAAATGCTATATAATTTTAATATTACCCTAAATTATTTTATGGATATTAATTTAACAATATTATAACTCCTAAAGTTATCTAAACTGACCTCTAATACCAAATACAAGGACCCAGACTTAAAAAATTAGATAATCTTGAATTAAATGAATAATTCACATTGAGGATAATTTTAGGATTAGAGTTTTAAAAAATTAATCCATAACTATTAAATTACGTCTCAAATATTACTAAGTTGATACTAGTACTCAGATTCCATTTTTTCATAAAATATAAACACATAAAAAATATTCATTTCTAGTTCCATGTTTTAGACAACATCACTTTTCCATGATCCCATACCTGACCATATTGATCATTAAGTCCTGTGAAAAACTTTTCAAAAAACATGGGATGAACATAAAAATATCATTAAGGGTTATAAAATAAAGAACGAAATAATTAGTCTATCAATACATTAAATACATAATCTCTTATACATACCTCATTAAATCATTAGATTTATGAATAACACACAAAAATCATGTTGGTCATTTTGGAATTCCCTTGGAAGAAACCATGAAAATGGCGATCATTGACCAACATATTGTGACCCTATGATCAATTAAAAGTTATATAAATACATCCTAAGTTAAATATGGAATATTTTTTATAGAAAACTAAATTTATAGTGTCTTCCTGAAAGGGTGAAAAAAGGCCTCTTTTGTAACCAGTGAGAATTGAATTGTTTTAATTATAACCACTTAGTATAATGGTAGAAAATCTGAAACTTGTCAAGTGTCTAAGAAAATCAACCTTATGGTCTTTATTATGTTCTACGATAACAAATACATAAAATATTCAATTTAACACATTTTTTATGTCCATTGGTCTTCAAATATTTTCTTTTACAACTTTAGTTTTACAGTGATAACACTGTTTTAACTAATTAATTTATATTTAATGATTCAAAAAATAGACCGTTTTAAATAATTTGGGGTTTTGGTTTCAAAATATAAAATCCATTTTAGGATAAAAAAATTCCTATGTGTAATAAAATAATGTATCATTAGGTAATGCATCTTGTAAAACACATATATTTGTATGATTATAGTTTTTGTGTAGGATAAAATAATCAATGTTTTTTATTTTGATAACATAAATTTGGTTTTTATAATAAATTAAAATTTATATGGCTTTTAAATAATTCCTAAACCAAATTATATAAAATAATATGTTACAATAATAAAAGAAAAAAAAAAAATTTTAGAAAATATTTCTTATGTTGTTAATAATAAGTTTTTAAAATTCATAATTATAATATGAAATTTATTTAGTTTATCCATAAAATATATTTGGTGGTTGTTTTTTTATATAATTTATTATGTTACACATTTCTCTTGATTTAGTCCAAAATTCTATGTTTTTAGAAAAAACTGTATTTTCACTATTCACCTACAAATCAATTACTTCAAACTAATATGAAAAATAAACCATTAGAAAATAGTGAGATGTGAAATTTTAAAATGAATTTAAATTTGCATAAAATAAATTATAAAATTTATAAATTTATTTTTTAAATTGGAATATTAAAATAATAAAATAACAACTTTTATAAGAAATTGTCATTATTAAACAATAGGGTTTTTTAATATCATTACATATCAATTTTTAATTTAAATAATGTTAATATATTGGGTCATATATTATAATATCATATAATATAATAATAAATTCATAAAATTGGACCAATTAATTAATTAACATGTTAATCCATTATTTTATTGAAAATATTTTAATTATATAAATTATTTAACTGATAAATGTATGAAATTTTAATTTATTATTATATTTTGATTAACTAGAGGTTTTATTCATTTTATTATTTCTTAATAATGTTCATACCATATGTCTTAGTTTTTATGTTTTTTTATTATTTATTGATCATGCTATTGAAAACTTTTTTATGACAAAAAACTGAGTTTTCATGCCCAATAAGAAAATCAATTGTGGCAAGAACATTCATGTGGTATCAAAGGACTCATATAACTCAATTAAAAATATTTATTAATCATTTTTCGATCATATTTATTTTTTACGAATTTTTCATCTGGATTATTTATTTGTTAATATCATACATTGATATATTATTCTTAGTTATTCATTCTGGCCCATATTTCCTAGAAAACGTAAAATTAATAAGATAAATCTCAAAATATTCCATTCAGAGATATAGAGGGTTTTGGAAAGATGAAAAAAATTGCATTGATTGTATCCCAATGACACATTCATGGTTCCCATGATAACTACAAAGAGAAAAGTCTTGTTTAATGTGAATCATTGTATATTAACTATAGATATAATTTATATAGAGAATATTGTGTTCTAATTGGGGAAATCTTTCATGTGTTTTGATGAGACTATGTGCCTTTTAACTCTGTTACATTCAATATAATATAATCATTTTTATGGTTTAAAAAAGGGCCCTAGATTTTTTATGTTTTTAATATAAAAAACGAGTGGAAAATCATGAATCATTGAAGTCACATGATGATTAGGTGACATAAAAACCATGAAAATCACATATAACCATATATGACATTCATTCTCAATCACTAGGAATGTTTTAAATACATGGTGAAAATAGGTTGCATGATGTGTAACATTTTTATATGCACTTCCACATTCTATAAGATTTCTAGACCATAAGTATTACATAATATTTAGTTTTAGGTCAAGAATCCATTCTCTTACATTTTAGGATCATTTTGTATTATGAGTATTAGATAATTAGGGCACTACTAAAAAATAAAAAATCATATAATACAAATTGGAAAATTATGATCAGTATCCATCTTTCCAATAATAAATTAGTTTAAATCTAAAACCTTTTTTCTATTCATGAAAAAATTTCATGAATTTCACCATGACATAAATAATTCAATTTCCCTATTTAAAATCCTTTGAAAAACATTTTAAAATGTCTTGTTAGCAAAACATTTCCCAATAATTGGTTTTAAAAAAAGAAATAAAACCATTTGTCTCGAAAAAAACATGAAATCCCATTAAATTTTTACATTTACCACAAAGTTCAATTGAAAAAAAATAAATAATTTACACATGGAAACTTTCTCCAGAAATAAAATATAATTTCTACCACAATTAGAAACCTTTTAATAAATATTGATCATCACATTGATCAAAAAATTTCCATGCAAGACATAAATAATTTAAGCATGGTGAAATCTAAAGAATAAACCCTCTGGTAACGCTCTTATTTATGATTGTTGAAGTAATGAACATTACCCATTACATTCGAGTACTACCAAGAAGAACAAATGATATAAGTCATATCATGCTCTCTAATTTCAATTTTCAAATTCTAAAGTACAATCCCATGAATAAGAATTTTAATTCTTTCACTTTTCCATTATAAAATATATTCTAAACTCTATTAAACCACTATGAAAAGAACTTTTGGATATATAAATAACATTTTCATCATAAAATATATTTTCTGTAATAGAATACCGATTTCAATTCTAAAACAATTTCTTATACCAAAATACTCATAATTAAGAAGATAACGGTTTCCCTTTAAGATAAAATTAAATATTTTAAAGAAATACAAACATCAATTAATTGATATAATTATGGAAAATTCATTGTCAACGTATACATGAAAATAGAACATTGTTTCCATCTATATTTAAAGTAAATAATTCAGTGAAAGGATTCAAAATGTGGGAAACATTGAAAGAAAAAAAAATTCCCTTTAAATAAATCCTATTATCATATTATTACATTCATAAAAATAGTTTTTAAAATATGGAATATGATGAAATATTTATTGAAAGGGAAACATTAAAAGAAACTTTTTAAAAGAAAAGTTAAATACCACATTAAAAATTTAATTTTATTACTCATGATAGAAAAAAAAATATAATATATTAATTATCACTAGAATATGGTGTTTTGCGAAATAAAATTTTTACAATGCTATATATAAACTTCAAAAATTAATATATGTACATAACATCAAATATTACCTAATGAAAAGTTAATTAATGTGAAGTACCTTTACTCAAATTCGATTCACCACATTTATTTTTCATCATCCTTAATAATAAAAATAAGTTTATTATTTAAATTATTCTGAATATTTTAATATTTATTATTCCTATTTTTTAACTTATAATGATGTTGTATATAATTGATAAATCCATTATGTTTATGTTATCTGTTTTGATGATATTTCACTTATGTTTCGAAAATCACTTCTGTATGTTGACTATTACTGAAACAGAAAATTATTTCAAAATATAAAAAATAATAATCATGTAATAGTAATAATTTAAATTAAGAAATATTAATTTTAAAACCCATAATAAATTAGCGTTGTGATAAATTTTCTACATTGAAATCATGGTGAAAATAGGCCATACAAACACATGAGTAACATTTCTATTATCTAACAACCATTACAAAAAGATGATTTTTATAATATTATCAGTGTATAATTTTAATAATATCCTAAATAATATATTATTTCATTAAGTATTAATATATATATATAATCCTTTTGATGGGGTGGTTATTAAAACAATCACATCTATCATTGGAGGTAGTAGTCCAGACAAATGCATGAACGCTGATATCTTTCTCTGTGGGTGGAAAGGTATGAATGAAAATGATATTTTTTTCATTTAATAATGAAAATTATTTAATTAATATCATAATTATTTCACATATATTAATTTAATCGATACTTTTAAAATTATATGAAAATTATTATTAAAAAATGAATCGCATCGCTCCTCGAGGTGGTAGTCCTCCATTAAGATGAGAAACGTTACAGTTTCCCCCACTGAATGGAAATTTCAACATTTATTTGGGATTTAAAAAATATAAAGGTATAAATATGTTAAAAATTATAATACATATATCTTAAATCAAGTATTATAAATAGATATGATAGACAATTATGTGAAATTTATGACACTAGTTCACTGGGCGTTAGTCCACCGTACACACAAAAGTTGATTTCATTTCAAATTTTATGGGACAGGAAATGGATTTTAGTTATTATTTTGACATAATAACATTTAAATATTTGTTAGATAATAGTTACTTTAAATATATATAATTTAATAATATTTTAAGGTGGTGTAAAAAGAAAAAAAAATACTCATTTATGTGCTATAACTCTTTTTCCGAAAACCTCATTAGGGTATCTCCAAAATCTATATCAGGATGGCTTTATAATAATAGAAATAAAATTATGTAAAGTGTAAAAATGTATGAACGATATTGTTTCTAAATTTTCTTGAGAAATATAGATTTTGTGGTGTGAATTGGATAGGATAAGTGTGTACTCTTATATGTGAGGTGTCTCGGGAACTTGTAATTTTGGAAAAGAAAAGGTAATACCCACTATTTTCACAAGATTAAAGGATCAAAAAATTTACCATTATCATTCATTATAAGTTATAAGGTATAAATATTTATATTTAATATAATTTAGTAAAATTTTAGGTCTTTTGAACAATTATATTTTTTAACTACCGATAAACATGTTTTCACCTTAACCATGATATTTGTTTTTACAGGTATCACTATGAGGTATGAAAAAAAACTAATTTGTACTTATTAGATAATATAAATCACTCTAAATAAAAATATGGAATCAATTTGGAAAAATTTTACTCATAAAAGTGTAAATGTTTCATTAAAAATGAAACCCATAGTAGAGGTGAAAAGTAGGATTTGGATTAGTATATTTTTATTAAAAAGAAAATTATATATTAACAATATGAATAGTAAATATAACTATATGAGTTATAAATAATTAATATGAATATATATATATATATATATATTATAAATTCTTTTAAAATAACACCTCATTATGGATTTTTTAATTAATTTATAAGGGCAATCATTATGCACATTAATAAAGTTATATGAAAAACATGTTTCTAGTACCAAAGATAAACATATACTAAATAAAATTTAATTATAATTAAAATTTTACTATGTGGATTAAATTCTACTAATGAATAAATGTTATTATTTATATTTTATTCACAATATTATATTAATTTTAAATTACTTATTTTATTGAAAACAAATTATATTTCCACCAAATTTATTAGTTTTCACTATTCCCATATAATTACTATTTTATGAACAATATGAAAATTTTACCCTAAGTAAATATTGATATCCTAAATTCAAGAATGATATAAATTTTATAAAATTAGAGTTCTAAAATTGATAAATTAATATTTTTTAAAACCTATAAGTTAAATAATTTAATTAAATGTAGTTTCCTTTTAATTTTAAAAAGTCATTAATTTCTTATAATTTTTAAAAGTATATAATTCATATTCATAAATATTTGAATGATTTATTCAATAATTCACAACTTTATTATATTTTTCACCCCCAATCCATTTTAAATTTAATCCATAAAAATTTATTTATTAATCAATTAGAAATCACATTATATACCATCATTTTCAAATTATCATGGTGCCACTTCAAGAGTATAATTTTTCAATAAAAACAAAACATGGTAAATATATATTTTTTAAAATATGTCTATGCTAAATAGTATTATTATATAATTATAGATAATTAAGTATCTCTTCTAACCAAACCTCATAAAGGTTCCAAACATCAGATGAAGCTGGAATATATTTTCTTACCATTTAAACATTAAATACATTTTGTACATGGGATACAATCAGTGAAAAATTCATTTTATAGGATACTAATATAGAATTATCTATGATTTTATATGTTCCAACTAAACTCATGATTAGAATTAAATTTTTACCAAAACACATAACACATTTCTATAGAGATACATTAAGGAAATCATGATCAGTCACCGAAAATGAAAGATCATTCCTACAGTTATCCACTAACCTTTTTGATATTATTTGATCTATTATCATATTTTTATGAATCGATAACACATTTTCATCCATTTCTACTTACATCTTGGGTACCATCAATTTAATATCCACAAATAAATCCTAGAAAACATGCATCTGAATAAAATGGAGATAATAACTCTATGAAACATTACTGTTTTATTTAAAAAGATTCAATAAATATTATAAAATGATAATTTTATCTCAAATGATAATGAAATGTGCATATTTTTTAATTGAACAATAATAACCCTAATCGCATTGTTACCATGCAACGTATTTTGAAATATCATAATGAAATGCATGGATATATTCTCTTATTTTCACATTGGTATAGAAAATGGATGAAAAATTCCCATAAGTAATTATTATTATTCATTAAATTTGTGAAAAATTAAACATCTCATTTTAAATTTAACAATGTATTTTTCCATTACATCCCACCATTAAAAGTTATGATGGGAATTATATATCTTAGTGAAACATGGATGAGTAAAAACAGAGAAATATAAGATTTAAAAAACAACTCTCTATTCAATTGGGTATCACAAGGAAGACATAATCTTATTTAAAATATAATTAGTCATTATTCATCAAAATTTAACTCAAGAAACATACCCTTCTTATAATGTTCTACATTTTCATAGAATTCATGACCCCCTTCTACGATTTCTTAATTATTTAAAAATATGTCAACTACAATGAAACCTAATGAAGAATATGGTATTTAAATGTATCCACAATATTAGGAATAAATTCATCAAATGATTATCCAAGGATTCATGTTCTAAACATAACACGGTTAATGTTTAATTATTTTTCTGATTCAATGAATCATCCACTTTTTTCTTTTTTAAGATGTCAATTAATCATGAAAACCATAATCCTTCATCAGTTCCATTCATCTTTTAATCCTCATGCTAAACACTTTCTTAGTAAAAACACACTTCATTCGTTTTTATCAGTATATAATTCAAAAATCACTGTCAATAAATGAAACCACATATTATTAATGAGAACCCACATTAGATAATTAGCAAACATGCATACTATATTACAACATATAATCTTTTATGGGAATAATTTGAAATTAACTCCCCATTCTGCATCAAACCAAAACCATGTCCCTTTAATGAAACATCACCATAGGAGAAAAATTCAACATTTATATAAGGGAAATAATAGGAGAATCCCCAATGTTTTTTTGTTCCTGAAATCAATCATTACATATTTTTTACATTGAATTTAACTCCTCTTCGATTTAACTAATCCAATAATCATTAAAATTGATAAATGTTTTCATAAACCAGTATTAGTGACCTGCTAGTATTGGAAATCTATGACTCTACATGAAATTATTTGGTCTGTTCCATTATTAAAAAATATTTTTTAGGGTAAATAAATATTCCATCATTTTAAATAATATTTCCATGGTTTTTTTTACAAAAAAAATTCACGGTTACTTGGTTTTATATATAGTTTCTTCTAATTTAATTTTTGAAAAAAAGTACAATGGTATCTTTCAAGATATTTTTTACTTTTAGAATTATCCAAAAACTAATCAATAAAGTCCATCAGAAAATTATCCAAGAACTCATGGAATTATTTATATATAATTTCTATAAACACATCCGTTGAGTTAAAAATCAATGGGGAATAACCAAAAATTCATAATTTATATATTTATAACAAAACACTATCATAAACATTTCATACTCATTTACCTTCAGCTGATTCTATGCATAACATAGATCAACCATAAAAAATTACTATGATTTTTTGATATAATAAAAAAAATCATTGATATGAAGAAGAAGATACTTGTTCTTAATATTATTGGTATTCAAGGATTTATAATGACAATAAATTTTCATTTGATCATATTTTTTGTAACAAAAAAAAGTATGAGAATAACATCGTGAGGTGATAAGAATAATAAAACCTATATAGATCATATTTTGTAACTCTTCATTATATTAATAAATTTCTACTTGAGTTATCTAATAAGGGGTTTTATAAATAGTCTTATAATCCAGAACTATATAAAAAATAAATTCAACCTCCCAATCACGAATAAACACTACATAAATCATCATCAAAATACATCAACGTATTCATTCACTAATAACACATCACTAATTCAAGAAATTTTTTAATTTTAAAAATATGATATTGGTTACATTCATGGAAATTTACAATCAATTTTATAGCTTCTTATTATGTTATCAATGAATGAAATCATTATCTACAATGCTCTTACAACAATAAACTATATTAGAAAGATAAACTGAAATCAAATCCATAAAAAGTATAATATAAAACAATATTTGGTAATTTTGAAAAGATTTTTTTTCAAGGATCATCCAACTATTAATAAGAAGAAGATTATAATAAATCATGATTTATTTAATATTTTCACCAGAATATTTCACTAAATGTGCTGCCTCCTTTAAATAGGTTGATATTTTACTTTTATATCCAAATCTCACATAAATAAAAAATGTGACAATCCAGAGACAATTAGTGCATTGACATAATTCGAATAAAAAAAATTCCATGCCTATCACTAAATCATTTGATTGTCTAAAATAAACTGAAGAAATAGATAGTGACTTTTCTACAATATTTATTTCTGATCATGCTAATTTATATCATCTGAAAATAACATTACAAACATGTCATCATAATGAACATTTAAATTATAACTAAAACACCTCACTATTGGATTACTACGAGTTACACAATTATTTTATTATTCATATATATTTTATTTACATTCATTAGGCATGTGATCAAACTAACCACACTAGAAAAACATTAAAGATGATATCAAAAATTACGTGGAAATTATTTAACCGAAAAAATGAACTTTTAGGGATTAAATTTATAATTATTAACTAGTTGCTTCTTTATTTCCAACCACCTTGACTATTTCTTTTTGTTGAAATCCTGAGGACCATATATGTCTCCAAATTCCTTCTTATCTTTCATAGCACAAAAAATAGTATTCTCATAACTATAAATTCACATGTGTATAAAAGTCATTTCAAACATGCTTTCATCAATATGAAAAATTTACATATTTTACTATTAGTTTCCCAAATAAAATCAGACACCTTCTTATTCAAATAATTTTAGATCTTTTTAACATAAAACCAAAAAATATTCATCTTTTTTTTTCATTGTAAATATTTTTTCTCAATCATTATATGAAAAAATTGGTAAATATTTCCAGAGAAAAACATTCCTTAATATTTCACATTCCATGCCATCAATAAATTATTTCTCTCTTGCATTCATTAAAAAATACCCCCATATATCAACTTCACTATCAAAATGATAAATTTAAAGAGTGTACCATTGGAGTTATATACACCCTGTGACTTCATATGTCTTCTTCGGTGCATTGATACATCCTTTTTCTATCATTGGATCTGAGGTTCCACTAAATTTTAAAGGATATGGTCTCATAAAAGTATACTCTATTAGCATGATCCTATATAGATGGTCACGGTACTCTCTATCATGTATACCACCACCATTTATATATTGTGAAAAATAAGACGTCATAATATAAAACTAATCCTTCATAATTCCAACAATCTCATGTTATATTTTTTTATATTTTCATATTGGTGCCTTTATACTAAATATTACCTGATTGATTTATAAGAAACCATTCTGAAATGGAACAATTCTGAAAAAACATAGTTTAGATGGTGAAACATTATAATCATAAAATTATATATCATTTAATATTACCCATAAATTAAAATCCTTCATGTGCATGATATTAACATTATACAAAACCCTAATTTTATCTAATCCTTTTATATTATACAAACTGTTATGAACCAGCTTATAAAATTACATAATATTTATTTTTATGTCATTAAATCATTCTTTTTCATTGGAGGATAATATTAGGTTTCATGGTCTAGAAAATAGGTAATAATACATAAATAAAATATATATATAAATCAATGTGGAAAATTTTGATTAGTATCTATTTTTCCACCAATATCAAGCATTTAACATAAAATTAGATTTACTTTAATAAAAATTATCCCTGACATTTTACGTGATTTCTTCCATTTCCCTTACCCATTCTTAAATTCTAATAAAAATATTTTAATGTTTATAGTGAAAAAACATTTCCTAGTGAGGGGCTTTAAAAAAGAATAAAAACCATTAGTCTAGTGAAAAATAGAAAATCCCATGAAATTTTTACCATAATATAAATATTATTTGATAAAATAAAATAACTCTTTTCCATCTTATAACACACACTCTTTTTCATAAAATAAGATCTTTGAAACCAGTTGCAATAAAATAAATTCTCATTTTGGAAATATATAGAATCAAAATCATAATCCATTTTATACAGGTGTTATAAATAATTATTTACCATTTAAATCAATTGTAAAATACATTTGATAACTCCCTCCTTTTCTATGTAAATAAATGGCACATTAACCAATGAATTAGAGAACTATTTATCTTTAATAATCGTATAATTTATAACCAGGACACTAGATTCTGATGTCTAATTTCCAAGTTGTAACATCCCATGGTTTTCTAAAAATAAATTGAAAATTCTTGAAATTTTGTTTACGGTATATATTTATAAGTATCCTTGAAACATAATTTTATTTCTTCTATGTTTTGAATTTCAAGAAACTGTCTTCTACAATTGTGTTCAATATGTTATTTAGAGTCTGATGAAACAAACTTGTTTTTTGGTTAATAGTAACATACCCTTATGAATAGTAATACGAATAGTAATATGACCTCATGAATAGTAAATAATATTATTATTTTATTTCCCCAAGGCAATAGGATAATGGGATTTTAATTAATTTTCCAATGTCACATAAAACTAATTACACTTCAATATTGTCATTTTTCGAATTAATTGTGTCCTTATTTAAAAATTAAATTAATAATATTTAGAAAATTATTTTTGAAAAATGGAGTTCATTTTTGTATTCTACACGTCGAAAACTGGTTAGGGTAAATTTTTTGTATTTTTCTGAAACTCTTGAATTTTCGGGGAATAGTGAAATACGATAAAATACCGTATAATCAATTTATCAGTAAAAATACACTATTTATGACATAATAAGTGATTAAAGGCCACTTTATTCTATCTCACATGATATTATCACTATTTAGGGCCACTTGATTTGAGATTATTCAAAGTATTGATAAAAATATAATAATAATGATTAAAATAATCTAAAATACCTCCCCTCCTCCACTATAAATACCACCCTCACTCACCTCTTCCTCCCACACCTCTAAAGCCTTGAGAATTGTCTAATTTCTACCAAATTCCCTCCCTAATCTTCTTACCCACGTCCTAGAGCTGCTGGTCTCGCCAAAAGACCAAAATCAAAGCCCTTAAGAAGGATCTCAAGGAGAAGAGATCAAGAGCTAAACAACCTCTTTTATTTTCGTTCTTTTCTTTCATTTTTTGTTATTCTCTTCCATTCCCTTTGTATATTGTTTGAATATTTCATTAAATATTCCCCCTTACTATACAAATATTGTATTAATGATGATATATTCCAATCCTCTCATCAATCTTGTTTTTAGGAAATTTTAAGAGACGTCGTTAGGCTGCTGAATTTTCGTGAGAAATTTCTCATGATTTTCTTTTATTTCATGATTCGTTTTTCTTCTTTCCTCACTCCCTCTTATCCAAGAGGAATGAAATCTCCAGAATCATGTATATTCATTATGTTTTCATTTTTATGGAAAATTCCTCAACATTATTCTTCTCCTCTTCCATTTATTTAAAGAATCAAAAAACATTGTCCATTTGTGTAGAATTACCGACATCATGGACGACGTATTTTCAATTTCCATTAATTATTTCAAGTGTGGTCATGAAACCATTTATATGGTTGAACCAGGTTATAATATACGTTTTATGACTCATATAAGGTTCTGTAATTCTTTTTTACTCATATTTCAAATTTAGAAGACAAAAAGAGGTTATTATTATCAAAGAACCACATAAATGATCTAAACGAACATCATTAATGTTTTATCAAATGAATCATCCTCATATAAATAATAAAAGTGATAAATGGTATAATTTATGGTACAGAAAATATGTAAATACTAATCAATTCCAATTCTATTGTTTCACTTCCAATCATCAAGAATGATTGTTCATGAACCGATCGTGAAAATCACAAAAGAACTCACCAAAAATAATGCAAGGAACAAAATACTAACAATTAAGGGGTGAATGGAGGTTTTGAAATGACCATATAAGATTTTATAAACATGAACATGTTTATGTAAAATAAAAATAACACTCTTTTAACCATTATACAGGTGGTTTAAACAAATTTGAAGTAAGACAAATAAGGTAAGGGAATTCTTAACCCGATTTCCATTCTTTGGGTTAACAATATACTTCGTTATTTATGTGGTATTAAAATTGTTTGTGTGATGACTTATGATTATAATATGTTTAATAATTTGTATTTACAAATTATATACATATTCCTTCCACTCTATTAAATCTCACTTCAATTATATGGTGTTTATAAGGGACTTTTGTTCTAAAATCCTCTTTTAAAATTCGGTTTTACGATAATCAAAAGCAATGTTTTTATGCTAATATTTATGTTGTATGATTATGTTTTGGTTATTGGGAATTTTTTATGAAGAATGGTGGGACCTATATTTCCCTCCAATGCATTGGGTATGAGTATGTTGGAGGTCGGCAGTATGATTAATCCAAGTGTAACTGCGATGGTTACACAAAGTAAGGTAGTCGTGAGGGTTACACATTTTAAGGTAGCCAAGATGGTTACATGATTATGTAAGTAATTCCCCAAGATACCTCTATGATTATATTTATGTTTGTGTGGATATTGTGTATATCTCTTGTTACACAAATTATGAATTTATGGATGAAAAGCATGTCTTTTAAAAATGTTTTCATACGTTATGAGTATTCATGGAATAATGTGATTTCTCCTTATTTTTCATAAATTAATAAGATTTTGTGATCATCCCATGTTTTTAAATGATTTTTCACAGGTTAATGGATGAGTAATACAAGGAATGAAGACATGTTAAATGTTGAAGAATTGTCAAGGAGTCCTGTTTTAAGTTTTAATGTTTTATATTCTGAAAATAATGGAAACTGATTTTATGGTATCCACTATGTAACAATGTGTAATGTTATGAATGTTTTGTCTTAATTATCTAATGCTCTAAAATTGAAAATATACTCAATGTAAGAGGATGTTTTTTCTTGAATAAATTCATGATTGTGTATGTATTATGTGAGGGTCGTTATAGTTGGTATCAAAGGATGGGTTAGATAACTTTAGGGGTTATGGTGATGCTAATAGAATACCACAAATGATTTGCTCTCTATGTTTCATTTGTTATAACATTTAAAGATTACCATGTTTCTTCATCTATAAAATTTCTGTTTAGAATGGTTGTCCGTAGAAGGAACATGGATTCTGAAGTGGAGAGGCACCGATAGAATGACATCCTTCCAGGTCTATAGCCCGGAATGGTAGGGATTTAACCTAGCAGTTTGTGACAGTAATGGCTCAGCTAATGCAGGCAATAAATGGTGGTGGAATCCATGCATGAGAACAAATAGAGGTACCCCAACAAAACATGATAGTGGTGGAACATTTTATGAGACAAAATCCTCATGCATTCAATGGATCTTCTGACCCAATGGCAGCAGAAGGATGGATTAAATCCCTTGAAAAGATATTTGATGTTATGGGATGTTCGGACAATAAAAAGGTATGTCTTGCCATTTATCGTTTTGAAGGGGAAGCTGATCAGTGGTGGTCAATTTTAAGGAATATCAGGGGTAGGGAGGATTTTAATGCCTTAGTGTGGGATGAATTTAAAAGTCTTTTTCATGAAAAATATTTTCCTAAGGTGGTGCGACATAGATTGGAGAAGCAATTCATTTAATTGAAACAAAAGAAGGAAGATTAAATGGCTATGTATGAGGCGAACGTCACCCGACTAGCGAGGTATGCTCCAAATCTTATTTTGGATCTCTATAGTACAATCAACCACTTTTACTCAGGATTGATGACAAGGTATCGAAGGGCGTTGTCCTCCCGTGAATTCAACAGATATGAGAAACTTGTCTGATGTGCTGAGAGGGTAGATATGGAGTTTGCTGACGATCACATGCATTTTGGAAACAAAGAGAAGAAGGGGTCCAGTTGGCAAGCAATGGGTAAGAATCAACCAAAGAAATATGATGGTAAGAAAATCTAGTTTCCAGTTTGTGAAAAGTGTGGCAAGAAGCACCCAAGGGAATGTCTTCTCAAAAATGTTAAGTGTTTTAAATGTGTTATGTTTGGTCATATGGCCCGAGATTGCAATGAAAATGATCCAAAGACTAATCCCAATAAGCAAACTGTAAAGTGTTTTAAATGTGGTGAGATGAGTCACTATGCAAATGCATGTCCAAAGAGGGATCCAAATGATGCAAAGAATCCAGACTACAAGTAGAAAGGTGTAGTGAGATCCTTTACGACTACGTCAGCAGGTGTTGGGCCATTCAATGAAGTTGTATCAGGTACTTTGTTTGTTCACTCAGATTTTTCTAAAGTTTTGTTTGATACGGGGTCTACACATTCCTTCATCTCTGAGAAATTTTCTAGTAAATAGGAAATATCACCTCAATAAATGTGACCCGAACATGATGTTAAAACACCGGGGGAAATGTTATAGCAAAGTGGAATTATAAGAATATTTCTATTGTGGTATGTAGAAAGAATTTACCTGCAAATCTTGTTGTTTTACCCTTAGTCGAGTTTGATGTTATTCTGGGGATAGACTGGCTTTCTGATTATCATGTTATGATTGACTGTAGATCTAAAGAAGTTCTTTTTCAGAAAGAGTTTCAGTTTGTATACAAGAATGAACCCATACAATTGATAACATATCAGGAATCTGAGAAACTACTGAAAGATGGAAATGAAAGTTTTATTGCTCATATTATTGAAAACAAGGGAACTACTCAAATTAATGATGTGCCAGTGGTAAATGAATAACTTGATGTTTTTCATAAGGAGTTACCCAGTGTCATACCTGAACGAGAAGTGAAATTCACAATTGACTTAGTTCCTGATTCTAAGCCAATTTCAAAACCATCATATCTTATGACTCCAATATAACTTCTTGAATTGAAAAATCAGTTGCCGGATTTGCTTTTCAAAGGCTTCATTCATCCCAGTACTTCACCACGGGGAGCCCAAGTTTTGTTTGTTAAGAAGAAAGATGGTTCCCTGAGACATTGCATTGATTATAGAGCATTGAATAACATCACTGTAATAAACAAGTATCCTTTGCCTCCTATTGATGACTTGATTGAACAGCTCCAGGGAGCTCAATACTTTTCCAAGATTGACTTGAGATCCGGATACCATCAGCTGAAGGTGAAGGAGGATGAAATCCCGAAAACAGCCTTTTGTACTAGATATGGGCATTATGAATTTGTTGTTATGCCATCTGGGTTAACTAATGCACCTGATGTATTCATGAATCTTATGAATAGAGTATTTCATGAGTTCTTGGATAAGTTTGTGGTAGTATTTATTGATGACATTTTTGTTTTTTTTTCTAAAAATATAGAGGAGCATGAATGATTTCTAAGGTTTGTTTTACAAACATTAAAAGAAAAGAAACTATATGAAAAATTAAGCAAGTGTGATTTTTGGTTGCAATAGATTTATTTTCTTGGGCACATTGTAAAGAAGGATGGAATAACAGTTGATCCTTCCAAAACAAAAGTAGTTGATGAATGGCCAAGACCAAAAAATGATACAGACATTCGCAGTTTTCTGGGCTTAGTAAGTTATTACCAATGGTTTGTTATGAACTTTGCACGGTTATCTAGCCCGATAACTAAGATAACACGGAAAGGGGTTAAATTTGATTGGACAGGGGAATGTGATGTTTGTTTTCAGGAACTAAAGAAGAGATTTTTGAATGCTCTAGTTTTGGCCTTACCTTCCCGGAATGGTGAGTTTTTCATCTACAGTGATGCATCTTTGAAGAGACATGGTTGTGTGTTGATGCAGAATTATCAAGTAATTGCCTATACATCGAGACAACTTAAACCTCATTAGCTAAATTATCCCACACATGATTTGGAATTGGAAGCTGTGGTTTTTTCTTTGAAAATTTGGAGGCATCAACTATACGGAACCAAATGCCAAATATATACTGACCATAAAAGACTGAAGTATATATTCACTTAGAAGGAATTAAACATGAGGCAGAGAATGATGGCTAGAACTGATAAAGGATTATGACTGCAAGATCAATTACTATCCTGGAAAATCAAAAAATGTAGCGGATGCCTTATGTCGGAAACATCATGCATCATTAACCATGCTACATTTGGAACATGGTCCCTTGATTAATGATTTGATGAATTTTGGATTGGAAGTTGTTGGTACAGGGAATACCTCTTTTTTTTCAGGTTTTAGTGTAGTCTTCATTGATAGACAAAATTATGAAAGCGTAGAGGGAAGACCGTGAGCTTCATAAAAAGGTAGAATTGGCTAAAATGGGTAAGTTGACATAATTTAATATTGATGAAGATTGTGTTTTAAGATTTGGAAAAAGGTTGTGTGTGCCTTGTGATTCCCAGTTGAAGAATGAATTTTTTTGTAATGCTCATAGTTCTCCATTTTATGTTCATCCTGGAAGTACTAAGATGTACAGAGACCGTTGAGAGTATTATTGGTGGAATGGGATGAAAGGAGATATTGTTGATTTTACAATGAAATGTTTGACATGTCAGCAGGTTAAAGGAGACCGACAGTTACTGAAGGGAATGCTTCAGCCTTTGCCAGTGCCAGAGTGGAAATGGGAGAATATATCCATGGATTTTGTGGTGGGACTACCAAAGACTTCTCAGGGTAAAAATGAGATTTGAGTTATTGTTTATCGGCTAACAAAGTCTGCGCATTTTCATTTTATTCAAGATACAATGACATTGGATCAACTTTCTTGATTGTACCTCAAGGAGATTGTTAGGTTACATGGAGTTCCTCTTTCCATTATGTCAGACCGAGATCCCAGGTTCACTTATAAATTTTGGAAGGGACTTCAAAAGTCATTGGGCACAGAGTTGAATTTCAGTACAGCTTTTCA
This sequence comes from Viscum album, assembly GCA_963277665.1. Classification (NCBI taxonomy): domain Eukaryota; kingdom Viridiplantae; phylum Streptophyta; class Magnoliopsida; order Santalales; family Viscaceae; genus Viscum; species Viscum album. The sequence continues at coordinate 1,757,213,209 of OY728153.1, forward strand.
TCCTCAATCAGATGGGCAGTCAGAACGAACGATTAAAGCTTTGGAGGATATGCTTCGAGATTGTTCAATGGACTATCTGGGAAGTTGGGATCATCATCTTTCATTAGTTGAGTTTTCTTATAATAACAGTTTCCATTCTAGTATTCAGATGGCACATTTTGAATCCTTATAGGGAAAGTGGTGTCGGACTCCTGCGTTTTTGGATGAAGTCGGTGAAAGAATGTTGATGGGGCCAGAATTAGTAGAAGAAGTGGCTGAGAAAGTGAGGATGATCTAGCAACACATGAGGACAACTCAGAGTAGGCTGAAAAGTTATGCAGATAACAGAAGGAAAGACTTCTCTTTTGAGGTAGGTGACCATGTTTTTCTTAAAATCTCTCCATGAAAAAGTGTGATGCATTTCGATAACAAAGGGAAACTTAGTCCACAGTTCATCAGTCCTTTTGAAATCTTGGATAAAGTAGGAACAGTTGAATACCGCATACCTTTTCCTCCGAGCTTGTTTCAGGTACATAATATTTTTCATGTTTCGATGTTGAGAAAGCATGTTACATATTCATCACATTTCTTGAGGCCGAAAGCAATTCAGCTGGTAGAGAACCTTTCTTATGAAGAAAACCTGGTTCAGATTCTTGATCAAAGAGAACAAGTATTGTGAAATAAGGTAATCAACCAGGTAAAGGTTTTTTGAAAAAACCACATGGTTGAAGAAGCAACATGAGAGTCTGAAAATGCTATGAGGGAAAATACCCACAGTTGTTTAATAAGTAAATAAAATTGTGAGGATGCAATTTCAAGAAGGTGGGGATAATGTAACATCCCAAGGATTTCTAAAAATAAATTAAAAATTCGTGAAATTTTTTTATGGTTTCTATTTATAACTTTCCTTGAAACAAAATTTTATTTCTTCTATGTTTTGAATTTCATGAAACTGTCATCTACAATTGTGTTCAGTATGTTATTTAGAGTCTGATGAAAAAAACTTGTTATTTGGTGAAAAGTAACATACCCTTATGAATAGAAATATGAATACTAATCTGACCTCATGAATAGTAAATAATATAATTATTTTATTTTCCCAAGGCAATAGGATAATGGGATCTTAATTAATTTACCAATGTCACATAAAACTAATGGCACTACAATATTGTTATTTTTCGAAATAACTGTGACCTTATTTAAAAATTAAATTCATAATATTTATAAAATTATTTTTTAAAAATGGAGTTCATTTTTGAATTCTAAACTTCGAAAATGGTTGGGGTAAATTTTTGGTATTTTTCTGAAACTCATGATTTTTTGGTGAATAGTGAAATACGATAAAATACCGTATAATCAATTTATCCGTAAAAATGCACTATTTATGACATCATAGTGATGTAAGGCCACTGGCATCAAACTCACATGATATTAGCACTATTTAGGGCCACTTGATTTGAGATTATTCATAGTCTTGATAAAAATATTATAATAATGATTAAAATAATCTAAAAGACCTCCCCTCCTCCACTATAAATACCACCCTCATTCCCCTCTTCCTCTCACACCCCTCAAGCCTTGAGAATTGTCTAATTTCTGCCAAATTCCCTCCCCAATCTTCTTCCCCACGTCCTAGAGCTTCTGGTCTCACCAAAAGACCAAAATCAAAGCCCTTAAGAAGGATCTCAAGGAGAAGAGATCATGAGGTAAACAACCTCTTTTATTTTCATTCTTTTCTTTTATTTTTTGCTATTCTATTCCATTCCCTTTGTCTTTTGTTGGGATATTTCATTAAATATTCCCCCTTACTGTCAAAATATTGAATTAATGTTGAGATATTCCATTCCTCTCATCAATCTTGTTTTTATGAAATTTTAATAGATGACGTTAGGCTGCTGAATTTTCGTGAGAAATTTCTCATCATTTTCTTTTATTTCGTGATTCTTTTTTCTTCTTTCCCCACTCCCTCTTATCCAAGAGGCATGGAATCTCCAGAATCATGTATATTAATTATTGTTTCATGTTTATGGAAATTTTATCATCATAATTATTCTCCTATTCCACTTATTTAAAGAATCAAAAAACATTGTCCATTTGTGTTGATTTACCGACATCATGGACGAAGTATTTTCAATTTCCATTAATTCTTTAAAGTCTGGTCATTAAACCATTTATATGGTTGAACAATGTTATAATATATGTTTTATGACTCATATAAGGTTCTGTAATTCTTTTTTACTCATGTTTCAAATTTAGAAGACAAAAAGAGGTTGTTATTAACAAAGAACCACTTAAATGATCTAAACGAAAATCATTAATGTTTTATCTAATCAATCATCCTCATATAAAGAATCATAGTGATAAATGGTATAATTTATGGTAATATAAATATTTAAATACTAATCCATTACAATTCTGGAGTTTCACTTCCCATCAACAAGAACGATTCTTCATGAACTGATCGTGAAAATAACAAAAGAACTCACCCAAAATAATGCAAGGAACAAAATACTAACAATTAAGGGGTAAAATGAGGTTATGAAATGACCATATAAGATGTTATAAACATGAAAATGTTTCTGTATAATACTAATAACACTATTTTAACCATTATAAAGGAGGTTTAAACAAATTTTAAGTACGATAAGCTTAAGGTAAGGGAATTCTTAACCCGATTTCCATTCTTTGGGTTAACATTCTACTTCATAATTTATGTGTTATTTAAATTGTTTGTGTGATGACTTATGATTATAATATGTTTAATAGTGTGTATTTAAAAATTATATACATATTCCTTCCACTATATTAATTCTCACTTCAATTATATGATATTTATAAGGGACTTTTCTTCTAAAATCCTCTTTTAAAATTCTGTTTTACGATAATCAAAAGAAATGTTTTTATGCTATTTTTTTTTGTATGATTATGTTTTGGTTATTTGGAATTGTTTATGATGAATTGTGGGACCTATATTTCCCTCCAATGAATTTGGTATGAGTATGTTTGAGGTTGGCCATATGGTTACTCTAAGTGTAACTACGATGGTTATACAAAGTAAGGTAGCCGTGAGGGTTAAAAATTTTAAGGTATCCAAGATGGTTACAAGATTATGTAAGTAATGCCCCAAGATACCTATATGATTATATTTATTTTTTTGTGGATATTTTGTATATATCATGTTACAAGAAGTAAGTATTTATGGATGAAAATCATGTCTTTTAAAAATGTTGTCATACGTTATGAGTATTCATGGTCTAATGTGATTTCTCATTTTTTCATACCTTACTGAGATTTTGTGCTCATCCCAAGTTTTTAAATGATTTTTCACAGGTTAATGGATGAGTAATACAAGGATGTAAGACATGTTAAATGTTGAAGAATTGTCAAGGAGTCCTGTTTTAAGATTTAATGATTTATATTCTGAAAAAAATGGAAACTGGTTTTATGGTATCCACTGTGTAAAAATGTATAATGTTATCAATGTTTTGTCTTAATTCTATAAAGCTCTAAACTTGAAAAGATCCTCAATATAAAAGGAAGTTATTTCTTGAATAAATTCCAGATTATGTATGTATTAAGAGAGGGTCGTTATAAAAGTAATATTTCATGAATAAGAAATTTTATTTTTTGAATTTGTATATCATAAAAATTTATAAAAAATATTTTAAATATGTAATTTCGAAAAAATTCATATATCACAATACCATTTTCTTTTAAAAACCCACATTCAATGGAAAATATCATATTATTTTAAAAACCCATTTCAATTTCCAAAAAAATTAAAAAATGGTAATATGTTTATTATTTGAAGAAAACAAGAAATCATATAAATAATCTAAACATTATATTATAGTTACAATGGATGAAAATTCTTTTTCACTATATATGTTAAAATAAAATATTGCTTTTTTCATATATAAAGAATGAAAAACATTCTATACAAAGATTACTTTTATAAAACATAAAAAAAAGAGAAAAATGACCTTTATAGATATCTAATATCCATATAATTATGTTCATAGAAATCAATTTAATAGTATGTACAAATAAAGTAAATTGAGTTTGAAGGGAATATTAAGAAGAAACTTTTTAAACAAAATATCTATACAACTTTGGAAATATTTTAATCGTAAGCCCCATAAAACAAAAAAAATTAAAAATAATGACTATCATGAGAATATATAAATTCATTATATAAAATGTAAATAGTGTTTCATAAACACCTCATAAAATAATATTCATTTATAAAATCATATATGCCTCAATGAAATGAAATTTATGACATCCCTTATATTTAGTTTTATTCATCATGTTCATTCATTATATTATTGAATAATAAAACTAAGATAATAAATAATATTATTATAAATATTTTTCTTATTTATTATTATAATTTTCATTTATTATAATGTTATATATAATTACTTAATCAATTATGTTTACATTGGTTATTTCAATGGTAATTCGCTTCTATGTCCAAAATGAGTTCGGTGTGTTGACTATTAGTCAAAGTTGAAATTATTTCAACATACCCAAAACAATAATTAGGGAATCATTATAATATATATATATATATATATATATTATTTTTAAATATTAATAGTGAATTATATTTATCAAAAAATTACTATGTTACAATAATGGTGATGAAGTTTGTACATACTCATGAATAACTTTCCCATAATTTGATTATAAATATGGAAATAATTTATTTATTATATTATATTTACTGAATAATAAAAATACCATTAATTACATAAGGTTTAATTTAATATATATATATATATATATCATCTATATGATTAGGGGAAAAATAAAATTATCACATCACTTCGTAGAGGAGGTATTTCACTTATGTGCACGAACAAAGTTAACATTTTTTTACTGGGTAAAATATAAGTAAGAAAATTATATATTATGTTTTTATAATAATATTTATGTTATTAATATGATAATTTTCTAAATTATATTCTTTATGGTTTTTCTTATTATCTATATTGAACATCATTATTGAAAATTTAATCACATCGCTTTGTAAGGTTGTAGTCTTCCATACACATGAGTGATGTTATCGTATTACTCATAGAATGGAATGTAAACATTTATATGTGATATAATACATAGTTAAATTTAACATGTAAAATTATCATATATATATATATATCAACTTAAAATACATTATTATATCAATTATTGAGATGTGATGGAGAAAAATGAATTGACAATGGTTTAGAGAATGTAGCCCCCCGTATGCCTGAATATTGATTTTGATTCCAGTTTAATAGAATTGTAGATGTATTTATGTCATTAAATTTACAAAATTACAAATTATTATGTGGTAGATAGTTTTTTTATTAACTAAATATAAACTAAAGAACATTTTATTGAGGTGTCAAAATAAATAAAATAAAAACCCTATATGAATCATGAAACCCCATCATTAAATAACCTCTTTAGGATAGAAAAATATGAAATCATAGGATGAATATATAATTTAAAAAGGGACCTATTCTTGGGTTATGCAATTAATTAAGATGTTTTTTAATGTAATTGATGTGAAAAAGAGCTTTTCCTTGTGTGAATTGGATATAATAGGGGTGACATTTTAAAAGTTAAATGAGTTTCACGCTTGTAATATTTGAAAATAAAAATATATACCCACATTTTTACATCTCAAAATGTTCCAAAAAACCATTATAAAGAATTATAAATGGTAAGGTATAAATATTTCTATAAAATTTAATTTATAAATGTTTTTATTTCATAATAACCCTTATCCTTTCAGTTTAACGCCATGGTAAACCCCTTTTCACCATAGTCGTGTTGCTTTATTTACTATTATCATTATACATTTCACCAAACAATATTAACCTTATTAAATGATATTAAATATGATTATTAAAAATATGGAATCCGTTTTACTAAATTACATCCATATTAGTGGATTATTATATTTTAAACTAAATCCCACCTACTTGATGTGATCGATATTTCATGTATTGTAATTTTAAAGAAAAAGATGATTTTATTACAAATATATGACTATAAATTGGAATGATATTAATTTAAATTTATTTTCATAGATATATTATGTAAATATTTCTTTTAAATAATTATCAATTAGGGGTTGTTAAAGTAATTAAACAGTACAAACATTATGCACATTAAAATAGTTTTTAGAGAAAACTCGTTTTTAGACCAAAAAATCAACTAATACCACAATGCAATATAAATATGATTAAAATTCCATTAAGTGCAATCAATGTTACTAATTAATACTTTTTTTAAATTTAAATCATATTTATAACATTATAATACTTTTAAATTAATAAATTTATTAAATATAAATTACATTTTAATAAAAATTGGTATTTTTTACGATTCACCAAAAAATAAATGTTTTCTGAAAAATACTATACACTCACCCAAAATTAAATTTTTTATTTTTGAATTAAAATATTACATTTATTTTTTAAAATTGATATTATAAAATTTATATATTAATATTTTAAATAAAACTATATAATAATAGTGTTATATAAAACTATTTCTATTTTGATTTAAGAAAATTACATAATATTTTGATAATGAATATAAATATATAATTCATATTGATAAAAATGGAAATTATTTACAATGTTATTATTTGAGATGTTATATTTTTTTTGTTTTAATTAATTTTATTCACATATTATAATTAATAAAATAATTAATCATATTTACATATGTATTATGTGTCATTTATTCGATAGTACACGTCCTGGATTGGATTATTAGTGTTACATTCAATTAAGTTTCATATTAAATTTATAAATTTGTGATGTATGTGGTATTTAATTTTAATTTATTTGATGTAAATTAATAACATCACATTTACTGTGATTTATATGTGACTGTACTTTATTTGTTGAAGATTCAGGCCACATATTTTGAAGGCATGAAATGTGTGATAGATTTCATGTGAATGCACAATATCGATAACTTGATTTTTTGTTTGAACTTATCTATTAAAATTTCCCAAATTATACATATACACATTTTTTATTTTAAATAATATTAATTTGTTTAATTTTTTTAAATTTATGGGTTATTAAAATTTTTGGAGGGTAATGATAAAATTAATAAAATATGAATTTGTTAATAAATCTGATAAATAAATGAATTAATTCATGGTGTTTATATTAATTAAACAAATAATTTATGTAATTGATATATTGATTGAAAATTTATATTCATTTCATATATGTGTGTGATCTTGACATAGTTTATACCTCTGAATAAATTTTGATTATTTTTATTTATTTTTATTATTAAATTAAATTTATGGCATGCATGTCAACCCCACCACTCATTATGTATGTTCATGGATGCATGTGAGTTCTTTTTTGTAAAATAATTAAAAAAATATTCTATTGTCCCTCGCTATTTAGTGATTATATATTATGTAATGGATAGATCTATTTGGTGGGAAGAGGTAGTTATTTTTCGGAACCATGGTGAAACCCTTAAAAAATGGTTCATAGGATAATAGGTGGAATGATTCATCTCAAACCCATACAGGTTCACGGTATTAGTCCCCTAGGGTCAGATGTATTTTATCAAAAATAAGTTATGCAAACTATTATATAATATTCATGATTATAGCACAATTTTTTTCATTTTCATGATAGTTTTTTATTTTAATGGATAGTGTTCACATTTTATAAAAAAATTAATACATTATGAATGATAAAATTAAATAATAGGATTATCTATAATATTTTTTAGATATAGTTAATCATTTATATAATCCCACTAAATATTAAAAAACATGTAAAAAACATAAACTAGGATATCTATGTGAAATAAAAAAATTCCATAGAAAAAATTTTAAGTTTATACATTCTTTCACTACATAAGTTAAAAATGACATAATCTTTCATAGTGTTTAACCAACCCATCTATGGGATATTCAATTATCAGTTGATTTTATCCCTTTATTTTGGATGACATAAACATAGTTTTGATCTCGAGATTATTTCCTATATAGAATATGTTGTAACTAATTGGTTAGAGTTGATGAAAAACATATTCCATATTTTAGGACTGGGGATTCCACACTGAAGAACATTGTGGGGATATTTAATGAGTTGTAAAATTAAACCTACCTAAAACCTTTCAAATAACATTAATGGTAAAAGAAATTTTAGGGGGAAGGGGAATTTAGATCCTTTTCCACTAGAATATCTATTTAATAAGATATAGTTATACCAATTTCAAGGGATTTGGGGTATAAAAAAATAGTATAACATTAATAAAATTAATTTTAATTTATATAAACATTAAAATAAATAAATAGTAATAAAAGTATTCTCCTAATTATTATTAATATGGATGTCCACATGACTTCAACTATATCACTATGATACAAACTATATAATGATAAGCGTATCATGTGCTTTTATTTTATGAATGGTATAAGGATTTTTGTTTTATACATTTCCAAGAATAAAAAACATATATGTTAGAAACCATATTTCATGGGTTGATTAATAAAGTAGATATGGAGGAATAATCATCTATCTACCTAAAACACATGAATGGATCCCAGGATGTGCATTTTTTCCCGATATATTCTTTTTCTAGTGAGATGATTGAAAAATAAAAGGATATGGTTAATATCACATCAAGAATCACTATAATGATCATTATAAATAGAAGAAGTGAAAATAGAGATACGTTATCTCTAATCCAGTATTCACATTAATGCCTATATAATTGACATTGGTTGGGACTCATGGTTTCAATATGGTTAGAAAAGAAGAGTTGTTAGATATATTTTCCTTTAAAATATAGGATAATTAACACACATATATCATTTTACCGTCTATACATTATAGCTTCTCCAGTTCCATTATAAATTATAACATGATAAGCCTATAAGAACACTATTTTGTATATATTTAGATTATTTGACAGGGATGACAAGGTTATAGGGTTTGGAATTCCTATGATAATTTAGGTGAATAAGAAAAGGATGTTAAATGGAAATGTCCTATAGATTCATTTCATGTATAAGGCTCTCGATCGTTATTATTTCTAAGAAGAAGATTATCTAACAACATTTTAAATAATAAAACATAGTATTCTTTTCATGTGGAAATCCAGGTCATTGGAAGAAGGACCTCACAAAGTTAAAGAATCAAAGGGAAGATAGAAGTGTGTTTCTAATATAGTGAATTTATTCTATATCAAACTTTTGGTATTAAGGATTTCTGGTGGTTCTCATATCTATATCAATATTCTAAAACCATGTATATGATAGACGTTTCTAGAGGATAACTATGTCATTTATTATCCAATAGAATGAATCTTTATGCATTAACTGTGTCATATTACCCCATTCCATTTGAAACATGGAGTAATTTAGTATTAATGACCTTTAATGTTTTTCTATGTGATACTAATAACAACATATTTATATCCTTATTTAAAATTTATATATTTAATTTCATCATTATAAATAAATAATGTCACTTTTACAGAAATATATTTTTGATGGTATGAGAAAAATGAATATGGGTATTTATGTAATAAATTATGAAATTGAAATATTGGAAATTGAGAAAGAATAAAAGTTTATTGAATATCTTCATATCCAATTAAGGAATCATTTTTCAAAATTAAATGAGATGCAACTATAAAATATATATAAATAATATTTTATAGAAACTATTGAGATTAAACCACATGAATGATGTCATTATTTTTACAAGTATGATAAAAAGTGGTGTACATGGTGAAATTGATATAATGTTTCTATAATTGGTACACACTGATGTCTGTGTACCTTTTCTAGTTGAATCTATAAGAGGTAATTCTGACTTCAAAACATTTACTAATTAATTTAGTAGATATTGATATGTTTACATGGTGTGGTATAAGTAGGTTTCCTTTCATAAAATTATGTAATTCAATAATGATTTATAAAAACAATTATATAATTGGAAAATTAATATTCAATTAGATTGAGGTGGTTAAAATCATAACAAAGTGCACACCTACTTGTTATGGGGGAATGATATTTCATCTCAACTCACTCCTCTTAAAGAACTATATTGTAATTAATTTAATTAAAGAAGTACCTATACCATTCATGACATGGTCTCTTGATGCGGGGTAAGATAAGTTTTCCATTATCTTTTTATGGATATTCATTTAACACTTTAGAATCCATTCTAAACTCAGTAATAAAAAACTATATTATGTAATACCCTTTGAGTTATGGAGTTGAATTATACCATTTTTTCACATACTCATGAATTTTTATGTGAGGAATTATTTATGTCCCACTCGTGCAATAAAATATAACCTAGAAGAATGATGTGTATATTTATAATATATCAATCTTAATGATTTTGATGTCACTTGTACACCCACTCAGATATGGAGGTGATTTTCATAAGGCATTCAATTTTTATTAAGAGATAAATAATCATGAAGAAGGATAGTGAGAGTGAGATTAAATTCAATAAAGATGATTATCAAGATAAACATGAGTTCTTATTTGGACACATTCTAAAACTCTCTAGGTAACATGTTGTTATTTAAAAACCAAACCTAAATAAGAGATCCAAAGTGGTTATAGAAATAGAGATATATGGTTTCCTAGTCACTGATTATGGTGAATAAATTTTTAATTATAGTAGTGAACCACTTTACAATATGTAGGATGTAGGGTAATAATAACCAATAATGTAGTAATAAGAAATCAATTATAAAAGAAAAAATATTATGTATCAGAAAAAGGGGTTCTATTTGATCTTCTAGTTGATGTAAAACTGATGGGGTCAAAATTTTCATTACATATAATATTAGGCATGGAATGAAAAAGGAATAATTATAAAGCACATATGGTGTATAAAGGGTTTAAAAAACATCAATGAACTGAAAATGAATATGCCTTTTCCCATGTACATTTATTTAAATATGTTATTATATTACTTATTATAACATATTTATATGATAGTGAGATTTGTTAAATAATTTTCAAAAGTACCCATCCATAAAATGAATCATTTTTGTAACACCCCAAGCTTCCACGGTATGCTTCTCTTTGAATATTGCAATAGCGTGTGTTGTACGCAACATCGAGTTCTAACACACACCACAACCGATCAAATTAGCCGGTATGAATAGTAATACCTACTTTTTGAAATTTTATATCTCAAAATGGAATTCATTTTTGGATTCGGAGTATTGAATTTAGCCTAAGGTGAAAATTTGGTACTTTTCAGATAACTTTAATATTTTGATGAATAGTAAAAATTACTAAATTTTAAATAAAAACAACTTTTTTAATCAAAATAATTAATAGTGATAAATTATGAATTTGAGTGGTTTTAAAGTATATTTAGAAAATAATTTTACCATTTAATAAAATGTTGGTAATTGGACATAATTTCACAATTAAACTGAACATAAACAAGTATCAATATTTTGATAGTTATTATATCTTAAAAACACGCTTTTTGTTTTGACAACAGAAATTAATTTTAAATTAATTTCTTCCATTTCTGTGTTTTGAATTTGGAAAAATGGATTCCATATTTGGATTCAATATGTTCAAAATTAGTAAATATGTAACTTTTTTTTAGACATTTTGAATAATTACTTCGGTAAATATTTTATTTACCATGGTTAAATGGTAAATATGCTAAATAAGGATTAAAAAATAATATTATAATAATAACAAATTACCTTAAAATGTGTCCTAACCTTATTGGTTGATAAATTTCCGACCATGGGTATCTTTGGGTCGATTTTGGGACCCCATGGTTCCACTTGTATGTGATAGGGACACTTTATTTTAATTAAGTAAAAATGAATACAAAAATGACACAAGCATATATCTTTTAGAAAAACAATTTTTACTTAGAGTTATATATGTTGGATTTTCAACTATAAATATTCATTAGAAAGATAAAAATATTTACTACATAATTAAAATTTATTTATAATTTTTAGACATTATATAATTTAATTATATATGACACAATGATGCTGCATTAATTACCATAATAGTGAAAAATTAAAATAATTGATATTATAAATACCCAAATAAATACAATTTGAGACTTTTAATGAATTAAAATAATTTTTTATGATAATATGACATATTATAATTGATTTAATTTACTTTTTTATAACTAATAATTCTGATATGCTTTTCACAAAAATCAATTATTGAATACTATCAAAATTGACATATAATAGTTTTTAAAACAAATAGTATATTATTAATTGATATTAAATTACTAAAAATATAAGGGTCGGTCAAGGGACTTATATCATGATATTTTTATAATTAATGGACCACTAGGGGGTCTTTTGGATGTATATAGTATGTTTATTAACTATATAATATAAAAATACAAAGTGACATGGTACGTGTCAAACTAATTAACTAAGTGTTAAAACTAAAAGATAAGGTTAATATAATGACCCAAACTAGTCTAAATTATATTGGATGAGTAGTTTTCGACCCATCCCCACATTAAACTTTAAATAATCTGCTTTTTAGCCATTATAAACCGAATATTAATTTATTATAAAATAATATTTCTAGATTTTTTAAAGGTGCCCCTCACCCCTCTTATAAAAGGACACTCACCATTCTCATTAATTCACACCTTCAAAGACTTTTGGTTCGGCCAACCCCTGCCCAAATACTCTCTAAAAATCTCTCAATTCATCCTAGAGGCCTTAAATTAGTTTTAAATCCATCTTAAGGAGCCCTTTTGATCAAATCAAATGGAAGAACCCGAAGAAGAGGTAATGATATCACCACCCTTTTTCAAGTTTCTTTCTTCTTCCACTTCTTCTTTCATTATTATTACCATTCTAAAATAATGAATCTATTATCTCCTATATACTCTAATATTATTATAAATATGGTACAACCATATTCAGTATTCTATCCATCCATTGAATGACATGTCACCAATTGTGCGTACGTACGGCTTACCGTCTCCACGTCGTGGTGTAATTGTTATTCAATATATTATTATTTGGATGGATATAATAATGATTTGTAATTCATGTAAATAATAAATAAAACATGATAATGATTCTTTATATATGATATAACATCCAATTATATATTATTTTAAAATCAAAAGAATGATATTTTCGCTCGTGCGTACGTACGGATTATCGTCTCTACGAAGCAATGAGATTCATTTCCAAGTTCACCATTCATCGACGATCATAAAAATATATATTACTAATAAGTATGTAATATATGAAATAATAATTCTAATAGGTATATATATATATAATTATTTAAGTACTTACATATATCTTATTCACTTACTTCCGTTCAATACTATATGAAAACATACACAGCATTTATGCGTACGGACGGACTTCCATCTCCGTAAACGGTGTCTTCCATTTCATATATATGTATATTAAACATATTTATATTCTAAATAAATATGATATATTTATCATGTTTTATATTCTGGAAGTATTTAAATCATGATCTAAGTGATACAACCAAGAGTGACAAGATAAAACACGTACGATAAAGAAAGTGATTATTACCCGAAATGTTAACTTAACTGGGAAATTATTATTATATGGGTAATATAAAGTCATAACTGAATCATGTATGATATCATAAATATTAATATGGTTCTGGTATAATTTAATAACATACTACAATCTTCGTACATGAGGTTAAACGTACCCTCGACTAAAGGAAAGGGCAAGGTAAGGGGTTTTCATCTCACTCCTTATTCCCGTGAGATTCGTGCCATATTGCCAGCATTACCTTTTGTGTGGTGTATGTACTGCACATAATTACATTCTTTGTGTAATACACTTTAAATTATGTGTATTTACATATTCATTGTATGATACCTCTTTCATGGGTTGTATGTTTTGTAAGTTACGAAATTGGTAAGGGTTATTTCACAATCTCTTCATTATCCGAGGTTGTATATAAGTAATAATATACTGGGATCTCTTTATCATCCACATCCATGTTTCTTAAAAATGTATTTCAAAACATTTTTACTATTTACAACAATATGGGTTAATGTAATTTATACCCTTGTTTGACTTTTTATAAGAGGTTTATAAAGGAATCTTTCCGTCGTTTTCCAAACAAGGTCCTTTTTAACCTTTTTGACAGAATTAAGGTAAGAATATCTTTTTTTAACTTATACAGAGGGTGCGGTTATTCTCCGCCATTATTACACCTTTGAAGCTTCCTTCACAAGCTTATAAAGATATTCTCAAAATAAATTTTTTCTATATAATTATGCGACTTTTAAATGATTTCAAAAAATAGATATTTCTCTCAAATAGTATTGATTTCATCTATGTTAACATCCTTTGACAAATTTTAAACTTTCTTCAAGTTTATTTATTAGTATACAAATCATCCATATTGTATTTAAGGTTTTGTGATATTTTTGACTATGGATGAGTTATTTTTATGCCATAAATCATTTACGATTAAAGTTTTGACATTTTGTATGTTAGTTTTAATACAAATTTTTATTTATATTGCATCCTCTTCTTAAGATGAATGTGTTGGAGTAGTATATTCTGGGTTGGGGAACGGTAAAAGTAATCCCTCTGGGTTGGTGTCTGGTTATTAGAGGCACTCCAGGTTGGTGTCTGGTTATTAGAGGCACTCCGGGTTGGTGTCTGGTTATTAGAGGCACACCGGGATGGGGTGCGGTTACAGAGACTCTGTGGGTTAGGTTCCGGTTACAGTTATCCCTTAGGACTTGGAACGAGGCCTTGACACAGAAATTAATGTTCATCATCATGCATTCCATCATTATGAAAGTGGTTAGTGATATTGCATGTTATTATTCGATTAGTAGAATATCAATGTGAATAATTAAATAGAATTATTCAATTTTATTTCTACCATATTATGCTGATGTTCAAGTTTAAAAGGCTTTTGTTTTAGTTTTATACATTGCCTTAAATGTTTATGCTTATTTTTGAATGTTTCCGCTGTATTGCTTACCCTTACTGAGCATTTGAGCTCACCACTTTCTATGTTTTATTTTTCCCAGGATTCCAAGAAGTGTAATGTGATTGATATGAAGGGTCATGCCAAGGGAATAATGGCATTCATAAAGATTATTTATGTTGTTTTGTACGTCATAAAGTGCAAATGTAACATTCATGTATGTGATCTATTTTTTCAAGACTGCTAAACTGATCAGTCCTTCGAGACTTGATTCCTTGTAAACATGCCAATGTATTAAAATAATGCACCGACTCTGGGTAAGTGGGGTCAGGGCGTTACAGTTGGTATCAGAGGATGTTTAGCAATAACCTTGGAAACTAGATTTATATAAAATCTGATTAGAGCACATAGCCCTAAGATAGAATTTAAAGATTAGTATAGAAGAAATTCCTAGAATTTTGGTATTGTAGATATTTTGTGAGTTTTCTGAGCAATACATCCCTGTCTGGATAAGAGCAAGTAGAGGCGGCTCTGGCACAGATGTACCTAGGGGTAAAACCTGAAAACACCGCTTTGAGCAAGACTCGAATAGGAACTGGTGCACAACAACGGGCCTTGCTGCACTCATGGTTCCGACACTCCCGGGGGATATGCTTAGGATAATTCTCGTTTTCTTTACAACCCATTATGAAGGGATTATGAGTATATACTTACTCAAAAAACATTTTTATGATTTTGGATTATATCCACAAACTGTTCAATTTGTGTTAGGTATTTTTCAAGTTTGGTAATTATTCATTGCAATTCATAGACTGAACTAGTTTATGCTATTTTATAGAAATGGTGCCCATTATAAGGAATGTGAACTCCCGTATTACGTATGATCCAAAGAGTAAGAAAGATCATATCTTTCGTGGTCCTAAGCCAGAATTTAGAAGTGAAATAGTTTCCCATGTATTATCATCATATGAATAAATAATATCTTGTGTTGATAAGATGAGTAAAGAATTTTCGGAGTCCTATGGATTTGAAGGGAAACAAGAGAAGAAAAGGATTGAAGAGAGAAAGATGGATAAAGGGAAGAGGGAAAAGAAGAAGTTTCCCATATGTGATAACTATGGGAAGAAACACCCTAGAACTTGCCTGAATGGAATTGGATTTTGTTATAAGTGTGGAGGAAAAGGGCACAAAGTACGTGACTGTAAGGGTAAAAAGTGGTTTCAAATGTACAATGCTTAATTTTCAAGGAGTTTGGACACTACGCGAACCAATGTCCCACTCATCAGACTATGTCGCAAATGATGCAATTGGATAATAATCATGTTATGATACTACCACAGATGAAGATGAATGACTAGTGTTCTTATGTTGTTATTTTAGAATTATTTCATTTAAGTGTTGTATTAATGATGTTCTGGAAATAAATTAGGATTGTACTATAGTACTATTTAATTAAGGATTTGAGATTTTATGGTACTATGAAAAGTGACTCTACAGCGAGTTAATTTTTTTTGGAAATTAAATGGTTGAAGGAAAGATAAACCTTAATATGGTCCTAATATTGAGGTAGTGAATTTGGAATAAGAGACGGTTGATTTTGGTAATTAAGGATGTTGTGGGGTTTTAAAAGAAGATATGAGGAAGGCGTTCACATGTTATTACCTGGAAAAAAGGATCCTCATTATTTTTAACTTCCTTGTAAATTTTGGACTGTGAGTTTGGATAATATTATTTTGGATAAGTCTAATGGTTGGAATGGATTAAGTTTGAAAGTTTAGTTTTTTGGATTTTTATAATGGGACAACACGCAGATCGTGTGACGAACCATCGTGTCAGACAAAGCTGTGGGAATCGAACCCACAACCATAGTGGAATTGGGATTTATCGCCTACCATTGTGTTATATGAAGTTCCTGAATGGTATAATGTAGTTTCGTTACATAAAGGTTCTGATAAGTGAAATATAAATTCATTATATTTGGAACCCTATATGATGAGGATAAATAGATTATTTTTGAGTTGTATTATGTTTTGGGGTGAAATATGAGTTTGTGGTAGAAATTTATTAATGGATAAAAATCCATTTATAATGTAAGTATATATCATTATGATCTTAGCCAATCTCATAAATAAACTCCTCAACATTAAGAAATGGAACTTAGACAAAAATGTTGTACAAGATGGTACCTTAGATCATCACTAATTTATGGCTTTGGGATTGTTGGCCTTTTTATAGCCATGTTCTCTACCACTCTCCATCAGATAATTGATGGTTAGATTTCTCTTCCATATCCATATTTTCCTACATGGAACCCTATTATGTGTTATTTTCGGTAATCATCATACTTTTCACCCTTTGTGTTAAATAGAGGCCTCATTAATACATTTTTCGATATGGGATTTCAACTAAGATATTTTGAAATGTAAAAAATGTGTTATCCTAATACCTTATGTTTTGTTGAACTGATGGTATTTTAGATCATCATAGATTGATAAATTTATGGACCTCAATTTTAAACCTGTTTGTGATTGATGACCTCAATCACTACCTATAAATATTTACGTTTTTCCTCCAGTTATATGTCTATAAATTCCACCAATTTCCTCCTAATCAAGATCATAATTTTTTGGTGACCCTTTCATTTCTCTTTTCATCTTGTTAAGACTAAAATTTTTTTAACCAAATTTCTAATGTAAGTTTTTTCCACATTGATATTTTCTATTTTCAACCATTATTTTCAAAGAACAATATCAAATTACGAGGACGCAATTTGTTGAAGGAGGGGAGAATGTAACACTCTGAGCTTCCACGTTACGCTTCTCATTGAATAATTCAATGGTGTGTGTTGTACGCAACATCGAGTTCTAACTCACACCACAACCGATCAAACTAGCCGTTATGAATAGCAATACCTACTTTTTGAAATTTTAACTATCAAAATGGACTTCATTTTTGGATTCGTAGTATCGAATTTAGCCTAAGGTGAAATTTTCGTACTTTTTGGATAACTTTATTATTTTTATGAATAGTAAAAATTACTAAATTTTAATTAAAAACAACTTTTTTAATAAAAATAATTAACAGTAATAAATTATGAATTCGAGTGGTTTTAAAGTATATTTAGAATATGTTTTTACCATTTAATACAATTTTGTTCATTGGACATAATTTCACAATTAAACCGAACATACACAAGTATCAATCTTTTGATAGTTATTATATCTTAAAAACACGCTTTTTGTTTTGACAGCAGAAATTAATTTTAAATTAATTTCTGCCCCTTCTGTGTTTTGAATTTGGAAAAATGGATTCCATATTTAGATTCAGGATGTTCAAATTGTTTAAATATTTAACTTTTACTTTTATACATTTTGAATAATTACTTCGGTAAATATTTTATTTACCATGGTTAAAGGGTAAATCCGGTAAATAACGGTTAAAAAATAATATTATAATAATAAAACATTTCCCTAAAACGTGTTCTAACCTTATTGGTTGATACATTTCCGACCATTGGCATCTTTGGATCGATTTTTTGACCCCATGGTGCCACTTGTAAGTGATAGGGACATTTTATTTTAATTATGTTAAAATGAATACAAAAATGACACAAGCATATATCTTTTAGAAAAACAATTTTTACATAGGTATATATATGTTGGATCCTAGACTATAAATATTCATTAGAAATATAAAAATATTTCCTATATAATTATATTTTATTTATAATTTTTAGATATTAAATAATTTAATTTATTTATGAAACAATGATGATGGAGTAATTACTATAAAAGTGGAAAATTAAAATAATTGATATTATAAATACCCAAATAAATAAAATTTTAGAATTTTAATGAATTAAACTAAATTTATAGGATAATATTATATATTAGGATTGATTTAGTTGATTTGTTTAGAACTAATCATTCTGTTATGATTTTCACAAAAATAAATTATTGAATAGTGTCAAAATTGACATAAAAGAGGTTTTAAAACAAATAGTATATTATTAATTGATATTAAATTCCAAAAAATATAAGGGTCGGAAAAGGGACTTATTCCATGATAGGTTTATCATTAATGGACCACTTGGGGGTCTTTTTTATGTATATAGTATGTTTATTAACTATATAATATAAAAATACAATGTGACATGGTAAGTGTCAAACTAATTAACTAAGTGTTAAAACTAAAAGATAAGGTTAATATAATGACCCAAACCTATCTAAATTCTATTGGTTGAGTAGTTTTAGACCCATATCCACCTTAATTTTTAAATAATCCACAATTTAGCCATTATAAAACGAATATGAATTTATTATAAAAAAATATTTCCCGCTTTTCCAAAGGGGCCCCTTACCCCTATTATAAAAGGACACTCAACCTTCTCATTAATTAACACCTTCAAAGCCTTTTGGTTCGGCCAAACCCTACCCAAATACTCTCTAAACTTCCCTAACTTCATCCTAGAGGCATTCTATTAGTTATAAATCCATCCTATGGAGCCCTTTTGATCAAATCAAAAGGAACAACTTGAAAAAGAGGTAATGATTTCACCACCCTTTTTCAAGTTCCTTTCTTCTTCCACTTCTTCATTCTTTGTTATTACCATTATAAAATAATGAATCCAATATCTCCTATATACTGTAATATTATTATAAATATGGTACAACCATATGCAGTATTCTATCCATCCTTTGAATGACATGTCACCATACGTGCGTACCTACGGCTTACCGTCTCCACGTCGTGGTGTAATTGTTATTCAATATATTATTATTTGGATGGATATAATAAGGATTCGTAGTTCATTTAAATAATAAATATAACATGATAATGATTCTGTATATATGATATACCATCCAATTATATATTATATTAATATCAAAAGAATGATATTTTTGCTCGTGCGTACGTACGGATTACCGTCTCTACGACGCGATGAGATTCATTTCCAAGTTCACCATTCATCGACGATTATAAAAATATATATTACTAATAAGTATGTAATATATGACATAATAATTCTACTGGAGATATATATATATATATATATATATATATATATATAAGGATATATGTACTTACATATATCTTATTCACTTACTTCCGTTCAATACTATATGAAAACAGAAATAGCGTTTATGCGTATGTACGGACTACCGTCTCCATAAACGGTGTTTTCCAATTCATATATATATGTCTATTAAAAATATTTATATTCTAAATTCATATGATATATTTATCATTTTTTATATTCTGGATGAATTTAAATCATGATCTAAGTGATACAACCATGAGAGACAAGTTAAAACATGTACGATAAAAAAAGTGATTATTACCCGAAATGATAACCTAACATGGAAATTATTATTAAATGGGTAATATAAAGTCATAAATGAATCATGTATGATATAATAAATATTAATATTGTTATGGTATAATTTAATAGAATACTACGATCTTCGTACAGGAGGTTAAACGTACCCTCGACTAAAGGAATGTGCAAGGTAAGGGGTTTTCATCTCACTCCTTATTCCCGTGAGATTCATGCCATATTTCCACCATTACATTTTGTGTGGTGTTTTTACTGCCCATAATTATATTCTTTGTGTAATACACTTTAATTTATGTGTATTTACATATTCATTGTATGATACCTCTTTCATGGGTTGTATGTTTCGTAATTTATCAAATTGGTAAGGGTAATTTCACAATCTCTTCATTATCTGAGGTTATATATAAGTAATAATCTACTGGGATCTCAATATCATCCACATCCACGATTCATAAAAATATATTTCAAATTTTTTTACTATTTACAAGAATATGGGTTAATGAAATTTATACCCTTATTTGACTTTTTAGAAGAGGTTTATAAAGGAATCTTTCCATCGTTTTCCAAACAAGGTCCTTTTTAACCTTTTTGACAGAATTATGGTAAGAATGTATTTTTTTAACTTATACGACGGGCGTGGTTATTCTCCTCCGTTATTACACCTTCGAAGCTTCCTTCACAATTTTATAAAGATATTTTCAAAATAAATGTTTTATCTATAATTATGCGACATTTAAATGATTTCAAAAAAAGAGATATTTCTATCGAATAGTATTTATTTCATCTATGTCAACATCCTTTGATAAATTTTCAACTTTCTTGAAGTTGATTTATTATGATACAAATCATCCATAATGTAATTAAGGTTTTCTGATATTTTTGACTGTGGATGAGTTATTTTAATGCCATTGATGGTTTACGATTAATGTTTTGACATTTTGTATGTTAGTTTTAATACGGATGTTTATGTTATATTTCATCCTCTTCTTAAGATGAATGTGTTGGACTAGTATATTTCAGGTTGGGGACCGGTAAAAGTAAGCTCTCCGGGTTGGTGTCCAGTTATTAGAGGCACTCCGAGTTGGTGTCCGGTTATTAGTGGGACTCCGGGTTGGTGTCCGGTTATTAGAGGAACTCCAGGATGGAGTGCGGTTACAGAGGCTCTCAGGGTTGGGTTCCGGTTACAGTAATCCCTTAGGTCTTGGCACGAGGCCTCGACACAGAAATTAATGTTCAACATCATGAATTCCATCATTATAAAAGTGGTTAGTGATATTGCATGTGATTATTCGATTAGTAGAACATCCATGTGAATAATTAAATTGAATTATTTAATTTTATTTCTGCAATATTATGTTTAAGTTCAAGTTTAAAAGGACTTTGTTTTAGTTTTATACATTTCCTTAAATGTTTATGCTTATTTTTGAAAGTTTTCGCTATATTTCTTACCCTTACTGAGCATTTGATCTCACCCCTTTCTATGTTTTATTTTTCCCAGGATTCCAAGAAGTGTAATGTGATTGATATTCATGGTTAATCCAAGGGAATAATGGTGTTCATAAAGATTATTTATGTTGTTTTGTACGTCATAAAGTGCAAATGTAACATTCATGTATGTGATCTATTTTTCCAAGACTGATAAACTTATTGGTCCTTTGGGACATGATTCCTTGTAATCATGACAATGTATTAAAATAATGCACTGACTCTGGGTAACTGGGGTCGGGGAGTTACAATTTTAATACTTATGTACAATAAAACTAGATGTTCTTATGGATGTAAGTAATAACAAAATGTTTTGAAAGTATTAGTGATCCATTTGTGGCCTAATGTAAGAATCTTGGTTATTGATCCTTCCATTTGATGAATCTATAAAATAATTTTGTATCAATAATAATTAAAGTGTGGAATGTTATTACATGTGGTTTAGTGTGGGTAAATTTTCAATCCAATTAGTATAATTAAATGACATATTACTTATTGTATTTGACATTCATGTTATATAGTTATTGAAATATTGGATTAACAAGTTTTTCTCTATGAATGTCATCGTTGAAATATCCTTCTTCATTTTCATTAATATCTCTTATTATATAGAAAACATGACTCATAGTCTATGTCAACGTACAAAAATTTACATGATACAAAAAATATTTAATATAGATCAATCAAGGAAGTTACTATTTCTAGTTTCTAATAGAATAAATCTTTATACAAATGTGTGACCTTAGACGCAACATGGAAGAGGGAGAGTGATTAAGTTATCACATAGTTCTATAATATGATAAATAATGATACCATGTAATGTACTAGGAATTATGTTTCATAGACCTTGACCATGGAAGGTATATATTAATATGGTCTATGTGAAAATCATTGTACGATGCTAAGGATATCATTATGTATCTAATGAAAACTCAGAATATTTTCTTGGTTTATGGATGAAATGGAGATGTAGCCATCATTGGTTATAAAAATTTTACCTTTTATCTGGATTAAAATGTTATAAAGAGATTATAGGTACCCATTCCCTTTAATTATATTATTAAAATATTTTTAACATAAAAATCCTATAATAATAACCCAAATATCATGAGCTCTGTGTCTATAGAAGATTAGGTACATAAAACATAAAAAGGAAAATAATATGTTCCATTATTATAATTTTTCTCTTTACTGAGCTTCTAAATACCTTTGATCTCCTAAAAAACAGTGGAAAACTAGTTGAATACATAAAATAACATGGGGATATGTAAATCCCAGTAAGGCAATAAACCTGAAAATTTGAATTAGCATTATATTATAAAAGAGATGGCTCATGAATAATCACATATGAGTATAAAATAATTCATATGGTATAATAATATCATGAAATACTTGGAAATATATAAGAAGCCTAAATCATTACACAATCTTAAGTCAATGATAACTACAAGATCAAGATCAAATGGTGAAAAAAGTCCCTTAATATAATATCATTTATCTATAATCACAAACATAATTGATCATGACTGGAAAAAATTGAGAAATATATTATATTTTTATCTTTGATCTCCCATAATAACATTTTATTGATAATATATTCCATAAAAATGAAATCAATCATATGGAATAATGATAAAAAATATCCATGGAAATAAATGAGATTATTAATTGTGTCTTATATACTTATAATGGGAAATTTCATAAATAATTAATTTTATAAATGAACAAAAGCCATGTATTACCCCATAAAAGGATGGTATAATTAGTTAGGTATATGTGTAGGAGGCATATACACATAATTTATAATCAATCTATAAAAAAAATGGTTTCCTTTAATTATGAATTTTTTTAAAGGTTACATGGAATACTTGTTTGGGAACAAACCCTTTTCATATTATAATAACATGGATAAAATAACATTTTCACCACCCGTCCCAGTGGGGCCAGTGTCGTGACTCCCCAATCCAGCCTCCAATAGGCCAGGGGCTAGTGACTAGCACTGTGTATGTATATTACTAACATGGGAGGCATTGCCTTTGTACCTGTACAAACACCCACATCTCTAATACCACAAATGCTGAAATGTAATAACCACTAAGAAAAAAAGAATTCATGCATACAACTAAACCCAACCAACAGAGTACGACAAAAGGTGGAGTACTGTAAAAGTAAACTGGGTCAAAAATACAAGCCCACCAAAAAGTAACAAACAAGAGTCTGAAAACTGCAAAGTCCAACCTGTAAGAACAAATGGTACTGGGATTGGTACTCATAGCCGTAGGAACGCCTCAGCCTGTAGGGATCTCAGAAAGCTCAGTCCTATAAGGGTCCGACCAGGACTCTATCAAAAGGCTGCTCTTCTGCACAAGACACCAGATGTGCAGGAAAATCCCGTACATGGCTGAGTATAACAATACTCTGTAGAGGACCCCGAAAACCATAATGAAGTACACAAAGTAAAGGTACAGTCAGTTATGCATATTATATGTCTACGGAACATATAGAACAAACTAGATATACTCAAACTCGGCCCCGTAGTCAAGGGATAAGTCACACAACCTCATACCCCCATAAGGGATTCTGTTCTAAAATTTTGTGATGCACTCGTTCAGGGAAAACACACTCCACGAGTCTTATAGCTCTAATGATGTCCATCCGAGAAGTGATGTTCATCAGGAACTGTCACGAGACGTATATTCACGCATTACGGGAGACACACTCATGAGTGGGAAGGTTATGGTTGATAGAAACACTCATTATGGGAGACACACTCTTTAGTGGGAAAGAGAATGATAGACAGATGAGGATCACTGCCAGGGATATGGCGGTTACCGCGACTCATCCAGAATTCATCTACTAGGTAGAGGATCAATGCCCGGTAGAGTTGGTCATGTCAATGACTGACTCTATCTAGGGTTTGGAATGGATAGAGGATCTCGATCTGGGCCTCTCCGGTGGATTCATGACTCTATCATAGAATGTTATGGTGAAGAGATCATACTCCTAAAAAGTAAATGATACCTGACCTTAAGATAATGAGAATAAGGGGTAATAACCCAAACGAAAGATTTCCATGGCATGGTTCACAAGAGGACCAAGCAGTTTTCCAAAAAATACACGGAGTGTAGAAAGGATACACGCCGTGTTGTCTGATCCGAGGTACTGCCTGTGTACAACGGCCAGTGTCGGGAGGCTGGTCGGGTAGGAAAAAAACTAAGTACATGGTGTGTAGTATCGTGTACATTCCGTGTCTGGGTAACTGGGGTTGGCTCCGTGCACTCTGTCCATGTGCCCGTATACATTCACCAACCTCTGTACTCTAACCCGTGTAATCAGCACACGGGCTGACCAGCGCGGCTGGCCTTGCCTGGCCGTGTGATGGAGTACATGGATGTGTACTCCATCACGTGTCCGCATATCCGCGAGATACACACCGAGCTCCGCATAGCCGCTTCTTCCATGTTGTACACATCGTGCCGCCTGAATCCATGTAGCTCATCCCATGTCCGTGTACTACCGAAAGTACACGTCGAGTTTCGGTGGAATTCCAACAGGCCGTGTGACCGGGGTCACACGCCGTGTTATTCCTCTCTGACCCCTAAACCCTAGACGACACTACCAGTACTACATGGTATGTTCTTCAGATGTACACCTCGTGTATTCTGGAAATTTCCAGAAATGACGCCCTTCACCGGCCCGCCTCCCGTGGTGTTCTGATCATCGATTCAGCCGTCCGATCACCACAAAACTTCCAGGTTCTGGTCTCCCTGACAACACGAAGCTGCTTCCGTCATTTTTGGGCCTCCTATCGGCTCTGAAAACATATTCTAATATTCCCACACGAAGATTTCTCGAAGAACGCTATTTCCGATCCGGTCTGATTCGTCGTCTTCCATTGTCGTCACACCTCCACATGGTCATTGCGGTGTTGAACCTTCCATTTTAAATCATTGCATCATAGAATGGATGCGCAAATAATTTGTTGTTTGTCACCCCATGAAGAACGCGAAAAACACACGTGGAAAGAAGGGGGAAGAAATCCAAATAAACAAATCGAGGAATGAACCTCCGCCGTCATTCGTCACAGTGTTGATCCACTCCTGTTAATAGGTTTAAATGGATCATAGATCAATATAAAGAAAATCATGGATTATTTCCCCACAAATTATCCCAAAGAAAACCCTCCCGCAATAACATACGAATCCACCGATCAACATGTTTGTGGTTGATTCACGTTCGTCCTTTAAACTCAAATACAGGAAAAAGAAATTGAAACAACAAAACCCTACCTTTTAAAAGGATCGATCGTTGACGAAGGCGTCACGCTGCCATTTGTGTCGAGATCCTTCAACGTTGTTGGCATAGCGATTCTAGACTTTGATCCATCATCGTTCGTTAGTGAGATTTTTCTCCAACGCACCGCATATTCATCAGTGGTTCCTCTCAAAATTCGCCAACGATCAACAATTTATTAACCCATTCAAAAGGGAAACATGTTTTCATTTAATTATGTAGAAGAATTAATGATGTCGACTCGCCATTTTGAAGCTATTATGATGCACCATTAATTTAGGAAAGAGCTGCACAGTTGTCGAGCTGTATCAGATGTTTCCTTAAATGAAATAAAATAAACTTGTTAATTTATTTTATTTTATTTTTCTTAAAATTTCAGAAAATTATCGTTTTCCCTCGACCCGTGCTGGTTGAGGTTAGCCTCATTCATAGGTAAAGTCATTGTCCCGGTCTCAACGGTGTGCTCAGATTTTTAATCCGGGCATCTATTTGGAAACTGCCACAACCGTGTACAACTTCTGACTTACTAAACTTAAAAAAAGTTAAAACCACCATTCTGGGATCATTGGACCTCGGAATGGTTTTCTGTCTTCACGCTCGGTCTAGAAATAATTCTATATAAATTCAAAATTAATAAATGGAAAATCTGAGTCATTAAATTCTCCCCACCATGGGGCTTTACATCCCCGAAAAGCCAAAACAATGGCTACTCAAAAAGATGAGGGTACTGGGCATGGATCTGGGAATCCCGCTCCCACGTTCTCTCCTGATGATTATCATGATGCCACCGGATGCGCACCAAGGTAATCGATCACCTATGAAGGATCCTCTCCTTTCGATCCTTGATCTCCACCAGGTACATAGCAATGGTCCCTCCATCCTTGATGTCCAACTCGCCCAAATCGATGAAGTGTAATGGGTAATGCACGTACCTCCTCAACTGTGACATGTGGAATACATCATGTACCCGATGCAACTGTGGCGGTAGAGCTAGGCAGTACGCCACCTCGCCAACTCTGCACTGAATATGGAAAGGTCCAATGAACCTCCGAGATATCTTCTCACCTCAGCCAAATCTTCACAACCCTCGTCAATGTGAGACATGAAGAAAGACGTGGTCTCCCTCTTTGTACTCTAGAGGTCTCCAAAGTCTATTATCATAAGACTTATACCGGCTCTTGGCAGTCTTTATCTGCTCCTGGATGATCTGCACCTTCTCTGTGGTAGCTCGCACTAACTCTGGACCCATGAGTGCTGAATCTACGGGGTCGGTCCCGCAAAGCAGTGACCGGCAGGGTCTCGTGTACAAAGCCTCAAATGGTGCCATACCGATGGTGGAGTGGTAGCTATTGTTGTACACAAACTCCACCAGTGGAAGGTGGTCCTCCCAACAGTGAAAAATGACCATGATACAGGCTCTCAAAATATCCTCCAGCACCTGAATGGTTCTCTCCGTCTGACCATCCGTCTGGTGATGAAACACTGTGCTCAATCGTATTTGAGTCCTAATATCCTACTATAATACCTTCCACAACTAGGATGTGAAGAGGGCATCTCTATCTGAGTCTATAATCGAGGATAATCCATGAAGCCGAAATATCTCCTACACTTAGAGGTTCCCCAAGCTCTCTACAGAACTCTGCTCCCTGATTGCTAGGAAGTGGGCCAACTTGGTGAGTCGGTCAATGATCACCCAGATAGAATCATGTCCCTTGGACATCTGTGGTAATCATGTCACGAAGTCCATACATATTCCATCCCACATCCACTCTGAAACATCCAGGGGGTGAGATAACCCTGCTGGAACCTCGTGCTCAGCCTTCACCTGCTGGCATGTGAGGCATCGAGAAAGAAACCCTTCTACTTCCTTATTTGTGCATGACCACCAGAACTATCATCGGAGATCCTGGTACATCTTTTCCACTCCGAGATGTACTACTGAAGGGGATGTATGAAACTCCCTCAAGACCTCCTCCTAGAATGCCACTGGTACAATAGTGCATCCTCTGAAAAAATGTACGTGCTCCCCACCTTATGAATATCCATCAAGAGCATGTCCTGTGGATAATTGAGCACGTAAAGCTACATAGTCAACATCCCAAATATGTGCCTCTATAACTCACTATAAGAGTAGAGGTGTGACAACCATCGACTGTAGATAAGCTATATCCTCTCCATCGAAAACAAATAACTATAACACGGCTAACTGCTATGTTGCCTCACTCAACAGTTGTGAGCTCGACATCCTACAAAGGGCATCTGCCACCATGTTTCTCCATCGAGGAGTACAAATGATCTCGAAATCATAGTCCTGGAGGAACTCTATCCAATGCCTCTGCCTCATATTCAGATTCTTCTGTGAGAAGATGTACTTGAGGCTCTTGTGGTTAGAGTAGACAATAAACTGCTTGCCCATGAGGTAGCATCGCCACATCTTTAATAAGAAGACTACCACTGCCAACTTGAGATCATGGGTCGCATAGTTCTACTCATTTGGAATATGCTAGCGCGAACCATAAGTAATAATTTCATGCCGCTGCATCTGGACACATCTAAGCCCTATCCCTGACACGTCATAGAAAACTACATACTTGATACCCTCCTCTGAAAATCTCAAGACTGGGGCGCTCGTCAAGCTCTGCATGAACTGCTCAAAAGCCTGCTGGAACATCTCCATCCACATGAAGGGTTTCCCCTTCCTATTAAAGGCTGTGATCAGTGCTAATATCCAGGAGAAATCAGGAATGAATCTCCGGTAATATCCCGCCAACCCATGGAATCTTCGTACCTCTTTCATGCTTCGAGGTGGATCCCATGCTAACACAACCTCAAACTTGGATGGATCCACAACCACTCCATCTGCTGAGATGACATGTCCTAGAAGGTGGAACTCCTGAATCCAGAACTGACACTTAGAGAGATTCCCATAAAGCTGGTGATTCCAGAGTATGTCCAGAACCATCCGCAGGTGTCTCGCGTGCTCCTCCTCTGACACCGAGTACACAAGGATGTCGTGGATGAAGACCACTATGAACCGGTCCATGTACAGCTGGAAGATCTGGTTCATCAGTCCCATGAACACTGCGGGGTAGTTCGTCATGCTGAACTGCAACACCAAGTACTCATAGTGACTATAGCGGTATCTGAAATCCGTTATCAGTATATCCTCATCCCGCACTTGTAGCAGGTGATAGCCAGACCAAAGGTTAACCTTAGAGAACAATTGTTCCCCTCTTAGTTTATCAAAGAGGTCATAGATCATTGACATTGTATATTTATTCTTCACCATCACCTAGTTCAGGCACTGGTAATCCATGCACAACCACAGACTTCCGTCTGCCTTCTTAGCAAACAAGACTGGGGCCACCCAAGGTGAAACGCTGGGTCTCATGAAACCATTGCTCTGCCAATCCTCTAACTGTACCCTCAGCTCGCGAAGCTCTACAAAAGACATATGATATTCCGATGAAAAAATCAGTGTCATCCCGGGGTGTAAGTTGATTCATAAGTCCATTTCTCGTTGGGGAGGTAATCATGGAATATATTCAGGAAAGACGTCCTCTTACTCCTCCACCACTACTGGGAACTGAGAGCTCACAACATCTATCCTCTGAGGGTAAGGCCAGCAAACTCATGAGTGATCGGCTGCACCCTCTTATTCAGGAGCCCATTTTTTGATGCCTGGGTCTCTTTTTCTCTAGAAAAGGAAAACCTCATACCATCACGGCGGACACACAGCACTCTTCGCCTAAAAAAGTCAATCTGGGCATGGACAGAAGATAACCAACCCATACCGAGAATGACGTCTTAAGGCCTCGATGCTACCACCAAGAGGATCCAACCAAAACTCTCACCTCAAAGGGTAATATCACACTGTCTGCAATGGTGTGTGATCATCGAGTCTCCTCATGTAGGTGTCTCTAAGCATAAGGATCGAGTCAATGGTTCTACCAGAATCTTGAGGTTTTGTACAAGACATGTGGATATAAGGGAATGACTAGCACCTGTGTCTATGAGCACGATAGCTAATGTAGAAAAGACTCAGATCATACCTCGATTCATCCCTGGAGCCCCTGGGTCGTATGCCTCGACTGCATGTAGTTGTCCCCATCCCTGTCCCCCAGCTCCCTGAGCCTAGTGCGTACCTCCTGGCGGTGGTGGATTAAGTAAGTAGAAATGTCTACCACCACC
This sequence comes from Viscum album, assembly GCA_963277665.1. NCBI lineage: Eukaryota > Viridiplantae > Streptophyta > Magnoliopsida > Santalales > Viscaceae > Viscum > Viscum album. The sequence goes on from OY728153.1 coordinate 1,757,243,472, forward strand.
CGCATCTCTCCCTGATCCTCTGAAACGTCCGTATCCTGGAGGGTCTTCCTATTCCATCCCGTACCTCTACCTCAGTGGTCCCTCCACCACTTCCCTATAAGCTGCTCAATGTGTCGGGAAATCTATAGCCAAATGTCCCCTATAATCACATGTGTTGCATCGCTTCTCCCTAGGATGATTGGATCTAGCCTGAGAGCCCTGGAATTTCAATCCACTATCATGGGTCCTCCTATGATGTTTCCCACATCTAGAACCCTATACCTGATGCCATCTCCCTTCTTCCACTGTCTCCGCACCTGTCTGCCTGCTGCTGACTGCCAGCGGCTGTCTCTGCTCCACCAAGAAACTCTCAATCACCAAGGATCACTCGTTCACTCCATCATATGTGGAAATTCATAGAGGCACGACACTAGATCAGATGTCATGTCGTAGACCTTGTTCAAAGGTCTAAGCTCTGAAGTACTGATCCGTGGCCATATCCATCAATTACCTAGTGAGGTTGGTGAACCTTGAGGAATAGTCAGCCACTGTCATACTGCCCTTATGGAGCTGAAGTAGCTCCTCGATGCACACAGATCTCAGCGTAACTGGAGATAAATCCTTCCTGAATAGTCACCCAAACTGAATCATTGATAGAGTCTCCTCTTCGTGAGTCTGCGTGGTCAGACTCCACCATCGTCCCACCTAACCCTGAAGAAGGCTCGCTCCTAGGATCACCATCTGGTCTGCTGGTGTCCTCACTAGACAGAAAACTCTGGTCACTGCCTCAAGCCAGTCCTCAGCCACCTGAGGGTCGGGCTTGCCTCAGAACCTGAGGGGCCTCTGTCTCTGAAACTCATGGAGTGCGTTGAGCCTGCGCTCCCTGTCGGTAGGTACCACGAGTACCACTGACTGCTCCACTGGTGGTGGTATATTAGGTGAACCACTTGGTGTCAACGACTGGGGAGCTGGTCCCTATATCGAAGCCTTGTCACTGAGGGGGGTCATCCTTATGATCATGCTACTCAATCCTAGAGGGTATGCATCGCGGAGGCAACCTGTAAACAAACAAGATGTACTATAGTCAATGAGTATATCTGGATAGCTGACACAAAAGGGAATGGAAAACACAACCCATTACTATATGGTGCATGTACCTTTTATTTCCCCGCAACCAATGTTTTTGTGAACCGAGTCAAAAAGCAGGTTATCAGAGTCCTGGTGTATGGATACATCGGCCGCTGCACCAACACTGGGGTCCCTGGCTAGAAAGACGAAAATGAAACACATAACACTATTTCCCCAAGCCAAACTCATAGACTCTTGGTCCTAAGGTAGAACCGACCACCTCTGATACCACTCTGTCACGACCCGTCCCAGTGGGGCACGCGCTGTGACTCCCTAAGCACTCCTCCAATAGGCCAGGGACTAGTGACTAGCACCGAGTAGACATATTACTAACATGGTAGGCATTGCCTATGTACTTATACACACACACACATCTCTAAGCCCACAAATGCGTAAATATAAAAACCATTAAGGAAAAAGAATGCATGCATACAACGAGACCAAACCAACAGAGTACGACGAATGGTAGAGTACTGTAAAAGTAAACTAGGCGAAAAATAAAAGCCCATAAAAAATCAACCAAACAAGAGTATGAATACTACAAAGTCCAACTTGTAAGCACAAACGGTACTGGGACTGCTGCTCGTAGCCGTAGGAATGTCTTGGCCTGTACGGAACTTCGAATGCCTGGTCCTATCTTGGTCCACCATGGACTTTGTCAAAAGGCTTCTCATCTGCAAAAGTTGCCAGACATGCGGGAAAATCCCGTGTAGGGGTGAGTATAACAATACTAAGTAGAGGACCATGACAACCACAAAGCAGTACAAAAAGTAAAGGTATAGTCATCTATGCACAATATATGTCTATGGAACATATAGAACAAACCAGATATACTCAAACACAACCCTGTAGTTAAGAGACATTTCACACAACCTCATACCCCTGTTAGGGATTCTGTTCGAAAATTCTGTAATGCACTCATTCCGGGAGAACACACTCCACGAGTCTTATAGCTCTGATGATGTCCGTCTGAGAAGGGTTGTTCATCGGGAACCATCATAAGAGGTTTCTTCACTCATTACAGGAGACAATCATCTGAGTGGGAATGTTACAGTAGATAGAAAACACTCATTATGGAAGACACACTACTAAGTGGGAATGATCACGATACACAGATGAGGAACACTACCAGGGCCATGGAGGATACCGCGACTCATCCAGAATTCACTTCATAAGTAGAGGATCAATGCCCGGTAGAGTTGGTCACGTTGATGCATGACTCTATCTGAGGTCTGGAATGGATAGAAGATCTCGATCAGGGCCTCTTGGATGGATGCCTGACTCTATCAGAAAATATTCTGTGGAAGGGATCATACTTCTGAAAACGAAACGATACCAGACCTTCAGTGATCGAGAAGGATGGGAACTAACCTAAATGAATGATGTCCAAGGCACGGTGAACAAGAGGAATAAGCCATTTTCCAAAAAGTACACGACATGTAGAAAGGATATAAGCCGTGTTGTCTGACCCCGGGTACTTCCCGTGTACAACGGCCCGTGTGGCGATGCTGGTCGTCTAGGAATAAAACTATGTACACGACATGTAGTATCACGTACACGCCGTGTCGGGGTAATTGGGGTTGGCTCCGTGCACTCTGGAAATGTGCCCGTACATGGTCAGCAACCCATGTACTCCGACCTGTGTAATCCACGTATCCACAAGATATACGCCGAGCTCCATGTATCCTTGAGATACATGCGGAGCTCCGCATAGCTGCTTCTACCGCGCTGTACACGTCGTGCCGCCTGAAGCCGTGTAGCTCATCCCGTGTTCGTGTACTACCCAAAGTACACGTCGAGTTTTGGGGGAAGTCCAACACACTGTGTGACCGGGGTCACATGCCGTGTTATTCCACTCTGACCTGAAAACCCCAGCCGCATCCACTAGTACTACACGACGTGTTCTTCGGAAGTACAAGTCGTGTATTCTAGAAATTTCCAAAAATGGCGCCCTTCACCGGTGAACCTCTCGTGGCGTTCCGATCATCAATACAGTCGTCTGATCACCACAAAACATCCAGGTTCTAGTCACCTTGACAACATAAAGCCACTTCCATTGTATTTGGGCCTCTGATGGGCTCTGAAAACGTGTCCCGATCATCCCGCGCGAAGAACGCTCGAAGAAATAACTTTCTGATCCAGTCCGATTCGTCGTCCGCCATCATCATCGCACCTCCACAAGGAAGTTGTGGTGTCGAACCTTCGATTTGGGATTGTTGTGTCGTAGAATGGATGAGCAACGATCTATTTTTCATCTCCTCATGAAGAATGAGAAGAACGCACGAGGAAAGAAGGGGGAAGAAATCAAAATCAACAAATAGAGGAACGAACCTCCCCCGCCGTTCGTCACGACGTTGATCCTCTCCCGGTAATAGTTTTAAATGGAGAAAAGATCAACCTAAAGAAAATCATGGATTATTTCCCCAAAAATCATCCCAATGAAATCCCTCCCTCAAGAACATACGAATCTACGGATCAACTTGTTCATGGTTGATCCGCATTCGTCGTTTATACTAAAATATGGGGAAAATAAATTGTAACAACAAACCCCTACCTTTTGAAAGGATTGATTGTTGACGAAGGCATCGTACTGCCGTATTCGTCGAGATCCATCAACATTGTTAGCGTAGTGATTCTCGACTTCGATACATCGTCGTTCATCGCCAAGAGTTTTCTCCAACGAGCCGCGGATTCGGCATATTTTCCACTAAAATGTCACCAATGATCAACAATTTCATAACCCATTAAAAATGTGAACATGTTGTCATTTAATTATGCGGCAACATTAATGACGTTGACTCGCCATTTTGAATCCATTATGAAGTGCCATTAATTTAGGAAACAGTTGCGATGTGGCCGCACTTCAGCAGATGTTTCCTTAAATGAAATAAAATAAACTGGTTATTTGATTTGATTTTATTTTTTCATAAAATGTCCGAAAATTAACTATTTCCCTCGACCCGCGCCGGTCGAGGTTAGCCTCATTCTTAGGTAAAGTCATTTTCCCGGACGCAACGGTGTGCTCATATTTTTAATTTGGGCATCCGTTTGGAAACATCCACAACCGCGCACAAGTGCTGACTTACGTAACATAAAAAAAGTTCAAACCACCATTCCAGGGCCACTAGACCTCAGAATGATGTGCTGTCTTCGCGCTAGGTCTCGAAATAATTCTATATAATATTTAAAAATAATAAACAGAAAATCCGAGACATTACAAAAATCATAAAAAACTATTATATAAAATATTATACATTAATATAAACAGGGAAACTTTTTAATTAAGATTTAATCATTGGGAAATAATGATAGTGGAAAACTATGTACGTATCATAGTAATTAAAAGGCCACATTCCATTAATAACTTCATAAAAAACAAAAATTACCTCATTAGGAAAAATATATAATGTTTACTTCTATTTTTTATGCAGTTAAACATTTTTAAAAATGAATTTAATATATCTTTATATTTTAATAAATATGCTCTTTAACATTTTTTGGAGATTATTAACTTGGAAGAGAATAAGTTTGGATATAAAAGAAGATACAATATTATTATTTCTCATTAAAAAATACCACAAGGTGTATTTATTAAAAAAGGGAGTAAATGGTATCTAATCACATAAACCACATTGATAAATAGAAGATAATAAAACTTTTGTTGTAACACCACAAAATTTTAAAATATGAAAATTATATTCTATAATAGGTATGACTTGCAAAACCAATTCTAGAAATGAATATATCAGCCAAAAAATTTATGATATATGTACTATTTTAATTAAATTCATTGTTAAAAATATTTCAATGTGTGAAATATCTAAATTATTGTATGTTACATGCAACAACATTTCTCTGATTATTTCATTAATTATACTGAAGATCATGTTTTTCTAAAAACCAATATATTATTAATATTATAATTTACTATGAGTATTATATTCTATCCTTTGGATATTAGGTTATGAAAATGATGAAATTACATATGAAAATATATAGTTTAAATATATTTATTTCTTATGTATTGAATTTAAATTATAATATGAATCATTTAAATGAAGATGAAATGTTTTAAGGAACTCATTATTTTTATAAAATATTATTTAATTTTTCTTCAAACACTTAATTAGATTTTAATTATTACAACATCTTGAAATTTTATTTTGAAAAAATAAAAAACAATTTTTATATTTAAATATTAAAATTATATTTGGTTTAATGTGTTCTATTTTTAAAGGACTTTTTAATTTTTAATGAATATTTGAAAATATTGGATTTTAATTAAATACTACATTTTCCTCAAAATATATTATAATGATGAATTATTTTATTAATTGGGTTCAAATAAGAAATTGTTAAATATGTTATATATTACTACAATTTAGTCCATGGGAATAATTTTTATATTGAATTCAATATAAAATCCTTGCAATATTTTGAGCATTTTCACTTTAAAACGCCGCCTTCACTTCATGCCTACATGATTAATTTAATATTTTTTCCACTTATGTGAAAATAATTTGAAAAGATGGAATAATTATGCTTAATTATTGAAATTTATATTTTATAAAAATTAAAAATGAATATTTGACAATAGTTATTAGTAAAAAGATTTATAATTAATTACAATTTTTTGCTAAAAATGAGTTTGCTGAGGGATTAAACATTGAACAGAACTATCCAAAATACCATGAAATATTTTTAAAACCCATAATCCTGAAATCTTATGACTTTATCCCTTATACAAAAATTATTGTACCTTTATTTCGGCCTACATAAATGAAAAAAAAATGTTAGTTAGAATTCACCATTTCAAAACATTACATGACTTCCAGTCACACCATTTATAAAAATTCACCTCCTAGAATCCTTTCTTCAAAACATAAAAAAAATTTGTTCAACCAATGCAGGACCAAATACCTCCATTATATCACTCCACAAATCCTATAATCCTTATATTGGGAATAAATCAATCCTATTAAGGCCTTACTATAATCCTAATGAGGATACAAAAAATTTAATGTTATGTTCTTCAACACGCTTCTTTATTTTACTTATTTATCCAAATCCTTCAATTGATTATTATAAAAAGGTGATATAATTAACATATTATATCCATATACTATTGTGTTTTTATAAAATTTAAATTACCTAAAGAAAATATATAATTCCATCATATAGTTTACAAAATCATCATTCGTTGGTACGACTAACTACTACCTCGCGAACTGATGTCGTTCATTTTTTCATTTCCATATCTAATGGATTTTAATTATGTTGGATATAAATTATATATATTACATTTATAACTTATGTTTATCTATTTATTCACTATATCAAATATATATTTTAACATTCCATCCCATATTAGATTCAATAACATCACTTGTGTGTACCATAGAATTCCTCTGTGCATAGAGATGTCTTTCTTCATTCACTAACACTTCACGTGAATGGTGATAAAGATAAATTTAATTAGTATATTTGATAGAAATGATATAAATATATTCGTCAAATATTTTCATTCTATATAGATTTAATATATCATTTTATTTTCTATCATTTTCCCACAATGAAAGTCAATAATACCATTCTTATACATGGGAACTTAATGCTTTCAAAAAGAAATGTGACTCTATTTACATCACAAAATCCCCAGGAAGAAATATATAAGTATATATTATGATTAATAAAATTTTAATAATCCTAAAATTGTAAACTATTACTTACCTTTCGTCCATAATGATTGATGAAAAATCAAAACGATACTTATGTATATGTGTGACCAACCATCTCCACAATCGAAACATACTCCATTATTCATAACCATCATTGATTATTGGATTAAATGTAAAATATAAGAAAATAATATGATAATATGTTCATTAATTTTATTATTTAAATTATAAAATTCTATAATATATGCATGATCCAGATTTTTCTAATAAAACATACTTGAGTAAACAAGACAATTAACACCCAAAACAATGAAAATAATGACATATCGATATTGAATGGGTGATAAGATGTTATAAAAGAAAAATATATTATATTATAAAATTTAATATGTTTATAGAATAAGTTAGTAACATGTTTAAAACCTCTTTTTATTATGTTAAAGCATGTTCAACAAAATTTCTTGTAAGGTAATGGATTTCATCACAATTTTATTTTACTAAGGTAGATTATAATGTCATGTACCAAATTTCAGTTATATGGTTTATATTTCACTCCTTTAACATATAATTTCATGAATAATTCATTATCCAAGTAATTTTATATTTATCATTTTATCTTTTCATCTATAGGGATGTTAATTTAATGTTACAAAGAGGTAACAAAATTTTAATACACAATTTTTTCATGGGGTTATATTACTTCTTCACTATAATGAATATTATAATATTGTGTCTTTAATGGATTTTGATTATATTATGTTTTTTTACAACTGTTTTATGTGTATTTATAGTCGATACATTTAATTTATTTATTTTTTGGTTATTTCTTCAATGTTATTACCATTATAAGGGTTTACATAACAATCTCAATTAAATTGGTCTTTTAATAATAATATTTTTATTAAAGTAAATTTTCTTATAATTGATTAATAAACACATTAATTTAATTTAAACAATTTTATTCATGATATTTTTTAATTTAGAGTACAATTGTTCTGCTCATTAGTAATTAAAATATTTTAGAGATTTTTTTTAAAATTAGATTACACTTCTCTATTTAGTTGGAAATATTTTTTCTCTCATATTTTTGTTTCTCTAGACATTTGTTCAAAAATTATTTTAACCGTCTAAAAATAATTTTAAAATAATGTTTTTAAAATTTTACCTTATAGAGATGTTTTCAAACGAATCATATTTTTTCATTGTGAAGAGGTCACTTTTCTAAACCTTCATCCATGAAAAACAAAATATCATTACAACATGTAAGAAATTACCCAGTGAAATAACCATAATTTACTTGAATATTTTTTTGAATGTTATAATGACAGTTTTTAATAAAATATTTTTAATAGTAATTTTCAAATAAAAGTATTTATAATTTTGTTCAAAATTAATTGGATATTTTTCACTATAAATTTTTATATATATTTGAACAATATTCCTATTCAACAACAATAAAAATTAATTATTTTAATTATAAATAAACGTGTATACATTATAAATATAATTTCATTATTAATTATTTGAATGTATTTTTCTAATTTTAACTAACATTAATATTGACATCTAATTTCTTTATTCATATATGAATTTATAAACAGTATAACGACCCATACTCTATAAACATAGCCATTACATTAAAATTTGAGAAAAAATTAGTACATAGCATTACAAAACCACACTTCGGCCATGATGGTTTACTGTATTTGGAAACTAGGAAACATAAACAATTGGTTCATAATACATCTATATTGTCTCCCACTTATTACTTCATATCTAGACCCCTTTTTGACATATCATAATAATACTATTATTCAAAACCTATAAAAAAGAAATATAATAATGGATTATATTTGAGTTTCAGAAAGGGTAAACATGGTATATATCAGTAATATAAAATTAATAATATAATAAGAACATAACATTTGAAAATATAGTCCAGCATATGAATGATCATGATATCAGGTCATGGGATAAATAATTTTTTTTAAAGAATTCATGATCATATTCCTAAAAGTCATAACGTAATACATAGATTTTTTTTGAATACATATATGAATATAAAAACATTTAATATTAGCCGAGGATCATTTCTAAGTCCATTATATTAGACTATGTCTATTACTGAACTGATTTTACTTCCCGTTCTAGCCCTGTATTACTGAAATAAGATCATTTCTCAATCCTTCCCAATCAATCTCATTATATAAGAATCATTAACCAATTCATTAGTGTGATGTATAGGTCCCATATATCTCATTATTAAATCATTCAGAAATGTTCCACAAGAACATTAATCATTCATTATAGAAAAACCTAATAAATAAAATTGGTTTCTCAAACATAATTCTATATTAACATAGTCCATTTTAAATAAATATATTTCATAAATATAATTAAACTATAAAAAATTATAAACAAGATGAATAAATGGGATATTATACTTGATGCATGTACCTATTAAATAATTCCATCATAGATTGGAAATAAATTTTTATAGAACACTTGAAATATGTTCTTGAAGAAAATATCATTTATTTTTCCATACATTTTCTTTTCTCAAATTTCCACAAAATTTAAAAATAAAATATTTAATTTCAAAATAAACATTAAACATGAAAATAAATCCTTATGGAAATATGGTTTTATGAAAATGTAAAAAATTCATCATTCTATATAAGTTAAAAACATTATTCTCATACTTTTTTTGGATTAGTGAAAAGGAACCTCACATCAAAAAATGAAAAAAGATTCATTTCATACCGTTTAATAAAGATTATCTCATTTGTAAAATTGGATTTAAAAAATTATTAAATAGTATAAATAATATTATATTGTTAGGAAACAAGGATGTGGATGATAAATATAACCTAGTAAATACTTACGTATATACAATCTTGAATAATAATGAGATTTTGAAATTATCCATTACCATAGGTCTGATATTCTTTGTGTTTATCTAAAACTCATGTATTAGTATTTAAATAATACCTTTTGAATTTTATAGAATCATAGTCATTTTTATGATACCAAATATTATCAAATTATCAGTTTTTGTTAATAACATTTACATATTTCTTATTACTCAAGTATAAACAGCTTCATTTTCTGATAAACATTTGGTCGATTAATTTCTGATTATTTGTAATAGGCTCTAGTTATACAATATATATAATAATAATAACATCATATTTATCATATTTATTTTTTCTAATAATTTATATAATCTTGATTTAATTTATATACTGTAGAATGAATTGTGTCGCATCATAGAAATGATAGGCCATAAGTATGCACGGGGAATGATATCATTCCTTTAATTATGAAATGTTATGGAAGTGAATGGTATATATATTGTATTATAATAAATATAGTTTTATAATAACCATATATAGTTATTATTTCTATCACAATACCCATCCAAATAATTTGGTGGTTATAAATAGATTACACCATGGTGTGGAGATGATAAGTCTTACGCAGACACTCATTGTGATTTAGTTTTTTATTGGAACGATATAAGGTTTAATAAGGTCCTTCCATAAAAATAATAAAATATTCATATATAGGTGATATTGTATTTATTATATAAAAATTGAAAATCAAAGGAATATGAGGTTGAAGAATAAATAATCTTGAGAGAGTTGATAAAGCATATTAACTCTTCTTCAATGAGCTCCCTCTAGGTCTCCACTTAAGGACACTAAATTTGACCTTTTGAGAAGACTGATACCTTAAGAATGTGAATAGGGAAATTGGTAATGGAAATGGGTAGGGTATGGATAAACTTCAAGGATAAATGTGTTAAGAAGAAATGAACAAGGAGGTTCCCTTTTATTGTTGAGGTTGGAAGACCATTTATAATTTAAAAAAATATATTTATAAATAATTCCAACCGCATCCCAAAAAACTAAATTATCTTAGTTTTGAATATTATATGAGATAAGGTTGTAATATCTTCCATCAATAATATTTATACGTATTATTATTTCCATTTAATCCTTGTCATTTTATTTTAACACTTAGTTATTCTATTTAATTTTAACTAATGTTACAAATATTTCAATACCAAAATTATGTAATATTTAATTATTTTTTTCAATTAGATCATAAAGAATTAATTTAGAATATTTTAAACCATATGAAAATTATTATATATTTTTCAATATTTTTTATGAGTTTTAAATAATTTCATAATATATAATTTTTATAATCAATCAATAGTGATAATTTTTATACTATACATTTACTTGATTATTAAAAAAATTAATATAAGAAGTTAACTTCGAACGAATTTTTTTATTATATTTATAAGAGGTCAAGGTAGCCTATAATATTAGTTTGAAAAATTAATTATCAGAAATTATATTTTTATACTATTTTTTATAACATTTTTTGTTATCTCAAATCAATAAAATAATTATAATATTAGTTTTCTTTAATTATTTAATATACTAATTTTTTGAATAAAAATAAAAAATTTACAATTAGAAGGATAATTCATCTATATTTTTTAATAATACATATTGTATATAATATTTTTTGAAAAAATATACATTAAAAATTGTATATTTATTAATAGATGAATTTGAAAACATTAACAGCACTTTATATAAAATATTATAAGTGTCATAATAGCTTCTATATGGCTCCAAATATTCAATTACATGACCCTTGAATGAATATTGTCGATATATATTTGACTAATAATATTGGGTCAATTGTTCATATCTTTTAAATGTTTTTACCATTTTAATAAAAATAGTTTTATTTATTTCTCAACAATTAAATAATTTCTACATCATTAATGATTAAGATATTGAGGTAATTACTTATTCTCTAAAAATTAAAAGTAAATTTAAATGATAATAAGAAAATATTAGCTTTAAATTGTGTATTTATAATGGAATTTATCTTCTGAATGGCCTTATATTAAAAATGATATAGTTATTAAAATTTAAGTGAGACATATTTAACTTATATTTAGTTAAAATAGATTAAATGTCATAATCGCATCCATGTGGATTCCAAAGGATACAATTTATATACATGGATTATTTAGGTTGAGATACAATTATCCAATTATATTAGTACAAGTGTTAGGGTAATTATAAAACATTCTTTTTAACCTTAGTTACCCGATTTACCCTCTTACTGTATAAATAAAAATTACCAAAGATACTATTGATTGATTATAAAAAATAATATAATATATCGTTATTTGGGCCTAATTATTAAAAAATAAAATTAATTTTTAAAATTCCAAAAAATAGAAGTTTCAATAATAACTTCGTCTTGTTGTTGGAAAGAGAAAACATTTTTTAAATGTTAAAATATTACAAAATATTGAAATACGTTTACATCAGAATTGAATGTAAGATTAATTTTATTAAAAAATTTATATTAAATATTAAAAATATATTCTATTTATACATAAAAACCATTCAATAATATAATATAACAAATTTTTTTATTTCAATGCTAAAAGTTATTTCTAATTAAATTTTTTTATTTTTTTATTATTCATCAAATCTTGAACATAATTAGAAAAATATAAAAAATTCATCCGAAGTAAAATTTTATATAATGAATTTAAAGAAGAAGTTTATTCTATCAAAAAAAATTATTAATGTTATTAAATATTAATTTAAAAATGGTTCTCCTTTTAAAGGTGGTAAAATTATCCTTTCTATAAATATTGGTTTTTTAGATAAAATAAGGATTATTCATACTATATGAGTAAAATATATATTGTATAAATATAATAAATTATTAAATATATAACATATATTTATCATTGAGTTCATCTACTATTTTTTCACATAATTTATTAATACAAAAAAAATATTTCCATTACAATTAATTAGTATATATTTTTCTGAATAATATTTTTCCAAATAATTTACCAAACATTTTCATTAGTTTTTCTATTTATAACTACAAACATAACGAATATGATATAATAGTCATTGTATACCAAATGGAATCTTGTGGTTTGTTTAACCTCACGATTGTGTGCAAGAAACGATATTGAAGAATGTAAATTATGTAAAGAATAAATTTAATAAAAACATCAAACTGCTACATTCTACCACATTAATCTGAATTTCACCCAAAAAATTTATCATGTGGATAAAAATAGATGAGTATTCCTCTTCCTCATCAAATCCTAAAATTCCCTCGTAGCTTCCTTGAATTGGTTGTTCCACCATAAAACATTAACCAAGAGACCAGTCTTGTTTCATAGAACTTTTTTTCATCAATCTAGAATATTTATGTATAGTTTTTTATAAGATATATCATGATATTGTGGTACGACGTCAATTCCTAGTACATGGGAAAGATTAGGTAGTACCTTATTAAGAGAGAAACATGGACCACATCATGAACTTGAGATATATTTAGTGGAAGCACCAATCTATAAGCCACCATCCAAACATGATCCAAAATTTCAAAAAATTGATATACCTAGGGATCTGTTTTCCTAGATATAAAATTCTCATTACTCTCTTCCAGGGATATATTTATAGAATCACCATGTCACCAACATAAAACTCTTGTTCTTTTTATCAGTTTCTAGCATATGTTTTTTTCAACACTAATATGATCATACATGTTTTTGAATAGATCTGACCTTCTTTGTTATTTCATAACAATATATATTATTAATATATTTATTTTTATCTTCATCCCAACAAGTTATATTTCATGACATTGTTCTATAGACAGCTTCATAAGGATTCATATGAATACTGGAGTGATTTTTATTGTTGTATGAAAAATCTACCAGAGGTAGCTGTTGAACCTAACCATCTGTGAAATAGTGAAAACTCCAAAAATGACTTCAAGAGTTTGAATTTTCCTCTCAAACTTATCATTTTTCAGAGGATGATATGTAGTGCTAAAACATAGGTCTATATCCAGATCCTCTTAAATAATTATCCAAATCATCGGCATAAACCGTGAATCCTAATGAGATATAATGGAATGTGGTACACCATAAAATCTTACCAATTATTATATATATATCTTAGAAATCTTTTCAAGATATAAATACTCTATAATGGAATTAATATGTGCCAAATTAATGTAGATATCAACTATAACCTAGATAGAATTATTTCCTTTAGATGTTTTGGGAATTCGGATGAAAAAGTCCATAATGATTCCTTCTCATTTCCATTTTGGTATGGGTAATGGTTGTAAAATCCCCTTATACAATTTTCTCTCTACCTTAACTTTCTAAAAAACCATCCATTTAGAGACATATTCAACAACAACTCTTTTAAATACATCCATTCAGAGATACACCTTCATGTCCCTCTATATTTTTCTCTTTCCCAGAAGAATAGAGAATGAAGAAATATGAGACTCATCAAGTAGCTCCTTATTTAATTTTACAATGGGGTGATACAAACATAGTTTCCAGATCATATTACACCATCACTACAAAGAATTAATATAAGAACATTTATCACCTTCTTTTATAGCTTTGTATCTTCCATTTTCACCTCCTTAATCATTAATTGTATAGATGGTTGAACAATAATTTAAAAAAGATAGGTTTTCTCCCCTTAATTTAAAATTTCAATATCCATTCATCAAAAATCCATAAATTTTGGATTTTTTTATCTTCATCATGGATTGTCTAGAATTTTAATTTTCACTCAATGTGTCTTTAACCTTGTTCTCGTTCCTAGGGTGGTAATGCATTGAGAATTTATAATCATTAATCAACCCCAACTATCTTATTTGGGAAATATTTGTCATATTTTGTGTGGAAATATACATTAAAATTTTAGGATTGGTAAAAATATCACATAATTCACCATAAAAGAAAATGTCACTGTATCTTTATTGAAAATATTACCATAGTTAACACTAAAACATGGTTAGGGTTATTATTATATTGTATTCTCAATTTTTTCATGGCATACTCTATCATCATATCATTTTTCATGGGAAAATATACCAACCCCTTTTTGATGAATCACTATAGATCAAAAACCCTTCTCCACTATAAGGTATTTTGGGCATAAGATCATTGGATAACATTCCTTTTATCTCTTTTAAATTCTGTTTACATTACTCAATCCACACGAACATCACTCTTTCCTAATTCAACTTAGTGAGTAGACTAGATCGTCATCAAAAAATATTCACAAAAATTTGATAATATATAGCTAAACCAAGATAAATTTGACATGAGTTACAATTTTGCTCTTGGAAAACATTCAATAACATCAATTATTGATGGATCCACAAATTTCCCCTCTTGAGATTATGTGACCCAAAACTGAAACTCTCTGAAGCCAAAAATCAGACTTAGTAAATTTTTCATAAATTACATCCTTTCTCCGGGACTATAGAAAAATTATCAAGTAATATTTCTGATCTTACATTTTATTTTATTATAAATAATATCTAATATAAATACTCCAAAAAAAGATCAACATATTGTCTTAAAACTCTATTTATTAGGAAAATGATGATATATGGAGCATTAGTAAGAACAAAATGCATCATAATTAATTCATAGTTTTCATACCTTTTAATAAATATCAACTTTTGTGTATCCTCTATCATTTCAATTAATTGATAATATCTTGAATGAAATCAATCGTGGAAAAGTATCAAGCTCTATATAGTTGGTCAAATAATTCATCATCATGGGGAAGAGGATACTTTTTCATGATAGCGATCTTGTTATGTTTTCAATAATCAATGTAGAGTCTCATTGATCCATATTTCTTAATAAACAAAGAATAGGTTCACCTCAAGGTGACTCATTACGTAATATGAATGCCTTTTAACGATTTTATTGGTTTTTCTTCTTCAATTCTTGCAACTCAATTCGGGTCATTCAATAACATGTCTTTAAAATAGGCATATCAGCCAGTATGAGTTATATTGAAAAAAAACTACATGATTTGGTGGAAGACCTAGAAATTCATTAATAAATACATCAACAACATTCTATACAACATGTGTGTTATTAATTTTTAGTTTCTCCCAAACCATTTGAGATATATAACCTTTATTTGTATGAGTCAGGAACCATAAGATGGATGAAATTTCCAATAGAAGGCCATATCCATCCTTGTATCGATAGATGACAATATTTTGATCTAGAATATGAAATGGGAATTCTCTTCATTGGTAATTGATACGAGATCCATATAGAGAAAGATTATCCATGATAAGAATCATAAAAAAATCCAATAATGGAAGGATCACAAGATTTAAAGGCACACTTTACAAAAAACCTAAACTTGAGAAGAATTATAAACATTTTATGAGACCATTATTCTATTTGGAGTCTTTGCAACTTTCTCAACATCTAATTGTTGAGGTAATGTAGCGATAACATTTGAAAAACGCATCATAAATAAATGAGTTTGATGATCCAAAATAAAATAAATCTTGTTTTATAATAGAGTTGGTGGTAAGTGTGCCTTTCACCACTTCATTATCGTACTACACATCAATGACAGTTAACGCATGTGACATAACATTATATTTGGAATTAAGTGTTTATTGTCATATATTATCATCAATAACCATTGGATTATAGAACTGGTTAGACTAATTATTTATTTCCTTACATTTGAAGAACTATGTGTAGGGCGTCATTATGTGTATCATTTTATCTATTGTTGTTATTAAACACTCTTTTTCCATCACTTTGGAATTCTACTATCTGATGACCTTTTCTCATACACATAAAATATTTTCTATTTCATTTTAGTCAACTTCATTAATATTTATTTACAAGTATTGAGCACAATGGAAATCTTATTTTCTTGGCAGGGAGGTCGTTATATTATCCCTTGAATTCAATTTTTCTCAACTTATCAATCCTATAAGAAAGAAGGGTTAATCTAATTTCAATATAAACCTTGAGAGAATATCATATGATTCATTGAACCTATTATGTCACTTTTATATAATGCACTTATGAGACTTGATTTTAAGGCACTAGAGTATTGACCAATTTAATTCTTAGGTTGAATAATAATTCTATAAGAATTTCATGAATGTGTTGTAAAATTTAATTCATATATACCAATATATTCATTATCCTTTTGTTTAATTTGAAGGAACTCATTATCCATAGTTTTTCTAAGAATATTAGGAAAACTATTATTGAAAATTATGTTCTTGAACTCATCCCATTCCATGGATTAAAGTTTCTTCTCTTTAGATCATATTTTTAATAATTTTCTACCATTGGTCTGATTAACCATCCAAACGATAGAATTACATGATTATAATATTATGTTATCAACATTGGAGAACTGAAAATATCTTTTTAGAAGTACAAATACAATGATCTTTTGTTAGTGGATTAGATAACCCATAAAAAGTTGCTGGATTGCAATATCCCAATAATTAATAGAAAAATAAATTTTCATATATATTAATATTATTTAATTAAATATTAATTTTTTAGATGGGACACTATGTGTGATACTGTGGTTGATATGCAACAATGGGATTTACCAAAATCTTAAGTTACACACAGAACTGAGTTATACTAAAAAATAATACAAAAATATTATTATTATTTTAAATGGTATTTTACACCAAATCATTGTATTAGAGGGAATGAATAGAACTATATATAATATTATTAAACATGTTTGTTAAAGGTTTATACAATTCCAAAAAAATAGAGGCTTAAAATGAAAATTAATCCAATTTTAAGCGTAAAATACTCTAATGTGTTTTTAAAAGGTAGTTTAACCACCTTCTAACAAGGAACACTTTAAAAAAATTTCTCTTTTATATATTATATTTCACAAAATAAACTTCTTAGTTATAATAGGTAAATTTAATTTTACTTTGGTTGAAATTTTGATATTTTTCTGATAAAATCTATATTTTATTGAATATTGAAAGATACTACATTTTATTTCAAAACAACTTCTTCATATAATTTATTTGTATTGTTATATTTTCCATATAATTCGTTTTAGTGTTTAACTGGATTAATTTTTGATCATTTAATCCATTTTCGGCCATTGGATATAATTTCAAATATAAATAGGACATAAACACATTTCAATATTTTGATTGATTTTACTTCATAAAAACTCGCTTTTTGGTTTTGAATATATAAATTAATTTTAAATTAATTTCTTCCAATTAATTTTTTTGAATTTGGAAAAATAAATTCCATATTTGGAATCAGAAGTTCTAGATTGTTTAAATAGGTACATTTTATTTTTTAAAATTATGAATAATAACTTCAGTAATTATTATTAATTACCATGGTTAGAGGGAATATTATTTAAATATGGGTAAAAATAATATTATACTAATATAAAAATACCGTAACAGTGTCTTAATCATATTTCATGAGATATGTCTGACTAATATCATCATGGGGTCAATTGTAAGAACCCTTAGAGCTGCATGGGTGTGATAATGACATGTTATAATAAATAATTTAACGGAATGAGAAATATAACATAAACATGTATCATTTTATTAAAACAATTTTATGGTGGGGGTATATTATTGATATATTTGACTATAAATAAACATTAGAAAGATAAAAAATTTTCATACATCATGGTATTTTATTTTTCATTATATACATTAAATAAAAAATCTTATTCCTGACAAAATAATGATGTTGTGATTACCTTATTGATGAAAGATTCAAATAATTAATATATATATATATATATTAAAATTAATATAATTTAAAAATATTAATGCCTTAAAAAAATTGGATGATTATTAAATGTTATATTTGAGTTCATGTATTATTTTAGAATTAATAAATTTGTTATTACTTTAAAGAAATCAATTACCAAATAGTGTCAAAATTGACATAAATGAGTTTTTAAAACAAATTCTTATGTCATTAAAAAATATAAGTCATAAAAATATGATATTCATCCAAAAAAATTATATAATGTTAAAATTTTCATTAATTATCTTCTTTAGGTTCTATTTCGATGTTATATTAATTATAATATCCATGTTGTATAAAAATACATGAAGATATTATAAGAGTTAATTTATTTAACTACGGGTTAAATCCAAAATATATGATTAAATTTGTGACCTGAACATGTATAAAACCTATTGGTAGTTAGTATTTAAACCCATAATCGCTTTATCATATATATATATATATATATCTCTTTGTAACTATTAGAATATGAAAATATATTTATAATAACAAATTATTTCAAGAAATTCCGAAATTTCCCACCCCCCTCTTATAAAAGGATACCACCTCTACCAACTTACTCACACCTCTCAAGAACCTTGTATCATCAAAATTATTTTAAAATAAGTTCCCAAATTCCCTACCATGATAATAGAATCTATAATTTGTGTAAAATGAAATTCAAGATGGATGTTTGGCTCTAATCCAAAGTAGTTACCCAATTTGGAGGTAACAACTTCTCTAAGGCTCCTTTCATTTATTTTACTTATCCAATCACATAACCAATTTTTATTACATTATTTTATACAAAAACTAGTATACTAAATAAAAATTTCTATTATTATACTAATGTTTTGACCTATACTTACACAAACCTTTATATAATGGTTATTTTACATATTGTGTATATGTTCAGAGAACTTCATTCCCATGAAACAATGATTGTTCAACTTTATCCTACCACCAATCATGGTTACCATTATGGTGGAAAAATAATTATACATGGTAAAAATTTTATTGTAAATATTCTTATGTTTTTTATTTACAACATACCTTTATACTTTTGATAATAAATAAATATTATATTTTCATTTGTAGATGTGTGGACTACCACCTCTTCAATGTGACATTAATCATCCATTCCTTAAATAGAACACATAAAGGATGGAATTAATAAATTTTTAATCATATATAACATAGATATTATAATGGAATTATAGTATACCTATGTATCAATTATTTTAAAATCCATTAATATGAAAAAGAAATGAAAGTAGCGTTCATGCCTAATTTCAACCTACCATCTCTGTGAATTGGGAATTTCATTTATTTTCTCCGAATGTTAAGGAATATTATAAATACATATTTATATATTCGGTATATATCATATTTAAATCATGACTATAATTCTAGAGATAATAAGCCTATGCCCATGCGGGTAATTTGCATTAAAATAAGTTCATTTCTGACCCATGTAACAAACATAAAAAAAACGTCTAATATAAACTTAAATAATTATCTATATGTTTTAATATGGTAATAATTGATATAAAAGGAATAAAACCCATTAATAAGGTTATAAAAAGAGTATAATTTCTCCAAATATTATTATTCGTGAAATTAATGAACGAATGAGTCAAGTCGTACTCATGGTAAGGGACCTCGTATCATTCTCCTTTCATGGATGCATATTTTGATAATATAAAACTATTAATTTTACATGGTGTATAATAAACCTCTTTTACTGTCAAATTCATTCAACTATTTTTAAAAGGTATCATTTTTTACGAATCGTTTTTCTAAATGACAAAATGGAATGGATTTTTAACGTATGCGATGATAAAGAACTTTTCACCACCACGACTGTTATTTGGTAATTGGATTCTTGTAATAGATGTAATGTTTTTATGAAGAAAATTAAATACCATATTCACTTTTAGGTATTTTTTTATGGAAAATGGTTTTGATAACAAGATTTTTTATATCAATATATTGATATTATGTCTTATGAATGCAATGTAGAAATGTTATTTTTTTCCATTATGCTTGTTAATGTGTCATGATTATGTGATAGTTCTTGAGAATTGATTATGTATGTTGGTGGTTTCATGATACACTATGCTTAGGTGAGCCTATGAAATCTCTTTAATGTATTGGGTAATGTGACAGTGGTAAATGTTAAGGTTTCTTCTATGAGATTTATGGAATATATATTGATGGGTATTCCATTCTGACTATCAAGGTTAATCCCTTTGTATATGGGGAATCTAAAATTTAAGTATGATATCGATTCCATAAGTTTCTTTCATGATTTATTATTGCTATGAATTTTAATGATTCATCTGAATTCATGGGTTTATAAATATTCAGGGACTAATGTTTTCATTCTTTATTATATACCATAATTAGTTTTATGCTCATCGTATGTTTTATTAAATATTTTTACTGGGTATAAGGATAAGTGAGATAATGTAAGAAGTCATGAAGATTTTTAACAAGAAAATAATTCATTATAAAGGGTTTTCATTATTGAAAAAATGTATACTATTTTGACAGTATCCTCTTGTATGATAATGGGATGATATTTATTAATAATGTCCAAATTCATTAAACTATAAACAGGAAAATATCCTCTATGTAAATTGAAGTAAAATTATTAACTTATCTCGTGATTAGTTAATTTTTTAATGAGGGGGACTTAAATTTGGTATCAAAGGTCAGATTAAATAACATTAATGTTCAGGATATTATTATTAGAATATAGACAATATTTTTAAATTTATGGTCAATCTCATATTGAATTTGAAGATTTTCATGTTGCTTAATCTAATATATATTTGTTCAGAATCAGTATCATGTGGAAGAAACAGGGTAACTATGCTGGGAAGAAATCCAGAGGAGAATAACCTTCCAAATAAATAACTTGTTATGGTCAATATTGGAACTGAATAGTTTTTTGAGTGATGACACAGTTAACTCATGATATAAATGGTGGTGGTATCCATGCCCAATATCATAAAGATAAACCACAGAGGAACATGTTAGTAGTGGAGCATTTCCTGAGGCAATGTCCTCCATCATTCATAGGTTCATCTAACTATGTTCCATTTGAATAATGCATTAAATATAAATAAAATAGTTTCATTTTCATGGGATGTTCTTACAATCCAAAGTTTAGTTTTGTTGATTACCATTTTGTAGTTGAAGTCGATCAGTGGTAGTCAATAGTGAAGAATATCAAGGATAGTGGGGATATTGATGATCTAGATTTGGATGAATTCAATGGTATGTTTATTTTTAAATATTTTCTTATGACTTTATGAATTAGGATGGAAAACAAATTCCTGGAATTGAGATAACATGATGACTTAGTGGCTTCTTTGGTTGAAAAATTCACTCAACTTCAATGTATGTTACAAATATTATATGTGATTAGGATAGTTAAATCAGTTATTTTTACTCAATATTAAAGCAAAAGTATCGAAGGGAATTATATTCTCATGAGTTAAAAAGTTTTGAAAAAAAGTTTTGATGTGCGGAGAAGGTGGAAATGTGGTTTTCCGATGATCATGTGTTCTTAAAAAAAACAGAATTAGAGGTTGAGGTTGCAGGTGAAAGGGAAGATTTATTCAAAAAAGTATGATGTTAAGAAAACTATGCTTACAATTTTTAAAAACTATAGTAAAAAGCACATCGTGGACTGCATTTTGAATTCTTGTAAGTTCTTCAAATGTGGTAAAATGGAACATATGGCTTGTAATTTCACTAAAAAATATCAGGGTAATGGTAAGAGAAAATATTATTTATAGTTAGTAAAATGTATTAAATTCAATATAATGGGAAATTATTCAAATTAGTGTTCAAATAAGAACTTAAATGATTGGAAGTATCCATACAACAGGAATAAACGGGTGCTGAAATCCATTGCAATTACTTCTGAAGATGTTTAGACATCAAATAAAGTCATATTAGGTGTGTTGTTTATTTAATCAGATTATTTCGATGATTGTTTTGATTACAGGATTAAAAATTCTTTTATTTTTGAGAAATTTTATAGTAAATTGGGGATTCCATCTTCGGAAATGAGTCTATTATTTAAGGTAAAAACACATGGGGGAAATATTGAGACAAAAAAATTATAAGAACCTTTCTATCATTTTTAGTGGAAAGAATCTTCATATAAACTTTATTTTTTATCCTCTAGTTGAGATTGAAGTTATATTTATTATGGATTAGATTTTTTTTATCATGTTATTATTGACTATATTATTAAATTGGTTTCTTTAAGAATACATTTCAGTTGATGTACATAAATAAACTCTTACTATTGATAACATATCAGCAAACTGAGACACTAGTAAAAATTGGAAATGAATGTTACCTTGAACATATTGTTAACAATAAATGAACTGTTCTGATTAATGATGTTCCCTTAGTAAATAAGTATCTTGATTTTTTTATGATGGATTTTATGGTATAATACAAGATCGTTAGTTTTAATTTTCTATTGACTTTTTTTCTTATGCTAATCCAATTTGAAAACCCACCTTATTGAAAGAATCAAATTGAAATTTTAGTGGTAAAGATGAAAATTAATGTGTTCATAGAAAAATATTTAGTTTCAACAAGTACATCACCTCAGGGTTCTCCTATCTTGTTTTTATAAAAATTATGATGGTTTAATGAGTCATTTCATTGATTATAGAGCCTTGAATCGTATCACTATTAAGAACTAGTATTCTTTTCATCATAACATGGATTTTTTTATCATCTCTAGGGAGATCATAATTTTTTGAAGATTGACATGATATCAGGGAACCATTAGATGAATGTTAATGAAGTATATTTCCAAAGATTTGTATTCATACAAGATATGGCTATTATGAATTTTTAGATATGAATTTTGGGTTATATAATGCACCTAATGTATTCATGTATCTTATTAAAAGAATATTCAATGAGTTCTTGGATAAGTTTTTGGTTATGTTTATTGATGATATTTTGGTATATTGCAAGTTTAATGTTGAGAATGAACATCATTAAATTGTTTTCCTGAAAACCATAAAATATAATAAAAAGTATGGGAAATTAAGCAAGTGTGAGTTTTGTTACAAAAAAATTCATTCCATTGTCACATTTTTTATAATGATGGCATAACACTTGACCCTACTAAAACAAAAGATGATTAAGAATGGCCAAGGACAAAAAATATAACCAAGATTCATATTTATCTTGGTTTAGCATGTTATTATCAAAGGTTTTTTGAATAGTTTCTACGGTTATCTATCCCCTAGACGAAGTAAACTCAAAAAGGTGTTAATATTATATTAATGAAAAAATTTGATGAATGTCTTTAAGAATTTAATAGATGATTGTTGAATGCACCGGTTTTTTTCTCTTCCTTTTAGAATTGGTGAATTTTTTATCTAAAATTATTATTTATTGAAAGGTATTTGATTTTTCATAATGTAGAATAATCTGGTAATTTGTTATGATTCACGTCATTTGAAAACTCATGAGGTAAATTAACCTAAATTAGATTTGGAATAATATTATATTATTTTTACATTATAAATTTGAAGGAATAATCTGTATGGATTAAAATGTGAAATAAATAATGGCCAAATTTTATTAAAGTATATATTTAATCAAAAATAATTAAACATTAGACAGAGGTGATGGATGGAATTAATTAAGGATTATGATTGCATGATTCATTACCATTATTTAAAAGAGAACAAAGTGGAAAATTCCATGAGTTGGAAAATTAATGCTGCAATAACCATGTTACTTTTGAAACATGATAATTAGATTAATGATTTTATGAACACTAGCATGGAATATTTTGGTTTAAGAAATTTCTTTTTTTTCATGTTTTCGAGAAGTCATCTCTACTTGAGAGAACAATGAAGTCACGTAATAAACATTGTGAGTTGTAGAAAAAGGTATAGACGGTTTATAAGGGTACATTTCTTGGATTTAACATTGATACAGATTATATATTGATATTTGGGAAATGATTATGTTTTCATTGTGATTGAAATTTGAAGAAGCATTATTATGTGAAGCACATAGTTCTCTATTTTCAGTTCATCCTAGAAGTACTAAGATATATATAGATATTAAGGAGTATTACTATTGGGATATAACAAAATTTATATTTATGACTTTACTTTGAATCTTTTGAATTTTTAATAGTTTAATTTAGAGAGGAAATAATATAACGGGAAGTTTCATATTTTTCCAATACTCTAGTGGAAATGGGAAAATATTTACTTGTATTTTGTCATGGGATTACCAAATAAATATCGAGGAAATAGTTACATTTGGCCTATTGATGATAGATTTACTAAATTATCTCACGTTTTCCTATTCGTGATACCTTGTCCCTATATCACATTTCTCGGTTTTATCTTAATGAAATAGTTATCTAACATGGAGTTCTACTCTCCATTGTATCTAATCATGATCCCATGTTCACTTATAACATTCAGAAAGGCCTTCAGATGTTGTTTGGTACATAATTATATTTTAATACATCTTTTCATCCATAATCATATTGGCTGAAAGAATGAATAATTCAGACATTATAATATATAATACATGCTTGTTCAATCGATTATTATGGAAGTTCATACTAACATATTTCTTTGGTAGAGTTTTCTTATAAAAATTGTTCTCATTACAGTATATAAATATAAACATTTGAGCCATTATATTGGTAGCAATGTTGAACTCCATCTTTTTAGGATAACATAGACGAAAGGAAGTTGTTGGTACCAAAATGTGTAGAACTGATGATAAAAAATGTTTAGATGATTCAGAAGAACATGAGGACAACTCGTAGCATGATGAAAATTTATATGGATAACAGGATGAAGGATCTGTCTTTCGAGGCAAGTGATCATGTCTTTTTTAATGTTTCTCTATGGAGAATTGTGATACCTTTTGGTAAGAATGGAAAGCTGAGTACGTGGTACATTGGACCCTATGAACTCCTGGAGAAGTGGGATCCATTTTCTTCAAGGTGAATTTAACTCTGAGTTCATCCAAGGTACATAATTGTCTTTCAGGTTTCAATGTTATGAAATTGTATGCCAGATCCATCTCACATTTCTAGTCTAAAAGTAATTCAATTGGAAGAGATTATTTCTTATGAGGAACAGGCAATACGAATTATTGAATTCAATGAGAACGTTTTGTCGAATAATTAGATTCATCAGGTAATGGTTTTCTTGGACAAACTATATTGTTTAAGAGGCAAAATGGGAACAAAAAATTAAATGAGGGAGAAATACCCTCCCTTATTTGAAAAGTAAATAAAATTGTGAGGATACAATTTAAAAAACGGAGAAGGATGTAATATCCCATTTATTTAAACTATAATACATTTTCATATTTATTAGTTTTTTTGATTTAAATTTTAATTTATGTTTAAAGGGGTCAGTATGTAAGATAGCGCACCTAACACACAATAACGGGCTTCACAGAAATCAGATGTTGCACAAAACACTGAGTAATATGGAAAATTAATAAAATAATAAAATTATTATTTTCAATGGTAGTTAACACCAATAAATTATATTAGAGGGAACTAATATAACTAAATAAAAAATTATCACACATGTTTTTTAAATGTTTTTACATTTATCCAATAAAATTTAGTGGCATAAAATGACAATGAATCCAATTTTAAGCATAATGTTCTCTATTATTTTTTAATGGTTGTTTTACTACCATTTTATGGAGAACCATTTTTAAATATAGTTTTTTTTCAATTATATGTTATATTTTAAAGAATAAAAACCATATTTATAATTAGGAAATGAAATTTTATATTTGTTGAAATTTTGGTATTTTTCTGATAAAATCTATATTTTAATGACTAGTGAAAAATACTGTATTTTAAATCAAAATTTTCTTACCATATAATTTATTTATACAGTTCTATTGTCCTTTTAATTGGTTTTAATGTGTAATTGGATTATTTTTTTATCATGTAATCCTAATTTTTTCATTGGAAGTAATTTCATTTTGAAATTGGACATAAGAAAATGTCAACCTTTTGATAGTTTTTACTTCTTAGAAAACTACTTGCATGTTTTGACAATGTGAATTAATTTTAAATTTATTTCTGCCAATTATATGTTTTGAATTTAGAAAAATTTATTCACTATATGAAATTATAAGGACCAATTTTTGTAAATTGGTACCATTAATTTTTTGACATTGTGAATAGTAACATCAGTAATTATTTTTTTTACCATGGTTAAAATGTAAATTAGGTAAATATGGGTAAAAATAACATTACAATAATATAAAACTACACTAACACATGTTCTAATAATATTTGATGAGATATTTTCGAACATTAACATACTTGGGTTGAATTTAGGACCCCATGGATCTACTTGACTATGATAATGACTTGTTATAAAAATTAACTTATTGTAAAGGGAAATATAATATAAATATATATCATTTTACTAAAAAATTAAGGTGGGGTTATATAAATGATATATTTTTCTATAAATATTCATTATATATATAAAAATATTTCTTATATCATGGTATTGTATTTATAATTCTTGGTCATTAAATTAATAATTTTATTTATGACACAAGGATGATGGAGTGATTACCTTATTAATGAAATATTCAAATTAATGTTATTATAAATATTAATATAAATTTAATATGAACATTTTTATTCCACCCAAAAAACATTTTGTATTATTATGACATGTTATCTTGTAGTTAATGTAGTTTTTTCAAATGCATCATGTTTTTATGACATTAAAAATAATAAATTACCAAATAGTGTTAAAATTGACATAAAAATGTTTTTAAAACAAATACTATACTATTAAATGATATAATAGATATAAAAATATTTGAATTTTCCAAAATAACTATATAATGTTGGAAATTCCAATAATTATTCATTTGGGATTCTGTTAGAGTTTTATATTATCTATATTTACCATATTGTATAAAAATACAAGAAGACATGGTAAGATTTAATTTATTTAACTAAGGGTTAACTCCAAAAGATAACGTTAAATTTCAGACCTAACCATGTCTAAAACATATTTTTAGAGAGAATTCTTACCTATCATTTTCTTATCCTTGAAATATATCTCTTTGGAACTTTTATTATTTTAAAAATAAATTTAGAATAAAATAATATTTCAAAAATTTCCTAAGGATCCCATCCTTCCTCTTATAAAAGGCTACCACCTATAACCACTTACTCACACCTCTAAATATCCATGAATTATATAAATTCTTCTCAAATAATCTCCCAACATATCTAACCTTCTCATAGAATCCTTACCTTTGGTATAATGCAATTCAAGAAAGCATTTTAGCTCAAATCAAAAAGAATTTACCCAATTTAGAAATAACGCCTTCTCTCAAGCTCCGTTCATTTAATTTCATACTCCAACACCAAAAAATATTTTTATGAAATTAATTAATAACCACACTAATATCCTTAATATAGTAGTATGTTGTTATTCTATGGGTTTTTCTAACACTTACACACACCTCCATCTAATGGATATAGAACATATTGTTCATGTGTATGGTATATTACTGCATCACGAAATGATGATTATTCAATTTTATCCTACCACCTATCATTATATACATTATGATGGAACTATATTTATATATGATATATATTATATTGTATTTATTATTTTGTAATTATTATTTACAGTATACCTTTAAGCGTTCCGTAATGTGTAAATATGATTATTTAATTTGAGGAAGTGTTGACTACCACCCCCTCAATGTTATATGAATCATTCATGAAAGACATGAAACATATAAAGGATTATGTTAATGAACATAAGTGAAATATATAAAATTAATATTATACTTTAATTATAATTTACCTATGTGTCATTTATTTTTCATTCCATTAATATGAAAAAGAAATGAATGTAGTATTCACGCGTACGTACGGTCTACTGTCCCTATGAAGTGTGCAGTTCATTTCTTATCTCATAATATTTTTAACTATTATAAATTCATATTATATATGTATATATATATATATGATTTTTTAAATCAATAATATAATTCCAGAGATAATTTACATATGAAAATGGGGCAAATTTTCATAAAAAAAGTTCATTTTTTACTCAAGTACTGAAGATCGACAAAACATTTAATATGAACTAAAATAATTAACTAATTGTTATAACATAGTAATAATTGATATAAAAGGGATAATAAACATTAAAAAATTTTCTAAAGAAAGTAGAAATTTACCTATGTTTCTTGTTTAGGATATTAATGTATGAACATGACAAGTCGGACTCAAGGTAGTGGACTTCATCTCAATCTAATTTCATTGATGTATATTTCGATAATATACTACTCCTTATTTTATATGGTGTATAATGAACCCCAATGAAATTTTACTTCATTAAATTATTTTCAAATGAAATATTTTTCTATGAAAAATGTTGAAAAATAAAAAAAAATGAATCTTTTTTAACAGATGCAGTGACAATGACCTTTCCACCGCCATAACCACTACTTGGTGTTTCGATTCCTCTACAAGCCGTAATGTTTTTAAAAATAAATTTAAATACCATATTCCTTTTTTAGGTATTTTGGTATTGAAAACGGTTTTGAGAATATATTTATTATATCAATATCTTTCAATGATATCTTATGATTTCAATTTATAAATGTTATTTTTTTCTCTTTTCTCGTTCATGTGTTATGCTTATGTTATGGTTTTTGGGAATTGATATGTATATGGGTGGTTCTGTGAAAAAATTAGGTTTGATGAACCTATGATAGATCTCCAATGCATTAGGTAATGTGACAAAGGTAAACATTAAGATTTATTTGATGGTTTTTATGAAATATACAATGATTGGTATTCCAAATGTAACTGTGATGGTTACTCTCTTTGTGACTATGGAAGAAACAAAGTAAATATGATATGAATGCCAAAAATTACCATTCTTATTTGTGATTTACATGATGTTTTCATGATTCATATAAATCCATGGGTTTATAAATATTTAGGGACTAATGATTTCGTTCTTATTTTATCACTTACTGAGTTTTAATACTCATCCCTTGTTATTTAAATTTTTTCACATCTTATAAGGATGAATAAGATAAAATAAGAAGTTAGGAAGATTTCTTATGATGAAATGAAATCATGTTATTTAAAAGAGTTTTCTTTGGTGGAAAAATGGATACTGTTTTGATAGTATCCACTTATATTACAATGGGATGATACATATTAATAATGGCCTAATTCTGTAAAACACTAAACCAAAAAATATTTTCATTGTGAATTAAAGTCAAATTATTGTTTTATCTCAAGATTATTTACTATGCTATAGTTTAAAACATATAGTTGGTTTCTGAGGTTTCATTAGATAACATTAATGCTTATGATATTATTAATTTAATATCTATAAATTATTTTTACTTTATGTTCAAATTGGAATAAAATATTATGATTATCATATTGCCTCGTATAGGATATATCAGTTCAGAATTTTTTTCTATAGATGATATAGTGTAGTTGTGTTTGGAATGCATCTGAAAAAAAAACCATCAGAATCAGTATCCTGAGATGGTTGTAATCATAACTGAACCCTTTAGTGTTGTGATGGCTCAATTGAATCAATATATAAATGCTGGTGGTATCATTATGTGAGATTAGCCAAATCAACCATAGAGAAATATATTGGTAGTGAATCATTTCATGAGGTAATTTATTCCATCTTTTAGGGTATCATTTGAAAAAATTAAATCCAAAGAATATATTAAATCCCTATAAAATATTAAAACATTCTTGGGATATTTAGAGAATCAATATTTTAGTACTGTTATTTACCACTTTGAAGGTTAATCTGATCATTGGTGGTCGATATTTAAGAATATCAGGGATAGTTGGGATATTTATACTATTGATTGGGATGAATTCAAAGATATATTTCTTGATTAATATTCACCTAAGGTGGTTCTAATTAGGATGAAAAATCAAGGAATTGATGAAGGGGGATGACTTAGTAGCTACTTATGAAGAAAAATTTACCCGCCTGGAAAGTTATGCTCTAAATTTCATAGAACATCATGATAGTAAACCAAATCACTTTCACTAGGTTTACAGAAAATGTATTGAAAGGAATAAGCTTCTTCTGAGTTAACAAGTTATGGAAAAGTTGTTTTATGTTTTGAGAAGGTGCAAATGACGTTTTCTGATGATCAGTTGTTCTTTGGAAAACAGAAGAATAAGAGGTCGAGGTGGAAGTCTAAAGTGACGAATTTTTCAAAAAAGTATAATGATAAGAATATTAGGTATACAATTTGTGAAAATTTTGGTAAAAAGAATATTGGGGAATGCCTTTTGAATTATAGTAATTTCTTCCAATGTGGTATAATATGACATAAAACATGTAATGTCACTAAAATGTTTTAGGTTAGTGTTATGAAAATATATGATTTATTCTATGTAAAATGTTTTAAGTTCAATGAAATGGGTCATTATTTTAATGAGTGTCTGAAGAAGAACTAAAATAATGGGATGAATCCAAACTACAAACCAAAGGTGTGGTGAAATCATTTGAAAAAACATCAGAAGTTGTTGGTCCATTAAATGAAGTAGTATAAGGTACATTTTTTAATTCATATTATGAAACTGTGTTGTTTGATTTTGGGTCTACTAATTATTCCATTTGGGAGAAATTTTCTAGAAAATTGGGAATTATATCTCAATAAGTGAATCAAGAACATATAGTAAAAACACCAGGATAAATGGGGATACAAAATTAAAATTTAATAACCCTCATTTCCTTATATTTGGAATGAATCAACCTAGAAACCTTATTTTTTTACCTCTAGTAGATTTTTATGTTATTTTGGATATGGATTGTATTTCCATTTATTATTCTAATATTGGCTTAAAATATTATGATTTTTCTCTCAAAATGAATTTCTTTTTGTGGATAGGAATGAACCCTTATTATTGATAACATTTTAGGATGTTGAGAAATAAGTAAAAGATGGAAATGAATGTTACCTTTCAAATATTGTTGAAAACAAAGGAACAGTTTAGATTAATGATATGTCCATGGTAAATGAGTATCATTATGCTTTTATGGATAAGTTTCCTGGTATAATAACTGATTGGGATGTTGAATTTATTTTTGTCTTGGTTCCGGATTCTATGCCAATTTTAGAACCCCCATATCAAATATCTCAAGTTAAACATTTAGAGTTAAAGAATAAATTTTTGGAGTTATTACATAGTGGTTTCATTTGACCTAGAACATCACCATAGGGTGCTCTTATATTGTTTGTTAAAAATAATGATGGTGCAATGAGATTTTTCATTAATTATAGAGAATTGAATAACATTACAGTTAGGAACATGTATCATTTTCCTCGAATAGATGATTTGTTTGATCCACTCTATGGAGATCAGTATTTTCCAACGATTGACTTGATATTGGAGTACAATAATTTGAACCTAAGCAAAGAAGACATTATGAATACCTCCTTTCATACTAGATATGTCCATTATGAATTTGTAGTTATGTATTTTGGGTAAACTAATTTACCTAAAGTATTCAGGGATCTTACGAATATAATATTTCACGACTTCTTGGATAATTTTTTGGTTGTGTCTATCGATGATATTTTTGTATATTATACATGTAAAAAATTTTAGGAAATTTATTTAAGTATTTTCATTCAAACCATAAATGAAAAGAAATTGTATGGGAAATTCAGTATGTGTGATTTTTTATTACAATAAATAATATTCTTTGGACACATTGTTTCTAAAGATGGAATGACCATTGATCATACTAAATGAAAAGTTATTTAATAATGGCGAAGATCCAAAAATATAACCAAGATTCAATGTTTCATCATTTATGAGGTTATGTTTAGAGGATTGTTGGATATTTTTCATGGTTATATGGATACTGACTAATTTAACCAAAAGGTGTTATGTTCATCTAGATGAAAGAATGTGATCAAAGTTTTGAGGAAATTAAAAGAATATTGGTTAATGATCCAGTTTTGGTACTGACTTCTAGAAATGGTAGATTTTTTATATATAGTAAAGCATTGCTGAAAGGAGTTGGTAGGTTTTTTATAATAAATGATCATGAAATTGAATTTTCTTCATGTCAATTGATAAATTAGGAGCTATATTCCCCTACACATGATTATAATTTATCTATTGTTGTTTCTTTTCAAAATATTGAGGCATCATCTCTATAGTGTAAAATTTGAAATATATGCTAACCATAATATTATTAAGTATATATTTACTCAAAAAATTGTACATGAGACGGAGAATATGGATAAAATTAATCAAGGAATATGATTTCATGATTCATTAACATCATAGAAAAGTGAACAAAGTGTGTGATTATTTGTGTCTAAAAAATAATGCTACATTCACCATGTTATGTTTGGAACATGGCCCTTTGATTAATTATATTATGTACTTTGGCATGGATGTTTTTGATGTAGAAAATTCAACTATTTTTCATCATGTTTAATTTCGACCATCCCTTATAGATAGAATAAAGCAATCGAAGAAATGAAAATGAGTAGAAAAAAATTATATTTGGTTTATTATGGTAGGTTTCATGAATTTAACATTGATAATGATTTTTTTTTGAGATTTGGGAAAATATTAATTCTACCTTGTGATTCAATATTGATGAACGAGTTATTCTAAGAAGCATAAAGTTCTCCATTTTTAGTTCATCTTGGCAGTGCAAAGATGTACCGAGATCTTCAAGAGTAATACCGGTTGGATGAAATGAAAAGTTATATTGAGAACATTATTGTGATGTGTGTTACTTGTAAACAAGTTAAAGTAGAGAGGTCGTTCTCGAAAGGAATGCTTCGGGCTTTTCTTATAGTACAGTTGAAATTGAGAAATATATGAATGGATTTAATCATGGTATTGCCAATAAATTCTCAAGGTAACAATTCCATATTTTATTATTATTGATAGATTAACTAAATCATCTTAGTTTCTTCCTATTTGAGATACATTTCCTCTAAATAAAATGTCTGAGTCTTATCTTACAGATCTAGGAAGGTTACATCGAGTTCCTTTATCCACTGAATCTGATCCTGATCTCGTGTTCACTTTTATATTTTGTAAAGGAATTCATAAGTCATTGGTTACTGAATTAAATTCTTTTACATCTTTTCATTAGCAATTATAAGGTTAGATAAATCAAACAATTCAAATATTAGAAGATATGCTACCTGTTTGTTCAATGGATTAAAATGAAATTTGGGACCAAATGATTTCTTTGGATGATTTTTCTTATAATAACATATGTCATTCCAGTTTACAAAAGGCATAATTTTATACATTATATATAAATAAATGTAGAACATTAGCTTTTTCAAATAAAGTATGGGAAAGGAAGTTTATGGGATCAGAATTGGTATAAGAGAGGGCAGAAAACTTCAATCAATTTATAAGCACATGTGGATATCCTATAGCATGCAGAAAAGATAAGAGGATAACCGGATGGAGGATATTCCATTCACGGTAGGTGATCATGTCTTTATATATGTTTCTCCATAGAAAAGTGTGATGTGTTTTGGTAAGGGGAAATATGAGTCTATAGTTCAGTAGACCCTTTGAAATTAGGGAGAATGTTGGATCAGTTTCTTATGGAGTGTCCTTATCTCTATGATTATCCTAGGTGCACAATGTTTCTCTTCTTTTAATTTTAAGAATGTATATTTCTCATCCATCTCACATTTAGAGTCCAACGATAGTTTAGTTGGAAGGGAATATTTTTTATGAGGAACAACCAGTACAGATTCTTGACCATAAAGAGAAAATGTTGCGAAATATGGGTATTAATTAGGAAAAGGTTTTGTGGACAAACCATATGGTTGATGGGGAAATATGGGAATCTGAAAATGCTATGATATAGAAATATCCCCACTTATTTGATAAGAAAATAAAATTGTGAGGAACTAATTTACAAATGGGGGGAAGGACGTAACATCCCAGGTGTTTGTAGAGTAATAAAATTTTAAATTTATTAATATTTCTTAATTATATATTAATTTTTATTTAAAGGGTACACTATGTATGATTTCATACCAAACATGAAACAATAATTTTCACCAAAATCTGAGGTCGCACAAGACAATGAGTTATTAAAAAAATACAATAATAATTTTCTTATTTTAATTGGTAGTTAACACCTAGTCATAGTATTAGTGGGAAAGATCAGAAATATATACAATATGATTACAAAAACTTGATAACAAAAATTCATTTATCCATAAAATTTTAGAGGATTAAAATGATAATTAATCCAATTTTATGCATAATATATCGAATTATATTTAATGGTATTTTTACAAAATTTTTAAGGTGAACATATTTTTATATATTTTTGGTCACTTTTACATGTTCTATTTGAAAAAATAAAATTATTTTTTAGAATAGGGAAATAAAATTTACTCTGCTTGAAATTTTGTTATTTTTCTGATAAAAAAAAGATTTTAATGAATAGTGAAATATAATGCATTTTAATTCAATGATGCATTTAAATCTTATTTATTTATATATTTATATAGTCATTTTAATTGGTTTTTAAGTAAAATTGTATAATTTTTTAATCATTTATTCCAATTTTTTAATTAGATGTAATTTTACATTGACATTTGGAATAAACACATGTCAATAATTTGATAGTTTTTACTTCATAGAAAACTTAATTCGTGTTTTGACTACATGAATTATTTTTAAATTAATTTTTTATAATTATGTGTTTTGAATTATGAAAAATTTATTCCATCTTTTGAATCATAAGGTCCAAATTGTGTCAATAAGTACTTTTTATTGTTGGACATTTTGAATAGTAACTTTAGTAATTATTTTTATTTACCATTGTTAAAGGGTAAATTAGGTAAATAATGGTAGTAATAATATTATAATAATATAAAACTACCCTACCCAAAGTCATAATCATCATGGCTATTATATGTCTGACCATGATCATCATTGGGTGTGATAATGACATGTTATAAAAATTAATTTAAAGAAACGATAAATATAACCTAAACATGTATCTTTTTAATCACAAACTATAATGTTGTGGTTATAAAATTGATCAATTTAATAATAAAGAATCATTAAAAATATAAATATATTTACTACATCATGGTAATTTATTTATAATTTTATGTCAATAAATGAATAAATCTATTTATGTCACAATGATGATATTTTGATTTCATTATTAATGAAATATTCAAATAAATGATATTATAAATATTAAAATAAATGTAATTTGAATATTTTGATTCAATACATGAATTTTTTGGACACTTATGACATTTTATCTTTGAGTTAATTTAGTTTTTTAAATGAATCGTATTTACGACTTAAAAAATCAATTTCTAAATAGTGTCAAAATGTACATATATTAGTTTTGAAATCAAATAATATTTTATTAAATCGTATAATAGTCATAAATATCGGATAGTTGGGAAAATGAATTATATAATGTTACATATTTCATGAATTATCTTCTTTAGGTTATCATGGCCTTTTATTGTGACAATATTAACCATATCGTATAAAAATATATGACGACATGGTAAGAGTTAATTTATTTATCTAAGGGTTAAATCCATATGATAAGGTTATGCTTGAGACCTAAACTTGTATAATGCTATTGGTTGAGTGGTAAACAACCCATACCAATATTTTCTTATAAATATATCACTTTGAAAGTATTATAATTCTAAAATAAACTTATAACACAATAATATCTCATGACATTTTTAAAGTTTCCATCCTCTGACTTATAATAGGCTACCACCTCTACCAAATTACTCACAACTCTCTGGACCTTAAATCAAAAAAATTATACCCAAATCATCTCCCAAAATTCCTCCCTTCCATCTTAGAGTCCTGACCATGGGATTAATGAAATTCAATATTTCCTTTTACTCAAATCCAAAGGAGTTACTCGATTTAGAGGTAACATATTATTTCAAGATTCTTTCATTTATTCTCCTTATCCAATCCCATAATATCTATTTATATGATTATATTATAACCTAAACAGTTTACTAAATATACTAGTATATTTTAATACTAAGGGTTCAACATAAAATTACACGCACCTCCATCTAATTGATATAGAATACATTGTTTCTGTGTACAGTGAACTACTGCCTTACAAAATAGTGATTGTGCAGTTTTATCCTACCACTAATCATGGTGGACATTATGGTTGAGATATATTTATATTTTATATATATAATATTTTCTATATTCTTATATAATATTTATTTAAAATATTCCATTATACTTTCTATAATGTATAAATATGATCATTTCATTTGAGAAGTGTGGACTACACCCACCTCAAAGTGACATGAATCGTTCAGGGAGTACATGGAACATATAGAGGATAGAGTTAATCAACTCATGTAACATATATAAAATTTATATTATAAAAAAATCATAATATACCTATATATAATTTGTTTTTCATTTTATTAATATGAAGAACAGATGAGAGTAGAATTCATAAATAAGTACGACCTACCATCTCCAGGTGTAGTTCATTTCATTTCTTATCTCTGAATATAATGGACTCTAATAAATACATATATATTTGTTATATATGATATTCAAATCAAAAATATCATCTTGGATATAATGTAATTATGACCGCATGGACAATTGCATCAAACCAATTTCATTTTCACCAACATACCGAACATCGACAAAATGTCCAATATGAACAAAAATAATATCTAATTACGATAACATGGTAATAAGTGATATAAAATGAATGATAATATATAAAAAGGTTCTAATCATAGTAGAAATTAACCTATTTTTATTATTATTTAAATTAAAGACTGAATGAGACAATTCGGGCTCAAGGTAATGGACTTCGTCTCAATCTCCATTCATTGTGGAGTATTTTAATAAATCACACCTCATTATTTTATAAGGTGTATAATTAAAACCTTTTAGTCTTAATTTATTCAACTAATTTCAAAAAGATACTCTTCCTATGATGTTTTTTACTAGACGATGAAAATAAATATTTTTAACATACATGGTGACAAAGACCATTCTGACACCGTGATCATTATTTGGTATTGGGATTCCTCAATACGATGTAGTATATATAAATAGAAAATTATATACCATATTAATTTTTTTGAAATTTATTATTTAAAATGTATTTTAGAATTTATTTATTAGATAAATATCTTGAAGTGATGATTTATTATTGTAATGTGGAAATGTTATTTTTTTCCTGTATTCATGTTCATGTGTTATGATTATTTTATTGTTATTTGGCATTGTTTATGTGTATAGGTGGTTTTGTTATAATCTAAGGGTGGGTGAGCTAGTGATATCTCTCCAATGAATTGGGTAACATGATAGAGGTAAACATTGAGGTTTCTTCTAAGATATTTAGGTAATATACTTTTATGGGTATTCCAAACGTAACCATGAATGTTACTCCCAATGTGGATGTGGAAGATAAAATGTACATTTTATATGGATTCCATAAGATAGATTTTTGATTTATGATTTATATGATGTTTCCATGATTATTATGAATTCTTGGGTTTATAAATATTCATGGAATAATTTTTTCTTTACTTATTTTTCCCTTATAAAGTTTTTATTCAAATCCAAAGTTTTTTTTAAATGTTTCTACATGGTATATGGATGAGCAAGATAATGGAATAGGCCAATATGATATTTATCATGAAAATAAATCATGTTTTAAAGGGGTTTCTTTGGTGTAAAAATGTATATTGTTTTGATAATATCATATTGTATCAACACCATCATTATAGTGTATATTTTTATTTATAAAGGATGGATAAAACCAAAAATAAAATGAAACATACACATCTGGACGGGCCCTATGGTATTTTGAAATAATAAATTCCGAAGGTTTCCCCTTTAAACTGGTTTATTCCCTCAGGTTTCAGGGAACTTGCTATATGTAGGAAAATTGTTTTTGGTCCCAAAACCTCCAAATAAGATAGCTAGTTCATGTCTTGGATCACCTCTCTCCATGTGTGTATCACATTGATGTTGTTTCTGAGCATGTCCTTCCATATTCTAATGATTTATGAAATGGAAAACAGATATGGTAAAAGTCCATGAAAAACTTAATGAAGAATCTTTGAGTCACATTCCGCCTCCTCAACCCGATCATTCATTAGTTGGAACATGAAATAGAATGCATGAAAATATTTATCCTCTACCTATATGGATGAACCTTCCCACAACCAGGAGGATAATTCCAAAAAAATGACTTATGGGATTCACCAAAAAGACCTCTACTCAAAAGGACCCCCATGTTTCATGATGCATCTGTGTTGAGTTTAAGGCCCCTAGATAGAAGGGTCCATCAAACCCATTGAACCATGGAGATTGTGTAAAAATAAAAATAAAAATGAGAACTGACTTTAATACTTCAAACATATGGATACTACATCCAAATGATGAAATGTATATCCATATATAGGAGGATATATTTACTTCGAACGATGATGGATTTAGAATTATACATCACCCCTTCATGCATTCCCTCGTTTCAAGCCAGACAGGCGCACCAACATCTAGCATGCAGAATCATGATGGGGACTATCTTCTCTGGTCCTCTATCTCCTTGTCCATGGGACTACTTATCCTGGATAGATAGGTCACCTATGTTTCAGACAAGGTGACCTATGAACTCTCCAAATGATCTCTAAACAACACACCCATAATCGTTGCTGAAGAACAGGTGGTCTGCACATTCCTGCTTACAAAATTTACTACATGAGAATCGACCCACCAAATTGTCCCCGCATTATTTGATGTTCTCATATGTGGGGAGATCCTTGTTTATAATTCCCCAATACAATAATTTGATCATGGATTGCATGTATTTTCACCAGAAGTAGTCATTCGAGCTAGGAGAAGACTCCGAGAGAACTCAGGATCATTAGAAGTCTTGAAAGAAGAAGATACCCGATGAAGATAAAGTGAAAACAAACTTGTCATTCTATGAGGACAAATAAATAAGATTGAAAGTTTCATTTTCATCATCATCTAATAATTATTTTATAATGTATGGGTTAATTATATATTTTTTGAATGAAATTAAGGGACAGGACATCATGGGAATCCATAACCTTTCCGGCCTAGTTGTGATGCTAGAATGAGATACCCTCTCCCTAAATTCCAACCTTTAAGAGATTGATGTTCAAGGATAAGGGGAGATGTTAAGGGCCAAAACAAAGATCCATCCCCTTGAGTTATTCAAAATTTCCATACTATGAGGTATTCATGATTTGTTCCCATAATTTTTGTTTTTCGAGGATTTCTCGGGCCACATTAGCATGAATACAATGTAGGGTATTCACAGGGCTTCGTACATTAATACCACCTTCAGTCGCTAGCCTTTCGATTATTTACCAGGAATACTAGTGATGAATTCTCTCTGATTTAGGGTCCCAGATAAAACCATCTAGGATCATATCAATGTTGATGATGAAACCCGTTAGGATATTAATGGATGATAAATCAAGAACTAGGGTGTCAAGAAGGATACTAATTACCACCATAATTCTGCAACCGAATGAAATGTATTTATTATTCCAATTTTGGATACAGTCCACATTCTTAATAGTAAGGGAAAAAATGTCTCTAATATGCAATCTTCATTGGGAAATGGTATCCCCTTGATACTCTATGGGGAAGCTGCCTTGCTACATTGAAATCATATTTTGAAATACAAAAATCCATCACGGATGAAACCTGTTAAAATTGAAGAAAATTATATGGTCTTTGTTAATGGGTAGGACAATCCATAAATAATATTCACCCACCACATCATTCAGATACTTGGTTTACCTTCTTACCAGAATTATAAAAGTAAGGATGTCATCCGTGAACATTAAGTAGAAAATAGTCCGAGACCTCATACTCCATAGGTAGGGATGAATCACTCAACTGGTAGTGCTGCTCTGAATAAGCTGGCTCAACCTATCCGGGAAGATAGTTAAGACACTTAGAGAGATTGGGTCTCCTTGTCTTAGGCTACGAATGACCTTGAAAAACCTATCAGATTTCTCCATTAATGTAACCCATATACATGAATAGTAGAAGAATCCTAAAATGAGATCAATGTTCCATGGATAGAAACGCATACCTTCCAACACCCTGTTAATAAATCCCCACTCATCCTGATAATATTCTTTGTTCATATACATCATGATTTCCAAAGTAGATATATGACTTTTGAAGTTGATGTCTTCAATCCTGTCTTGGGCAGGAGCAATGTCACCTTGGATCGTTCTCCCCCTCACAAATCCATGTTGCTCCATGGAGATCCACCATGGGATATGGACCGAGATCCTTGAATTAATATTATTAGTTATGATTTTATAAGTAAATCTACATAAACTCATTAGTTGACAGAGCATGATATATGATGTGTTCCTTTTTTTAGAATAAACAATATTGAAGTGGAAAAAGTAACCCTCGATAGGCTTACTCCTCGAAATATGTCTTGGATGGCCGAAATAATACCCATATTTTTCACATCCCACGTTGACCTATTGAATCTCATCATGATACCATCTAGAAATGGGGCACTCCCCAGTTAAGGTGTTCCATGGCATATTTGATCTCTTTCTACTCTGGAATGGAGCACAACATCTCATTTTCTTGGATTGACATACAATTGGGTTTAAATTAAAATATGTTTGTGTCTTTTCTTGGGTACTAATTGGACATACGGGGTTTGGAACCCACAATGAGATCCTTGGAAAAGGTGAGAACCATATCACCCTCAAAATCACTATCATTCATATATTACCCATCTACCAAAATGACTTTGGGTTGTGTTGGATGTTGTCCTTCCTACATGAATTCTTGAAAAGATGTAGTATTATTATCACCATCATTGTGCCATTGGATTCTTTATTCTTCTCTCGACAAGTGTTCCTATTTCTAAAGCTTTCCATCAAGGAATCTTTTCTGTTGTCAAGATCCTCAAAGATGTGGTCATCACATTCCTCCTCTATACTTCCACCAAGTCTTTCCACTACCTCCATGGCATCCTCCATATATTCATTAGAGGGAGGATTCCCTTTCTCCCACTCATGAATCTATGAAATAAGAATCTGATTGTTTATGTTGATGGCTACCCATGAGTGGCCCTAGTAATGTTAACTAAATACATAATTAACCAAGGTATAGAACTCAAACATATTAAAGTCAAATTATAGACTTATCTCAAGATTATGTTATGTATTAAGTCAAGGGCCTTATATGGATGATACCTTGTAATGGACTCAAAATAATGGTGTTCCCTCCTATTTTTTTTCATTCCTGATTGATTCATAACTTTAGATATTTTTGTGAACATAGAAATAAGGTTTTTTTTCAGCTCCCATAACATTCCATTAATCGGGAGGGAAATCATTGAATTTCCCACCACATTATGTATTAATGCAGTTCCTCTAGGTTCCATAAATTGACTAAAACAATAAATCATAGTATGGGAAACACTAATTATAATGGGAAAACAACCCAATGAAGAATAGAATTTCAATTTTGGACTCTATGTCTTATCCTAGATTGTTCATGGTCATTTTAAAAACACTAGGATTTTAACTTATACATCGGCATATCCTTAGGGGTTTTAGTATGTTATTCTCATCCTACTTTCCAATGTTTAACTATTCATTTTCTATAAGACCAACTTTATTAATACATACATTATATACATAGATATTATGAAAAAATTACAAGACTATTCCTTAAAAAACATAAAAAACCACTCCATAATTGTAAAAGTTTTGTGTCTTTATATATGATGAATCATAAAAAACTTCTTCATAAGACATATAAATTTTCTCCCACTTATTCCTTCATGTATTTCCGATTTTTATCTATCTTTATATTACTCTTCTTCTAATCCTGGGAAAAAGAAACATATTAAAGGGTGGAAATTTATGTTTAGTAAGGGTAAACTTGGGAGATATCATTCATTTCATAATAATTATACATAAGAACATAAAATTTTAAAATCTTATATTGCATATGATATATCAGGATATCATGTCGTCAGATAAATCATAAATATTTATGAAAAATAAATGAACATATTCCAAAAAGAAATAACATAAGATATAGAATTTATGTCATAGAAATAATCATAAAAAAACATTTCAAATTAGGCAAGTCTTACTTCCAAGACCAACATAGTGTACATATTCTATTAATGAACTGGTTTTACTTCTCATTCATGTCATATATTACTGAAATATTATCGTTTCCCATTACAGAACTATATATATCATGATATATAAATCATTATCCAGGGTAGTAGAGAGAGATACAGGTCCCACCAATATCTTAATGAAAATATTTTTATTTATTCCCCAAAAACATAAATCATTCTTTATAGCATAACCCACAGAATAAAATGGGTTCCTTAACAATCATTCCATCATGACACAATCCATATTGTTAAAATGAATCCCATAAATTGCATTCCTTTATAAATACAATCAACCATAGGAATAATAGGATTAGTATACTTGATAAAAATCTCTATTAAATACTTCTATCATAGATTGAAAGTAATGTTGATAGAATAATATAAATTAATTCAATAGGAAACTATACATTCTTATTCAAAATTGTTTTCCTTTCTCAAAATTCCACACAATTTTGAAAGAAAAGAATTTATTTAAAAATAAACATAAAATATAGTAACCGAATATTCATGTAAATATGGTATTATTAAAATTTAAAAAATTATCATTTCGTAGAGTTAATAGAAAAAATGCTTCTTTTACTTTTTTCGAATAAGTCTAAAACTACCTTGAATCAAAAAATAAAAAATGATTATTTTAATATTATTTAATAAAAATTAACCCATTTTTAAATTTTAAATTAAAATATTATATAGGAATACATGTAATATTACATATTTAAGAAATATTGATATGGATGGTAAATATACGCTAGTAAATACTTACTTATAATCAATTTTAGATAATAATAATATTGTGAAATTATTCCATACCATAGGTCCGATATACATTAAATGTATGTGAACCTCCAATAAGATGATTTATATATTATCATTTTCTATTTACAGAATCATATAAATTTTTATGATATCATATATGATCATATTATT
Organism: Viscum album; assembly: GCA_963277665.1. NCBI lineage: Eukaryota > Viridiplantae > Streptophyta > Magnoliopsida > Santalales > Viscaceae > Viscum > Viscum album. The sequence continues at coordinate 1,757,287,187 of OY728153.1, forward strand.
ATCTGTTTATTATTAACATTTCATTATTACTCATTATTTGGGTATAAATGACATTATTTACTTATGCATGTTTTATTGAATAATTTCTTATTATTTATCATATGTTATAGATATATCATATAAATAATTAGATTAATATAATATATGTCATATTTATTCATTCTAAACATTTAAAAAATCATTCTTTAATGGATATCCTGTAACATGAATTGCATCACATCATTGGGATGGTAGGTTGTTTGTACGCACGAGCGATGATATAATTCCTTTAATTATGAAATGTTATGGAAGTGGATGGTATATATATAACTCAAAAAAAATGTTACAATAATACTATATAGTTATTATATCCATCATTATACCCATCCAAGTAATGTGGTGATAATAAATAGATTACAACACGGTTTTTAGATGACAAGATGTACATATGAACGTTCGAATATTTTATCTTCCATTGGATGGATTGAAGGTATAATAATGATTTTCCATAACCATAATAACTTCTTAGTATATATGTGATGGTAGAGATATTACTTAATTCAATAAACAAAAACGGATGAGGATGTTGAAAAATAAATGATCTTGATAGATTCAGTAAAAAAACATTACTTCTTCTTCGGAAAGCTCCGTCTAGATATCCTCTTAAAGGAACTAATGTTTGTCTTTTGGGAAAACCAGAACCTCTAGAGTGTGACTAGGGATGTTGGGAAGGGAAATGGTGAAGGGGATTGATAATCTTAAGGGATCAATGAGTTATGAATAAATGAGGGAGGATGTTCCCTTTTATAGTTGAGGATGGGGCACCGTTGGAATTTCATAAAATATTAAGCTACCATAAATTCAAACCACATAAAAAACATCCAAATTGTATTTTTTTTAAAATATGAGATTATATAAGGTTGTGATATAATGACATATAAATTTTTTACGTGTTTTAATGCCTATTTAATCCTTTTTAGTTTCATTTAACAGTTATTTATTATATTGAATTATAACTAATGTAAAAAAATTTCAATATTAAAAGGGTAAAATATTTATTTAGTTGATGTCAATTTTGAGCATAAATGAATAATTTAAAACATTGTAAACAATTTAATAATTATTCCATTTTATGGAAAAAAATATTTTCTTTAAATAATTTAATATTAAATTATTTTAATAAAAAATCAATAGAGTCAATTTATATACTATAAAAATAATTTATAAATGAATTTATTAATATAACTAGTTAGCTTTGAATAAAAAATGTTTTATCATATTTATATGAGGTAAAGGTCATCTATAGAATTCTTTGGATATATTAGTTATCCAAAAACATATTTATTTTAATATTATTTTATCATTTATTTATTATCTCCATTAATAAATTAATTTCAACATCAATTTTTTGTATTTATTTAACATTTTTATTTGTTAAATAAAAATAAAATAATTATATGATTAATATAAATCACTTAAATTGAAAATGATACTTATAGATGAATATATATTCATAGAAATCCCATTTTAAAAATGTTGTATTTATTAAAACATGAATGCGACAACTATAATATAACATTAAATAAAATATTATAAGTGTCATAATTTTTTCCATATAGCTCTAAATGGCCAACAACTAAACCCTTAGATGAATATAGTTGATATTTATTCAAAAGATAAGATTTTATCATCTGTTATTGTCTTTTAATAGTAATTATCATTTTAAAAAATTATTTTATTGATTTCTCATCAATTATGAAATTTCTTCATCATTAGTGTATAAGATATTAATGTAATTATTTTTTTCCTAAAAAATAAAAATTAATTTCAAAGATAATTAAAAACATGTTTGACTTAAAATGAGTATTTGTTGTTAAATTTATCTTGTGTATAACTTTATATTACAAATGATATAGTTATTAAAATTTGAGTAATACATATTTAACTATTCATTAAAAAATAAAATAAATGTCTTAATCACATCCACATTACTTATAAATAATAATATTTTAACCTAGGGATGATTTATGTCGAAAAGAACTCAACCAATGATCTTAGGAAAAGTTTCTAGGTATTGTATATCATTATTTTTACCCCCAATTACCGGATTTATCCTTTTACCTTATTAATAATAATTATCGATGTTACTATTCATAAAGCTCAAAAATAAAAGAAAACAAATTACATAATTTACATATCCTAATTACAAATATGATATTCATTTATAAAAAATTTTAACATAGAAGTTACAGTAATTAATGCATCTCTTTTTTGGAAAGAGAAAATGAGTTTTAAAAGTTAATGCATTGCAAAGATTGAAATGTTTTCTCATCTGAATTAAATTATAACGTTATTCCAAAGAACTAAATTATATTAAATGATAAAAATATATTATATTTATATATTAAAACCATTAAATAAAATAATTTAACAACAAAAATTATTTTGATAAAAAAAGTTGTTTTCAATTAAAATTTAGAATATTTTTACTATTCATCAGAACATTAAATTTTTCAAAAAAATATCAATAAAATATTCCAACCTAAAATATTAAATCCCAATTAAAAAAATGATATTTATATTATCATATAAAAATATTTGTGTGTCATTATTTTAATTTAGAAATGGTTCCTTATTAAAAGGTTATAAAATAACCCTTTTGAAATATAATTGTTTTTATACATAACATATGGTTAATTCATACCCTATGATTAAATATCTATTGGATGAATATAAAAAATATTTTATTAAATATATAACATATATATATCATTAATTTGGTTTAATAAATGTAATTAAATTAATTTATTTAAAAAATAAAACAATTTCCATTAAATGTAATTGGTTTTTATTTTTCATAATAATTTTTAGCCGATAAATTAACCCTATATATTCATAAGTTAGTTATGTTTATTCGCTATAACATAATACATAGTTTATAATTGTAATGATTTACCAATGAAGTATTTTGTTTCCTTTAAACTCGCGATTTCATGCAATTCACGTTATTTATGAATTAGAATAATTTAAATAAAATATTTTCTAAAATCATCATGGAGTTACAAACCTCCCCTTGAAATGTTAAATTTTCATTAACCATTAGATAATAAATGTCCCATAAATATAAACATAATATTCTATGAGTATGCTAGTTTATTAGGCTATATATCACTTCTGTATATGGTTTATTACATTGAATTACATTTTTTTATCATTAGAAATGCAGACATGGCTGGGTCCATATTAATGATCCACCCTCAATGAATATATAGTCTCATGGGATAAATAACATTCAATTTATAGTAAAATATCTATTTATTCCTCATTTTTAAACATCCTTGAGAATATATCTTGATGGTAAAGGTATGATTTTCTTCAAAAACATGATTTCCAGTAATAATGCATTGAATTCATTCATAATTAAATTATTATTATCCCAGATAATTTAACTACGAAAAAATATATGGATGAAATTCATTATTAGTATATTGATTAAAATGAATGTGTTTTCAATTATTTACCATTCCATATTGATTATGACTTATTTTGTTTATTAAATGGAATTCTTATTCAGTTATTTTAATGGAATGTGTGTTCAGTTATTTAACATTTCATATTGATTATTCATTATCTTTCAATGAAATAATGTTATTTAAATAGTATGCGTGTTTAGTAATTTACTTTCTATATTGATTATTCTTATTTATTCTTGAAAACTTCTGTGGTACATAACCCGTACTTAGTATTTGAGATCACCTTTATTTTCATTCATTTCCCTACAATTCCATTAAGTGTACTATGTTGGATGTTTGATTATATGATAGAGGGAACAATTATTTTTTCAAAAATAAATTATCATGTAATTTATGCATTACAATTTAATATAAGATTGATGTATATATATAGTTTACAATTACTACTAAATATTTTGGTTCATAATTATTGGATTCATTATAACTTATTCTAATATAATTGAAAAGGCACCAAAATTACACACATTTGGATGGGTTCTGTAAATTTGGTATTAGAGAAAGTTTATTATAAATCATTGGATCGATATTTTGTAAAAAATTATATTTGAGAACTTAACACTAAAACATTTTCAATAGGAAATAAAGAAAATTATTCTATGTTTTTTGTTAAGTAGAGATTAAGTGGTTTTATAGAAATACATCCATATCTGGATACTATATGTAGACATGGTTAAAGAACATATACACCTTTGGGTAATAACACTAAAATGGGTGAATCAGGACTTACTGGAGCAGAACCTATTACATTAAAATGGTCATTTCTTCCTACATGGATTGACACACCCAAGGGATATAATTTAATTATTCAAATATTCCTTAAAACCAATTATGATGGATTTAAATAGAAAATTATAATGAATGACCCCGGTTAAGAAACTAAAAAAGGAAGAAATAGTGTTTAAATAAAATGGTTTATGTATTTATGTAATTATATTCAATAATTAAATTTTTGAATTATATTTTCCAATGGTAAATTTTTATAGTAATCTGGAAACATCCAAGGATTTTGTTTCAATATAGAAGTGAATTTAAATCAATAAACACTAGAGTTATGGATACCATCATGGGATCATGTGATTATGGTTTATCATAAGTTATATGTAAGAACCCGGTTTTGCGGAGAAAGACTTTGGAATATTCTTGATAATATTCCAGAGCAGCGCCTTCAGACGGCATGCGATTCCGAGCCCTGGAGTGGCCGGAATTAAATTTTCAGTGCCTTCACACTGGAAATGCTAAATAAATGTGATAACTCCTAAACGGAGATTCAGATCAGGGATCCGAGTGTACAGATGGGTTCAGAATGGGGTGTTTACCCTAGGGGAGGCTTAACCTCGACCCCGTCGGGAGTTCAGGTTCGGGCCGACGGGCGGGTGGTTAAGCGTTTTTTATTTAAACGCTTAAGTCACCCACACCCTCTTCCTCTACCTCACCTGGACAGAAGCAAGGTGGATCTCTCCCCGTCCTTCTCGACTCCGGTGAGACATCTCCGACGAGGCATGGTGGCCGGTGGATCATCGTGAAGCTTCGGGCAAAGCCTCGCGAGGTAGGATTATGCGTTTTGTGTTTTAATTTTCGAACCCCCCCTTTGAGCATGATTAAATGTATCCAATCGTTGTGTATCTTTGAACAAATCCCATAATCGTGTTGTATAGATTTTGAGATTTCCATTGCCCTTCTCGGTTTTTAAATCGGAGTTCGGGGGAGGCCGGGGTCGTCCGACGAAAGTTGCGGGTTTTGGTTTTTTTTCGGGCTGGTTTGAGGGCGGTGGAAGGCGGTGGCGCGTGGGCGGCCTCAGCTAGGTGTCACGGCGTGTGGAGGACGGCATTAGGCGGTGTCCACGGGCGTCAGCGCCAGTGTCTGGGGGAGGCGCTGGGCGCAGCAGCGGGGAGCTCGAGCGTTGGTGGGGGTGTCGGGCGGAGCACCAGGCGAGGCAGCGGTCGCCAGGGAGCGGCGACCGCGGGGTCACGTCGCGCGACCCCAATGTGGTGACAAAGACCCGTGTCGCGCGGGTCTTCACGCGGCAGCTGCGACCGGCCGCGCAGCTAAGCCACGGGCCAGCCCAGGACGGGCGGACCGCCGGTCGAGTCCGGTCCAGCCCCAGGGGCCTTGCCCCCTCGGTGTTCGGACACCCGTATTTTCTGCTACGGGTGTCTGTTTTGAGTGCCGTCTGCTGCGGTGGAACCGTATCGATGAGGCGGACTTTTTGAGATGGTTTCAGAAATTTTTAATTCCTGAAACGAGGGGCCTCGGTGGTGCGACACGTATGTCGAGGGGTTTGTCGTTTTGTGGGTGGATGTTGTTTTGAGCAGCGCGGACGCGTCCAACGTCCGTTTTGAGCACCGTAAGTGGCGTTGGGACCCTGTCATTGAGGCGGAGAATTCCAGGGTGGTTTCAGGCGTTGAGGCCGGAGTTGTGGCATGGGCCCCATGGCCCGTCTTTTGGAGCTGCGTGCAGCTTTTAGTGACTTTTTTCTCGGACGTCTGTTCGGGGCGTGCGAGCAGTCGATGTTGGGTGTTTTTCCGAGGGCAACGCGTTGGTGCAGTCTGCCCGGTGTAATTCCGCACGATGGTGCGGGCCCCGCGATGGCAGTTTTGGGAGTTGACGGTGACTTCCAGCCTTATCATCAGGCGACCGTTTTGGACAAGTGAGTAATCCATTTCGTGTACTTGTTCAAGCGGATCGCAACGGTGCAATCCGTTCAATGAGGTTCGGGACCGAGTTGCGGTTCCCACGAAGCAACGCTCGTGTGCGGTGCGCCGGAATACATCTTTTTCTCCGGATATCCATTGCACTCATGTGAGTAGTGCTTTTGACATGATTTCCCGAGGGGATCGCAATGGTGCGATGCGCCCGACTATTTTCGGGGCCGAGGCTCGGGATCACGGGGCGTCGTGCGGGCGTGAGGCGGTGTTGGTGACTTTTCCTTCAGATATCCGTTGGAGGCGAGTAAGTAGTAGATCTCGCATGTTTTTTCGTGAGGATTACAACGGTGAAATACTTTTGGTTGTGCGGAGCCTCTTGAGAGATCTTGTTAAATGTGGAGCATGAAAGGTGCTCCAGTGGTTGTTCGTCCTACCATGTTTATAGCGGACCCTTTGCGTGTGATCACGCACTCTTGGGAGAGTGATATAATTGGTCCATGAGATGTGAATGGCCGTTCCTGGGCCTTTGAGGTGGAGTTGTTACATCACGCCTTCACGTTGACGCTGGGTGCCGTGTGCACGATAGCCTTTGGGCTGGAATGAGGTATACTCCGGGAGTATACGGGAGCGCATGGAGGTACGTGTGGTTGTTTGTACCTGAGGATGTTTGTGTGGTCATTTGGGGTTGACATGGGGCCACACGTCGTGTGGGCCCCATGTGCGTGTTGTGATCTGCTTTGAATTCATGACCTCTCGCGACTTAGAGGGTCCCTCTGCACTCGTTTGTTTGACCAGCAGGGTGGAGTTTTCCCCTGGCTTTGTGGGCGGAGTTTCCCCTGGCCTGGTGCTCTTTTGTCTGACCAGCAGGGTTGTGCGGTCTCCCCCTGGTCTTGTACTCGATGGTTTGACCGGCAGAGATGGTTTGGTTCCTCTGCTTCTTCAGCTGTGAGGGGTTTTGGTACCCTACCCCTCTCACCGGACTGCGACACCGTCTACGAATATGGGTGTTCGTGCAGCGTGGGAGTTTTCCCCACTTTCTGGGATGAGGTGTCTCAGTCCGCTTCGACAGTGACTCAGCGGATTGGAGCGGGATCGCCTTGTGAGGCCTGGGGAGTGTCTCTCGTTGCTCCGTGTTCCCTAGTAGAGCTTGTGGTTTCGGTGTGACCAACACTTTACGTGGGCACCGATCCTCTACCTAGGAGGTTGTTTCCAGCAGGGATGAGGTAGTTTCCAGCAGGGCTGAGGTTGTATCCAGTAGGGCTGAGGTTGTTCCAGCAGGGCTGAGGTTGTTTCTAGCAGTGCTGAGGTTGTTCCAGTAGGGATGAGGTTGTTCCAGCAGGGATGAGGTTGTTCCAGCAGGGCTGAGGTTGTTTCCAGAAGGGCTGAGGTTGGTTCGAGCAGGGCTCGCCAGTGGGTTACTATCCAGCAGGGATGGCCAGTACAGCGGTGTTCACCGAGTGGTACCATCCAGCAGGGACGGCCAGAGGAGTTCTGGGCTTACCTCCAGCTGGGCTGGGCAGTGGTCCCTGATGCCGGGCATACCTCCAGCTGGGCTGGGCAGTGGTCCCCGATGCCAGGATTACCTCCAGCGGGGCTGTGCAGTGGTCCCCGATGTCGGGCTTACCTCAAGCGGGGCTGGGCAGTGGTCCCTGATGTCGAGCCTACCTCCAGCTGGGCTGGGCAGTGGTCTCTGATGCCGGGCTTACCTCCAGCAGGGCTGGGCAGTGGTCCCCGATGTCGGGCTTACCTCCAGCTGGGCTGGGCAGTGGTCCCCGATGCCGGGTTATCTCTAGCTGGGCTGGGCAGTGGTCTCGTCGCCGACTTTAGCCGGGTCGCCCTCCAGTTGATTACCCTTTTATAGGACTGGGCAGTGAGGCACCCGTCGACTTTCCGGGTATCCCTGTAGTGGGAACCCGTTGACATCCAGGGATCCTCTAGCGGGGCTGGGCAGGGGGTCGCCTGTAGACTTTGAGCATACCTCTCGACTGCGGGGCAGTGACGAGTTGTGGTTGATGTTCCCCCATAACTCTCAAGTGCGATGACCGCTTTCCCCCACCGAGATGCATCCTTGTAACATGACCTAAAACCGTACAGGCGAGTCAGTTCCCCCCAAAGCGGATTGTTTCAAGGTGTGGTGATTGAGCCCCTTGGCTTGCGGTTCGGGGAAGACGTGTGGGATGCTAGGCATCGATGGTGTTACTTATTGGACTATTGGCTACTCACTCTTTCTTGGGATGAGCTACGGGATGGAGATCCCCTTACGAGTTTGTTCGGGCTTCTTGACAGACCATACATATGTATATACCTCGTACGAGTACCCAGTCCTTGGGTTTTTGCTACTCTCCTTCCAGGAGAGGCGAAGGCATGCGGGGTTTTCCACGTGCTTTCCGTGTCTAGCTTCTCGTGGTTGGATGAGTATACTCTCCTGCTATAGGTAGCGAAGACTTGACGAGAAGTTCGTCTTCTCACCGTTTCCATCTACTTGTGCCTGGACGAGTCAACCTTCTTTCCTCTTGTTGGGTCGAGCTGGACTCTTTGATGTACTCTTTACTCCACATTCAGTTATACTCCTCTACTTTTCCTGTTTGCTCTACTGCTCACCCTTCGGTACCTCCTTTGTTTCTTCCTCGAGCCTTCGGGGTATCCTACTGAGTATTTTTATACTCACCCCTGCTTGGGCTTTACCCGCACATGGTGCGCCCTTGCAGACGACGGATAGGTGGAGCGTGACTTCAGTGGAGCATAGGAGCTTGGGAGCTTGGACCGTGTGTGGTGGTCGTGGCCGGGTTCTAGGTGGGAGACCCATCAGCTGTTTCCTTTTTTTCACCTGTTTCCGGGTTGTGGCACTTTTTGGTTGGTCGTGTGATTTTCCCCTTTCCTTTTCAGCTTGTACTTGTACTGTTAAAGGTCGATGCACTTTGTGGTATATATATAGTAGTTTCCTATTCCATTACATCTCTTGTCTTTACTTTTACTCTGCACTATTGCACTGGGTTTGCTGCATGTGTCTGTACAGGTACTTAGGCAAAGGCCTCCCCGAGTTATTGTTCCTTCGGCACTGGTCGCCAGCCCCTGGCCTATAGAGGCGGGCTTGGGGTAGTTGCGACTCGGGCCCGGGTAGGGTCAGGTCATGACAAAGTGGTATCAAAGGTGGTTTGATCCTTGGGGCGTTGTGTTGACGTCCCTAAAAGAGGAATTGGTTGGGATTTAGGGCAACTATGTTAACATGTCTTGAGAGCGGCTCTCAGGCCAGGGAGTCCAGTGATGGTGCGGCGGCAGACGTATCCCTTCACCAGGACCTTGATAACCCACTTGTCGACTTGGCATGCGGAGACACTTGTTGAATGGAAATTTGTCTGTGCATCACATAGGACTGAGTCTTGACTGTCCTTCTTGAGTCAGCTCCCCATCGTTGTTGTTATTGGTATATACATATATGCTCATTTGACCGTGACACTCCTTGATAATTTTCAGGATGTCTCCGCGAGGACAGCCAGCCAGGATACCAGCTTTGGATCGTGATGACGACCCTGTGAGCAATGAGGCCACCATCCAGGACCCATCATGAGATCCCCTTTCTCCGAGTGGGCTGGTAGTAGCACCCCCACCTATTGAGCAACATTCAGTTTTAGCAGAGTAGGCTGAGTTTGAGCGCAGTTTGAGCGCGCTCCGTGAGTTCTAGTGGAAGAGAACGCTGAGGTTCAGTGGTGAGCCAGACCCTCAGGCAGCAGAGGTTTGGCTCGAGGCAGTGGTTTTCCTTTTTAGTCTTGTGCAGACGCCGACAGTTCAGAGAGTGTCTTTGGCAGCAACCCATTTTCGTGGAGCATCTTGGCGTTGGTGGAGTCTGGTGACTCAGTTTCTTGACAAGTTGTCGCTTTCGTTTGATGACTTTCAGTTGTTGTTTCATGAGGAGTATTTCCCCTCCTGCTTGCGCTCCTTTCGGATTCTGGAGCATATGAAGTTTTAGCATAGAGGGATGATGGTGGCCGAGCATGCGGCTTGTTTTGCAGACCATGCACGCTTTTACCCGGAGTTGGTCCGTGGAGACAACTTCCAAGAATAGAAGTTTGAGCAAGGTCTCCGCCGAGAGATTCATTCTATCATAGTACCCTTGGGAATTTCCACATATTTCGGGGTGCTAGAGCAGGCACCGGAGGACAAGACATCGATGCAGGTGGCCTTCCCACTGCCGGTTTCAGAGACGTGGTCGTATACCACTGTGGCGAAAAGGCGCAGGGCCTCAGCCAAGGATGCCCTTCCGTGAGTGGATCCCGGACCATGGTCATACACCACAGTGGCACCGAAGGGAACCATGGCAGCCCAGAGAGAGTCGGTGCTATGCTTGTGAGGGGCGAGGTCACTTGGTACGAGACTGCCCGACATGAGTTGTTGAGAGCCTCGGGCAGGCAGCAGGTGCACCACCACGGCAGAGGCAGCTCCATGATCGGAGTAGTGGCCAGAGAGGTGGTGCTAGCAGAGGTGCGGGAGGAGCTGGAGGTGGGGGACAATGTTACGAGATCTCCCCATCACCACTAGGCAGTCCACGTTAGGCTCTGGGAGTTGACAGTTGGGACCACAGGTAACCGCGAGATTTGGATGTCTACGATCTTGCAGAGCACGGGATGGTGAGAGGTACCCCTTGTGACTCTTCTACTTTTTGCAGTAGAATTGTTAGGCTCTAAATGTGAATGGTTTTTCTCCTCGCTCCTTGTTTGAGGTGTTACCAGGGTGACACAGGGCGTCGGGTGTAACCCTGTGTTGGTAAGGGAAAAAGGCGTGAGACCTATTCCTTTAGTCGATGCTGTTGACTCTTTCTCCTTTTGAGTGTGTAAGAGAGCATCGACTGTGGAACCTAGCATGACCAGATATCCTTGGGTGTTTCACCATATGGATATTCTAAAGGAGGGAATCACCGGACCTTGTTTTAGGTGTGGGCGGTGATTCCAGTCGCGGCGTGCGATGTAGAGGTTAGTTCAGGGAGGTGAGCTAACCCCGAGAGCCTTCGGGTCGTTTGAGACAATGAAAAGGGATGGAGAGGTTGTCTACCTCCTCTCCCTAACCCCAATGTCTGGAGTGGGTGCACGACATCGGCAAGGGCCGAACTAGCATGGACAGATCAATCCCTTGGCCTGTGTGCGGTGATGTAGATCTGTGCATGGTTTCTTCTGGGTATGCGGAAGCCAGGTGTGGGCTTCGTACCTTGTTTTGCTCCCTAGTTTTGCTTTTCGGGGACTAAAAGCTTGAAGGAGGGAATGATGTAAGAACCCAGTTTTTACGGAGAAAGACTTTGGAATATTCATGATAATATTGCAGAGCAGCGCCTTCAGACGGCATGCGATTCCGTGCCTCGGAGTGGCCGGAATTAAATTTTCAGTGCGTTCACACTGGAAATGATAAATAAATGGGATAAATCCTAAACGGATCTTTAGATCAGGGATCCGAGTGTACGGATGAGTCCGGAATGTGGTGTTTACACTAGGGGAGGCTTAACCTCGACCCCGTCGGGAGTTCGGGTTCGGGATGAAGGGCGGGTGGTTAGGCGTTTTCTATTTAAAAGCTTAAGTCACCCACACCCTCTTTCTCTCCCTCACCTGGACAGTAGCAAGGAGGAGCTCTCCCCCTCCTTCTCCACTCTGGTGAGACAGCTTCGGTGAGGCGTGGTGGCCGGCGGATCGTCGCGAAGCATCGGGCAAAGCCCCGAGAGGTAGGATTATGCGTTTTTCATTTTAATTTCCAACCCCCCCCCCCTTTGAGCTCGATTAAATGTATCCAATCATTGTTGTATCTTTGAAAAAATCCCATAATCGTGTTGTATACATTTTGAGCTTTCCATCTCCCTTCTCAGTTTGTAAATCGGAGTTCGGGGGAGGCCGGGGTCGTCCGGCGAATGTTGCGGGTTTTGATTTTTTTTCCCGGCCGGTTTGAGGGCGGTGGTAGGCGGGGGAACGCAGGCGGCCTCAGCAGGGTGTCACAGCGTGCGGCGGGCGACCTCAGGTGGTGTCCGCGGGCGTTAGCGTGGGTGTCCGGGGGAGGTGCTGGGCGCAGCAGCGGGGAGCTCGGGCGTCGGCGGGGGGTGTCTGGAGGAGCACCCGGCGAGGCAGCGGTCTCCATTGAGCGGCGACCGCGGGGTCGCATCGCGCGACCCCTATGCGGTGACAAATACCTGCGCCGCGCGGGTCTTCACGTGGCGGCCGCGACCGGCCGCGCGGCTAAGCCGCGGGCCGGGCCGGTCCAGCCCCAGGGGCCTTGCCCCCTCGGTGTTCGGACACACGTATTTTCCGCTACAGGGGTCCGTTTTGAGTACCGTCTGCGGCAGTGGAACCGTATCGACGAGGCGGACGTTTTGAGATGGTTTCTGGAATTTTTAATTACCGAAACAAGGGACCTCGATGGCATGAAACGTATGTCGAGGGGTTTGTCATTTCGTCGGTGGATCTTGTTTTGAGCGGCGCGGACGCGTCCGACGTCCGTTTGGAGCGCCGTCAGTGGCGTTGGGACCCTGGCATTGAGGCGGAGCTTTCGAGGGTGGTTTCAGGCATTGAGGCCGGAGTTGTGGCGTGGGCCCCACGACCCATCTTTTAGAGGTGCGTGCATCTTTTCGTGACTTTTTCCTCAGACGTCCGTTCGGGGCGTGCGAGCAGTCGATGTTGGGTGTTTTTTCGAGGGCAAGGCGTTGGAGCAGTCTGCCCGGTGTAATTCCACACGATGGTGCGGGCCCCGCGAGGGCTGTTTCGGGAGTTGACGTTGATTTCCAGCTTTATCACTGGGTGACCGTTTTGGACAATTGAGTAGTCCATTTCATGTATTTTTTCAAGAGGATCGCAACGGTGCGATCCATTCATTGAGTTTCGGGACCGAGTTGCGGGTCCCATGAAGCACCGCTTGTGTGCGGTGCACTGGAATGCATCTTTTTCTCCCAATATCCATTGCACTCATGTGAGTAGTGCTTTTGACGTGATATCCAGAGGGGATCGCAATGGTGCGACGCGCCCGATTGTTTTCGGGGCAGAGGCTCGGTATCACGGGACGCCGTTCGGGCATGAGGCCGTGTTGGTGACTTTTTCATCAGATATCCGTTGGAGGCGAGTAAGTAGTCGATCTCGCGTGTTTTTCCACGAGGATTACAACGGTGAAATCCATTTGTTTGTTTGGAGCCTCTTGCGTGATATTATTAAATGTGGAGCATGGAAGGTGCTCCAATGGTGGTTCGTCTTACCTAGTTTGTAGAAGACCCTTGGTGTGAGATCGTTCACTCTTGGGAGATTGATATAATTGGTCCATGATATGTGGTTGTCTATGCCTGGGCCTCTGAGGTGGAGTTGTTACATCACGCCTTCGCGTTGACGCTGGGTGCAGTGTGCACGATAGCATTTGGGTTGGAATGAGGTATACTCTGGGAGTATACGGGAGAGCTTGGAGGTACGTGTGGTTGTTTGTACCTGAGGATGTTTGTGCGCTCAGTTGGGTTTGACTTGGGGCCACACGTCATGGGGGCCCCACGTGCGTACTATGATCTTCATTGTGTTCTTGACCTCTCGCGACGTAGAGGGTCCCTTTGCGCTCGTTTGTTTGACCAGCAGGGTGGAGTTTTCCCCTGGCTTTTTGCTCATCTGTTTGACCAGCAGGGTGGAGTTTTCCCTGGCCTAGTTCTCTTTTGTCTGACCAGCAGGGTTGAGCGGTCTCCCCCTGGTCTTGTGCTCGATGGTTTGATCGGCAGAGATGGTTTGGTTCCTCTGCTTATTCAGCTGTGAGGGGTTTCGGTATCGTGCCCCTCTCACCGGACTGTGACACCGTTTGCGACTACGGGTGTTCGTGCAGCGTGGGTGTTTTCCCCACTTTCTGGGATGAGGTGTCTCAGTCCACTTCGACAGTGACTCAACGGATTGAAGCGGGATCGCCTTGTGAGGCCTGGGGAGTGTCTCTCGTTGCTCTGTATTCCCTAGTAGAGCTTGTGGTTTTGGTGTGACAAACACTTTACGCGGGCACCGATCCTCTACCTAGGAGGTTGTTTCCAGCAGGGCTGAGGTTGTTTCCAGTAGGGCTGAGGTTGTTCCAGCAGGGCTGAGGTTGTTTCCAGCAGGGCTGAGGTTGTTACAGCAGGGCTGAGGTTGTTCCAACATGGCTGAGGTTGTTCCAACATGGCTGAGGTTGTTTCCAGCAGGGCTGAGGTTGGTTCGAGCTGGGCTCACCAGTGGGTTACCATCCAGCAGGGATGGCCAGTACAACGGTGTTCACCGAGCGGTACCATCCAGCAGGGATGGCTAGAGCAGTTCTGGGCTTACCTCCAGCTGGGCTGGGCAGTGGTCCCTGATGTCGGTCTTACCTCCAGTTGGGCTGGGCAGTGGTCCCCGATGCCGGGCTTACCTCCAGCGGGGCTGGGCAGTGGTCCTCGATGCCGGGCTTACCTCCAACGGGGCTGGGCAGTGGTCCCCGATGCCGGGCTTACCTCCAGCTAGGGTCGGCAGTGGTCCCCGATGCCGGTCTTACCTCTAGCAGGGCTGGGCAGTGGTCCCCGATGCCAGGCTTACCTCCAACTGGGCTGGGTAGTGGTCCCCGATGCCGGGTTACCTCCAGCTGGGCTGGGCAGTGGTCTCGTCGCCGACTTTAGCCAGGTCGCCCTCCAGTGGATTACCCTGTTAAGAGACTGGGTAGTGAGGCACCCATCGACTTTCCGGGTATCCCTGTAGTGGAAACCCGCTGACTTCCAGGGATCCTCCAGTGGGGCTTGGCATGGGGTCACCTGTTGACTTTGAGCAGACCTCTCGACTGCGGGGCAATGATGAGTTGTGTTTGACGTTCCCCCAGAACGCTGAAGTGCGAGGAGCTCATTACCCCATCGAGACGCATCCTTGTGACGCGACCTAAAACCGTACGGGAGAGTCAGTGCCGCCCAAAGCGAATTGTTTCAAGGTGTGGTGATTGAGCCCCTTGGCTTGCGGTTCGGGGCAGACGTGCGGGATGTTAGGCATCGATGGTGTTACTTCTTGGACTGTTGGCTACTCACTCTTTCTTGGGATGAGCTATGGGACAGAGATCCCCTTACGACTTTGTTCGGGCTTCTTGACAGAGCATACATATGTATATACCGCGTACGAGTACCCACTCCATGGGTTTTGGATACTCTCTTTCCAGGAGAGGCGAAGACATGCGGGGTATTCCACGTTCTTTCCGTGTCTAGATTGTCGTGGTTGGATGAGTCTACTCTACTGCTATAGGTAGAAAAGACTCGACGAGAAGTTCATCTTCTCACCATTTCCATCTCCTTGTGCATGGACGAGTCTACCCTCTTTCCTCTTGTTGGGTCGAGCTGGACTCTTTGCTGTACTCTTTACTGCACCTTCAGTTGCACTCCTCTAATTTTCCTGTTCGCTCTACTGCTCACCCTTCGGTACCTCCTTTGTTGCTCCATCGAGCCTTCGGGGTATCCTACTGAGTATTTTTATACTCACCCCTGCTTGGGCTTTGCCCGCACTTGGTGTGCCCTTTTGTTCACCTTTTTCCAGGTTGTGGAACTTTTTGGTTGGGCGTGTGTTTTTCCCCTTTCCTTTTCAGCTTGTACTTGTACTATTAGAGGTCGATTCACTTTGTGGTATATATATAGAAGTTTCCCTTTCCTTTACTTCGCTTTTCTTTACTTTTACTCTCTACTGTTGCATTGAGTTTGTTGCGTGTGTGTGTACAGTTACTTAGGCAAAGGCCTCCCTGAGTTATTCTGCCTTCGGCGCTGGTCGCCAGCCCCTGGCCTGTGGAGGCGGGCTTGGGGTAGTTGCGGCACGGGCCCGGGTAGGGTCGGGTCGTGACATTATATGTCTTAAATATCCCATATTAAAGTCTTATTTGATGATATTCTAACAATATTAACAATATTTTGGATGAAACATGTAGAAATAAAACCCATTAATTTAGTAAATGTGTTAGTAAAAGTGTAATTTTTGTAATAATTATATAACATTTTAATGAAATAAATTTAATGGTATTTATAACATTTTCAGTCAATATGATCCTTATATTTATTAGATTTGTTTTAAAAAAGGTTGATTAGATAACTTAGTAAAAAGGTTATTTAATGAGTAATTTTATTTCAAGTATTTCCATAAAAGTATTGGTAACATTATAAGAATAGAAATAATATTCTTTATAAAAATAAAAAGTCACATATAGGGTAAAACCCTATCGCATTTTGATTAGTGGTGAGGCTTGAACCCATGACTGAAATATAATAAGGCTTTGATTCCTACCACTAACATACATGATGTACTTAATAATTTTTTATTATTTTAAGCTACCATGTAGATGAATAAATAATAATGATGAACCAATAGTTTTAATTTTGTGGTTTAGAGATTAATTTATTAACCATATTTGTAGACGCCGGAAAAGTCTGTTGTTCCCAAACGAAGCTCCGGATGCGGAAAGCGAGGTCATATTTGGAGTCGGAAGAATGTTTCGGAGGGCCCGGAGGCCTTGCACGGAATTTCAGAGGTCTGCGCGCAAAGATGATGATCCGCACGCAAAACCCCCGGGATGCGCGCAACTCCCTTGCGCGCCGTGCCCGATTCCGCGCCCGCGAGGAGAATTCCGCGCCCGCGAGGAGAATTCCGCTCTCGCGCCTTGGATTCCGCGCCCGGGGTTGCCTATAAATACTAGGCGACCCCCAACGTTTCAAAGGTTGCTGGAAGTCGAACGGTCTCCCGCGCGCGCAATTCAACCCCTTCCGCGCGCAATGCCGATCTTCAGGTAACCTCCTTTCTTTCGCGCAATAGAGCCTTGGGGTCCGCCTTCACGCGCAATCCCCTTGGCTCCTTCCCTTTGAATAAATTTCAACCCGAAGGCCTTTGCGCGCAATTGCCCCCGGGTGCGCGCAATCCAACCCGATTGCGCGCACCCCCCATCTTCAAAGTGGCCATTCGTTAGAGAATGAGCCGTTGCCCCCGCGCGCTACCCGAAGCCCGGTGCGCGCAATCCCAATCATCCGCGCGCGAAGCGCTGGCCCAATTGCGCGCCAGCCCGCCATTTTGCGCGCCGATCCGCGGTTTTGCGTGCAAATCTCCTCTTTTGCGCGCAATCCGCCAGGGTCGCCTCCCTTGACCCCCTTTGGGTACCCGCCTGCGTGGCGCCCGATGGGCTTCATCGCAGGTGCCCGCGTTGTGCGTCGTCTTTCCGTGCGGCCCCCCCTAGGCTCGCGCGAAGTGACACGGACCTACCGGCGGCTTCTTCGTCCAGCATGACGCTAAACTGCACTACGTCCGAGCTACAAGACGTTAAACTGTTCAGCATTCATCCAGCATAACGCTAAACTGCACTACGTCCGAGCTACAAGACGTTAAACTGTTCAGCATTCGTCCTGCATGACGCTAAACTGCACTACGTCTGAGCTACAAGACGTTAAACTGTTCAGCATTCGTCCAGCATGACGCTAAACTGCACTACGTCCGAGCTACAAGACGTTAAACTGTTCAGCATTCGTCCAGCATGACGCTAAACTGCACTACGTCCGAGCTACAAGACGTTAAACTGTTCAGCATTCGTCCTGCATGACGCTAAACTGCACCACGTCCTGCACAACATTAAACTGTATACGTCCAGGCTGCACGACGTTAAACTGCCTAGCCCCCATCGTCCGCGCTGCAAGACGTTAAACTGCCAAGTGTTTCGTCCTCAACACACGACGTTAAACTGTATTCGTCCGGCAAGACGTTAAACCGTCCGCTTCGTCCTCAACACACGACGTTAAACTGTACTTCGTTCGGCAAGACGTTAAACCGTCCGCATCATTCGATCCCGTGCTTCGCACGCAGGGTCTCCCCTGGTTTGGACGTGGCCCCCACCCGCTCGTCTCTGCAGGGATGTCGGGATTGTCCCCCTTTTGGGACGATTTAATGGGAGTGGATTTTCCCTACGGGGGCAGGGTATTATAAACCCCTAGTTTCTCGTGGGAGGCTGCACATGTGTATCTCCATTGCGCCTCCCCACTGCCGAAGCCAGTAGAGGGTGTGACTGGGATCGAGGTGTCTTCTGCTTTCGGTCCAAGTCCCTTCCAACTGAGTTTTGTCGCATCCGGGCTGCCTCAAGTGCGTAAGTCCTGACAGAATGAACTACGTGGACTTTGATCCCTGTCTTCTATACAGGGTACGTAGGAAGACTCCCTGAGGTCCAAGCCCACCACCTGGTCGTCCCGGTCGTATTTATGTCGGTTCGTCCATCAGTGGACCCCTCCAGGGTTCACGCTTGCGTCGATTCACCTATGAATCCGCCCCTGTGGGAGACTGCCCGTGTGTATCTCCACGGTGTCTCCCCACAGCCCCTTTTCCCATTTCTCCTTTTATCGTCCAGCATGACGTGAAACTGTGATCCACCCGGCCATTCCACCCCCCTCTGTGCGAGGTGGTCCGGTTCAATCCTCCGCCCGGCGGCCTAGACCTCTTCGTGAGTCGGCTTGCCGACGTCCAGCATGACGTTAAACTGTATACCCGAACTACGTTGACTTTGATCCGTGCTAACGCGCGGTACGTAGGAAGCCTCTACGGGGTCCAAGCTCTTCACTCCATCATCCATCCTGATCCTTACCCGGGCCGCCACATCCCGGTGGGGTCATGCCACTTCACTCCACTCCACATCATTTGGGAAGCCGCCCATGTGCTGGCCCCAGCGTCGGAGGTTCCCCGCAAGGGGTTCTGTCATCTGATCCACTTTTCGTGTTGATCGGTCCGATGCCGTCCCCGCTGGACGTTAAACTCGCGGCATACCCCGTGTTAAACATGGGAAGCTGAGGAAAACCTCAGGTGACACAGTTCCCCGCACCCAGTACGGGATGCCTCAGGCCATCATGCCTTCTAGAAGCCCTATTAGGGACGGAAGACAGACGTGCAGAGCCGCAGTGCTACGACACGCCCCTAGCACCCAGAGCCACCCGGCCTTCTCACCGCAGGTTGCTGCCCCGCCCAGACTCCTTGGAGCGTCCGGGCGGAAGCAGCGTAATTAACCGGTGTCCATGAAGATATGGCGCCGGGAACGAGATTCACGAACATTCTTAAGTCTATGAGGGAGACCCGGATTAGGCGACGAGTTCCGAGAGGACGTCCAAGGAAGGAGGAGCCGACATCCCATCATCCTGGTTTCGATCAAGGAGCAGACGCCCCCTGAATAAGGGACGAATGCCGCGCGCCCTTGGAAAGCGGGACTGCGGGACCACAAGCCGCGCGCCCATCCCCTCGGGTTGACGGGTGCACGCGCGAACGCGTCCTGGCGGAACAGCGTAACCCGACGCACATCCGCACCGAAACAGAAAAATGGTGAACCCGACGTGAATCTCTTCTCCTCGATACGAAGACCGATGGCTTTCAGAGGTGTTGGAAGACCGGCGTGTTGCCCGGCCAAGCATTCAGTCTTACCCACCAGGGGCTGGGGAAGTGAAATCGGGCACTCCGTCTCGCAACGTCGAGGGCCTGGGTTCCCCCCACGGAAGGCGTCGTGGCACTAATGGTTGGTTGTCGATTCCTTTTTCCTGTCAGTGTTAATGGGTCATTCTACCTGCTTTCAGAAATCAGGTCGCCCGATCCAGTGCCCGATCGCCACCCGCCCACTGGCGCAGGGACAGGGGAAACACCGACGCGGCTACTCCGCGCGGTCCCGCCCGTTCCACAGCCGTCCCAGTAGCCGCAATTGCGGGACGACCACGCCCTCTCTCCCCCTCGGAGGTCATCCAGAGAAGGGTGATCAACACCCTGGTGCGGAGATACGAGGAAGAGGGAGTCATCCCCACTAGGGAAATGGCTCGCCTAGACCTTGAGGAGGCTGCGCCTCGCCACCACCGCCGCCCCCGAGGGCCGCGCAGGGAGGCACCGCTGCCTACCTCAACGTCCAACCGCTTCGGGAGCTTATCCCCGGAGCGCTCTGACAGTTCCCTTCCCTACGCGGATGAGGTGGAAGAGGCCCGGGATCACCCTATCTGGGATTCGCTCCAGGGATCTACGGTAAGGACTCCCGCCAGGCCACGGCGACACCGCCGCCAGGCCTCTCCAGTCGAAGAGCGGGCTCTCCACCTGCCCGCGCCGCTCATCCCGACTCGTCTGTCTCGACGCCAACGTCGGGCACGAGCGGAAGAGGATGCCCACCTTGGGGCTCTAGCAACAGCGGCCGCACTGGCCCAAGCCACTGCTGGCTCCAGTCGCCAGGCCTCTGCGCATCCTGAGCAGGGGAACTCCTATGCCCGACCTGGATCGAGGCCCCGACCGCCCCAAAGGCAGGTTGGGTCGACTCTCCCGGTTGCTGGCACTGGAAGTAGCCACCGCGGACCACCTCGCGGTAGCGCTATTCACCGGCAGGATCTACTCTGTGTGGCCGATCCAGGAGGCATGGGTCATCCCACCTTCCGATCCCGGCCCGGAGTCCTGCCCGGAATCATCTCTCCCCGCGTCCCCTTTGATATCTGTCCCGGTGCCCTTCGCACCTCGGTTCCCAGTCCTCTCGGCCCCAGCACCAGTGCGGCCGGAGGACGCCAGGACAGAGATCAGCCCTGCCCCGAAGAACCACCCAGGGGCAGGAAGGCAAGGCGTCGACGCCGAGGGAAGAATGTTACGGAATTCCGGACGGAGATCCGACCGGTTTGC
Source organism: Viscum album (assembly GCA_963277665.1). Taxonomy (NCBI): domain Eukaryota; kingdom Viridiplantae; phylum Streptophyta; class Magnoliopsida; order Santalales; family Viscaceae; genus Viscum; species Viscum album. Next base: position 1,757,307,953 of record OY728153.1, read on the forward strand.
TTCTCTGACTCAGAGGCGGAGTACGATTCGGCGACAGAGCCCCTTCCCCAATCCCACCAGTCAAGGGCAGGGGTAGGAATGCGGCACGTCAGCCTCGTGCTCCCCGAGAGCGAGATCGATGTGATCCCCGCTTCTCTCCGAAGGTATATCCGGAGTAACGAGGGCCTGGTAGACCCCCAGGGATCAAGCTTGCGGTTGGTACCGGCCCCTCCGGAAGTGCCTTCCGCCTCGATCGGAGAAGCCGGAGACTTTTTCTGGGGATCGACGGTCGAACCACGATCTGGTGCACCCTCGGCGAGCACCGATGCTACGGCAGGATGTTCGCTCGCCGGCCCGTCCTATCGTGATGTGGTAGCCAGGGCACCGCCACCCTCAGAGGGCGGCCCGGGATATGGAGGCCAATCGGCCTGTTCGCCGTATTCACCGTCGGCCAGCCCGTCGGCCCGGCGGCCCGCCTCGGCACCACTACCAGTTCCCCGTCCGTTCCCAGCCATGGAAGAGGACCAAGGAGATCTGGGTCCCGAGTTTGAGTCGTGGAGCTTCTGGACCGTCCTTGCAGAGGGCCACTTCCCTGAAAAGTTTTGGCCAGTCGCAGGACCGGGCTTTGATGCACCCGAATCGCTCACCCCGGATGAGTTCGAATGCTTCCGCCGAACTCTCCTGGAGACTCGCTCCTGTCTTCACCGCCTACGAATGCCATACCCCGGGAGTCAAGCGCACCTGGAGGATATTGGTGAGCAGTGCTGTCAAATTGACCTGGCCATGCTCCCCGCGGTTCGGCACCCCGGGTCATTTGGGCGCCACGAGGCCCTCCAACAACGATGCGTTGAGTGTTTTCAAGTACTCTGCAAAGTTATCGAGGAAGCCACTCCCCACGTGTATATCCGTGGATGGGGGCAGTACGCTGCCCTACGCTTCAGTGTGATTCGCCGACAGCCCGATTCGCTGGGTGGCCCTGAGGGTATATCCCCAGGGACAGAAACAGTCAATATGGCTGACCTGTCGGGAGAGGGGAACGACTTGGAACTTCTCGACGGGGGCTTCCCCCCCGAAGACAAGCCGTCGTCAGATCCATCAGTGAGAGTTACTCGTCATCAGAGAAACCTCCTGGGGCTCCCCGCACCCACTGAGGCACTGACGTTAAGCCGAAACGTCAGCAAAGGAAAAGAGCACAGCGAGGCTATAAAGCCCGCCGACCCATCTGCCTCCATGCAGAGGGCAGAGGAGGATCCCGAGAAGGCAACGCTACGTTAGCAGCTCGCCGAACAGAAGAAGCTGGTTGACCAGCTCCTCGCCGAGCGCGCTGCAGAACGGCGGCTTGACTACGGTGATCCCAGGCCAGGACAGCAGGGACCGGAACAACCGCTCCTCGATGAGACTCTCCCGGGCAACCGTGATTACTCCGTGTTCGCCGACAGGAGAGAGGCCATTGCCTATGGCAAGAGGGCGCGGTATGTTTCGCCACACCCTCCCGAGCGGCGTGACTACCTGAGAGATCCCGCTCGGATTCCTCCCGCTGCCCCAAGGGCCGCTCCGCCCGCCATCCCACGAGCTGCCGAGTCCGACGACCCGGTCGACGGCCCGATTGAAGGGCCATGCAATGCGCTCGTGGTTAGAGATCCTCGCCAGGACTGGAACCCATGTCCGGACGATCCGATGGCAGCACTCATCGCTCGCTTGGAGGCCTTGGAGACTCGGCAGGTGGCGATCCCACCGGACGGCAAGCCCTACCCAGCATGGGTGGATGACATGCCGGCGCCTCCGGGATTCGGGAATCCCACTTTCGCCCCCTTCAACTGGACTGGAGATCCGCCACAGCATTTAGCCCACTTCAACTCGAGGTGCGGGCCTATGTTGGGGACTCCGGCGCAGCAGGAGGCCGCAAAGCTTCGCTGCTTTGTTCAGACACTGGAAGGGCCAGCATTTGTCTGGTACAGCCAGCTCCCCGTCGGGTCGGTAACCAGCTGGGAGGACCTCCGTAGACAGTTCCTCTACTAGTTCAGTTCCACGACCCGGAAGACAAGTATCGCAGACCTCTTCAAGTACAAGCAGAGGCCTGATGAGCGAGTCGCGGACTTCGTCGCCCGATGGAAGGGTCTCACGTATTCCCTTGACATGCCATTGACTCAGGAGCAGTTGCTGACAATGTGCGTCGGGAACGTCAAGACCGAGCTGGTCCCTTCCCTGATCACTCAAAATTACCCCGGAGGGTTCAGGGACTTCTCAGACAAAGCTCAACGTCTTGAGGAAGCCCTGCAACAGGCCAGCCAGGCACACCCGCTGCCTCCTATGATTCCTGCAAGGAGAGTCAGCAGGGCTGAGCCCGCTGCTGTTGCCCAGATAGAGGCCCCCAGGCCGTTGGAGCTGCTGCCGGCGAGGCCAGCTCCACAGCCTCACAGGAATCCGCCTCCACGGGCTCAGTTCCCGGCCCAGCAGCGGCAGCCTCAGAACCGGCCGGCCCCTCCGCGTAATGTACCGCCGCAACCCAGGCGAGATAATCAGGGTCCACCTCCTCGGCAGGCCCCTCCAGCCCCTCGTAAAGACCACGCTCCCAGGGGCCCGCGACACCTGACTTACTCATTCCATGAGGATCAGGTCCCCGGTTATTTCCGGAGCGCCCTGGAGCAGAGGATTGTGCGACTGCCTGAGTGTTGGAAGCCAGAGGAGGCACATCTTACGAATAACCCCCGCTACTGCCCCTACCACCGGGCCCTGGGGCACACCATCCAGCGGTGCTATGTGTTTAAGGATTGGCTCCAAGACCAGATTAACAACAATGTAATCAGGTTGGGCCCAGCTCCAGCACAAGTGGCGGGCGTGTTCGTGGGATCAGATGACGATAGTGGCAACGAGGACGAATGGCAGCTGGTCTCCGACCGCGGATCCCAGAAGTACAATAACTGGATGGCCCGCAAGACGACCATTCGCGCCCATGGAATCATCCGTGCACGCTTCAATCAGCCTGAGCCCCAAGAATCCGCGGGTGCTGCTTTGGCATCGTCGTCCCAGCCTGCCTCTTCCAAGAGGAGCAAACGGCGGCAGCACAAGAAGGAAGAGCGCGCCCCGCCAGTTCCGCCACTATCCCGCACTCTCGGCGATTTCATGCCCCCGGAGATTGGGGTCCCTCCTCGGATCCGCCCGGTGATGGATGATTCGTCCGATGATGGTATTGGGTACGCTTCGGTTAATACCGTCGAGCTGGTAAATCCCTTTTCGGTTCCCGACGTTGAAGAACACCAGGTGGACCTCCCTAGTGTCCCCGGTCGTCGCTACCGTCGGAAGAACCGCAGCAACAGGAGTCGCCGGGGCACAGCCGTTGGTACCTCCAGCCAGGCCGTGCACGCCACCGAGACTAGGCAGCAGGCTCAACACCGAGCTCAGCGCGCGCAGCACCCCCATCCGGGGATGACGGATTCGCCTCCGCCACTGTTTGTGGTGTGGGACCAGGCAGAACCGCCTCAGCCGCGTCGCGACCAGCTCCGCCCTGCCACAAGTCCATCTCGGCCTCCTGACTCCAGTACGGTGACCATTTCCCGGACTGCGACCAGTGAACAGCGAGATGCGCCAAGTACCAGTCGGCCGCCGATCCAACCGGCAAGGCCCGTCATGCCACCAACCGCAGAGCAACCTCCTGCAACCAGGGGCTCGCGCTTGGCCAAAAAGTATGATGTCCTGAAGCACTTGGCCGACATCCCAGCAAGGCTCTCCATCCTTGAGGCTCTGCGCATGTCATCTGAGATGCGCGAGGCACTCGCTGAAGCCCTGAAAAGCCCCCTCCAGTTTGAGACAGAGGTTGCGGCTGCAGAGGCCTTTCACGCCGAAACGATCGAGGACCCCGAATGTCAGGCAGTTATCTCGTTCTCTGGTAAGGATGAAGACCCTCCTATACAGGGACACATTCGTCCGCTGTATGTCACTGGCCAGTTCAATGGCCTTGAAGTCCGGTGCTGTCTTGTCGACACGGGGTCCGGGATTAACCTGATTCCAACTCGGACGCTCGGGAAATTGGGGTTGTCTGAGGATGACTTGATTCCCTCCGACCTCAGGATCCAGGGGTACGATCGCACCGAGCAAACCCCGGTCGGCAAGATACGTTTGAAGACCCAGTTCGGTGACTTGGTTGCCAACACCGAATTCATGGTAGTCTCTCAGGACACTGCGTACAACGCATTGATGGGCAGGCCATGGCTCCATCTTCACGCAGCGGTTCCTTCGTCATACCACCAATGCCTCAAATACTCCCTTAATGGTCGAGTGGGCGTGCTTCAAGGAGATGCCTCTCCTTTTGCCTCGTGTGAAGCCCGCTATCTGGACGCGGACTATTACAAGAGCAAGGATAAGCAGATCCTGGCAGGTGAGGTTGAGCCTGTCGCTGTTGCAAGTGATCCCTGGGCAAGTCTGGATGACGCTTACGTCCTCCCGATTCAACGGTTGGACGTCGCCATGGTCTTGACGGTCCGCGAGTCTCCTGATGAGATGGCCGCGACCGCCCGCGCCAGCACCAGTGGCCCAGCAGGATCTGGTAGCCCCAATGCAGTTTCCAACGCAGTCTCTCCCGTGGACGATCCCTCCCCGAGCGGAGAGGATGTGGAAGATGCACCCCCAGCCTTTGAGGAGGGTGTCCCCGCCACGGTCGATGAGTTAATACAGGTGAACCTTGGAACCGAGGCCGATCCAAGACCCACATTGGTTAGTGCCGCCATGCCCTCTGAGGAGCGGCAGCAGTACGTGGACTTTCTCAGGCAGCACCGTGATGTATTCGCTTGGGGCTATGACGAGATGCCGGGGCTGGATCCTCAGGTAGCCGTCCACCGCCTTGGTCTCCCGGCGAACCATCGCGGGTTCAAGCAGCCTCCCAGGATGATGCACCCATCCCACGGTGCCATGGTTGAGGCCGAAGTTGACAAGCTTATCAAAGCCAACTTCGTGAGGGAAGTTCAGTACCCCAAATGGCTGGCCAACATTGTGCCGGTCAGGAAGAAGAACGGGCAGATCAGAGTCTGCATCGACTTCCGCGATCTCAACCGCCACTGTCCGAAGGATGATTTTCCCCTTCCAGTGACAGATCTGTTGATTGATGCCACGGCAGGGTTCCAAGCCCTCTCCTTCATGGATGGATACTCCGGATACAACCAAATTCGGATGGCCCCTGAGGATGAGGAGTTCACTGCCTTCAGGGCCCCCCAAGGTACCTTTTGCTACCGGGTCATGCCCTTCGGCCTAAAGAATGCAGGTGCCACCTATCAACGGGCGATGCACCGCATATTCAAGCCAATCCTCGGCACACTGGTGGAATGCTACGTCGACGACTTGGTTGTCAAATCGCGCCAGCGTCAGGACCATCTCAAAGATCTTGAGAAAGTGTTCAGCTTCCTCCGGTCTCGCTGCCTGAAGATGAACCCGTTGAAGTGTGCCTTTGGGGTCACCTCCGGAAAGTTCCTTGGATTTGTGGTGAGATACCGGGGTATTGAGATCGACCCAGATAAAATCAGGGCGATTAGCCAGATGCCTCCCCCAGGTACCGTCCGGGAACTGCAAGGGTTCCAAGGCCACTTAGCCTATATACGCCGATTCATCGCGAATCTGGCCGGCAAGTGTAAGCCCTTTTCTCGGCTCATGAAGAAAGGTGCCACCTATGTATGGGATAAAGAGTGTCAGACCGCTTTCGAGGAGATCAAGCAGTACCTGCTTCAACCTCCGGTTCTGATGCCGCCTGTATCCGGGAAGCCGCTGGTCCTCTATGTGACCGCCCTGGAACGGTCCATGGGTGCCCTTGTCACCCAGAAGAACAACGAGGGAACGGAGAATAGCCTCTATTACCTCAGTCGCATGCTCCTCGATGCGGAAGTTAGGTATTCCCCCATCGAGAAGAGCTGCCTGGCGCTCGTATTTGCCGTACAGAAATTACGGCACTACTTGCAGCACCATGAGGTACAGTTGGTTTCTCGGGTAGACCCGTTGAAATATATCCTGAGCCGACCTATGTTGACTGGCGGTCTAGCGCGGTGGGCTGTGATTCTCCAGCAGTTCGACATCAGGTATGTGTCTCAGAAGGCCATCAAAGGGCAAGCATTGGCAGACTTTTTGGCTGCTCACCCAACCTCCGCGGATCAGCCGCTGGATCTAGGCTTTCCTGATGATGCCATTCTCTTGGTTGATCGAGCCGATCCATGCTGGCAGATGCACTTTGACGGTGCATCCCGGAGCCCCACCGGTAGAAGACTCGATAATCCTAAGCTCAACAGAGTAGGCTTGGGCATCGTCTTCATTACCCCGGAGCGAGCCGTGCTGCCATACTCTTTCCTGTTGTCAGAGGGCTGTACCAACAATGAGGCGGAATACCATGCCCTCATCACCGGCCTCGAGTTGGCTCTCGAGATCGACGTGCCCTGTCTGTGCGTGAAAGGGGACTCCGAGCTGGTCGTTAAGCAGATCAATGGCGACTACGTTGTTAGGAAGCCGGAACTTGTGCCATTGTTGGAGTGCACCCTCCTTCTGATGGCCCGGTTCCCTTCTCGGCCGGAAATTGTCCATGTTCCCCGGTCGCAGAACGGTCGAGCAGATGCTTTGGCCATCCTCGCTGCGTCACTTGCGGAGCCTGAACAGGACAACCTGATCGTCCGCGTGACGCGCCGCAGGTGTTTCCGACGCTTTCGCCGGGGCGCGCGCGCATCCGTCCGCGGAGGAGGGGGACGCGCGGCTTCGTTGCCCCGCATTCCCGCTTTCCAAAGGCGGGCGGCATTCGTTCCTTGTTCAGGTACGTCTGCTCCTTGATCGAAACGGGATGATGGGATGTCGGTTCTTCCTCCTGTGGATTCCTCCTCAGAACTCGTCACCTAGTCCGGGTCTCCCTTATAGATTTAATACGTAGTTCGTGAAACTCTTCCCAGTGCCATATTGTCATGGACACCGGTTAATTACGCTGCTTCTGTCGGGACATTCCAAAGGGTCCAGTCAGGGCAGCTACCTTCGGTCAGGGGAGTAATCACGTTCGAGGCATCGGTAGCGTGTCTGGATGCTGGGGTACCTGGCATGTCTGTCTGTTATCCTCGATCACGAGGCTTCTCAAGGGCGTGGAAACCCGAGGCATCCCACATCGAGCGCGGGGGGTTACATGTCATAGACACGTACCTGAGGTTTTCCTCAGCTTCCCGTGTTCAACACAGGGTATGTTTGCAAGATTAACGTCTAGCAAAGACGGTTACGCCAAAGGCGTTCCATCCGAGGTTTTCCTCAGGCATCTCGTGTTTACCACGAGGTAGGTCGCGAATTTAACGTCTCGCGGAGACGGTTGAGAATGGAATGGGACCATCGCAGGGGTGGTGACGACGAAGTTGGGCTTGAGCCTTAAAGGGGCTTCCTACGTATCCCCGTGGCAGGGAATCAAAGTCCGCGTAGTTCGGGATGGTGCCGGTAAACCGACGTGATGGTGGACCTTGGTCCGATGGGCATCGTCAGCGTACCTACATGAGGGTGGACCTTGGTCCGGTGGGGGTTGGGCTTGAACCTCTGGGAGGATTCCTGCGTACCATGCCTTGACATGGATCAAAGTCCTCGCAGTTCAAATGATACAGTTTAACGTCATGCGGGACGGTAATGAACCCTGACGTGAATAAACGACGGGTGGTGGGTGTCGGTGAGCCGACATAAGTGAGGGACCTTGATCCACTATTGTTGGGCTTGAACCTCGTGGAGGCTTCCTACGTACCATGCCTTGACATGGATCAAAGACCTCGTAGTTCAAATGGTGAGTCGCAATGGCTTACCACTGGACCGGGGTGCAGTTTAACGTCGTGCTGAACGGGGGTGAAACCCGACGTGAAAGACGGGTGGGCTTGAACCTCGTGGAGGCTTCCTACGTACCATGCCTTGACATGGATCAAAGACCTCGTAGTTCAAATGGGGAGTTTGTCGGTAAACCGACGTGAAAGCAGACCTTGGTCCACTGATGGTGGGCTTGAACCTCGTGGAGGCTTCCTACGTACCATGCCTTGACACGGATCAAAGTCCTCGTAGTTCGGATGGGGAGTAGACCTTGGTCCACTGATGGTGGGCTTGAACCTCGTGGAGGCTTCCTACGTACCATGCCTTGACACGGATCAAAGTCCTCGTAGTTCGGATGGGGAGTAGACCTTGGTCCACTGATGGTGGGCTTGAACCTCGTGGAGGCTTCCTACGTACCATGCCTTGACATGGATCAAAGACCTCGTAGTTCAAATGGGGAGTAGACCTTGGTCCACTGATGGTGGGCTTGAACCTCGTGGAGGCTTCCTACGTACCATGCCTTGACACGGATCAAAGACCTCGTAGTTCAAATGGGGAGTAGACCTTGGTCCACTGATGGTGGGCTTGAACCTCGTGGAGGCTTCCTACGTACCATGCCTTGACACGGATCAAAGTCCTCGTAGTTCGGATGGGGAGTAGACCTTGGTCCACTGATGGTGGGCTTGAACCTCGTGGAGGCTTCCTACGTACCATGCCTTGACACGGATCAAAGTCCTCGTAGTTCGGATGGGGAGTAGACCTTGGTCCACTGATGGTGGGCTTGAACCTCGTGGAGGCTTCCTACGTACCATGCCTTGACACGGATCAAAGTCCTCGTAGTTCGGATGGGGAGTAGACCTTGGTCCACTGATGGTGGGCTTGAACCTCGTGGAGGCTTCCTACGTACCATGCCTTGACACGGATCAAAGTCCTCGTAGTTCGGATGGGGAGTAGACCTTGGTCCACTGATGGTGGGCTTGAACCTCGTGGAGGCTTCCTACGTACCATGCCTTGACATGGATCAAAGACCTCGTAGTTCAAATGGTTTGTCAGGGTCGGTGCTTGCTCTAAGCCCACGTGAGTCATGCTCGGTGTGAGAAACAAGAGGTTGCAAGGACCTGACGATCACGTCGCGAAGGGTGCGTCCGTGAGAAGCGAAATGGGGCTTACGCGTTGAGCGGCCCATGGTGTTGGGGCTTACTCCAGGATGGAGGCCCATGGCGCGGCAAAGCGCGGGGAAGATGGACCTTGGTCCGGCGATGGGAGGTGCCTCGTTCCCTATCACGTCCTCCACTGACCTTGGTAGTGGGGAAGTACCGAGATGCACGGGTGCAATCATCCGTACCAAAGGTTAGGGATTTACGCTCTGAGGCGACCCTTCCCCTGCGAACATACACCACTCCGACAAGGAGGATCTCATTCCATGTGCGGAAGAGTTCCATTCCCGTGGAGACGAGTGGTGTAAAAAATGTTCGACGTGGGGAAACCCTTCGTGAGGGAGACGAGGTTGGGTCACAGTTTAACGTCATGTGTTGAGGACGTGGTGCTTGGCAGTTTAACGTCCTGCAGCTCGGACGAGGTGGGTTCACTCCACACCCCTAGGGCTTACATAACCGGTACCCTCTGGTCCTTGAGGAAGGGAAGGTGTCGGTAAGGCCATGGTAAAAGGGGGTCGCGGGAGGAATCATCGAGGGGTCCACGTTAGCGTGGCTATGCGAAGAAGCAATAGCCGTTAGCGTGCCTATGCGAAGGAGCATTGGGCGAAGCAACGCTACGGGAGGTGTTGTCCATGGGACTTTGAAATCACATCGTGCAAACCTGGAGGGTCGCACGGAAGGAGGAATCGCTAAGCAGAGGAGTGTGCTTTGCGAAGTGGGGTGCCTTGGCCTTAGCATGGGGCATAGGTGGAAGTGGGAGGTGCTTCGCGAAGTGGAACAGTGTTCGCGGAGCACTGCCTCGCGAAGGAGTGGTTCGCGAAGCAGGGTCCTGCCAAGCAAAGTGCTTCGCGATGCATAGTTATCCTGCCTTGGCATAGGGATTACTAGCATGGGTTGGGTGTTTCGCGAAGCACGAGTGCTCCACGGCTGCCCGGGTTCCCTTGGGAATCCCCTTCCTTTGCGAACGCCCTTGGGCTTCGCGAAGGGCATCCCTCTCGGAAGAGGGGCTCAGAACGAAACAAATCAGAGTCGTCTCGCGAAGTAGAAATACCTCGCGGAGCTCATGATTCCCGGGGCAAAGCTTGCTTCGCGATTCGGGAGAGGAGAAGCCGAAAGGTCGGATTGTCCGTCTCCGGGACTCAGGGGGAGTCGAGTATTTATAGGGAAGGGGCGCCGCGAAGCAGGGCTCGCGCGCCGCCTCTTGAGCTTCGCGGCGCGCTCGCGAACGTCAAACGCGCCCGCGGAGGATCACCGCCTCTGGTGCTTCGCGGCGGCTCGCGAACGTCAAACGCGCTCGCGGAGGATCACCGCCTCTGGTGCTTCGCGGCGGCTCGCGAACGTCAAACGCGCTCGCGGAGGATCCCCGCCTCTGGTGCTTCGCGGCGCCGCCAGGGCTGGGGCGCTTCGCGGAGGGGCTTCGCGGCTGTGCTTCGCGGCTGTTCTTCGCGATGCAGCATGCCGGCTGTCTTTTTCGTTCCTTCCTTTCGGGCCATATTTTTGGCGCCAACAAATGCCCCCCCTCAGACTTGGAGCCGCGGAGGGTGAAGGGTCGAAGTCTGAGGGAAGATCGCCAAAACTGTCGGTGGTTCGCGATGCGGCATCGCGAAGGAGGCCCGCGATGCTCGTCGGGGCCGCAGATCCGGACGCGCCGCGATGCTCCGCGCGGGCGAGGCGCGCCGCGATGCTCCGGGGTCGGCGTCTATAAATAGGGGGTCCGCCCTCTTTTGTCTTTACGCGCCTTCCTTGTCTTCTTGCGCTCTCGGTTTCGCGAAGCTCCGCGTACTCCGCGACAGCTCTCCGCGAATCGAGCTTCGCGGCGAACCGCGAGTCTCTGACTCTGCGTCCGCGCCAAGCGAATCTTTGCGTGCCTGCCTTGGCCGGACTTCGCGGTTTGATCACGCGACCGATCTTCGCAATCCATCTTCGCGACCGAGCTTCGCGACCGAGCTTCGCGATTCATCCGGAAGAATCCTTTTCCGAGGGCCAGAGTTAACATGGCTCATCAAGAAGCTGTGCGGGAAGTGCTTGCAGATGCTGCTCGCCGGGATGAGATGGCCAACCGCCCGGGCTTGGGGGAAATGGTCCGGAACCACTCGGACCACACTTCCTTGACAGATCTGCTGTCGGAAGGCCAGAGGGATTATCCACAGTGCAAAAAACTGCCGTTGTACGGCTTTGGGCTGAGGGATGACGTCTTCATCCCTGAGGCGGGAAGGGATGAACCAGCTTGCTGGTTCAGGAGCACACCATGCCAGCGCCAATGGTTCAGGGCGGCCGATGGCCATGCACAGGAGGATTTGACACCCGTCACCGCCGATTGTCTCTACAATCATGTGAACGACATTGACGGGAGGCCACTGCAACCGGAGACGTCCCCTCCTCTCTACCGCACCATGCTGAAGGCGGATCTGCAGGATCCGACGAAGGGATGGTCTGATGAGTGGGACCTGCGCCAGGGCGGCAATTTTACCGACGACTGGGTCTGGGCCTACTGGGTAGGCGCCTCATGCGAGGAGTTCGAGGCTGAGCTGAGGAGAGTGGGATTGTACGAGGCGGCATGGGCCTCCCAGTTCCACATTTACCAGCCAAAGCAGCTGATGCCGGAACTGCTGAGTAGATGGTCGTCCAGGACCAACACTTTTCATCTGCATCACGGGGAGGTGGGCATCAGCCTGTGGGATGTCCACCAGGTTTCTGGGGTCCCGGTCTTGGGGGCCATGTACGACGAGTTCCTCCCCGTCATCAGTGTGTGGGAAGATGCGGAGCAAATGCCGCGACTGGCGTCAGCGCTGATGGCGTTTGTCCCCGCGGATGACAAGGAAGCAGTGAGGGACGTCCACTTCAGAAGATGGTTCAAATGCTTCCTGAACTTTCCAGAGAATCGAGAGTTCCCTCCAAGGCCTCGGACTTGTCCGAGGGCAGCCCAGCGGGGTAAGGGGCACTCGTATTGGCGGGTTTTGGAGGACAGCCAATGGAAGACTTGGGGCTTCAGCGTCAGCACCGAACAACAGCCAATAGTTAGGCTGGCGTCGTTCATCGCGGCCCTCATATGTGGGTGGATCCTACCAGTGAGAGATACAAGCATGGGGGTACGGCCCAGCTCGTTCATCATGGCGTCGATGCTGGCCATGGGGCAGCGGATCAACCTGGGGATCCCGATGCTCGCCAAGCTATACAGATTGCTGCGACGTATCAGCGAGAGCAAGAAGCCGCTAAGAATATGCGGGCCCTTCCACCTCCTGTATGGGTGGATCGCGGCGCACATCAGGGGGATTTACGAGTATCCAAACCCCATTTCGCCGCCGGGATCAAACTTTCGCCCTTCCATCCTGAACGCAGCTGGGAGCTTCCCATTTAAACTGGCCGTTCCGATGGTGCTGAATAGGGTGTGGAGGGCGGACGAGTTCAACTTTCATCCCTTTCCACTGCCGACGGGAAGGCTTGCCGATGATGGACGGGGAACGGAAGAGCATCGGGCTTACCTCCTGGCCTTCCGAGGTGGCGTTTTGGTGGCTCGGATAGATCGTGAGCCAATCTGTGAACCGTACACCCCGCATCGTTTCGCGAGGCAGTTCCGGTGCCTCCAGCGGCTGACCCCGCAGGTATACTGGGAGGTGCGTCACGAGGAGCACCCGTGCGTGATGAGGCAGTTGTGGCTCATGTTCACGCGTGAGGATGGGAAGATGCAGATCACACTGCCTCCATCCACCGCCGCCTTCGGCTTGGTGAAGGAGTACGCCATCAGCTGGGAGGCTGCTTATCCCGGGGAGATGCTGAAGCAGCCAACGATCCGGGTTGGTGACGGTGGGCCTCCTTTATCTCGAGGCCGGGGTCGGAGGGCAGCTAGGGCCGCCCGCGGCAGCGGGGCTGCCGTGGCAGAGAGGCCCGCACCGGCTGAAGGTAGGGCAGAAGCGGCGGATCCGGTGGTTCCGGAAGAGCAGGGTCATCCGGAGGGGCGGCCACCGAGGGGATTCCGTCGGGTATCCGCTCAGGCTCCGGGGAAGCGGCTGCGTCACGTCGACATGGCAGAAAATGCCATCTTTCCGGAAGCTTGGGACATTTGGGATGTCAACCGGCAATTTCTCAGCCCAACCGAGATGTGGGATCACCTGAATCGCCTCGGGATGAGACTGCCGGGCATAGGCCCAGTTCGGGCTGGATTCATGGCGTCTCCGGCGGAGGCGGAGCAATAATTGAACGAGCTGGAGGATTACGTCCACTCCAGCGGTGTTCCTCGCCCGATGACAGACCGGGTGAGGGTACTGTTGAATCAGACGGTCCCTCCACAGCTATCGGCTGCCGACCTGAGGGAGCGCTTCCCCTTGCCGGAGGAATCAGGGGGCTCTTCTCGGGAGGATGAGGCGGGAGGAGGGAGCCCGTTGGAGGAGGGCGAAGTCGGAGACCGAAGCTCAGAATCCGATGACTCCGCGGAGGCTCTCGAGGTAGCATTCCGAACCTCTCTTCTTACGATCTGTTGTTGAATCCATACGGACTTCTCACCAATGTTTGGGTCGTGCAGGAGGAACTTGTTCGTAGGCCTCGTTCTCGCTCCTCGGCGGGTGACGATGCGGGGCCTTCAGAACCCGCGCCTATGGCTGCGTCCAGTTCTGCACCTGGTGGAACCGGGGGGTTTGAGGTGGCTCCTCCGGACTCTCCGGGCCTTCCAACAGTATACGGGGGGCCTCGTCTTGGAGTCCCATCGGTACCGGTCCGGGAGCAGCGCTCGGAGGTCAATCTTCGTAAGTCTCCTCCACCGGTCTCTTCGTTGCCACACGTGGGCCATGTCGACTAACTTTTATGTCTCTTTCTGTCATACAGTTCTCCGACTGGCGTGGGCTGCTGCGGCGAGGCTGGTTGGGATGTCTGGCGGCGTTCCTCCCAGGGGCATGCCGGTGATGGTGTTGATAGTCCCTTCACCTCCTCAAGCTGCGGCGCACACCATCACTGGTGGGACCACCAGTAGGGCCATACCTGAAGTCATCGAGGTGGACTCTGAGGAAGAGGATCAACCGGTCAGTCCCAGTCCCGCCGTGCCTGCGCCGGCGTCAGGCGTCGTACCAGACTCAACACCAGATGCGGATCCCGCTGAGGAATTTCTGCAGGCATATCCTGCGTACGAGCCTGCCGACCACGCGGATTGGGACGAAACGGCCTCTGACGAGGAAGACAGCAGCATAGTCCGTCGCCGGTCGTGGAAGCTGATCACGCGCTTCATCAGGGACACTCCCCAAGCCCAATGGCTGGCCGAAATGGATAGACTCCGTTCGCGGTTGCGCGAGCTATGTGCCGGGGGAGTGGATGCCCAACGCCCTCACGCGCTCATCCGAGACCTCATGGCTGAGAAGATCCGGGAGCATGATCGTGGGCTGAGCGTGGGATGGCAGCGGAGGAAGGCGACCAACATTAGGAAGCTCCAGGAGGCTGAAGGCGAGGCCCAACAGATGCAGATCCGGGCCAACGAGCTTTCAGCCACTCTCAATGCGCAGTCTGAGCTGGTCTCACACTTGAAGGCTCAGCTAGCGGAGGCTGAGGAACATATGGGGCAAACCTCTGGAAGGATGGCTGTCGTCCAGGCCGAGGTGGAAAGGGCCCGGGCCAGGGTTGACGGATTACGCCCCGCCGCTGCTGAAGAGGAGCGGGAGTTGAATCAGCGGCAACAGGCTTTAGACGCCGCAAGTCAACGGGTGGCGGAGCTGCAACGCTCTTTTGACGGAGTCAACCCGTCCATGGGGGAAGTCAACCCCCGAGTATTGTAGCGAACCCGAAGAAACTTTTATTAACACTTTTGTGCTTCAACTCTTTCTTTCTCCTTTGTTTTGAGTTCCGTAGTACGCACAATATCCACTGTTGAATTGCCTTGTTACATCCCTGCAATGTTTGCGGGACGTTTGACGACAATTCTCTCAAACCAGTCCAGATTCCCGAAAGATGGGGAAGGCTTGATCGGAGGAGGAATTTCCAGGATAGCCGAACCACTGTCTCTTCGACGTGCTCTTATGCACGGACAGGGCAACGCCAGGGGCGCTGAAATCAGTTCAAACAGATGAAAATGGGGAGTGTGAATCACGATGCCCAAATTCGGAACGCTATGGAGGCGGCGTGACAATAAAGGACAACCGTTAGCCGTGGCGGAGAAACGGTATCCTTACTGCGTTAGCCTGAAACGGGGACAACAAGTGAGCATCGACCGCTGACCATATTCGCAACGCGGGATTTTATCAATTTGTTGTCGATTAATCTTTCGGGACGTTGGCCCAGGACAGTTGGTGGACCATAGGTCAGACATCCTTACTGTTAGGGGGTCCTTCCAGACATGAAAGAAGACGAGGGTCCGAATAAGGGGCACGCAAAGCGTGGAATATGGAGTGATGGTTTGTTCAAACAGAATCCAACACTTCAGTAGTTACACCACCATGGTGGGTGTACGCCAGATGGGCGCATCGGCCTGATCACAGATCATTCTTTCTTCCAGATAGGGCCTCTCTGGCGAGGGCTGGAAATGAGGAGGAATAGGATTTTGCGATTCCTGGGGCTGGACCCTAGGTGAAATGCCTGGGTGTCTCTACGTATCCCATGACGATGGGAATCAAGCCATACGTAGTTCTGAAGGTGCAGTTTAACGTCATGCAGGACGAGGAGCAGCCTGACTGTGTTGGTACACATCCAGCCAAAACTACTAAGCCCACGTGAGTCGTGCTCGGTGTGGGAAACAAGCAGTAGTGGTGGGAATTTCCCGATGCAGAGAGGGGCAGGTGAGGGTAAAGGGATGCTCGGTGACTACCGGCCCAATGACACTAACATGATCATTCAGCGCATCTAGATGCGCGAAGAGAAAGAGCCGAGTATGGTGGAGTTCCACTTGAACATGAGGGAGTGGAAATGTGTGAATCATGACGCTCGAGATTCGGATCACGATGGTGACGGCGTGGCGATGGAGGACTACTGCTGGCCATATTCGCAACACAGCATCCTATCGCGTTAGCCTGAAATGGGGACAAACAAATGAGGGTCGACCGTTGACCGTATTCGAAACACGGGACCGTGTCACAAATGTTGTCGATTATCCGCAGGGACGTTGGCCCGAAACGATTGTAGGGCCCTTAGGTCCAGCATTCATGGAGAGCCCTTAAGCTTAGTATCCACGTCGTCCGAGGGTCCTTTTGGATGTGGAAGAGGATGAGGATCCAAATAGTGAGCTCACGAAGCTTGGTCATGGGATGAGGGGAATGTCCCTGTGAAAATCCCATGCTTCGGGCTTTTTGTCAAAACACATCTGAATACGTCAACGAAACGTATTAGAGAGAGGGAGCAGATTCCTTTCCCTTGGGGAGATCTTAGTTTATGGTCATAGACTTCGGACCATGGATTGGAAAAAGGGGATCAGGGGACGCATGACATCACAACCTGACGTGAATGAGCTCGAGTCGAGGGACCGAACTCAAGGGTTAGGCTGGACCCGCGGGGAAGTACCCGGGCGCTCCTACGTATCTCATAAGGATGAGAATCAAGCCGTACGTAGTTCTGGAAGGTGACAGGGTAAGGTACCAGTGCCAGGGGAAAGGGGAAGTGCGGACGTGGCCCTTGCACTAAAAGAAGCGGAATTTGATGTATCTTGTTTGTTCTTCGAGGTGAATGGTTTTTTTTTTGTGAAGCGACAGGCCTAGAACTGTAGGTCGTGATGTCGCCACAAGAATCAAGCCGTGATGGGCGTTGAAAAATGGCATGGCGCGTGGCCAGTACCCAACGTGATGTCCTCTATAGCGAGGTCACCATAATGCGGTGCCGTTTTTCGTCGTGCGGCCAGGACGATAATGTCACAGTTTAGGGTCGTATGATAGGACCAAGCATGCATTTTATCGTCACGCAGCGCAGACGTAGCAGAGACGATGCTAGGCGGGAAATGTGCGCAGTGTTTATAAAACACATTTGACAGAGACATGATCCCACATCAAATCGTACGCCATCCGGAGGTGAAACAGGGAGAGAGACTGGCTTCCTGAATGGGTTGTACCCAGAGACAGGGCGTCTGGGCGGTCCTACGTGTCCCATGAGGATGGGAATTTGAACGTAGTCCCGAATGGGTCTTAGTTTATGGTCTTAGAGCTCGGACCAGGGAGTCCCGAAGGACGCCAGATTGCAGCTTTGTCCCCCTAACATGCAAAGGTGCACTGAGGGATAGCGCCAAAAGTGTCGAGATTCCACCTGGACATGATGGGGTGGAAAATGATGTGAATCATGCAACCAACATTCAAGGACTGAAGGGGCTGGCGTGACGACAGAGGATTACTGCTGACCATGTTCGCAACACAGTATCCTGTCGCGTTAGCCTGAAATGAGGACTAACAAAACGAGCATCGACCGCTGACCATATTCGCAACGCGGGATTTTATCGATTTGTTGTCCGAAACCCTGGAGGGCGTTGGCCCGTATCGGTAGGAGAGCCCTTGGGCGTAGTTTCCAGGCCGTACTTGGGGGTCCCTCCGGGTGTGAAAGATGATGAAAGTCCGAATAGATGGGAACACGAAGCTTGGCAAGTGGAAGGAACTTGACCAAGTTGAATCTGACACTCTTGGTCCTAGACCAGAGTACTCTTAATACATGGTGAACCACTGCGGGGAGCCAAGGGACTCAACCTTGAGGGTGATCGAGAGATGGCAGATTCCCAGGGGAAGGGGGGCATGATGCCCACAACCTTGTATCATACCTACGCACCCCCCGCTGGAGAGGGATGGACCAAATGGTCTAGGTGACCGGGAAATCAGGATATCTCCCAGAGGTGGGGCTGGACCCGAATCTTGAACATTCAGGTGGTCCTACGTATCCCATTAGGATGGGAATCAAGCCACACGTAGTTCTGAAGGGTGCCTTTTAATGTCATGCAGGACAGGGGACAGGAGGACTGAACCTCAGAATGGGGCGTGCGTAGTGCAGCTATTGCGTACCTGACGTGAACGAGGACGTAGTCCCACACTGCGCCACGCAGTCCCGTGATCAGGGTCCTGAAGGCAGGATTAGAGAGATAAATTCGCTGAACTCAAGCTGGACTCGGGGGCAAGGGGCCTCGAACGTAGTTCCAGATGAGAGTCTTAGTTTATGGTCTTAGAGCTCGGACCGTGGATGGTGACAACTCCCAAGTAAGCACAGAGGTCAACCCAATCCCTAAGCCCACGTGAGATAAACTCGGTGTGGGAAACAAGGGGGGGACCCTCATTGCAACACTTGGGGCATCCATTAAAGGGGAGTCAGCAGAGAGTTCCGAAGGACACCTTTGATGTAGCTTGTTCCTCAAACGTGCAGACGTGCACGGGGGAAAAAAGTACCAAGTGTCCCGAAATTCTACTTGGACACGATGAAGTGATGAAGGGTGTGAATTGTGTACCCGGCATTTGGGCTTAATGGGTTGGCGTGACGACAGAGGAAAACTGTTATCCTTGAAGGAAACACAGCGTCTGTATCGCGTTAGCCTGAGGTGGGAGCAGCAAACGAGCATCGACCGCTGACCATATTCGCAACGCGGGATTTTATCGATTTGTCGTCCGAAACCCCGGGGGGCGTTGGCCCGTATCGGTAGGAGAGCCCTTGGGCTTTTGTATCCAGGCCGTACTTGGGGGTCCCTCCGGGTGTGGAAAATGGTGAAAGCCCTGATGCGGGGATACGCAAAGCCTGGAAAGCGGGTGCGGACGTGTCCGAGTAAAGCTTGGCATTCCAGGTAATGAACCAGAGTACTCTTAAGCACATTGGTGAACAGCCGAAAGAGGGATCGACGAAACAGCTCGGTGGTGCGGGAAACATGGCGTGGTCACTACAAGATCCTCGTAGATGAGGACATAATCCCACACCGCACCATATGATCTCTTCATGGAGGAAGGATGGGCCAAGGGGCCAAGATGGGATGAGGATTCCCGAGAGATGGGGCTGGACCCGGATTTTGGACATCCAGGTGGTCCTACGTATCCCATTATGATGGGAATCAAGCCACACGTAGTTCTTGAAGTGCAGTTTAACGTCATGCGGGACTTGGGTGGGGAGTAATATACTCCTGAGCAAGGTGTATAGTATGGCGAAAAACCGACGTGAATGAGGACGTAGTCCTACACCATACCGTACAATCCTATAAGATAGGTCCTGGGCCGCGGCCTAGAAAGGCCGAGGGGCCTGAGGCTGAGCCTCGGTCAGGAGGGCCTGACCGGTTTGTAGTTTAACGTCTTACATGAGGACGGGGGGCCAGGGGCCCAAGGAGGCCAAGGGGCCTGAGGCTGAGCCTCGTAAGGGGAGTTGTACGGCATGGTACATGATCCCGACGTAAATGAGGACGTAGTCCCACACCACACCGTACGCTCCGGGTGAGGAATTGTGGGCTGTGGTCCCGATCACTAGCACCACCTGGGGGAAGTTTATCACCTCAGGATGGGGCAGAATGAATCACTGTTGACCACAGTCGAAACACAGCGTTCCTATGGTGACCCGCATGGGGGCAACAATTGAGGGTCGACCGCTGACTAAATTGGCAACGCGGGACTTGTTTCAATTTGTTGCTTGAGAAACCCTCGGGGGCGTTGGCCCGTATCGGTAGGAGAGCCCTTGGGCTTTGTATCCAGGCCGTTCTTGGGGGGTCCCTCCGGGTGTGAATCCATCCATGAAAGGGGCAAACACCTCCAGGGGGGGACGTGCAGCCGGGTCGAGGCTTGCTCGACATGGGCCGGGGCAAAAAATGTGCGCCCTGCCGTGTCTTAACCCGAGGGGAAGATTTCGGCTTTTGGGCTGGGCCAACAGACGAAATGTCTGGGCGTTCCTACGTATCTCATAAGGATGAGAATCAAGCCATACGTAGTTCTTGAAGGCCATGCAGTTTAGCGTCATGCGGTAAGGACGTGGGAGGGTAGAAGAACGGAGCGGGCGCATGGTGCGACCTTTACAATCTTTGCGTGAGTGGGGTTGCATGAGCGGGGCCAAGAAGGCCGACGCCCTGCTACACAAAGATCCTCCAAGGAGACCATTCCCAGGGGGAATAGTGGAAGAGAGAAGCTTGGGGCTGGGCTCAAGACGAGGCGTCCGAGCGTTCCTACGTATCCCATAAAGATGAGAATCAAGCCGTACGTAGTTCTTGACATGCAGTTTAACGTCATGCGGGACGAGGGGTATCTCGTTCGGGGACGTGTGCGGCATGGTCATGATCTCAACGTGAGAACGTAGTCCCGCACTGTACCGTACAATCCCGTAAGAGGGTAAGTCGGAGAGAAACGAGGGGGGCCTGGGGCCAGACCTCGGTGGAGACGGGGCCAGGGGCCCAAAGAGGCCGAGGGGCCTGAGGCGGAGCCTCGGTCAGGAAGAACTGACTGACTTGCAGTTTAACGTCTTGCAGTGAGGACGGAGATACAGTTTAAGGTCATGCGGGACCAAGTCGCAGTTTAGGGTCATGCGGGACCGTCTCGCAGTTTAGGGTCATGCGGGACCAAGTCGCAGTTTAGGGTCATGCGGGACCGTCTCGCAGTTTAGGGTCATGCGGGACCAAGTCGCAGTTTAGGGTCATGCGGGACCGTCTCGCAGTTTAGGGTCATGCGGGACCATCTTGTGCCCTAGGCGAAGTATCGCTTGAGGAATCTGGCATTGGTGGGAGGGGTTACACGCTCTCCATCTGTGGTCACCAAGGAGTAAGCTCCATTGGGGTAAACCTTATGGATGATATAGGGCCCTTCCCATTTGGGTTCTAACTTGGGCGGCTTCCTTCCGGGAATCATTGGCGCTCGCAGGGCCAGCACCAGGTCACCCTGTAGAAAAGAGCGGAGACGAACCTTCTTGTCAAAAGCTCTTGCCATCTTGTCCTGATGCCTTTCCAGATTGTGCAGGGCACGAAGCCGGTTCTCGTCCAGTGCTTCTAGCTCAGCTAGACGGATCTCGGCTACCTCATCTGATGTCTGGTGATCATAAACGGCCGTGCGTAGCGACGGCAGCTGGATCTCGATGGGTAGGACGGCCTCAGCTCCATACACCAGGGAATATGGGGTCACCTGGGTAGAGTTGCGAGTCGTCGTCCGGTAAGCCCAGAGGGCGTTGGGGAGCTTGTCCGGCCAACTATTCTTGTTCTGACCAACCATCTTCTGCAGAATGTTAGAGAGGGTCTTGTTGAACGCCTCGATCTGTCCATTTGCCTGTGCGTGGTAGCGGGAGGTATGGTTTGACCGGATGTCGTACTTAGCGTACAATTTCTTCAATTCAGCTGCTCGGAAGTTGGTGCCGTTGTCAGTGAGGACGGCGTGAGGGACCCCAAACCGGTGGATGATGTTGGAGCTCACAAAGTCAACGACGGAACGGGCCTTGACCTCTTTGAGCGGAACTGCTTCTGCCCACTTGGAGAAGAAATCTGTAGCAGTCAGGATGAACCTACACTGGCGGGCTGTTGCCGGCGGGTACGGTCCCACTACATCGAGTCCCCATACCGCAAATGGCCAAGAGTACTTGGTGGGGTGGAGGGGTTCTGGCGGCCGATGCAAGAAGTTGGCGTGCACTTGGCACGCGTGGCATCTCTTGGCGTATCCAATACAATCGTGGATCATGGAGGGCCAGAAGTACCCTAGCCTCCGGATTTGATGGGACAGCTTCGGCCCAGCTTGATGGGCGCCACAGGAACCGGCGTGAACCTCTTGCATAACTTGAGGTATCTCTACTCCTTGGATGCAACGGAGGAGGACACCATCAAAACTCCGTTTATAGAGGGTCTGCTCAAGACTGGGGCCACTCTGGAGGGTAAATTGAAGCGCGCGGCGTCGAATTCGCTCGCGCTCGGCCCGGTTGTCCGGGAGCTGACCATTTTGGAGATACTCGACAAAAGGTGCTCTCCAATCGGGGGTCGTTTCAACCACTGCATCCGACGAACCCGGGACTTCCGATACAGAGGGTCCGGCGGTGAGATGACTTACCCGCAGGCTATCACGGTCCTCTTGGGTGACGGGAGCAATGACTCTCCGGTGGGCCACGTGTATGACCAAATCATCTTGCTCGGGTTCTGCGAGCGATGCGGCTAAGCCAGCTAGGGCGTCCGCTTGGCCGTTCTGCGACCGCGGGACATGGGTAACCTCTGGCCGAGAAGAGAACTGGGCCATCAGGAGGAGGGTGTACTCC
This sequence comes from Viscum album, assembly GCA_963277665.1. NCBI lineage: Eukaryota > Viridiplantae > Streptophyta > Magnoliopsida > Santalales > Viscaceae > Viscum > Viscum album. Next base: position 1,757,329,993 of record OY728153.1, read on the forward strand.
AGCAACGGTGCAAGCTCTGGCTTCCTGACGACGTAGTCGCCATTAACCTGTTTGATTACCAGCTCAGAATCTCCTTTCACATGTAGATGGGGTACATGGATCTCGAGGGCCAACTCGAGGCCGGTGATGAGAGCTTGGTACTCTGCCTCGTTGTTCGTACAACCTTCTGACAGCAGGAAGGAGTACGGCAGGACGGCTTGCGTCGGGGTAATGAAAACAATACCCAGACCCACTCTGTTGAGCTTGGGGTCGTTGAGCCTTCTACCGGTGGGGCTCCGGGAGGCGCCGTCGAAATGCATTTGCCAACACGGGACAGCGTGATCGACCGAGAGAATCGTCTCATCGGGGAAATCCAGGTCCAGGGATTGATCCGCGGAGGTTGGATGGGCAGCTAAAAAGTCTGCCAATGCCTGTCCCTTGACGGCCTTCTGAGGCACAAACCTGATGTCAAACTGCTGGAGAATTACTGCCCACCGCGCTAGTCGGCCAGTCAGCATGGGGCGGTTCAGGATGTACTTCAGCGGATCCACCCGAGAGATCAATTGCACCTCGTGGTGTTGCAGGTAGTGTCGCAACTTCTGCACGGCGAAGACGAGCGCAAGGCAGCTCTTTTCGATAAGGGAATATCTGACCTCCGTATCGAGAAGCATGCGACTGAGATAGTAGAGACTGTTCTCAGTGCCCTCGTTATTCTTCTGGGCGAGCAGCGCACCGAGGGATCTTTCCAGGGCGGTCACGTAAAGGACCAGCGGCTTTCCAGAGACGGGTGGCATCAAGACCGGAGGTTGGAGCAGGTACTGCTTGATTTCCTCGAAGGCGATCCGACACTCCTCATCCCATTCGTAGGCAGCGCCTTTCTTCATGAGCCGAGAAAAGGGCTTACACTTGCCGGCCAGATTCGCAATGAATCGGCGTATATAGGCTAAGTGGCCTTGCAGGCCTCGAAGCTCCCGAATGTTGCTCGGGGGAGGCATTTGGCTGATGGCCTTGATCTTCTCCGGGTCGATCTCGATACCTCGGTATCTGACAACAAAGCCCAGAAACTTCCCGGAGGTGACCCCGAAGGCACACTTCAGCGGGTTCATCTTCAGGTGACGGGAACGGAGGAAACCGAACACTTTCTCAAGGTCTTTGAGATGGTCCTGGCGCTGATATGATTTGACTACAAGGTCATCCACGTAGCATTCCACCAATGTCCCGAGGATCGGTTTGAATATGCGATGCATAGCCCTCTGATAAGTGGCACCTGCATTTTTCAAACCGAATGGCATTACCCGGTAGCAAAAGGTACCCTGGGGAGCCCTGAAGGCAGTGGACTCCTCATCTTCGGGGGCCATCCGGATCTGGTTATACCCGGAATATCCGTCCATAAAAGAGAGGGCTTGGAACCCGGCCGTGGCGTCAATCAACAGCTCTGTCACTGGAAGTGGGAAGTCATCCTTTGGGCAGTGGCGATTGAGATCGCGGAAGTCGATGCAGACTCTAATCTGCCCATTCTTCTTCCTGACTGGCACAATGTTGGCGAGCCATTTGGGGTACTGGACCTCTTTGACGAAGTTGGCCTTGATTAGCTTATCAACTTCAGCCTCAACCATAGCACCATGGGAAGGGTGCATTTTCCTGGGAGGCTGCTTAAACCCACGATGTTTTACCGGGAGGCCCAGACGGTGGACGGCCACTTGGGGATCCAGTCCTGGCATCTCATCGTAACTCCAGGCAAACACATCGCGGTGCTGTTTGAGGAAGTCTACATACTGCTGTCGCTCCTCGAGGGACATGGCCGCACTGATCAATGTGGGTCTTGGATCTGCCTTGCTGCCAAGGTTCACCTGTACCAGCTCATCAACCGTGGTAGAGACGCCTTCTTCAAAGGCTGGGGGAGCATCCTCCAAGTCTTCCTCCCCAGCCGGGGGGAAACTTTCCGTGACGGAAGGTGCTTCTGGGCTCTCAAAACCCGAGGGGCAGCTGGTGCCGGCTTGGGCAGCAGCAGTCATCACATCAGGAGACTCACTCGTCGTGGAGACCATAGCAATGAATGCATTTGACCCTATCCCATCCGGCCTTCGGCCTAAGGGGCCACGCTTGACGATATCAAAGCAGTGGTGACGTGTCGGCCCGAGTCGGTTGATTCCATCCCGGCGAAATAGACACGTATGGCGCACCGCTGTTGTCATGAGCCTGACATCCCGGTACCGTACAGGGGTAGGAGATTCCGGGATGACCCGAGCCTGGTTGGTGTAGGAGTACGAGGTGATTCTCCGCCGTCGCTTGGACGCGGGAACATGCCTTCCTTGCGTACCCGAAACAACAAAACATTGTCCCATGTCGGGGGTCGTGGCCTCCAACCGGTGGATCGGGAGGATGTAGGCGTCGTCCATGCTTGCCCAGGGATCACTTGTGATTGGAGCGGGCTCATCCTCGCTGACCAGGATCTGCATGTCTTTGCTTTTGTAATAACCCGCATCCAGATAGCGGGCCTCACAAGAAGCAAAGGGGGACGCGTCTCCTTGGATCACGCCTACTCGACCGTTGAGCGAGTACTTAAGGCACTGGTGATACGATGAGGGGACTGCAGCATGCAGATGGAGCCATGGCCTACCCATCAGTGCGTTGTAGGCGGTGTCCTGAGAAACAACCATGAACTCGGTGCTGGCAATTAAGCCACCGAACTGGGTCTTCAGGCGGATCTTGCCGACCGGGGTTTGCTCTGTCCTGTCGTACCCCTGAATCCTGAGGTCAGAGGGAGTCAAATCACCTTCAGACAAACCCAGTTTTCGCAACGTCCGGGTCGGAATTAGATTGATTCCAGAACCCGTGTCAACGAGGCAGCGACGGACTTCCACACCGTTAAAGTGGCCAGTGACATACAGTGGGCGAATGTGCCCCTGTATAGGAGGGTCTTCGTCTTCACCAGAGAACGAGATAACCGCCTGACATTCGGCGTTTTCAATCGTCTCGGTATGGAAGGCCTCCGCGGCTGCCACTTCCGTCTCGAACTGGAGGGGGCTCCTTAGGGCCTCGGCAAGTGCCTCGCGCATCTCGGATGACAAGCGCAGGGCCTCAAGGATGGAAAGCCTCGCCGGAATGCCGGCTAAGTGCTTTAGGACATCATACTTGCGTGCCAAACGCGCACCTCTGCTTACAGGGGGTTTTTCGGCATTTGGAGGCATAGCGGGTCCTGCTGGCTGAACTGGCGGTCGGCTAGCACTGGGTATATCCTGCTGCCTGCTAGTAGAAGCCTGGGGAGTAGTCGCCGGGCTAAGGTTGAACAGCGGGAGCTGGCCCGTCGCCGGGCGAGACTGGCTGTGATACGAACGAGGCGGCTCTCCCTGATCCAGCAACACGAATGGCGGTGGAGGTAGAGCCGAGGGTGCTGAATGGGTCTGCGCGTGCTGAGATCTGCGCTGAGCCTGCTGCCTCGTCTCGGTAGCGTGCACGGCTTGGTCACAAGTGCCTGCTGACACACCTCGGTGACCGGCGCAATTGCGATTCCGCCGACGTTGACGTCGGCTGGAAACATTGGGGCGGTCTGCCTGGGGTTCCCCCTCATCGGGGGTCATATAGGGCTTTACCAGCTCCACGGTGTTAACCGAAGCGTACCCTTGACTATCACTCGAAGAGTCATCCACCGCTGGGCGGATTCTGGGGGGAATGCCCATTTCAGGAGGCATAAAGTCGCCAAGAGTGCGGGATGACGACGGCACTGGCGGTGCACGTTGCTTCTTCTTACGTCGTCGCTGCTTGCCCTTTTGGGTAGAGGTCGATTGCGAGGACGATGCTGAGGCACCGGCTGTTTCTTCTGAAGGTTCCGGCTGCTTCAGGCGTGCCCGGATGATACCCTGGGCACGGATGACAGTTTTTCGAGCCATCCAGTTGTCGTATTTCTGGGACCCGCGGCTAGGGACCTGCTGCCACTCACCCTCGCTGTCACTGCCGATTTCTGATCCTGCAGAGACGCCTGCCACCTGAGCTGGCGCTGGGCCCAGCTTGACTATGTTGTTGTTGACCTGGTCCTGAAGCCAGTCTTTAAACACATAGCATCGCTTGAGGGTGTGCCCCAGGATCCGATGATAAGGGCAGTAGTTGGGGTGATCAGTGAGATGCGCCTCTGCCGGTCTCCTGCACTCAGGCAGACGCACAATCCCTTGCTCCAGAGCACTTCGGAAGTAACCAGGGACCTGATTTTCGTTGAACGAATAGGTATGGTATTTTCTTTCCGGGTAAGGAGCCCTGGGGGCCTGATCCTGTCGAGGGACCGGAGGGGCCTGCCGAGGGGGCGGCGCCTGGTTGTCTCGCCTAGGTGGCGGTGGCGCGTTGCGCGGGGGAACCTGTCGGTTCTGAGGCGGTCGCTGCTGAGCAGGAGCCTGTGCTTGAGGTGGAGGACCTCTGCGGGGTTGCGGGGGTGGTACCGCCGGTAGCAATTCCAGCTGCCTCGGGGCTTCTATTTGAGCCACTGCGGCGGGTTCAGCCCTGGCGGCCCTCCTGGCTGGGATCATTGGGGGCAGCAAACGTGCCTGACTAGCCTGTTGCAGGGCCTCTTTGAGGCGCTGGGCCTTATCCGAGAAATCTCTGAACCCCCCAGGGTAATTCTGGGTAATCAGGGAGGGTACCAGCTCTGTCTTTACGTTCCCCACACACATCGTCAGTAATTGCTCCTGAGTCAGTGGCATATCGAGAGAATACGTAAGTCCTTTCCACCGGGCGATGAAGTCCGCAACCCGCTCATCAGGCCTCTGTTTGCACTTAAAGAGGTCCGCGATGCTGGTCTTCCGCGTGGTGGAGCTGAACTGGTACAAGAACTGCCGGCGAAGGTCTTCCCAGCCGGTCACTGATCCGATGGGGAGCTGGCTGTACCAGACGAATGCCGGACCTTCCAACGTCTGTACAAAACATCGGAGCTTAGCGGCTTCTTGCTGAGCCGGGGTCCCCAACATGGGGCCGCACCTGGAAGAGAAATGAGCCAAGTGCTGGGGTGGGTCCCCTGTCCCGTTAAAAGGCGAGAAAGTGGGGTTCCCAAAACCCGGAGGCGCGGGCATATCATCCACCCACGCGGGATAAGGCTTGCCATCGGGTGGGACCGCCACCTGCCGTGTCTCCAACGCCTCGAGGCGGGCTGTGAGTGCCGCAATAAGGTCCTCCGGGTGGGGGTCCCTGTCTTGACGGGGATCCCTAACCACAAGCGCATTGCCAGGTTCTTCAACGCGGTAGACGGCTTCTGCTGCCCGCGGGGTCAACTGGCTGAATGACCTGTTGGGCGACTGGGGGAACCCGGATTGGATTCTTCAGATTGCCCCGTCGCTCAGGGGGGTTTGGCGAGACGTATCGTGCCCTCTTGCCGTACGTTCCGGCTTCCACCCTGTCTGCGGCAGTAGCATGATCAGGGTTGCCCGGAGGCATCTCACCAGGGGGAAATTGTTCCTGCCCCTGCTGTCCCGGCCTGGGATTACCGTAGTCGGGTCGTCGCTCTGCAGCGCGCTCAGCCAAGAGTTCGTCGACCAACCTCTTCTGTTCAGCAAGCTGCTGGCGCAACGTGGCTTTCTCAGGATCTTCGTCCGTTTTCTGCACGGAGGCGGACGGGTCGGAGTGCTTGGCTATTCCGACGTGCTCCTTACCCTTGCCAGTGCTTCGACCGAGCGCCAGTGACTCGGTGGGTACAGGGAGGCCTAGCAGGTTCCTTTGATGACGGGTGACTCTCCCTGATGGGTCGAGTAGTGGCGGTACGCACTCGGGTGGTAAGTCCCCATCAAGGAACTCAAGCTCATCTTCCTTATCCACAACGTCGGCCATGTGGACTGTGACCCCTCTTGAGGGCATATCCTCAATGTCGCATAGCGAATCAGGCTGTCGTAGAATAGGGTTGAAGAGGAGGGCGGCATAGCGTCCCCAACCACGGACTTGCACATGGGGGGTAGCTTCCCTGACAATCTTGCGGAGTGCCTTGAAACTCTGAACGCATCTTCGTTGGAGGGCACCCTGATGACCGGGCGACTCGGGGTGCTGGGCCACAAGGAGCACCGCTGCATCAATCAGGCGGCACTGTTTGCCAATCTCCTCGAAGTGCTCCCGACTCCTGGGGTACACTACCCGTTCCCAACGGAGGCGGAAGTGCGTCGCCCACAGGGTCCGACAAAGGCATCCTACTTCTTCAGGGGTAAGCGACTCGGGTATGCGGAAATTCAACGCTGCCGCGGGCCAGAACTTCTCTGGGAAATAGTCCGCTGCAAGAATACTCCAGAAGCTCCTGGGTTCATCCTCAGAGCTCGGCCCTACATTTCCCCACTCATCAACCGGGGGTGGCTGAGGGACCGGTAGCGGCACCGAGGCGGACCTCTGGGATAGCAAACTCGGCGGCGGAGAATACGGCAAGCGAGCAGACTGGCCACCATACTCTGGGCCTTCCTCTGAAGAGCAAGGTGACCTGACCACAACGTCACGATAGGACGGGCTAATAGCCGCTACTTCGGGTACGGGAATCGCCGTTACCGGTGTCCGGTCATGTCGTGGCTCTACCACCGTTGACCCCCAAAACAGCTCCTTGGGATCCCGGGTAGAGGAAGAGGGCGCTTCGGGCGACGGTGGCGGTGACTGCGCGGTCGAAACCTGCGGAATTCCCAGGATTTCTTCCTCCTGGATGTACCTGCGGAGAGAGACGGGAATCCGATGGACCTCAAATTCGGGGAGAACGAGGCTGACGCGTCTGGTTCCTGCCCCAGTCCTTGATACGGAGGAGCTGGGAGAAGGTTCCATCGCTGAATCGCATTCCGCTTCCGAATCGGAGAAGCGGGCAGGTTTGATCCCCCCCCTGGGCCTTCCCAAGATTCTTCCCGTGGCGGCGACGACCCGCTCTTCTGCCCCTGGGTGGCTCTTCGGGACAGGGTTGACCCCTATCAGGCAGCTCTGGGGCGGCGCTAGCGACGTGGCGGAGAGGGCCCCCACTTGAGACAGCCGGGGTGCGAGGGGCACCAGGGCAAATATCAAAGGGTACATGGGGAGGACCTCCATGAACAGTACCCACGTGGGCGGGGCCTCTGTTGGAACCGGCAGGAGCATGGGGAAGGCCTCCACGGTCGATGCGAGTGGAGCGAGGCTGACCTTCACTCCTCAAATTGCTGGGGCGAGGAGGACCTTCGTCAGTCGCAGAGAGGACGTAGGGGGGACCCCCACGTCGAAGGACCGGATGGATGATGCCTTCAGAAGGACGGACTTCATACCCTGTACCGTGGGCGCGGGAAGTGTTTCCGCGCTGAGCATCACTGCCCCGGGGCAGGTCTTCCTGTAGGATGGGGGCGGCATGAAGCATGCCTCCACGACGAACCTCGGAGCGGGGAAGGCCCACGCTCTGTGGAGTGGTGGTACGGGGAGGACCTCCGTACGGGGTGGCATCACCGCGGGTTAACTCGCGGCGATCACTACTTGGGCCTGCAACCCGAAGAGTCAACCCGACCTGCCCGCAGGGCGGTTGGGGTCTCGATCCTGGTTGGGCGAAGGGGTGCCCCTGCTCAATGTAGGCGGGGGCTTCATAATGTACGTCGGCGGTGGCTCGGGCCACTGTAGCTGTCGACGTGGACGCGGCTAGGCGAGCGTCCTCAGCCCGGGCCCGGCGCTGACGTCGGGTCAGGCGGGCCGGTGCAGGTGGTGCAGGGACGTAGTCTACCTGTTCTTCCTGCGGGGCCGGACGGCGGCGCTGACGTGGCCGGACGGGAGCTCTCGCCTGGGATTCCTGGGTCGGGGCCCTGAGCGGGCTGAGCCGGACCGCACCTGCCTCTTCAGCATAAGGCGAAGAGTCGTCAAGGCGTTCCGGGGATAGGCTCCCGAAACGATTGAATGTCTGGGTGGGGAGCGGGGGCTCCCTGCGCGGCCTGTTAGGGCGGCGTTGACGGCGGGGCCTGGAAGCCTCCAGGTCCAAACGGGCCATATCCCTGGTCGGGATGACCCCTTGTTCCTCATACCTGCGCACGAGGCTGTTGATCACCCTTCGTTGGATGACCTCTGATGGGGAAAGGGGACGTGGACGTCCCGCCTCCCGCGACGTGCCAGCCATCGTGGCGGTAGTGGCGCCATGTGGGGTGGTCGTAGTGGTGTCGCCCCTGCCCCTGCGCGGGCGAGGAGCGGATGGTGACCGCATAGCAACCTGATTCCTGACAAACGAAGGGATCAACTCATCAGTACTGAGAGGAAAGTTATTGACAGCCAGTGCCCCAGCATTCTTCCATCCCCATGTCTGTGAGAAGGATCCACGCCAACACGCTGCAGAGCGGAGCGCCCCACGTTCTACTACCCCGACTTCTGGTGAGTTCCACGATAGGCCCGCCATTTGCTTGGCGGGGCCAGGCACCGGATACCTGGATCCGGTGACACGTCAATCTACCGGTGTCTCGAACGCTACTAATCTCCATGCTGAGGAGAACAATTTCACGTCGGGTTCACCATTTCTGTTTCCGACGCTTTCGCCGGGGCGCGCGCGCATCTGTCCGCGGAGGAGGGGGACGCGCGGCTTCGTTGCCCCGCATTCCCGCTTTCCAAAGGCGGGCGGCATTCGTTCCTTGTTCAGGTACGTCTGCTCCTTGATCGAAACGGGATGATGGGATGTCGGTTCTTCCTCCTGTGGATTCCTCCTCAGAACTCGTCACCTAGTCCGGGTCTCCCTTATAGATTTAATACGTAGTTCGTGAAACTCTTCCCAGTGCCATATTGTCATGGACACCGGTTAATTACGCTGCTTCTGTCGGGACATTCCAAAGGGTCCAGTCAGGGCAGCTACCTTCGGTCAGGGGAGTAATCACGTTCGAGGCATCGGTAGCGTGTCTGGATGCTGGGGTACCTGGCATGTCTGTCTGTTATCCTCGATCACGAGGCTTCTCAAGGGCGTGGAAACCCGAGGCATCCCACATCGAGCGCGGGGGGTTACATGTCATAGACACGTACCTGAGGTTTTCCTCAGCTTCCCGTGTTCAACACAGGGTATGTTTGCAAGATTAACGTCTAGCAAAGACGGTTACGCCAAAGGCGTTCCATCCGAGGTTTTCCTCAGGCATCTCGTGTTTACCACGAGGTAGGTCGCGAATTTAACGTCTCGCGGAGACGGTTGAGAATGGAATGGGACCATCGCAGGGGTGGTGACGACGAAGTTGGGCTTGAGCCTTAAAGGGGCTTCCTACGTATCCCCGTGGCAGGGAATCAAAGTCCGCGTAGTTCGGGATGGTGCCGGTAAACCGACGTGATGGTGGACCTTGGTCCGATGGGCATCGTCAGCGTACCTACATGAGGGTGGACCTTGGTCCGGTGGGGGTTGGGCTTGAACCTCTGGGAGGATTCCTGCGTACCATGCCTTGACATGGATCAAAGTCCTCGCAGTTCAAATGATACAGTTTAACGTCATGCGGGACGGTAATGAACCCTGACGTGAATAAACGACGGGTGGTGGGTGTCGGTGAGCCGACATAAGTGAGGGACCTTGATCCACTATTGTTGGGCTTGAACCTCGTGGAGGCTTCCTACGTACCATGCCTTGACATGGATCAAAGACCTCGTAGTTCAAATGGTGAGTCGCAATGGCTTACCACTGGACCGGGGTGCAGTTTAACGTCGTGCTGAACGGGGGTGAAACCCGACGTGAAAGACGGGTGGGCTTGAACCTCGTGGAGGCTTCCTACGTACCATGCCTTGACATGGATCAAAGACCTCGTAGTTCAAATGGGGAGTTTGTCGGTAAACCGACGTGAAATCAGACCTTGGTCCACTGATGGTGGGCTTGAACCTCGTGGAGGCTTCCTACGTACCATGCCTTGACACGGATCAAAGTCCTCGTAGTTCGGATGGGGAGTAGACCTTGGTCCACTGATGGTGGGCTTGAACCTCGTGGAGGCTTCCTACGTACCATGCCTTGACACGGATCAAAGTCCTCGTAGTTCGGATGGGGAGTAGACCTTGGTCCACTGATGGTGGGCTTGAACCTCGTGGAGGCTTCCTACGTACCATGCCTTGACATGGATCAAAGACCTCGTAGTTCAAATGGGGAGTAGACCTTGGTCCACTGATGGTGGGCTTGAACCTCGTGGAGGCTTCCTACGTACCATGCCTTGACACGGATCAAAGACCTCGTAGTTCAAATGGGGAGTAGACCTTGGTCCACTGATGGTGGGCTTGAACCTCGTGGAGGCTTCCTACGTACCATGCCTTGACACGGATCAAAGTCCTCGTAGTTCGGATGGGGAGTAGACCTTGGTCCACTGATGGTGGGCTTGAACCTCGTGGAGGCTTCCTACGTACCATGCCTTGACACGGATCAAAGTCCTCGTAGTTCGGATGGGGAGTAGACCTTGGTCCACTGATGGTGGGCTTGAACCTCGTGGAGGCTTCCTACGTACCATGCCTTGACACGGATCAAAGTCCTCGTAGTTCGGATGGGGAGTAGACCTTGGTCCACTGATGGTGGGCTTGAACCTCGTGGAGGCTTCCTACGTACCATGCCTTGACACGGATCAAAGTCCTCGTAGTTCGGATGGGGAGTAGACCTTGGTCCACTGATGGTGGGCTTGAACCTCGTGGAGGCTTCCTACGTACCATGCCTTGACATGGATCAAAGACCTCGTAGTTCAAATGGTTTGTCAGGGTCGGTGCTCGCTCTAAGCCCACGTGAGTCATGCTCGGTGTGAGAATCAAGAGGTTGCAAGGACCTGACGATCACGTCGCGAAGGGTGCGTCCGTGAGAAGCGAAATGGGGCTTACGCGTTGAGCGGCCCATGGTGTTGGGGCTTACTCCAGGATGGAGGCCCATGGCGCGGCAAAGCGCGGGGAAGATGGACCTTGGTCCGGCGATGGGAGGTGCCTTGTTCCCTATCACGTCCTCCACTGACCTTGGTAGTGGGGAAGTACCGAGATGCACGGGTGCAATCATCCGTACCAAAGGTTAGGGATTTACGCTCTGAGGCGACCCTTCCCCTGCGAACATACACCACTCCGACAAGGAGGATCTCATTCCATGTGCGGAAGAGTTCCATTCCTGTGGAGACGAGTGTTGTAAAAAATGTTCGACGTGGGGAAACCCTTCGTGAGGGAGACGAGGTTGGGTCACAGTTTAACGTCATGTGTTGAGGACGTGGTGCTTGGCAGTTTAACGTCCTGCAGCTCGGACGAGGTGGGTTCACTCCACACCCCTAGGGCTTACATAACCGGTACCCTCTGGTCCTTGGGGAAGGGAAGGTGTCGGTAAGGCCATGGTAAAAGGGGGTCGCGGGAGGAATCATCGAGGGGTCCACGTTAGCGTGGCTATGCGAAGAAGCAATAGCCGTTAGCGTGCCTATGCGAAGGAGCATTGGGCGAAGCAACGCTACGGGAGGTGTTGTCCATGGGACTTTGAAATCACATCGTGCAAACCTGGAGGGTCGCACGGAAGGAGGAATCGCTAAGCAGAGGAGTGTGCTTTGCGAAGTGGGGTGCCTTGGCCTTAGCATGGGGCATAGGTGGAAGTGGGAGGTGCTTCGCGAAGTGGAACAGTGTTCGCGGAGCACTGCCTCGCGAAGGAGTGGTTCGCGAAGCAGGGTCCTGCCAAGCAAAGTGCTTCGCGATGCATAGTTATCCTGCCTTGGCATAGGGATTACTAGCATGGGTTGGGTGTTTCGCGAAGCACGAGTGCTCCGCGGCTGCCCGGGTTCCCTTGGGAATCCCCTTCCTTTGCGAACGCCCTTGGGCTTCGCGAAGGGCATCCCTCTCGGAAGAGGGGCTCAGAACGAAACAAATCAGAGTCGTCTCGCGAAGTAGAAATACCTCGCGGAGCTCATGATTCCCGGGGCAAAGCTTGCTTCGCGATTCGGGAGAGGAGAAGCCGAAAGGTCGGATTGTCCGTCTCCGGGACTCAGGGGGAGTCGAGTATTTATAGGGAAGGGGCGCCGCGAAGCAGGGCTCGCGCGCCGCCTCTTGAGCTTCGCGGCGCGCTCGCGAACGTCAAACGCGCCCGCGGAGGATCACCGCCTCTGGTGCTTCGCGGCGGCTCGCGAACGTCAAACGCGCTCGCGGAGGATCACCGCCTCTGGTGCTTCGCGGCGGCTCGCGAACGTCAAACGCGCTCGCGGAGGATCCCCGCCTCTGGTGCTTCGCGGCGCCGCCAGGGCTGGGGCGCTTCGCGGAGGGGCTTCGCGGCTGTGCTTCGCGGCTGTTCTTCGCGATGCAGCATGCCGGCTGTCTTTTTCGTTCCTTCCTTTCGGGCCATATTTTTGGCGCCAACAGCAGGCTCATCGCTCCCGTTATCCCGGAAGAAGATCGCGGCCCGTTGGTAAGTAACCTCACCACGGTTGCCCCTATGCCCGGAGCCCCGAGTACCCCAGATATGACAGTAGGATCAGCCCCTGATTGGAGGACGCCTTTGGTTGAGTACCTCCATCATGGCATTCTTCCATCGGATCGGGCCGAGCGCGAGCGAGTTCGACGCCGCGCATCGCAGTTCGTCCTCCAGAGCAGTCCCGGCCTGGAGCAGATCCTCTACAAACGCGGATTTGATGGTGTTCTCCTCCGTTGCCTTCAGGGAGTTGAGATCCCACGAGTCATGCAAGAGGTTCATGCTGGTTCATGTGGCGCCCACCAGACTGGGCCGAAGCTGTCCCACCAGATTCGGAGGTTAGGATACTTCTGGCCCTCCATGATCCATGACTGCATCGAGTATGCCAGGAGGTGCCATGCGTTCCAGGTTCATGCGAACTTTGTGCATCGGCCGCCGGAGCCTCTCCATACCACTAGGTATTCCTGGCCCTTTGCAGTCTGGGGTCTGGATGTTGTGGGACCTTACCCACCGGCGACAGCTCGCCAGTGCCGGTTCATTCTGACCGCTACGGACTTCTTCTCCAAATGGGCAGAGGCGATTCCGCTCAGAGAGGTCAAATCCTATTCGATCGCTGACTTCGTGACCTCCAACATCATCTATCGATTTGGAGTGCCTCACGCTATCCTCACGGATAACGGAACCAATTTCCGAGCAGCCGAGTTGAAGAAGTTGTACGCCAAGTATAACATTCGCTCGAACCATACATCTCGCTATCATGCGCAAGCGAATGGACAGATCGAGGCGTTTAACAAAACCCTCTCTAACATTCTGCAAAAGATGGTTGGTCAGAACAAGAAGAGTTGGCCGGACAAGCTCCCCAACGCCCTCTGGGCTTATCGGACGACGACTCGCAATTCCACCCAGATGACCCCTTATTCCCTGGTGTATGGAGCTGAGGCCGTCCTGCCCATCGAGATCCAGTTACCGTCCTTGCGCACTGCGGTCTACGACCAGCAAGCGCCGGACAGAGTTGCTGAAGCCCGTCTAGTCGAGTTGGAAGCACTGGATGAGAATAGACTTCGCGCTTTGCACAACTTGGAGAGGCATCAAAGCAGGATGGCTCGAGATTTCAATAAGAAGGTTCGCCTCCGCTCCTTCCTGCAGGGTGATCTAGTGCTAGCCCTAAGAGCGCCGATGATCCCCGGCAGGAAGCCACCCAAGTTGGAGCCCAAGTGGGAGGGACCCTTTGTTGTCCACAAGGTCTATCCCAATGGCGCGTACTCCCTAGCGACTATGGATGGTGAGCGTGTCACTCCTCCCACCAACGCTAGGTTCCTCAAGCAATACTTTGCCTGAGTGTTCATTCGTCCCGCATGACGCTAAACTGCACTTCGTCCTGCATGACGTTAAACTGCACCACGTCCTGCACGACGTTAAACTGCATTCGTCCAGGCTACAGGACGTTAAACTGTTCAGCATTCGTCCGCGCTGCAAGACGTTAAACTGCCAAGTGCTTCGTCCTGCATGACGCTAAACTGCACTACGTCCGAGCTACAAGACGTTAAACTGTTCAGCATTCATCCTGCATGACGCTAAACTGCACTACGTCCGAGCTACAAGACGTTAAACTGTTCAGCATTCGTCCTGCATGACGTTAAACTGCCTCTCAAGAACTACGTGCGGCTTGATTCCCATCCTTATGGGATACGTAGGACCGCCTGAACATTCATGTTTCAGGCCCAGCCCCATCCTTCGGGAATTTCCATCCCATCCCGGGCCCTTGGTCCAGTTGCCTCTGGGTATGTGGCGTATGGTGTGAGCGCGGGGGATTATGGCCTCGTTCACGTCGGTTTTCTCGCCACGCTGTACGCCCCCCACGTTTGGGGATGCCTTCTGCTCCCCCCTTCTTTTCCCCTCATCGTCCTGTATGACGTTAAACTACCTTTCAAGAACTACGTATGGCTTGATTCCCATCCTTATGGGATACGTAGGACCGCCTGGACATTCATGTTTCAGGCCCAGCCCCATTTCCCGGGAATCTCTATCCCGCGTTGGGCCTCTGGCCCCAGTTCCCCTCCTTTTTGTGCGAGGCGTATCGCGTGAGCGGGGGATTATGTCCTCATTCACGTCGGTCTACTGGCCGCGCCGTACGCCTCCCCCGTGTGTGGGACTACCTCACACCCCTCATCGTCCTGCATGACGTTAAACTGCCTCTCAAGAACTACGTATGGCTTGATTCCCATCCCTATGGGATACGTAGGACCGCCTGGACGCTTGTGTTTCAGGTCCAGCCCCGTCCCTTGGTTGATCATGGGAATCTGCCCTCTTTTGGTTGCTCTCAGGGTGAGTCCTCCGACCCTTTCCGGAGATCTGTTAACATGTTTTGGGTACTTCGGTCTATGACTCGTAGTGTCAGATTCAATCCCGACAAGTCCTGTGTTGCTTGTCAGGCCTCGCGTTTCCTCTTATTCGAGCCTTCACTCAAAGGGATCCTCGTTAGCGGTTTGGGTACGATGCCTCAGTGCTCTCCCACCGCTCCGGGTCGATTTACCGGCGGGTCTTGGGCCGCAAATCGATATGAATCCTGCGATTGAGCGGTTGATGCTCGTTTGCTTTCCCCGTCTTAGGATGACGCGATCGGATGTTGTGTTGCGAATGCGTCAGCAACATCCTCGATCGCCATGTCAGCTCCTTCAGGCTCTCAACATTGGTTGCGCAGTCCTCATCACACTCCGCCTTTGTGCATTGTAGTGGAATCTGGACACTCTTTTCATACTGACCTTCAGTACACCTTTACACGTTAGGCAGACCAACCAAGGTAATGATGTCGTTCGAGGCTCCCATGATCTGAGCACCAAGGATATATGCGGATGTTCTCCCCAAGGGCCATGCGTAGCTGGACCCTCGTCCCCATAAGGAGGGAGGAGTCGCTCGAACAATCGCGTTCTGAGCCCAGTATGTCTGGAGGCTAGCATCTCTGCCCCTCGGGTGATGGACATACGCAGGCCCCTATCCCAAGACTCTTTTCCTGGAATCGTGCGTGACCGCAAGGCTGGGTATGCTCCCACCTCCGCCGTGTCCGCCGTACCGCGGTAAGCGGATTCCTCCATGGTCCGAACCACACGACCTTAAACTGTGTTGTCTGGTCCTACCACACGACCGTAAACTGTGATCGTCTTGGCCGCCCGACGAGAAAACGGCACTGCATCGTGATGTTCCCCTCAGGGGGCACTCATGTTGGGCGCTGGTTAATAACCACGCCATTCATCAATGCCTTCCATGGCTTGATCATTGTGGCGACGCCAGAGATTTCTCAATCACAGGCATGTCGCCGCACGAAAAACCATTCATCTCTAAGGACAAACAAGAAAGATCAAATGCCGCTCCTTTTGTGTGCAAGGGTCAGACCCGCACTCTTCCCCGCGCTGGTGCCCGATTGTGTTGCGCCGCGCTTCAAGAACTACGTGCGGCTTGATTCCCATCCTTATGGGATACGTAGGAACGCCCGGATTCGGGTCCAGCCCCCCACCTCTTAGAGATTCCCCCTTCTCTGGGGAATCCGCCGCCTTCAGGTCACCCTCAAGGCGCGTTCCCCGACCCCTTGCAGTGGTCCACCGGTGTCAAGAGTACTCTGGTTTATTTCCAGGAGGGTCAGGATCCGCTTGGTCAGGTTTCCTCCGCTTTTCAGGCTTCGTGCTCCCTTTCATTCGGACCCATCGTCTACGCCCTGGGTGGAGCCCCCGTGAACGGTTCGGACACAATGCCTCAGTGCTCTCCCACCGACTCGGGCCGGTACCCCCAATGGCCTTGGGCAGCAAATCGATATGAATCCTGCGATTGAGCGGTCGATGCTCGTTTGCTGCCTCATTCCACCAACGGTTAGTGCGATGTTGATGCTACTTTTCCGCCACTGTCGGCAGTACTCTCATATCGTCACGCCGGTGCTCCCGGTCCTCGAGTGAATGGCCGCATGATTCACATTTCCCACCTCCCATTCTGACCAGGCGAAACCTCGGCACTCTCGACACTATCCCTCAGGGCATCTTCGCATATCCAGGGGATATGACCAGATGCGGCGTACTTTGAGGTCCTTATGGTCCGAGCTCTAAGACCTTAAACTAAGATCTCTCCTTATGGTCCGAGCTCTAAGACCTTAAACTAAGATCTCTCCTTATGGTCCGAGCTCTAAGACCTTAAACTAAGATCTCTCCTTATGGTCCGAGCTCTAAGACCTTAAACTAAGATCTATCCTTATGGTCCGAGCTCTAAGACCTTAAACTAAGATCTCTCCTTATGGTCCGAGCTCTAAGACCTTAAACTAAGATCTCTCCTTATGGTCCGAGCTCTAAGACCTTAAACTAAGATCTAACCCTTATGGTCCGAGCTCTACGACCTTAAACTTAGATATCCCCTAAACGGGATTCTACGTCCTGCATGACGTTAAACTGCACTCTCAGAACTACGTGTGGCTTGATCTCCAGCCTGATGGAGTACGTAGGAACGCCCGGGAATTCCGACTCGGGTCCAGCCTCAGGGATCGTTAAGTCCCGCCCCTCCTCGTCGCCGGCCGTCTGGCCTGACTTCGGGTAGAGTGGTGCAGTTGTGATATTCTCCCCGATTCAGCTCGGGATGCCCCACTGCAATGGTGGGAAGCGACGGTTTCCTCGTCAGAGAGGTGCTGTCTGAGAATTGAGGTGACTCACGGCCAGATTAGTGCATCCGCCTAATACGTTTTCCCCACGGTGGCGCAATTTTGAGAGCGTTGGATTCTGTCCGAACAAATCGTCACTTCGCCCCACGCTTCGCATGCCCTGTTGATCTGGATTTTCCACCCTTGTGTCTGAAGGAACCCCAAAGAGGTATTCATGATGACATGTGGTCCGCCTCCTGCAATATGAATGATGGCCTTTTTCGGTCCGTCTATTGCAGTTGTTATGGTCGATCCACTGTCCGCCTACCGTCTTGGGCATTTCCTGGAAGGCCGACCGTTGTGGATGTCTGGATTCGGGACACGCGATTCACCCTTTCTCATTTCCCTATGTTCGGATAAAATCTCAACGCCCCTAGCGTTGTCCCGCTCGTGTGTTGGAACAAGTTGGGGGGATGATACATTGATTAGGTCTGAGGTCTCCTTTCCTAGGAATGACCTCCCTCTTTTCTCCAGAAATCCAGGCCCAATTATGGATGTCTGATGCTTGGTTAACACTCCCGCAAGACAGTGAATTGTGGTTGAGCATATTAAACCAAAAGATGCAGATAAATATATTGATTCATACAGATGGATCAAAGTAGCGGAAGCAAATGTTTTGGGAATGGAAAAACAAAGCCCTTAGGGATTAGCGTGCTGAATGAGTCTTTCTAATGCCGCTACTCTTTGGCTGGTGGCCTCCAGAGCTGCTTCTCGCTCTCTGCGTGCCCTCTCTTCGTCGGCGGTCGCAGCACGCAGTTCGTCGATTCTGGCCTGTGCACGCTCCCGCTCGACCTGAATTGTGACCATCTGTTGGCCCGCCTCCATCAGCTGTACCTGGGCGTCAACCAGCTGGGCTGCTAGTTGCTCCACAAGCTCGGTACACGTTGCGACGAAGGCCTCCTTCTCTGCCGCCTGCCCTTCGAGGCGCCGGACTTCCTGCTCCGCCGCGAGGAGCGCCCGCGTGCTCTCCGACATGTCCCGACTTTGTGTGACGTCGGCACGCCGGCAGCTCTCGCGCATCTTTTCAGCCATGAAATCACGGACCGTCAGATGGAGGCGTTGAGCATCAGCTCCCCCGGCACACAGGAAGCGCAGCCAGGTCTGAAGTGATCCCATGCGCCCCAGCCACTCTGATGGGTCTCGCTTGAGGAAGCGCTGGATGCACTTCCACCCCCTACGGTGCGTTATCCGGCTCTCCTCGACCGCCTCCGTGTCTGAGTCGTCCATCTCCTCGGGATCGGCAGGCCGGTAGGCAAGGAAGGCAGCCAGTAGGTCTGCTGCAGGGTCCGCCCCTGGGAGGTCCTTACGAGGGATAGGTTCCCCAACATCCGGGCAACCTTCTTCTCTCTCCCCAGTGGCGCTGACACCCTCGTCAGCCCCCAACCTCTCTCCGATGTCAGCACCGCCGATGTCCGGAGCCCCTTGATCAGCAGTTGGTGGGGCCGGCTCGGTTTGGGAAGTCTGTTCCGGAGCAGGCGGCATGTCCACCACTGGTCCACTCGTAGATGGCCCGAGTTCGGCAACCCGACGAGCCTCCAATGTTGAGATCACTGCGCGGGGCATGCCATGGTTAGTCACGGATCGTCAACGGCAAGCACCAGCAGTAAAGTAGGGAGACTTACGGGAGTTCGGAGCGTCATCTTCCGCTACCCCGGTCGCCGAAGGAACAGTTGCAGCAGGGGACCCCTTAGCGCTTGTCAATTCAATGATAGGTGTCTGGCCCCCGCCTTGTCCTGCTGGCGCCCCTCCTACTCCCGCTGAGGACGCCTGACCAACATCCGTGCGCTCCTGAGAAAGATGGAGAAATGGGTTAGAAGCTGCATAAGAGAGTGGATGAAGCAGATTGAGTAGGGATAGAAGCGGACCTCGAGGAGCTCAGTGACATCAACGTTGTCAGAGCCGGCCACCTCGCCGCTCTCCCGTGGGCTCCCCTGATGGGATCTTCCCTCGGAGCCTTCATCCTTCCCCATTTCCTCCTCTTCTTCGGAGTAGTTGCTATTGTCGTCTTCTTCCGGCGGCATCTGTTCCGGAGCGGGCTCGAGACCGAGCATCACCTTCACCAGAAGGGATGGCTCCGCGCGCTGACCACGTTGGCGCGCGTACTCGTCCATGGCCGTCAGATACGCATACTGCCGGTTGAAGTCCACCCTGTCGGCAATGTGGAGGCGCCCGACCTCTGGCAGATGGATTCCTTCTCTGAGAATCTTTCGCCAGATGGCGTCGGTCCCCAGTGACTGCCGCAGGGTCATCCAGGCCGACCACAGCACCGGGAAGACTGCATCGTGGGAGGGTTCGAGCAGACGTCTCACCTGCTTCCCGGGCCGCTCTTCGACCACCACGCGTGCCCCCTCTCTGGGCGCTGAGGTCGTAGCGGCAGCTCGCGATGTGCCCGCCGCCGAAGTCCCTGCCCGCGCCGGCTCCGCTGTTTGGCGCGCCTCCGTTCTCCCCCGTGTGGCGGTGCCTCGCCTCCTTCCTTGACGCCCGGTCTCCGCACGGGTAACCTCGAGCCGCCGAACTAGCTTCCGCAAGAGCCCCTCGGGGTACGCGATGGCCCAGTGTTCGGCGTACTCGGTTGCCAAGCCTGCGTCAACTCCGGTAGGAGGGAGAGTGATGACGTCGCCAGAGCCGAAAGCGGCAAACATCAGCCACATCTGGCGAAGGACGCCAGGGTTCGTCTCCTCCCGGACAACAGTAAATATCCTCTTCGGCATCCGTTGAAGGCACCCGAACTGCCTGGCGAACCGGGTCGGCACGTAAGGCTCGCAGATCACCTTCCCGTCGATCCGAGCCACGAGCACCCCGCCCCGCATGTTCAGGAAGTATTCATGCTGCTCCAACGGACCCTGCCCATTGTCGATCATCTGGCCGACGGGAGTGGGGAACAGACTGAAGTTGAAGTTGGCATGATTGCCAATCCGGATCCGCACGCCCTCCTCACTTAGGGTCATCGGAGCGACCCCCGCGATGTTCAGCAGGGAGGGTCGCAGGCCGTTGCCCGGAGGAATGATGGCGTTCGGAAACGTGTACCCACCAAGGTGAGCAGCCACCCAGCCGTGGAAGAACTGAAAGGGCCCACAGATCCTTCGTGGCGACCCCCCTCGTGAGATGCGTCCCAGGATGGCATACAGCCTCGCCAGCACTGGGACCCCGAGGTTGTATCTCTTGTTGGCGGCCATAGCGCCCGCCATCGCCAGTGTCGCCGGGCGAACGCCCATTCTCGCGTCCCGCACTGGCAGGAGCCACCCACTCAGAAAGGCGGCCAGGAACGCCGCGTACCGGACATTTGGGTCCCGGGCCTCGATGACGCGGTACCCCCATGAGCGGTAATCACCCGTCTCCAGGACCCGCCAGTACGACCCGTTCCGGCTCCTCTGAGCTGCGGTCGGGCACCGCTTCCCCCTGCCTGGCATCTTGACCGCCGGGTCATGCTCCAAGAACTGGCCGAACCATTCCTTGTAGGCTATGTCCTTCTGGAAGTCTTTGATCCCGAGCCGCTGCGTAGCCAGGTCAAGCAGATGCCAGGTCAGGATGGGAGTCCGTGACCTGTCCTCCCAGATGTTCTTCGGTGGCAGGAACTCATCGTATTGGTAGCCCTCCAGCGGGATACCTCCGATGCAGTGGATGTCCCAGAGACCGATGCCGACCTCCCCATGGTGAAGATGGAAGTTGTTGGTATCCGGAGACCATCGGGTGAAAAGCTCCGGCCCGAGCTCGGACTGCTGGTAGAAGTGGAACTGCGACGTCCACACCGCCTCGAACAGGCCGATGTACCGGAGCTCCTCTGCGAAGTGATCGCAAGTGTGGCGTACCCAGAACGCCCAGGCCCACTCGCTGGTGAAATTGCCCCCAGACCGCAAGTCCCAGTCCTTCAGTCAGCCCTTGGTGTCGTCCGTGACGCTCTGGCGATATATGCTCGAGTAGAGGGCTGGAGAATTCTCCGCAGTAGGCTCACCCCCATCAATGGTTCGCGTCCTCGGGTTCAGGACATAGACATCCAAGTGTCTGGTCTCCCTGGCAGGATGCCCATTGTTGGTGATGTTATAGCGGAGAAGCTCGTCCTCCCGGGTCACCCAGGTCCGCGACGCATCAATCTCGAACCCTGGCACCGGAACCTCATCTAGGATGCCGAAGTTCCAGAGCGGCAGGTTGTCCGACAGTGGATATGTCTTCTGGGCCGGCGTCAGTAAGTCGAACAAGGATTGATTGTTGGAAACAATCTCCTTGGCTCCGTAAACCTCCTCGTTCGTCGCCATCTCAGCCCTGCGAGTGGCGGCATCCCCCTCATTTCCTCTGTGCGCGGCCATCTCAGAAGTTTCGGGAGTCGTGCGGGTTAAGGGATGAAGTGTGCGGAATCAGACGAGGCTGGTGGAAAAGTTTGAGAGTCGGCGCGCAATCCAAGTGGACGGCGCGCAATTGGGAAGACTGTCGCGCAAAGTTCCGGGTTTTCGCGCAAAGACAGGCGAAATCCGGACGGTTTTGCGCGCCGATCGGGCGAATTTCGCGCCGGAGAAGGCAATTTCGCGCACGAGAGCGTTGGAGCTTATCGCGCGGAAGGCCTGAGTACGGAACGCGGGACCCAGGGCCCCTATTTATAGGCGAGGCCGGGGTCCGCGCTGCGCGGAAAGTGCTTTGCGCGACCGCAGCGGCGAATTTCGCGACCGGCGCCCCTTTTTGCGCGCCTAAGTCCCGCGCCGCCCAGGACTTCGGCATTCCGGCGTCTCCCCCGGAACCCGATCGTTGCGACCTCTCGCCGATCAGATTCCGAGGGGGGGCTTTTGTAGACGCCGGAAAAGTCCGTTGTTCCCAAACGAAGCTCCGGATGCGGAAAGAGAGGTCATATTTGGAGTCGGAAGAATGTTTCGGAGGGCCCGGAGGCCTTGCGCGGAATTTCAGAGGTCTGCGCGCAAAGATGATGATCCGCGCGCAAAACCCCCGGGATGCGCGCAACTCCCTTGCGCGCCGTGCCCGATTCCGCGCCCGCGAGGAGAATTCCGCGCTCGCGCCTTGGATTCCGCGCCCGGGGTTGCCTATAAATACTAGGCGACCCCCAACGTTTCAAAGGTTGCTGGAAGTCGAACGGTCTCCCGCGCGCGCAATTCAACCCCTTCCGCGCACAATGCCGATCTTCAGGTAACCTCCTTTCTTTCGCGCAATAGAGCCTTGGGGTCCGCCTTCGCGCACAATCCCCTTGGCTCCTTTCCTTTGAATAAATTTCAACCCGAAGGCCTTTGCGCGCAAAAGAAGCCTCTTGCGCGCAATTGCCCCCGGGTGCGCGCAATCCAACCCGATTGCGCGCACCCCCCATCTTCAAAGTGGACATTCGTTAGAGAATGAGCCGTTGCCCCCGCGCGCTACCCGAAGCCCGGTGCGCGCAATCCCAATCATCCGCGCGCGAAGCGCTGGCCCAATTGCGCGCCAGCCCGCCATTTTGCGCGCCGATCCGCGGTTTTGCGCGCAAAGCTCCTCTTTTGCGCGCAATCCGCCAGGGTCGCCTCCCTTGACCCCCTTTGGGTACCCGCCTGCATGGCGCCCGATGGTCTTCATCGCAGGTGCCCGCGTTGTGCGTCGTCTTTCCGTGCGGCCCCCCCTAGGCTCGCGCGAAGTGACACGGACCTACCGGCGGCTTCTTCGTCCAGCATGACGCTAAACTGCACTACGTCCGAGCTACAAGACGTTAAACTGTTCAGCATTCGTCCAGCATGACGCTAAACTGCACTACGTCCGAGCTACAAGACGTTAAACTGTTCAGCATTCGTCCAGCATGACGCTAAACTGCACTACGTCCGAGCTACAAGACGTTAAACTGTTCAGCATTCGTCCAGCATGACGCTAAACTGCACTACGTCCGAGCTACAAGACGTTAAACTGTTCAGCATTCGTCCAGTATGACGCTAAACTGCACTACGTCCGAGCTACAAGACGTTAAACTGTTCAGCATTCGTCCTGCATGACGCTAAACTGCACCACGTCCTGCACGACGTTAAACTGTATACGTCCAGGCTGCACGACGTTAAACTGCCTAGCCCCCATCGTCCGCGCTGCAAGACGTTAAACTGCCAAGTGTTTCGTCCTCAACACACGACGTTAAACTGTACTTCGTCCGGCAAGACGTTAAACCGTCCGCTTCGTCCTCAACACACGACGTTAAACTGTACTTCGTCCGGCAAGACGTTAAACCGTCCGCATCATTCGATCCCGTGCTTCGCACGCAGGGTCTCCCCCGGTTTGGACGTGGCCCCCACCCGCTCGTCTCTGCAGGGATGTCGGGATTTTCCCCCTTTTGGGACGATTTAATGGGAGTGGCTTTTCCCTACGGGGGCAGGGTATTATAAACCCCTAGTTTCTCGTGGGAGGCTGCACATGTGTATCTCCATTGCGCCTCCCCACTGCCGAAGCCAGTAGAGGGTGTGACTGGGATCGAGGTGTCTTCTGCTTTCGGTCCAAGTCC
Organism: Viscum album; assembly: GCA_963277665.1. Classification (NCBI taxonomy): domain Eukaryota; kingdom Viridiplantae; phylum Streptophyta; class Magnoliopsida; order Santalales; family Viscaceae; genus Viscum; species Viscum album. Next base: position 1,757,353,387 of record OY728153.1, read on the forward strand.
CTTCCAACTGAGTTTTGTCGCATCCGGGCTGCCTCAAGTGCGTAAGTCCTGACAGAATGAACTACGTGGACTTTGATCCCTGTCTTCTATACAGGGTACGTAGGAAGCCTCCCTGAGGTCCAAGCCCACCACCTGGTCGTCCCGGTCGTATTTATGTCGGTTCGTCTATCAGTGGACCCCTCCATGGTTCACGCTTGCGTCGATTCACCTATGAATCCGCCCCTGTGGGAGACTGCCCGTGTGTATCTCCACTGTGCCTCCCCACAGCCCCTTTTCCCATTTCTCCTTTTATCGTCCAGCATGACGTGAAACTGTGATCCACCCGGCCGTTCCACCCCCCTCTGTGCGAGGTGGTCCGGTTCAATCCTCCGCCCGGCGGCCTAGACCTCTTCGTGAGTCGGCTTGCCGACGTCCAGCATGACGTTAAACTGTATACCCGAACTACGTTGACTTTGATCCGTGCTAACGCGCGGTACGTAGGAAGCCTCTACGGGGTCCAAGCTCTTCACTCCATCATCCATCTTGATCCTTACCCGGGCCGCCACATCCCGGTGGGGTCATGCCACTTCACTCCACTCCACATCATTTGGGAAGCCGCCCATGTGCTGGCCCCAGCGTCGGAGGTTCCCCGCAAGGGGTTCTGTCATCTGATCCACTTTTCGTGTTGATCGGTCCGATGTCGTCCCCGCTGGACGTTAAACTCGCGGCATACCCCGTGTTAAACATGGGAAGCTGAGGAAAACCTCAGGTGACACAGTTCCCCGCACCCAGTACGGGATGCCTCAGGCCATCATGCCTTCGAGAAGCGCTATTAGGGACGGAAGACAGACGTGCAGAGCCGCAATGCTACGACACGCCCCTAGCACCCAGAGCCACCCGGCCTTCTCACCGCAGGTTGCTGCCCCGCCCAGACTCCTTGGAGCGTCCGGGCGGAAGCAGCATAATTAACCGGTGTCCATGAAGATATGGCGCCGGGAACGAGATTCACGAACATTCTTAAGTCTATGAGGGAGACCCGGATTAGGCGACGAGTTCCGAGGAGACGTCCAAGGAAGGAGGAGCCGACATCCCATCATCCCGGTTTCGATCAAGGAGCATACGCCCCTGAATAAGGGACGAATGCCGCCCGCCCTTGGAAAGCGGGACTGCGGGACCACAAGCCGCGCGCCCATCCCCTCGGGTTGACGGGTGCACGCACGAACGCGTCCTGGCGGAACAGCGTAACCCGACGCACATCCGCACCGAAACAATATTATTATTGGAAAAATACGAGTGGTTGGTGGAAAACGATTCCCTCATTTATAGATAATACAATTGGTTAAAAGTTAATTTCAGTGCTTCATGAATAAAAATATAAACTTTGGAATATTTCGTTATTAGATTTAGTGATGAATTATAAATTAATCAAAGAATCGGGAATAGATGAGTTTTAGTTTATAAAATTGAAATGTATGATGTAAGTATATTTAATTATATGATTATATAGTAATATAATTTCTTAACATTACTAAAATGATATTGAAATAAAAATGTTATCCTAATAAATTCTTGTATATTCAAATAATGGTCTTTTAAATCATCATATATTTATGGTTTTGAGGCCCTAAAATTTAAATTAATCATTCAATTTTTGTGTGTATAGACCTCAATAACTCCCTATAATTATTTACACTTTTCCTCATTATTTGGATATTCAATTTCAACCATTGTTCTATTTTTTAGAAACAATGTTTTATATTATTTCATATTCCCATTATACTTCCCTTTCAGTGTTACTAAGGGGGTATTTTATTAAACCATTTTAAAAATGGGTTTTTAATTTTTTTTTCAAATGTGAACCACTTTATTATCGATATCAGGATTAAATTTTGATGATTAAATTTATTTATGATTGGAAGAATGTAAAACATGTAATTTGAAAATCTGAACATCATATTGGATAACATGTGTGATAAGAAACACAAATCATATAAGGGAATATAACATACCAAGAATTTATGTTAAATTTAATATTTCAAAAAATAAATATATTTTATATCTCACATTTTTTTAACTTTTATTGCATGAAATAATGAGTTTCTTCGATAGGATACTTTACATGAAAGACTGAGTTTTATCGATCTAAAATATAAAATTAATATTATAATATAATATGAATATTATCAACCAGCCATTCAAATATAGGGTATGATTAGGATTGAATAAATTATGAAAATAAATATTTTACACAAATTTATTTCTTATGTATTTATTATACATAATAGTAATCATCATTAAAAATAAAATGAAATGATTTCGTAAAAAATATATTTTTATAAATGCTGGTTTATTGGTGTGGGCGAACATAATGGAAAATTAATTTTTACCTATTTTTTTCATTATATATGAAATAATAAACATCAATTTTAAAATTAAAAAGTAAAATTTACTTTATTTTTAAATCCTGGTACTCTTTTAAGAAGTTTCATTATTTGATTAAAATTGAAAAATATAGATTTAAATTGGAAACTGCCTTTTCATATAAAAAATTCCTAATGATAAATTATAAATTTAATTGGTTTTAATGTTAAATTGTTCAATTATAAATATATTTATATAATTTAGGTCCATTGAATCATTTTAAAATTTCACATTATTATATACACAATGTAAACTATTGAACTTTTTCACATTGAAAACCCTCTTTCTTGTCAAGCCTACAGAGTTAATTTAAAATTAATTTTTTGCACAAATGTAAATTGAACTTGAGAAAATTGATTATTTATTTGTAAAAATCAGAAGTTATAATGTTTAATATATTCATCATAATTTTTTCCTAATTTTATTTAAGAAATATGATGTAATTAATTATAGTGATTAAGGTAAAAACAAGTTTACCAGGGGATTACTTATTGATCTTAAGGGAAACAATGAACAATAAACATTTAAAAAACCAATTTTATGGATTTATTTAGTCCATATACATTATAATATAGATAATGGACCATTATGTTGACTTTGGGACAAGAAAACATTGTGGGAATAATTCACTCTTTCAAAATACTATAGGTGTGCCACTCACACCACTATAAAGGGCCACCCACTGTCCTCCTATATTGAAACATTCATAAGACATTTTTTCATAATATACCTACCAAAATCACTCCCCAATATTCCTCAAATAATCATATATTCAATATATTGGGTTTAAAAAGTTTTATGAAGGCTTTAATGCAATCATTATGAGGATACCCGATGAAGAAGAAATGTTCTTCTATAAACTTCATTATTTTATTTCTTTCAACATCAAATTCAAGTTATTATTATATAATAAAAATATAATGACATTAGAATATTAAATATTCTGGGATTCTTTTATAATAATGTAATTACAATAAAATATACACATCAATCGAATGATTTTGGAAATCTTCACTTTTTTTATACATCGAACAACCACCTCATGAACTGATGTCATTATTTTTTCAATTTCCACCGCTAATGAAGTGGTATGATGGTGGGTATAATTTATATATAATATATTTATAACATAATTATACCTATTAATTCACTATATCATATATATATATTTACCTTCCATTCCATTGGTGATAAAATAACATTACTCGTGGGTACGACAGACTGAAATCTCACAAACCATTGTGATTCATCTCCCACTAACACATCACATGGAAAGTGATAAAGATAAATTTAATGAAAATAAGTGATATAGATGAAATAATTAGGATATTAATAAAAAAAATTTCATTATATAAACATATCATTAATCATATTCTTTTATTACATTTTCAATCAATAAAATACAATATTATCGTTCGTCTAGGTGTGGACTACCACATTCACATAACGATGTGACTATATTTTCATCACCACATGTCATTGATAAAATAGATAACTACATGATATTAAATTAGTTTTATTATTACAATTAGTTAATGATAAAATATTACTTACTTATTGTTCATAATGATCAGTAAAAATGGAAATGTTACTCCTCCGTTTGATTGATACAACATCTCCATGATCATAACAAACATCATTCTAATAACCACCATTCTTGATTATTAAAAATTAAAATTTATTTAACGATTAAATAATTATTTCTGGAATATTATTCTTGGGATGATAAATATATGTAAAATTTTCATGAATTTGATCATTCATAATAATACCCATATTATAAAATAAGGCAATTAACATTCAATGTAATTAGAATAATGAAATATCATTTACAAATAGGTGATAAGATATTATATTTAATGTCTATATATGATATTATAAATATTAATATGGTTCTTTAATATGATAATATAATTTTTAAGACCACTATTAAGGAATTTAAATTGCATTCAATCTAAAGGAAGCATAAGTTAATGGATTCAATATCAATTTCATTTTATTGAGGGATATTACAATGTAATGAACCTAATTTATTTTATATGTTGTATATAATAACCCATTTAAATGTAGTATCATAATAATTCATTATTAATTGTACTTTTAGTTTCAATTTTAATAATTTATTATATGTGGATATTTATTTAATGTGAACACCTAGAAAAGAAAATTTCATTACTCAATTTATTATAATGTGGTTATATTACTTATTTTTCCTGGTTAATATTAAAATATTTTGTGTATCATGATTTTTGATTATTTTAATTTTTTTTCCATTTTTATTATTTATTTTTATTTTTAATTCACAAAATTTATTCATTGGTTGATTCTAACATAAACATTATTACATTGGTAATGCCTCACATCACCATATCTTAATAAGTGGGACTTCATATACTTGAATTTAAATGGAAGAAAAATATTTTATCATTAATTAATAAATTATTTAATTATATTATCCTTTATTTATACAGTATATTTTTTAATTGCAATTATAATTTTCTAGTTATTGATACATACAATGTTTTAAATTTTTTTAACAAGGCCGGAAATCATTTCTCTCTTCATACGGAAATATTTTCTCTCTCAAAACAGTGATTTTATAAATAAAATTTAAAAATGTTTTTATCCTATTATAAATTATTTTTTATATAATTTTTTTTCAAATTTTTCTTTTAATTATTTTTTTCAATGGAATCTTCTTGCCTATTTATAAATAGGGACCTTTTCTATCCTTTTTAACATAAAAAGAAGAATATTTTCATCAAAATGTATGTGATTACCCACAAAAAAATGTGATTTCATTAAATATTCCATGAAATATTACAATGACCATTTCAATAAAATGAAAAGTATTTTTTTTAAGGAAATTAATATTCAAAATATTTTTCCGAATGAAAAGGAATTTTTCCACATGATTTTTAATGATATTTATTTTCTATTTATATTCATGAAAGACAAAAATCATTTAGTTTAAATACAATTAAATGGGAATATGTTAAATTGAGACCATATATATTCCTCATCTTGATGCATTATGGTTAAATTTACCCAGGATAGTATCGACATATAGTTCCTTGATTCATTTTTATACTCATTAACTTCCCCATGTAATGTTCACTTTGTAGTGGGCATTAGAAAATAAATATCCCCTAAATATACATATTATTTATCACATATATGTTTAATAATTAATCGAAATATAATTTATACCTATAATATTTTAAATTAAATTTCATTTATTTATATACTGAAATATTGAAAAATTTATATTCTTTTCAAAATAGAGATACTTAATGACAAGACACATTGTTTATGAATTAATATAATAATTATATATATAAAGAATGATTTTGACCTATAGATATGTTTGAGGCCTGGTTAATGATTTCCCCCCGATGCATCAGTACTCCCATGAGATGAGTCTATTGGGTAGTTTCATTTAATTGGTTATTACACATTAGTTTTAAAGTATTGTGTTGATAGATCGTGATAGTAAAGGTATAATGTCCCTGGGAAACCATATATATAATAATTAAGAATTTTTCATTCAAAATTTAGTTGTTATTATCTATGAAACATTCATTAACAAAAATTAGATGGATGCATTTCCTTCCCTATAAATTTAGTAAATGGTACTTGTGTCTAGTTTTCTATCATGCTATATTTATTATGTGTTAGCTTGTTATTGAAATATAATTTCTATTTATGTATTTATAGTATCATTTTTATTAGGCCTTATATAGTTATTTAAATTGAATTTTTGTTCCTTTATTTACTTTTTTTAAATGGTTATGGGTTATCTATTAATGCTTTTAGTTATTTAAATGTAATGCGTGTTTAGTAATTTAACAATACATGTTGATTATTATTATTATTATTATTATTATTATAGATTCTTGATATCTACTGTTATACTAATACAACATAGAGAATTTGATCTCACCCTTATTTTGATTACATTCCTTATGAATCCATGAAGTGTACTATGATTTATGTGGAAGTATATAATAGTGGGAGTAATTTTAATCTATTTTTTTGTAATTTTTACATTCAAATGTTATGTAAGAATTATGTATGTGTATATGTTTCCATGTCTGTGAAACTGCTCTGTTTTTCAGGATGTTATTCCTTGAATCATATGTAATTTTCCTAAACTAACTGTAACTACCTGAACGAGGAATCCCATGGATGGTGTCTACTATAATTACATTAACATTATTACATAGAATAATATCCCGAATGATAAAATAGATTAGTTTTATTGTTAAATTATATACATATATGGGTCTGGTATTATAAATGAATACTCAAATTACAACATAAATATTTTAAAGATAACTTTATTCCATCTAGTATGTCCTTGAATATCATTAATATTTTGAATCTTGGATTACTATGGAAGGGAAACAACATATGGGTGACATACAATGCACAATAAATATTAATTATAGTGGAAGTAGTAATGAATAAATTGGAAGAAATCATCATTTAAATATCAATAACAGGAAACACATTCCATTCAAGTAACCTGATAAGGCACAAACAATATTGAAAGATAAGAAATAGAAAAAAGATGTATCAATTAATAAAATAATTGTAACATCTTGTTACATTTTTATGATCATTTGATGTTTCTAAGTACCTCTATTTTGGAGTAGTGATGAGTGGGAGAGTTAGGAGAACATTAAATTATGTTTTGAGCAAAAGGGTATGTCGCACGAGCAGCGCATGAGTTGTCTAAACTGTGCGGCCAAACTGTACGTAGTTGGTCTGGGAGGTAGTAGCTTCCACATGGGAAATTCACGGTTTGACTAACCATGCAGCCAAACCATGCGAGAAGGGTGGCCGAGTTAGTAGCTAACACAAGGCTAGCACATGGTTTGTCAAACCGCGCGAACTAACAATACGTGCACACAAATGAGATCCTTAAATTGTGGATCTCACTAATTTTTCTATAAGTGTCTTGTTTTCAATCTTCAGTGGCCCTAACATGGTATATTACTTCTACTATGGTCATAGAAGGTTCTCCCTTCATTCCGGAGGTGATCCAATGGATTCTCTTGGTGAATCAAAGCTGGATTCTTGAGGTATGTAATCGTTCTTGATCAGTTTCTTAGATCTACATAGATCTACTTATCCTCTTCTCTCGGTTTCTTATATCTATGTTTGTTATGGATAGATTTATGTGTGAAGATTCCAAAAATGATGATACGTGGTCTTCATCTTACTTGGAGAAGATATCTAAGGTGGGTTCTTGAAGGAGAAACCTAGTTTTCGTGAGAGTTCTCGACTATTGTGGTTTTGGTCAAAACCTTTGAGGTAGGTGGTTCAGTCCCGACTTACCAAATTGATTATCATTGTATTTTCTTGATTTATTCCAATTGTTCATTTAAACTTTATTTCTAAAATTTTCATTCAATTAAATTGATAAATACTCTATTCTAGTGATTCAAGATATTTGAAATGGTTTTGGCATGTAAATATAGAAAACCCCAATTCCATTGAAATTGGTGTGTTTATGGAAATTTACTGATTTAAATTGTTCAATTTAAATTGTGGATTTTATGGAATTGATTTCAACTAAATTGTTCAATTTAATTGTGAAAAATAATTGAGTGATTATGTAATTGGTATTGAATAGATTTCAAACTGCTAAAAATGGATTAAAATGAGTTGATAGAAACCCAGTGGTTTTATCTTGTGAAAAAGGCATATTTTGAATAAAACATGTTCGGGTTTTAAATGGAATGAAATTTTCACTTTTGAAATGGAATAATTGGATTGATCATATTTTAAGCAATTTGCAAATAGTTCTTCCATCATGTAAGAGCAAATGAAAGCCTTGGGTAGTTAGTGAATTATATGGATACACTCTACGCTACAACAACATTCTAAAACATATTTGTGGCGGGTCACATCCCCGAATAGTTGGTGATGAGTCTTCTGTGGCATGTTTCATAGGGATGTCTGTATACACATTTTGCTGAGTACAGATATAGAGTACGAAATCCTATAACATGTTAATACTATCGTACCTTTAGGAAGTTGACCATGTAGCTCACTTGTTTATTTATATTTGGGATATAAATTAATGCCAGTGATTTGGAATTTCTCACATTCGTACTGAATTTATATAAACTGTTTTATATAAATTTTTCTAATTAAGCCATTGTTTTAGAAATATTCCATAATTTGTAAAGCATTTTCTTAAAATATTTATTTCCATCATTTGAAAATTTATAACATACTTTGTTAGAATATGCTTTGAATTTCCAAACCTGTTTATTTAAAAATTGAAAGATTTTGTTTGGATAATCTATATTTGGCATCTGTTAAGGAATCATTGGTGGTAAACTACTAGGCTTAGTCTCAAACCTTGATTTTTCATTTGGGTGTTTGTAGGCTTTCTTCTTCTATGATTTAGAAAATGGAACATATCTCTTTGAGGTAGAACCAGTTAATGATCTCCGGTCTTATTGAGTTGTGTCCTTATGGACCTTCGGGCTGTTTTTCCATTTTTAGTACTTGGGCTGTAGTACTTAGGGATTTTAATGACTCTTTGTATTCTGGTACATTACTCCTGGTGGAGTTTCTTCTATAATGCATACTATTTTTTGTTCTGTTGCTTCCACATTCTTGTGGAAGAAATCATTCCCACTTATATGTTGTACGATGCCAGGTGCTAGTCCCCGACCCTTCGAGATCATGAACGCCCTTCGGGCTATGTCAGGGATGGATCGGTTATTGGGTTATCAGGGTACCCAGGCTGGTTCGTGAAAAAATTGTATCATAGGGCAGGTTAAGCATATTTTATTGATGACGGTATGCATTTTAGTATTCTTTTCGGGACATAGGAGGTAGTTCTGATTGAGTGCCTGGCCATCTCTCCCTACAATGAACCTTAAGACACCAAGGTTGGATAGGGAAATAAAACTTGTGGATTAGTTCTCGTATTTTCCCTATTTTTATTTGGATAGAATGGAGTCCAAATATTTTTAATGCCTTATATTAAGAATAGTTTTCCTTTTTACTCTGTTTGAGTGTTAATAAAATGTATTTTTATGTTTTGTAGCAACATGCCTCCGAGAAGACGTGAGAATAGGATTCAAAAAGAGGATGCTGCTGAATCTCAGCAAGAGAGTCCTATTGTGGATCCATGTTTGGTTTAGGTGATTGTTCGCATTTTCCATGCTCTAGGACATGCACCACCTCCGGTTCCAGTTCAGACTCTAGCTATATATCATCACAATGATATTCTCCGAAGTTGTTCTCAAGAGTTCCTAAACTTGAAGACACCTGTTTTCTAAGGCTCCACTGACCCTCAACATGATGAGGAATGGATGAGTAAGATTGAACATCTGTTTGAGTTCTTGGAGACACCTAATTTGATAAAAGTTAAGGGTGCCACCTTTTTGCTAGAGGGGGCATGTAGGAGATGGTGGGACCCAATGGTGATTGCTGGGAAATATGAGGGTTTGGAATGGAAAGACTTTAGGGTTTTTTCCACTAACCAGTTCTATCCAAAATCAATGGTGTTGGCCAAGGATGTGGATTTTTTCAAGCTTGACAAGGCCAACAAAACCGTAACTGAGTACTCAAATCGCTTTTATGATTTGGTATAGTTTCCTCCTGATATTGTACTTAATGATATGATAAAGGCTCTATAATTCATGTTGGTACTTCGATGAGATATATATTCTCAGGTTTTATTACTGAAGGTACCCACTTATACTCATGTTCTGGATAGGGCCAGGATGGTTGAGATGGACCTGCCATGAAAGTAAGGGTTGAAGGAGGTTCTTTTCCCTCCTAGTGGAAGTGTAGGTTCCTTTAAAGGAAAACGGATGTGTGATGTTTCTAATGGAAGTTCTAACAACAAAGTCATACTAGACCTCCAGTATTAATGGGAGGGGATTCATTGACTTGCTATCAGTGTGGAAAGCCAGAACATTCTAAGAGGGTTTTCACTGAAGCACCTAAGAACTTTAGCTCCTATGGATGTCTAGGGAACTTATAGAGATTCTTCCATCACTTCTCTACTCCACGTGGTGGAACGGGATAATCATCACCTCCAGAAACTACGGGGCAATCAAATTCTTCACGTACAAAAGTGTTCTAGCCATAGGAATCTGGAACAATGATTCTTTACACAGTGGAAGAGTAAGTATAGGTAGTTGATACAGGTCCTAAAACTATGAGAGGTACCATCACTATAGCTTCATCTTTAGTGATATCTCTTTTTGATACTGGTGCATCTCACACTTTTGTTTCAACCCATAGTGTTAATCTTCTAAATCTACAAATGGAGATTTTATCTTGTGCGATGGATATTACTACACCCCTTGGTACAATGATATAAAAGGTTCTCCGTAGTCCTGCTTGTGTCTTCACTCTATCAGATGTTGATCATGCTTGGAGTTTTCTGGTTCTCTACATGAGATCTTTTGATGTCATATTTAGGATGTATTGGCTCATTTCCAATAAATCCTGGATCTATAGTTATCTTCGACGGGTCTACCTTACTACACCAAGTGGTGTGCCTCTTTTTTTCAAGGATAATGGGACCTAAGGTCATGAAAATATGGACCCACTTATCTAGAGTTGGGGAAAGTTATTTCTGTGTTTTCTTTTGATATAGAAAGATATTAAATGTGTTGTGATCTTCCTTCAGTCATCACCGAGTTTCCCGACATGTTTTCTTCTGACATCTCTGGTATTCCACCAGTAAGGAAGGCTGATTTTTTATTTCCTTTATTCCTGGTACTCAACCAGTTTCTATTCCCTATTACCAAATGGCTCCAGCTGAACTAAAAGAACTGATGTCACAGTTAGACGATCTTTTTGAGAAAGGATTTATACGCCTGAGTGTGTCACCTTGGGCAACACCATTTCTCTTCGCGATGAAGGATGATGGTTCTCTTCCCTTATGTATTGATTATGGAAATCTCTATCGAGTTATGATAAAGAAAAAATATCCATTACCATGAATTGATGATTTGTTTGATCAATTAAAAGGTTAAAAGTGATTTTCAAATTTTGATCTTTGATCGGGTAACCATCAGTTGAGGATAAAATAATCTGACATTCATAAGACCGCTTTTCAGAGTAGGTATGGCCATTATGAGTACCTTGTTATGCCCTTCGGCCTAACAAATGCTCCAGCAGTTTTAATGGCTTTGATGTACAAGGTTTTCCATGAGTTTTTAGATATTTTTGTGGTTATTTTTGTGGATTCCATTTTTTTCCCACTCCATGTCTGAGGAGGATCATGTGCATCATCTAAGAATAGTTTTGAGTCTTCTAAGGAATCACTGACTTTACACCACGCTTTCAAAGTGCGATTTCTTGATGTGCGAAGTGAAATTCCTGGGACATGCGATGTCAAAATAAGGAATATCAGTTGATCCTGAGAAGGAGATGGCTGTTATGTCTTGGGAACAACCACAATTTTTTTTGAGATTTGGAGCCTCTAGGGCTTAGCAAGATATTATTGCCGATTTGTTAAACACATCTCAATGTTATCTTCTCTAATGACTACTCTGACTCGAAAGAGAGTGATGTTTTTCTAGAATGACAAATGTTAAATTTATTTTGTTGAGCTAATGCATCTTTTGACTACTGTTCCCGTGTTAATACCTCCTAAGGCTGGGATAGGTTACGTGGTCTTCTGTGATGCATCGGGTTCAGGTTTTGGATGTGTCCTTATGTATGGTAATCATGTTATTGCCTATGGATATCGTTAGCTTAAGCCTCATGACAAGAACTATCCTACTGATGACATTTAACATACAGCTGTAATGCATGCACTTAAGTGTTAGTGATAGTACCTTTATGGATAAAGGTATACTGTCTATTCAATCCACAGGAGCTTGATTTTTATCTTCTCTCAAAAATATTTGAATCTCCACCAAAGGCATCGGTTGGAGTAGCTTTAATCTTTCAACATTGACAGTTCATATACCCTGGAGAAAGGGAATGTTGTGGAAGATGCGTTATGTAGGAATCTTCTATCACATGATGTGAAATAATCTTCAGAAAAGGGGAGTTTGATTGCTCCTTTTACTCAGTTGCATATTGGAGTTCAGTGGAAGGGGAATGATGTTTCTTTATCAAGTGTTCAGTTGACATGTACTCTTCTAATGTTAATTCTTCAAGAACTACAACTGGATGATTAATTCCATATAATTATGGACTCTAATTATGGTGGGGAGACCGACACCCAGTGGTCATTCTCCAAAGAGGGTGTTCTAGTTTATCAAAACCATTACATTGTTCCGTTAGTGGAAAGGAAGGATGTGATGGGTGATTGCCATAAATCTCAGTGGGATGTGCACCCAGGAACCACGATGATGTTCTATGAAATGCAATGACTATTATGTTGGCCAGGTATGAGGTGAGAAATTACTGAGTTTGTATCTCATTACTATACATGCCAGGAGGTGAAAGCCGAGCACCAGAAACCTTCGAATTTACTTAAATCTCTTCCAGTCCATACATAGAAGTGAGATGAAATATATATGGAATTTGTTGTTGGGTTTCCTCAAAACCAGAGGAAGTAGAACGCGATATGGTTTGTTATCAACAGGCAGACCGAGTCGTCTCACTTTATACCTATTCGAGATACAACCATAGTTGAGGATTTGGTAAATATATATGTGAAAGAAATTGTTCATTTTCACAGAGTTCCATCTTCTATAGTCTCTAATAGGGATCCTTGGTTTGCTTCTCTCTTTTGGAGAGGCCTTTAGGAGGCACTGGGATCTCAGGTCCGTTTATGCATGACCTACCATCCACAGTCAGATGGCCAGATAGAGAGAGCTATTTAGATCACTGAGGATATGCTCCGTGCATGTGTTCGCGAATTTTTTGGGTTTTGTGATGATCATCTGGGTCTAATGGAGTTTTCTTATAGAAAAAGATACCATTCTGAGATCAAAATGGATCCTTTTGAGGCATTGCATGGTCATCCTTGTAAACCATTCTTATGTTGGTATGATATTTGTGAATGTTCCATGGTAGGACAGAGTTTGGTACAAGATACAACATCTAAGATCCAGTTCATTCATCAGAGAATGTTGATAGCACAAAATTGGTACAAGTATTATGTTAATCGTCACCGTAAACCTTAAGAGTTATCAGTTGGTGAAAAAAATTTCTTGGAAGTTTCTCATCGATTAGGTCATCGACGGCTAGGGAGGCATGAGAATCATGCTCCTCGTTTTGTGGGACTTTTGATGTTTTTTTTCTAATAGGGAAAGTTTCATACCAGCTATCTCTGCCACCACAGCTGATGTCGATACATAACATGTCCTATGTATCATACCTACGAAAGTATCTATCTGGTCTTGCTCATGTTGTTAGGTGGAGTGATCTTGAGATTGAACCATATTTATCTGTTATTGAATGGCTAGTTGGGGTTGTTCATTCTAAGACAAAGGTACTTCATGGGATAATGATACCTTTGGTCAGTGTACGTTGGTAGCATGGTTCTAATTCTCATGAGAAGTGGGAAGGTGAGGCAATACTGAGAGAGTAATGGCCTCATCTTTTTGACATGGAGGTTTCTTTATAGGCCTTCTGGGGGAAGAAATGTCTTATGGTGGGGAGGTTGTAACATCACATTACTCATTCAGGTACTTTTGATATTTCTATGTACCCATGGTTTGGAGTAGTGACGAGTGGGAGAGTCAGGAGAACATTAAATGATGTTTTTAGGCAAAGGGGATGTCGCACGGGTGGCACAAAGGTTGTCTAAATCGTGCGGCCAAACTGTACATAGTTAGTCATGGAGGCAGTAGCTTCTGCACGGGCAATGTACGATTTGTCTTACCATGTGGACAAACCGTGGGGTGGCTGAGAAACAGCTAACTCATTACTAGCGCACGGTTTTTCAAACCGTGCGAACTAACTGTGCAGACAGTTAAATGAGATCCCTAAATTGTGGATCTCATTTGTTTGCCTCCATGTGCCTCATTTTTCCTCCTAAGTGGCCCTAACTCGGTATTTTTTTTCTCTTAAGTTCAGATAAGTTTTTCCCATCATTCTGGAGGCGATCCAAAGGCTTCTATTGGTGAATCGAAGCCGGATTCTTGAGGTTTGTGATCGTAATTCATCGTTCTTGATCGGTTTTTTGATCTACTTAGATCTACTTCTCCTCATCTCTCAATTTCATAGATCTAAACCCATTATGGGTATATCTAAGTGTGTGGATGCCAAATATGATGAGATTTAGTCTTGATCATGTTAGGAGAGGATATCTATGGTGGGTTCTTGAAGGAGAAACCCGGGTTTCTTGAGCGTTCTCAACCGTTGTTGTTCTGGTCAAAACCTTTGAGGTAGGTGGTTTCGTCCAGATATACCAAATTGATTATCATTGTATTTTCTTGATTTATTTAAATTTTGGATTTAAAATCAATTTCTCAAATTTTCATTCAATTAAATTGATAAAAACTCGATTCCAGTTAATTGAGATATTTGAAATGCTTTTGGCAGGGAAATTTGGAAAACCCATATTCCATTGAATTGGGTATGTTTATGGATATTTTCTGATTGAAATTGTTCAATTTAAATTTTTGATTTTAGGGATGTTATTTTGAATAAATTGTTTTATTTAATTGTGAAAATAAATTATGTGAAGATGGAATTGGTTTTGAATGGATTTCAAACTGATGAAAATGGCTTAAAATGATCTGATAGAAACCCAGTGTTTTTTTCTTGTGAAAAAAGGAATGTTTTGAATACAATCTATTTTGGTTTTAAATGCAACAAAATTGGCACTTTTGAAATGTACTAATGGGATTGATCATATTTTATGAATTTTTAAAACAGTTATCCCATCATTTAAGTGTGCAAGCAAGACTTATGTAGTTAGTGAGTTATTTTGATACACTCTACGATACGATAACGTTCTAAAACATACTTGCAGTGAGTCACATCCCTAATGGGTTTGTGAGGAGTCCTCTTTGGCCAGTGTCATAGGGATGTGTCTGTACACATTTTTCTGAGTTCACATAGAGAGTGTGGAATCCTATTACTGGTTAAAACAATCGTAACTTTTGGCAGATGACCATGTTGCTCGCTTGTTTATTTATATTTGCATTATAAATGTGTGCCAATGCTTTTGAATTGCTTACATGACTACTGAATATATATATATTGTTTTATATAAATGTTTAAATTAAGCCATGGTTTTTGAAATATTCCATAATTTCTAAAGCTTTTGCTTAAAATATTTATTTCCATCTTTTGAAATTTTATAACATATTTTGTTAGAATATGATTTGAATTTCCAAACTTTCTTATTTAAAATTTGAAATCTTTTCTTTAAATAATCTATATTTGGCATCTGTTACAGAATCATTGTTGGTATCCTATTGGGATTAGGCTCACACCCTACTTTTTTCCTTCGGGTGTTTGTAGACATTCTTCTTCCAGGATTGAGCAAAAGGAAGGGGTATCTTTGAGGTGGATCCAGTTGTTGATCTCTGGTATTGTTGAGTTGTGTCCTTAGGGGCCTTGGGGATATTTTACCTTTTTTAGTACTTGGGTTGTAGTAATCTGGGATTTTTATTCCTCTTTTTATTTTGTTACATTACTCCCGGTGGAGTTTCTTTTGTAATGCAAACTGTTTTGTTTTCTATTACTTGCGCATTTCTTGTGGAAAATATCATTCTTACTTTTATGTTGTACGATGCCAGGTGCTAGTCGCCAACCCGTGGGGATCAGGAACGCCCATCGAGCTATGTCAAGGCCTGCTCGGTTATTGGCTTACCATGGTACCTGGGCTGGTTCAAGACATAAACTGAGAAAAAAACTCATACAAATATTTTATCATATGAAAAACTCCTAGATAATAACAATTATAAATAAAATTTCTATGATGTAAATGCTTAAGTATTGTATGTCATGTCCAAGGAACATGAAACCCTATTCAATCAAGATCCATCCTCCAAACAGTATAAAAATATAGCTAGATACCCATTTAATTTGTGAAACATATTTGTCTAATTTGAACCTATCAATGAATTGATGATCTATATTATTTGAGGGCCCCACACATCATTTCATATCCAAATTATTTTTCATATAGATTAATGGATTCCATTAATAAACAATATGCCTTTTCAAATATCCATATTGAATAGAGGATATTAAATTATCAATATTTACCTAAATAATTAAATAACTATTAAAGTGAACACTGAATGAAAAATTATATACATTTTAGGAATTGGTAAAATATGTTAATAATGTTCTAGAAACTTATGGAAAATTCCATGTCCAATGATCATAGGAAATTGAATATTTCAAGGTGACTAAAATGAATCAATAATTTGAATGTGAATACTATCCCTAGGAAAGTCAATCATATAATATCCAGAGGAAGAATAAAGGCAGCACCAATACAACATATCCAATATGGAGTATAAATAAAAGTGTTTTTTATAAATATAAATACTACAATAGATAATTTAGAAACAATATTTAGAAAAATATCTTTTTTTATTATTAAAAGCATTTTGAAAAGATTTTTTCTCTAAAAATAACTTAAGAAAACATTTAATTTAAAAATTAACTTATTAAACTTGAAAAGGATGATTCAAAAAATGTATGGAGGGTAAATCTATACATGGTATATGAGGTAAAAATAACATTCATTTTTCACTGTAAAAATTTAGGAAAATGCCTTTTTTGTAAAGAGATAAGAAGATTCCTTTGAAAACATCTGTAAAATAAAAAAGCGTAAATTTTTATTTACTAAATCATTTCAAAAAAATAAAAACCTATTTCAAATCATTTTAATAAATAATGTTTTATATTAGAAAAAATTTTAACTAATGAAAGTGATAAATGATGTCAGGTTTTCATAAAAACATTTTCTAAAATTTTTTGAGTACCATAAAGTGAAAAATTGGTAATAATAATTTAAAAAGTTCATGAGTAACTGTAGGAGAATAAAATCAAAGGGATTTTTAATAAAACTATCAAATAAGTTACTCTAAAGTATATTTAGGTGTACATTATCCCAATAAAAATGAGATGGTAACATAATTCCTCGAAATGATTATAATGTTTGAGTGAGAATCAATCAATGAGTAGAGTATGTGCATTAAAAGTAAATAGAAATATGCTAGTGGAAATAAATAAATTGATATAAAATGTCATTATATACATAATAATAGATTATTAATTACAAAGTGGAAATAATATAACCAAATGGAAATAAATTGGGTTATGAAATTCTTTAATACTTGGTAACTATCATCTCGAGTCCCCTTAGATGAAATAAATCAAATTGAAACTCAAAATTTCACGAAGAATGATTGATTCATGATATTATATGAAAAATTATAAATATTAACACCATATATATGAAATTGTTTCACAATAATAATGTTATTATTTCAATAGAATTTAAATTATCACAAAAATAAATGAGATTGAAAATATTATAATTAAATATGTTCTCGATTAGAGTAATCCTTATACATTCCATAGTGTCCCAAACCTCATAGAAACTTTGGAATCATTATATCCATGAATTAATAACACCAAATTAACCTTAAATATTATAATAATAAATATATTCATGATATAACATGTTAAATTAAAGTATATAAATCATATAAAATAAATTACATGTATAACAATCAATAAGACTTAATTGAATGTAAATTGAGATGAAATATCATACAATGAATTTTATTTTGTGTAAATAGTATTCAACCTCCTTTATAATGATTTTAATAGTGTTACTAAATTATTAAGAATCATATTCATTTTTATGATATTTTATTACCTGTTAGATAACAATCATTCATTATTTTCACTACTTCGGGTGTCTATTTTATATTCTTTTAAGTCTTTTCTAACTCTTTACGTGTTGATATTCTCATATTGATCATGGTTTCATCATATCCATAGTTTAAAAATTTATTTATTTATAATATATATTCATTATATTTTTATTATAAAAAAATATAGTAGTTGGAGATAATAAATTAAATGCATCGTTAATTGACACAGTAGTTTGTACTTACGCATGAATGCAAATTTTATTACATTGTCGCAGTGAAATAAAGAAAATAATTATATATATATATATATTAATTTCATTATCATATATATTTTATATATATTACATATTTATATTAAAAATTTCCATCATACACTCCATGTTTACTTTGAATGAATCACATCACATTGAGGGAGCGATAGTCCACACTTCCACAAACGATGTTATCGTATTTAATGAAATGAAATGTAAAAAGGTATGTGTTATGAAATAATTACAGAATAATAATTAAATATTTAATATCATTTACATGATATATATATATATAATATATATCATATATAAAAACTCCATCATAATTCAAACCATGAGAGGTGGTAAAAGAAGAATGAACAAAATAATTTTGTGAGGTGGCAGTTCATCATACATATAAATGTTTAGTTCATTACCCATTAGATAGAAGTGTGGGTATGTGTCTATAAAACCATTAATAAAAAAAATATCCTTAAATTTATAATATTGTTTTTGATATATAATAATATAAAAGGATATTTTAGGGGGCTGAGAATGCAAGTAAAACTAAAGATCCTGTGAAAACATGTTACCTATTATTTAGCAAACTACTTTATCTTTTAACCAAAATGATTTATTCGATAGATTACATACCAAAGTGATTAATTTAGGCTTTGGATAGGTATGTTTATAAATTATTTGTCAGATATAATTTTATCCAATGTTTTATGAGAGGTGTGATGAAGTTGGAGGTATGCGTTCCTTTTTATGGTAGAGAGGAGTTGCACTCTTTTAAATTTTTTGAAGTGGAATTCCACCCACATTTTACCCTTTCATGTTGAACCAATAATTATGCACAATTAATAAAATATATTATATGGTATAAATATATCTATACGATATATTATGTCTATTTTTCTACGTCATTTGTCCCCTATGTTTATGATTTGGTCCCTTAAGCTTTATTTTGAATTAATTGATGTAATTAATTTTAATTACATTCACTAATATTATTGGTTAAAAAATATAAATATATTATAGTAATATATAAATTATAATTATTCCAAATGTCTAATTCATTTTTTCAACTTCAAAGAATATATTATTTAGAAACAAATTTAAATTTAATACCGCATACAGGATGATAATAAAGGGTTTTAATGTAAAATCATTCAAATGTTTTTTATGTTTGTGTATCCGATTTGAATGTTAAATTGATTAAAGTAAACTAAATTAGGATAATTAATACAATAGATATCTTATTAAACTTTAAATCCAATTTAAAATATTTTTTATACTTATATATACATTATATGAAAAAATTGTTTTAAATTAAAACATAGTATTTTTCATTATTCTTCAAAACATAAAACCTCACAAAAAGATACCAAAAAATAAAACTAGCATTACATTTTTATCCTATTTAAAATATTATATTTAAAATTACATATAATATTTATAAAACATAAAAAATTGGAATTGAATTATGTTCTCTATTAAAAGGTGATAAAATTGCCTTATCAAAAAATACCATTTTTATGAGTGAAACAAGATGTAGTCCCATATTATTCATATAAAATATCTTCACATAATGTAAATTTTTTTTACTGAATATATAACATATATATTTCATTTATTTCATTCTATAATTATAAATAATTTATTTTAATATGATAAATAACCTTGGTAATTATAAAAAAATTTCCATTATACACATTTGATTTTTATTTTCCTTTTTGAATAATTGGAATTCTTATAAATTCATTTTATATTTTAATAAACATGAATTTTCATAATTTAGTTATTAATATTCATAAACATATTTTACATCTGATTATATTAAATATTATTATTTTAGTAAAATATTATTGTTCAGTAAAACTTGGTCTTGCGTGTAACCTATGACATTGAAGAAACTCGTTGTTTCATGTGACGTATCGTAACTAAATAGAGCATGAATTGTAATATATAAAATATATTGAATTTATTAAAAATTATTAATTCTTGGGATATTATATTCCCTTACATTATTAGTGTTGCGCGTCATATAAGATATAAATAATAAATTTCCTACTTTGGATTTCCAGGGCGTTACATTCTCCCCACATTAAGTAAATTGAGTACTCTCAATTTAAACTAGATCATGGTGATATATTGTATGATATATAATATTTTTTAAATCCCACATCATGAGAAGGGTTCATAAAAAATTCTATATCCACAATCCATTTTTTATTTTATTCATGACCCACTTTTAAGGGAAAGTGGGAACCAACATAAACTTCCTTCTGCATCAAGTCACACCCTTGAAAAATACGCATTACCAAATCCAAATTCTAATAAAACCATTTACCCCACCAAGACTGTAGCATCCAACCAATTTCAAAATACAAAATAAACCAAATCATAAAAAATCACGTCAGTCTGTTATTTGAATAAAGATCACCAGTTGAAATGAATGTTGTATATCCTCACCATCATATGAATCACTATAATGTCATCTCAACACCATAGTCCACCACAACAAGCCACATCAAACAATAACAAAGAATATTTTCATCCATCATCATTATCCTCAATGATGAAACACCACCACATAAGAAAGAAAGATACAATTTAATGCCAAAAAACATAATCACCGCCAAGAGAAACCAAAACAGAACACCAAAGCAACAACAAAATAAAACCGATGCAAAAAATCCCAAATATGGAAGAACCATGAAGCCCTTTTAACCTTAAAAAATAATCCCAAAATCATGTAGTTACCATTGCACTTGATCCATCTTGGAGAGGCATGCGTGAACTTGGGGTAAGGGCATGTTGAACGTCCAAGGAGCTCTTCGGCACATAACTATCGTTGGGTCTGAGAAGCCATCTAGAAAGTAGCAGAAAACCATTTCCAACCTCAGAATCATCAACAAGAACAGGACCAGTAGAACATTGACCACAACCAAAAAGTGAACCGTAATCACAACCCTCCAAAAAGGGACATAAAATAAACCATCTGAAGGTTGAACTAATATAGGACCATGAAAATCACCATAAATAACTTGATAAAGGAGAAACAACTGATGAATTCCTAAAAGGAACAAATGAAAATGGAAACTGGAAAATCCGATGAAAGAGTAATGTGGGGATGAAGCCCTTATAAGACCACTAAACCAAAATATACTAAATATAAGATCAAGAAGCCGCCGAACAAAAAGGCATGCAATTCCTTAACTCCCTATGCCATAATCCCAAACCCACCTGAAAATTAAACACACCCAACCAATATGGGGTCACGTGTGTCGGACAAGGCCAAAATACCATGGGGGGAAGAAGGTAAACGAACCCATTCTGATAGAGGAGGAAGGAACAAGGCATAACAATGAAGAGGGTGAGTGGAAAAAATATAGAATGTAAACATTAGTGGAAAGTAGAGATACATACATTGAGGAAAATTATATATATTTATAGGTAGTTATTGAGTTAAACAATAAAAAAAGTGAATGATAAATATAAATATGTGGTTATCAAATCCATAAATCTATGATTATTTATAATAACACCGATTCAATAAAAATTAAGGTATTAGGACAACAAATCTTTAAGATCCATTTAGTCATTTGATAATTCCTTTAATACCTAAGAGTATAATGAAATTTACATACATGATATTTTATAATTTCATATGAAAAATTTCATATTTTAATAGTTCGTTGATCAAATTATAATTTATCTCTTACATCATGAAATGGGTATCCCAAAATTAAGATTGATCCCCGATGGACTCAAATAAATAATTAAAGAATTATAAGGCCCATAAAAGAGAGAAAATTCTTTACTTTTGTCTCTAAAAGTTATCTCAAGGCAATAAGGATATGATATTAATCTATAATCAAAAAAATAAAAATTATTGTTTCTTCATTAATATTTATTTTTCAAATTTATTAACAAAAAGAATGAAATATTAACTATGAAATTGTGTAGGTTAGTGGTTGGCATGAAACTATGATCATCCTTCAGTCAGGGGTTTGGGACCTAGGGCCTTGATAGATATGAATGGTTGTCACCTAGAATACATATTTTTCTTTTCTAAACCCATATTAAAAAATTTCCAAAATAATTATCATTAACATACTAGAAAAAAATACAATCATTAAATAGAATTTTAACTATGTTTCTCAATAAAAGAATAATAAATAAATATTTCTTCCATTTTATTTCAACATAGGTCTGTACATGGTCTAAGGTTTTACCTAGGTAATCAATTTCACTATGTATTTTAGTAATTTGAAATGGTTTGAACGAAAAATGTCAATTACAATATGAATACCCCTAAGGAGTGTCAAAACAAGTGCATAGTAAGGCATGTGGTCCTGCATTGGGTTATAATGAGTCATTCCTGACACTCCTTTTTAAATTTATTACTCCTAGGTATATCTCTCCTAGAATGAAATCAATAGTTATTATCTAGATATTAATTTATTTCTTGGAAAATTAAACAATATCTATCTAACATAAAAATTATTTGGTTTTTCTATACATATCTAAAAATTCCATCTTCGTGTTATGTTCTCTAATATATGTTTTTCTAAATATAGTTCCCATGGATTCTACTAAAATTCCTTTGATACTAACTACGGTGCATCCCCCACCCATAATCCTGGAGTTTATTTCTACTACAATAACATTGTAATTCTTACAATGAATCAAATATCTAATGTCCAATGAGTATAGTAGTCACGGTAAACCAAATTCAAAATTGAGTCTTATATTAAAAATGCATAGAAAAATTACCACATAATTTTATTTCAATGATATCATTATTTAAAATAGTACATTCTACCTAAAATTCATATTACTCTTTTTATATTACTAGGGAATGTAAACAAAAAAAAATTGGGTACTCTATAAGTTTCATAAAGGGAAAATTATATAAAAAGAAATAATTAATCAATGAATATAAATCAACCTGGAAAGGTAAATATATGATCCCACATGCCATTCAAATCACAAGATAAGACATAATTAATATGGAATAGTACAGAACCAAAAACACACATAATTTAATTAAAAAAACCATAATGAAATGAATCCACATATTTTATCATAAGAAAATCGCTATGGTAAAAACAATTATAATTGAAATATCATTGATGGACATGATTAATTGAGGGAAATTATGTATAAAGAACATGAAAACCTATACTATCAAGATTCATCCCCTAAGATGTTTTAAACTATAGGTAATATCCCATTAAATTTTATCAAAATATTATTCTCAAGTAACATATCAACGAATCTAGGAACTATATATTGTCTAGGCCCCGCCCATCATTTCATGTCCAAATAATTCATCATATTATGTAATCTATTTTATTAATAAATAATTCCCTTATCAAATATCATTATGGAATAAATGATATAGAATAATAAATATTTCCTCAGATAATAAAAAAACATTCAACGTGATCACCATATGGGAAAAATGGTATATGGTTCAGCAAATAACCATATCTATGAATAATGATACATATTATTTTGGGAAATTTTATATCAAATGATTATATTAAATTTAATATTTTAAGGGGACTTAAAGGAATCAAAAAGTCTAATTTTATTACTATCCATGTCAAATTAATTATAAACCATTCAGAGGATGAATAAAGATGGTACCGATAGAACATATCCCAAGTAGATTAAAAATAAACCGTTTTTGTCTTCTTTAATAAAACTAATATAAAATATATTTTTGAATCATCCTTGAGAAAAATATAATTTTTATTTTGAATAAAATTAACCATTTTCTCTGAATCTGATATTTAAAATTACTTTCATTTAAAATTTTCCATTTCATATTTCAATGGAATTTTCAATGAAATAATAGTTGGTAAATACATATATTTCATATGAGGTAAAAATAACACACCTTTTCATGGATAATGGTTAGAAAAATAAATAGTTTTGGAAAATAAAAAGAAACATAAATTGAAAAAATATGTAAACAAATTATAAAAATGTATTTACAAAATCATTTGCAAAATGTAAAAAACCATTTTCAAAATGTTTTCATAATTCATGTTTTTCAAATGTAAATTGGATCTCTAGCTGAAGAGATAAATAATGTATGGTTTCCTTAAAAAATATTCAAAAACATTTATGGTACTAATGAGTGGGAAATGGAACTAAAACATGAAATAGGTTATTAATAAACATATTAATAGTAAATGGAAGGGTTTATTTTAAAATTATAAAATAATTTCCTTTAAAATAAATTCAATTGTAAACAATACATAAATATTTGATATTATAATGTAAATCCTTGAAAATATTATAATGTTAGATTGAGATTCGATAAATGAACAGATTATGTGAATTCACTGTAAATACAGATATAGAAGTGTAAATACATCAACAGATAGTAAAATAAAATATACACAAAATAAAAAATAATAATCAAAATGAGGCAGTTTATAATCCAATAATAATGAATTGGGATTGGAAATTCATTTACACTTGGTAAATTTTAACTCAAATTACCTTATATGAAATAATTAAAAATAAAACTCATAATATCATGCTGAATGAATAAATAAATATAACATTTAAAAAGTTGGATGTATGTACACTATATATATGTAATATTTTTCAAAAAAATAAATTGTTTGATTCATGAAAATGTTAACAATCACAAAAGGAAGTTGGATTGAAAAGATAATGATTAAAAACCTTCTTTATGAGAATAATCCTTAAACATTCCAAAGTATCCCAGGACACATTGAAATATAAATTATAATACCCATGATGTAGTATTAATAAATTAAATAAATAATATCAAAATAATAAATATATTCATAATATAACATGTCAAAGGGTAGTACATACACCATATAAAAGAAACTAAGTCCATAACAACAAATAAGTCTCAATGAGATGTAAATTTAGATGAAATCCATTAAATTCTTTTTACTTTTGTGTGAATATAATTTAACCTCATGTATAATTATTTTAATAGTGTTAATAACTTATTTAATAATCTTATTCTTTTTTATAATATTATATTAATCTCTTGATAATAATTGTTCATTATTTTCACTACATCAGGTGTTAATGGCCTAAACATTTTATTATATTTTGACTTATTACTTATTATTCTTAATATTTAGAACATGGTTTCATCATATAAAAAATTTAAACCATGATTTTATTATTATATATATTCATTATATGTTTTTTTATAAAAATCTATATTAATTGTAGATAAGTAATGAAATGCATCGTTCATAGATATGGTAGGTTGTACACGCGCATGAAGGATACATTCATTTCATTATCATATTAAATGAATAAAAATAAAATTATACATATATCTCTATTATAATTTATTTATCACATATATTTCATATATTTTACATAGTTTAATTATAGCCATCCAGTATACATTCCATGAATTGTGTGAATGAATAACAATGCTTTATGGGGGAGGTAGTCCACACTTCTAGAACCGATGTTATCCTATTAAAACAAAATAGAATATATAATGGTTTGTTATAAAAAAATTAAACAATTATAAATACATAATAAATATCTTATACCATATATAAAAATATATCCATCACAATTTCCACCATGATATAAGGTAACGGATGGACGAACAACATCATTTTCTAATGTGGTAGTTTAATGTACACAAAAACAACAAGTTTGTCACCCTTCAGAGAGAAGTGTGTGTTTTTTAGATTTAAACCATCAAATAGAAACATATAAATAGATTTATTATATTATTATTATTATATAATTATGTAAAAATGTTGTAGCGGTGGATAAAAAAAATAAATCTCAAGTGGTTGAGGAAAGATGTTACCTCTTTTTTGGGTAACTCATTTTGGATTGCACCAAGGGAATTCCATGGATGGATTTTTTCATAAGGTAATGATTATAGGATGAGGGAATGTATTTAAAAGATATTTGGGATGTTATTGGTTGGAAAATATTTGACTTATAGGTTTGAGGAAGTGTGAGAGAATAGTTACTTTTTATAATGGAGAGTAGTGGCACTCATGAATTTTTTTTGAAAGGGCATTCCACCCACATTTTTTCCATGACATGTGGATCCAGTAATGGTCAAAATTAGATAAAATAAAGTATTGGCCTTAAATATGGCCATAAATGTACTTATAACAACTTTATAGGTCATTCTGACCCTTCAGATTAATGTTTTCTCACGTGTTAAGATAAATTTCACTTTATTCGTTACAATTAATTATAATGTATTTCACTCATATTTTTTGTCAAAAAATAAGTTTAAATTAATATAATTGTAAATTATTATGAATAAAAATATGTAATATATTTTCTAAATCAAAATAATATGAGTGGAATAAGTTAATTTAAATTTAATCCTGTAGATATAAGGACAATATTGGTTGTTAAAGTAAAAACGTTCAATGGTTTGCTAATTTTTATATCAAATTTCAAATATAAGTTAAATAAAATAACCCAAATTGGATTAAATAATAAAAATTAAATTATTCTAAACCTTAAAACTAATTTAAAATATTAATTAACCTTATAAATATATTGGAATAAAACAAATTTAATTTAAAATTCAGTAATTTTACTATTTCTCAAAAAAATGAAACAACATGGAAAAAACCAAAAAATCACCCTAACCTAATATTTATGTTAAAATTAAAATATAATGTTCATTTTAACATATAATATTTATAATCCTTTTTAAAATTGTATTGAAAATATGTTCATTATTAATAGGTGGTAAAATTATATTTTTTGAAAAATACACTTTTATACAAGAAATAGGATTTTTTATCTCTTATAACTATCAAATATATTGAAATAAAAAAAGTATTTATTTGAATATGTAAAATATATATATAATTAATATCATTCAAAAAATATAATTACTTTTACTTATTTGGATAAAAATATCCGTGACCATTAAAATACTTTATTTATATTCAATTAGTTTTTATATTTATATCTAATTAGTTTTTAATCAATGAATTAATTTTATATTTTTATAAACCATATATTTTTTAAATTAGATAATATATTTCATAAACTGTAATTTTATTTCTAATTTATATCCATTTATATTAAATAATAATATTTAAATTATATATTATTGTTCGGTAAAACTCGATGTTGCGTGTAATGAAAATCATTTATGAAAATCATTATTTATTTTGGAATATGGAACATAGTATAGAATTAATATAAATCTATATAATATATTTAATATATTTAAAATTAAAAGTTCTCATTATATTATATTCCCTAACACAGTTGGTGTTGCGCATCATAGATGATATTGAATACAATGTTACTACATTAAATTTTCTAGGATTTTCAGTAGGCACCGGCTCTCGGAACTCGGGGTTTTGGTAAATATATATATGGTTCAAAAAAATTAATTTAAATTATATCCCTAAAAGGAAAATTGAAAATAAAAAAATATAGTAATGGAAAAATATTTTCATATCAATCTTTTACCACATTTGAAACTATCGAATCAAATACCCATAGAATATGTAAAATTAAGTTCAAATTAAAATAACATAAATTATAGAGTATTAATGATATAATAAATAAATGTGTCCTAATATTCACCATATAAAATAACTACTATCAATATAATTAAAATATTCCTCGATGAATGGAAATTGTGAAAAAATCATTACAAATATTATAAAATTGATGTGAGAATTAATCAAGTAAGTGATTATGTGTAACAAATCATAATCATAAAAAAAATGTGTGAATAAAAAATAATAAATATAATGAATTCCATTCATGATCATAAAAAAATGTTTTCAATAAGGGAATAATATAAAACAGTGAATGTAAATTGAATTATGAAACCCCTTACCACATTGTACCTTTTCAGTCAAGTCCCCTTAGATAACATAATTTTAGATTGAAAATAATATACATTAAAATATGAAGGATTCCGGATATAAAATTACAATGGGGAATATATTCACCATATAAAATATATTCTTCAATGAATAAAATTATTCCTCAATGAATATAAATCGAGATGGAATCTCAAACCTTGAGTTTGAAACATCACATTCGTACATTATCTTCATGAATAATAAAAGTATCAATTATATACTCACTTAAGAAAACATTCAATGTATATTATTCCATAAATTTTAATAATAACCATTTTATATTTATTTATATAATCAATTAAAATCTTGATGAATGCTTAGACGATATTCAGTTCTTATGTCTAAAATGACTTTGGTAGAGTTTCTATGGTAAAATTAGTAATTGTTACATTACTTATAGATTAATAATAAAGAAATTATTATTATTTTATTAAATCAATTGTTCTTTTAAAACATAAAATCAATAATTTCTTTGAATATTTAACTATGATATAATAATTAAGATGGTTGGTTATACGTACTCATGGGTAACATTTCCATTTTTCATCAATCAAGATGGAAATAAGGTATGTAATGTTTTATCATTACATAATTATAATCCTATCATAAATATGAAATTATTTATTTAAATACCCTTATATATACCATCCATATAACCATTTAATAAAACATGAATAACATTGTATCTTGGATGTGGTAATCCACATGTGCGAACAAATCACATTATCATCTTTTAATGAATTATAATGGTACCAAAATATATGATATATTAATTTAAAATATTGAATGATAGTTATGAATTTAATATATATTTATTATATCCATAATCATAAATAGCCAATAGTGGCAATGATTAAATGAGAATGACATATGATTATGATGTTAGTCTGTTATAGACATGAACAATGGGTTTGTTTTCCATTTTATTAAAGAGGATACCAATATAAGTTATTCCATTAAAATATTAAATTATCTCTATACATGATTTATTTATGTCATTACATCAATATAGTTGAATAATATTTTAAATATATTTATGATAAAATAAAAAAAGACACTTTTAAGAACAATTTCTATAATTTGGACATACTCTTTAGTTTTTCCCCAAATCTATCCAAGGAGGATTTTATAATCACATTACCTTTATGGTAAATCACATTATTCAATTTTATTTCTCCATAGTAACTCATTTCAACAATTTAAATTTATCCATTAATCCTAAAACTAAAAATAATAATAATTAGATACTTTGGGCCAATTAATTATAAGTATGAAATAAAACATATCGAATAAAAAATCGTAGGTTTGTGAAAACTTAATTTTAACTCAATCACATTTTATGTGTAATAAAAAAATTTATCCTTAACCATTGTATTTTTTTACAATTTTACTATTCATTATGTCAAACTAGTAAGTTGAAAATTTTACATAATATGAATTATGATTAATATTTATATTTAATACATTTTAAAAAATTATATTCATTTAAATTGTTGAATTTAATTAAATATATACACAAAAAAATGACAAAAATTGGGTTTTGAAGAAAAAATCATTTTTACGCAACGAATGAACATATACATAACATTATGAAATAAAATAAAAATTATATGAAATTAAATTTATATAATTATATATAAAATATATATATTTGTCTAAAATAATTCTTTAATTGGGGTTGTTTTAGTTAATTTAAATGGATAATCATTGTTCACTTAAAAATAGTGTGAAAAACATACATTTTAGGCGTAAAAATATACTTGTAGAAAAATAATGAATATTACATTAATAAGATTATTTAAAAAATTAAATTAATTTTATAAAATATATTTTCTAAATGTTTTAAAATTTTATTATAATAGATTCTTAAGAAATAAATAAATAACATTTTTTATGAAAAGATTATTTTTGAAGAATAAATTTTCGTTATGAAAAATTCTCTTATTATTATCTAATATTTTATCAATATATTTATATAATACAACATATTTATATATAATTAATAATCAACTTTATCCAAATCATAATTTCAAATTTAAAATCTTGGTTATGTTAATCTTATAAAAATATTTCATTGATCATTTAGGCTCTTTTTTATGTCGTATGTTCTATTAAACATTGTTGTACTTTTAATATATTAATGCGTTATATTCTCCCCAAATTAATTAATTGTTACCTCACAATTTGAACATGAACTCGTTTAAAAATGTTTTATATTGGAAAACACCTTCCCTCAAATCCCATATTATAAAAAGTTTTAATAAATCATTCCCTTGAGAAGAGATCAAGTAAAATAAGAAGGTCATGTGGAATAATATATTACTAGGATTCCATCAATGATAAAATTAGCGGTATGTGAATATATATACATTGGGTAAAAGAAAATTTAACATCAATAATTTAAAGTGATAGAAAACACTGATCACAATCATTTGAATGATCGTGAAGAAGCTAAAAACCACAAAAACATAAATCAATAAATCGTTATAAGGTCATAAATTAATATAGACTGAATATAAAAGTCAATTTTTTTCATAATTATTAGTTTCATATAGTTTATAAATTCCTTTAACATATTGAGTGAATTTATAATATAATATACATAATTGATAAATATAATTACTTATTTAATTAATATACTCCACAATATTATAACTCACAAAACAACGAGTATTAAGGATGAAATTTTCATTCCCATAGAAATAAAATATACTTCTTATTGATAAAATTATTTCTGAAAGGATAATATTTATTCCTCTTATATTTAAATATACAAAAAAATTAAATGGGTATGAGAACTTGAAATAATATTAAAATTTTTATACCTTAATATTAATCTATAAATCCAAATATAAATATAAATTATTCCATAAATAAATAACCAATCTTCCCAATTAAATTTTATATTTGTGGAATTAATTTTGTCTTCCCAAATGATATTTAATGTTAAATCACATGCTATAATTTTGGGCCAGATATATCAAATCCCAGTACATAAATTTCTTACAATACCAATAATCACCAAAAATTCCATAAATTCAAAAATAATTGATCCAATTTTTTGTTTTCCAATGTCATCATATTTTTTAAAAACAAAATAATTTTAGAAAAAACCCATTTCATATTTACTGGGATATGATGTAAGATAGTGATAGGTGATACATCTTTATCAACATTCGGTGGTGGGTTTCTATCTTGTGACATTTACAGATTTGATGGGTTGGACGTAATGGCCCAAAGGCCATAAAATTTATATTTATTGATAATCAACCATTAAATGGGTGAGATGGAATCCTTACAAGGCCCGAAGGCTTAAAGAAAATTACAGGACCCATAGGTCTTAGAGGAAATCTCATAGGCAAGAAAACACTGACCATCTCTTCCCCAGAAAATGTCTTGATATAATCACTAAAACTTCTATGGATGGTTGGCTAGCTTTCCTATGAAAATATACACAGGCCTAGTACCGATGGCAATGCCAAAACCTCTCGTTCTTCCAAATCTGGTTAGCTCTAATTTAGTGAATGCGCCTACCCTGAATCCTCATCTGAAACCATGGCCCTTGTAGTCTGACAGATACATCTGCATCCTATGGACCCAAATCCTTGGGGTGTCCCTAGGGCCTTAAGGTAGTTCAATGATCTTGAGAAACAACATCCTTGAATTCCTTGGGTAGATCCATTGTCTTGTAGGACCCAAGGACTAAACCTGTGGCTGAGAGGCCCAGATTGATGAATAGTTTACGCTGTTATAGTACCGTATTGTACCTACTACAGTGCTAATGCAGTGCTGTTATATTTCTTCTACAGTTCTGTGGCAGTACCCAAAAGTATGTCTCTATTCGAAATTGATCTCAGGTCTCTTGGATGCACTTGTCGAGTCCTCACCAATCGGGATAAGGCTTATATTAATTTAATGAGTTGTTTATTGATATTTGGAATGCCTTATCATTAGAACTATATTAATATAATTCCTATAACATTAGAAAAACTCGGTCCAACATCCTCAAAATAATTTTTTCTTATTAAATTATTTATTAACCACTATAGGATTCAATAAAATATAATTTTTACACAAAATAAAATAATTATAATTGATGATTGTTAGCATAAAATAATTGACCAAATTGTACCTAAATTTCATCAATGGAATAAAATTTATGTCCACAGAATATATAATAATTATAACTAAAATAACTAAAACATCTACAAGTGCGAGTTTTTTCGTCCCAAAAAAATATTCCATAATTATTATTATTCATTTTGGGTGAGTTAGTTCAAGGCGGTGGCGTCCTATCATTGAGGTTCGGGGTTCGATTCCTCGCAAAGGCAACATGCACCATACGCCAACGATCCTCTCATCCCCTCTACTCCGTGGGAACTAGTCCAAGCCCAAGGTTGGCCACCTTGGGCCTAGCTGGGGACGTGCGACAGGGGGTGGGGTAAGGCTGCCTCAATACCCAATCAACTGACAAAAATGTTTCAGGATGGGTCGGGACTCTCTCTCTCTCTAGCGACAGATTAGGGTTTAATGGCATCTTTGGATGATTTTCCTCTTGGGTGATTAAGTAACTATCGATATGGCCTGGATTGCAGATCTATGGTGGGGTGGTATGCCTCGAGCATGGTGGGGTCTATTGCATGTGGTGCGACCGGCACAAAGGGTGGTGCGACTGCAGCGTCGGATGCTTTGGCCGATGTAAGCACAATAGTGATGATCCAATCGATGGTTGTAGCTGGTGTGAGTAATCCGGTGAATGGATCTATGAATATGGTGGTCGGTGTGAGCGCTTTGGAGAATCGATATGCGGTTGGTGGTGTGGTGGTCGGTGGAGAACACAAATCTATGGATCCAACACCAGTTTTGGGTGGTGTTGCATCTACAACTGTGATGACCGATCAAGGCGGTGCACGCGTTGCGAATAAGTCATCGGTGATTCTGAGTGGTGCAGGGGACGCAGTTGTGGGTGGATTGACTGCAGCGGTGGTGAATGGGTCGAGTGGCACAGTGAGCAGATCTACTATGGTGGATGAAATAACTAGCACAAATTTAACTGTATGGGCTTTGGTTGGGGATCAAATTCACAATTTGGATATCTAGGTTGCAGCAACCGATATTCCTTTCCAAGGTGAGGTTAATGGAGATTTGAAGGCTAATAGTAGGAATTTCAACAGAAGGTATTTTTCACAGGTCAAGGGTGCTATTATGGAGAGAACAAGTATGAAAGGAGACACTGCTCATGTTACTTCTAACAAAGAGGAAATTCTTGATAGGTTTAAAATTTATGAATATTCCATAATTGCTCGGATTGTTCTTCCCAGTGGTGGGAAACCTTGGAATGTTTTTGACTTAGTTCGGATGCTAACTTCTGTATGGGGTTTTTCCGGGTAGAGAAGTATTCCCCTGGGTCAGTGTTTCTTTCATATAGTTTTTCAATAAGAGGATATTAAGCAGAGGGAATGGGGGATCAGTTCTATCGCCTGGAATCCAGGTATGATCTACTTTCAGGAGTGGGATTTTCGTTTTAATCCTTTTTCCAGAAAACATACTCAAGCACAAGTCTGGATTAAAATTATTGGCCTAAATTAGATATTCCAGCATCGAAAAATATTATTTGATATTGCATCTGTTGTGGGAATTCCTATTAAAATGGATAGGAATACTGAGATTTCCAAATTTGGTCACTTTTCACGGGTACTGGTGGAGGTTGATTTGTGCTCTTTCCTGATTCACAATGTTGTTTTATCTTCATTTTATGATGATATTAATTTAAAAATATATTATTAAAGACTTCTTGACTTTTGTTCATAGTGCCATGTTTTTTGTCATTGTAAGACGAAATGTCATTGGAATTTGGTTTGCTCTTTTTGTTCTTGAAAAGGGCATCATGAATCCTCTTGTAGGAAGAATGTGAGGAAACATGCCTCACACAATAATGCGCAACAATTCACTCCTGAAAAATACAATGTGAAGTTCAGAGATGGTCCCTCACAGTCGGTTAGGGATTTGACACCGGTGACTCATGAGCCAGAGAATATGGCACTGATGATAATTCCCGGACTCAGTGAGAGTGCTCAAACAGAGGGTGGCATTATGGAGGGGCATAAAAACCTGAGTAACTATGTTAATCTTTCAACGATTCAAGAGGAAATTAATAAATTAAGGGAAACTTAGGGAGACCATGTAAGGTGGGGTTACAACGAGGTTGACTCCCCGAAAAAACCATCCTATAGTCAGGTTTTGTCCAAAGGGACAAATGCCATTGTGGATGATGATGTGTTTCAATCTGTTCCTCCCAGGAAAGCCAGAAGTAAGAAAGATTATTCTTATCTGAAGCCAACTATGGTCACCAGGTCTCATGATCCCGTAGAATTTGATTCTGATTGGTATGGTTATTATGATGATTCATATGAGTTTGAATATGATGTTTGATCTATTTTGGGACTTCTTGGCATGCGGGTAGGATGCTTGTATAACCCCATAATTTTACCTTGCTATACTTTTTTTTCCATTTTTATTTATAGGGATCTGCCCAATCATTTGTCTATTATTATTCATTTTAAACTCCAATATATAATTGCAAAAAATGGGTATCTTTGCCCTTAAAATACAATATACATTATAATTATCAACATGGAAATCATTTTTTTGTAACCAATATCAATGATATATAATATGTTTCCATAGGTTATATTCCATAAATCATCCTGATATTTCATATAGAAAATGTCAATGAACCCTAGTATTATTCCTGTTATTATTAAGGTCATTTAATTTTACACTTTTTGTTTTCACTATTGTAACTCATTTGTAACAGCGTAATTTATCTGTTAGTCTTAAAAATAGAAGGATAATTATTAGATAATTTGGAGCAAAATATTATAGAAATGAAATAAAATTTATCAAAGAATCATACTATGAGTGGCTATGGTCAATTTTAACAGAAACTCATGTTATGAGAAACTCCCAGTTTCCACCATACCCTTAGTAATAACTTTTTACAATTTTTTCTATTCATTATGAAGAAAAATAAGGTAACCTAATTACCAAAAATTATTTATTAATATTAAAAAAATGGAATCCAATTTCACACAATTTAATCCTATAAACAAAATTAAATAATTTAAAATTACACCAACTAAACTCGACGTGATGGGGTTCCCATGAAATTGTAGTTTTTTAGGAAATTGATGATCTTATATTAAAAATATGATTATAAATAATCTTTATAGGTATTTTGGTTCATATAAATAGATAATTTATATATAAATTTCAACTAATGCATTCCATCATATTATTTATTTTAATTATCTAAAATAGATAATCTATATTCCCTTCAAAATATTTTGTGGAAAATATACCTTTATAAGCATAAAATCATACTTATACGACAATAATTAAAAATATCTTATTCAATTTAAATAATATATTTTTTATAAATAAAATATTTCATATTTCACTTTTATATAAAATAAAAAATATAATTTTATTTTTAACTTAATTGACATTATGAAAAGCAACGATAGTATTTCAAAATTTCTAATTTTCACTATATACTAAAAAATCAATCAATTTTGAAGAATTCAAATATTTCATTGTAATTTAGTTTTCATAGAATTATTTAAAAAATAATACTTATTTTTTAAAAAAATTCTATTATTTTACATAATTAATTAGAATATTTTCCCTCAAGACCCAGAAAAAATTATTTTACATGGAATATTTCCGGAAGATGAAATTATCTTCATTAAAAATAGGGTGCTTAATTAAAATTAGTTTATCAATACATTTATATTTTGTAGGATATGTATATATTTTTTATAAATCTGTTAACACTATACATACCCACCAATTTAACAATTATGTTATACCAATTATATAATAACATTTCATTTT
This sequence comes from Viscum album, assembly GCA_963277665.1. NCBI lineage: Eukaryota > Viridiplantae > Streptophyta > Magnoliopsida > Santalales > Viscaceae > Viscum > Viscum album. Next base: position 1,757,389,612 of record OY728153.1, read on the forward strand.
TCATTTTTTCTCAGTGTAGTGTGTCATGTACATTATCAAACATAGTTTTCATTTTAAAATTATAGGGTCTTATAGTCATAGTCATGATATGTATTTAATCTCAATAAAAGAGATATGATCTAAAATAGGTTAAAGTAGCTCAAATTCTCACATTATTTTCATGATTCATGGTATATATGAACTTTTTTGATACAACCAATGAATATGTTCGTATATAAAACTTTTCCCAATTAAATGATGTAGTGTCTCATCGTAAATACCCAATCACATTATATTGTTAAAATACTACTATAATGTCTCACATAAAGGGGACATTGTCATAAAAATAGATAATTAAAATACTCTATATGTATCAAATATTGAGGGATTTATCTATGACAGTTTCTGTTTCGGTGATTAGAGTTTTTTTAAACTAGATCATGGTAGACCCCATGACTAAATCCATACATTAACCAAAGCATGAGTATCATGTGTGAGATAGAGGATTTTAGGTTGTCTGAAGATTTATCATGAGATTTGATGGAATTTTGTAGTTTCTTCCCTAAAAAAATTTATTTTTACATTTTTATTACTGGTATGTATTTATTTTAATGTTAATAAACTGGTTATCACATCATGATTTTTAATTTACATGACATATCATATTCTAATTAAATAAGGCTAATTGTTACATAGAATGGTCAAAATATTTCCTCATTATGATGATAACCTATAATTTCATTGGTGATATTCTAAAATAAACATTCTATTGTAGGGTAATATCAGTTTAAAATACCCTAATGGTATAGATTTTTTGAGTACAAGATAAAATAACTCTGAGGCACATTATCATTTTATATTCCCAATGAAATTTCTAGTACGTGAGATTATTGGAAAAAGATCCCCAATTAGAAATACAGATTTACATGGGACATTATGTGTTTAAATATATATACCTATGCATTAAAATATAAACATTAATATTATTATAAATATATATCATTAGTGACATATTTTTATATATTGGTACAAAAAATTATGATATAATTTCAATATGAGGAAGGATATGATGGTTATGAAATTAGTGATATATAATTAACTAATATTGTGAAGAATAATTTGTCCCTTGTGTTCTTTATAGTATGATCAAAACATAAGCACCCTAATGGGTATAAAAAACCAGTAAAATCCATGTCCATTTAGTTTTTTTGGAAAGGTTCAATTATAGAAAGTCAATGAAATTGGAATCAATCATATTGATTGATGAAACCAAAATGGAATCTACTAGATTAGCGTCATTCGTTATGGGTAACTTCACATGTCTCAAGATGATAACATTTAATTTTGGTGGTTCTTCATAATACCACTATAAAATTGGACTAGATATTCCTAAAATAATTGTATCTAAAATATTTGTAAAAATTTATTTTAATCATGTAAGTTAAAATAAATATTATTTTTCCCTATGGTTTCATAATAATTGATGATTTTAGGATTTCTGTAATGTAATTCTTTGTAGTTTGGAATTATAATTCTATTATTTAAGTAATAAAAAATATTTATTTATAATATCTATCGAATTTAATTTTTTTTATTTTTATGGATGAGAAACAATGTAATATTTATTTATTCAACCAAATTTCATTATTCATGGAATGCGAAATATTGAGGGGGATTGCAGATCTTATGAATAGATATTGTTTGAATTAATATATTATATATCATGTAAATATATAAATATATATCAATTTTTTAAATGATTATTATTTATCAATAAGTTATACAAATGTCTCAAAAATAATAACATTAGTATTATTATATAATATGAGATATGATAAGGAATATGTAATTGAATAAGGGTGTATGTGAAAATATCAACACTATCCTTGATCTATAAACAACATGTTTTATTGAATCCATGTGTTAAATGATTATTTTACAAAAAAACATGGAAGGAATTATCTCAAGACTTAGAGATAATCCTCTCAAAAATTATCTCATTAAAATGAGTGCCAATCCATTTCTAGCCTCTCAAAACATTGAGACCATTTTAATAATTCATCATCCATTATTATATTGATTGTAGAATCAATTATTAAATATGAAATAGATATTCATCATACATTCTATAAGAGTATGATTTTTAAATGAAGTTCCAAAAAACTAAAGAATGTGTAGATCACTACTAGAGGGATTATACCATTGTAAAATATGATGTAATGATGATATGATGAGAGATGTCAAAAATATCTCCAATGAAGAATTATTTATAGTAAAATGTATTTTAAAATGTATTTATATTTTATTTATAAATTATATGATATTATCCCGCATTTTTAATTTTTTTAATAAGTTAACTAATATAAATTTAATTCCATTTTCAATGATTTTATACATCAAACTCATCAAATATTATTTAATAATTATGGAAAAAATTGGAGTTAGATATACCAAATAGTTTTTTCATGGAAACAGAAACAATTAATGGGATGTAATTAAAGACATCAAAATTACATTCCATGGGTATTTTGAATTTGAATTGATCTCCGCATATATAGTCCCTGGTCGAATAGAACCAATAGGTTGTGAGGTCACCAAGGGGTGATGGATGTGAGTTAGTACTGAAAATTGTTTGTGAGGGGAAATTTTAGAGTTATGAAAACCCTTTATGATCTAGTGAAAATGTTAGATGGGTTGCGAGCACCAATAAATTTTTCAAGAAAGTTCATGCTTTTACACTTCCACTAACTAATAGGGGTGGGATATATTGATTGGACCATACCTTAAGTGAGTGAGTTGTGGATTGAAAAAAAATAATTTCCCTATTTGAGAGGGTATTGGAATAGAATACCCTATGTGAGTGGTTAATAGTATATAAATTCATGTTATACAGACCCTATAAAAGAGTATTGTTTTGGTTTTCAACTCATCTTGAGTGACAGTGTGGTAGATGTGATACACAACCTTCATGTGTAAGAGGGTAATGAACAAGAATTATATGAATTATAATTGATTCCTGGATATCATTTTTCTATGTAATAAATGATATTACTGATAAACAAATAATGAGAGAGTAACAAAATTTCATCTCATTAAAAATGATCATTACATTATTTAGATTTGAAATCGATTAAAATTACTAACATTGAAACTATACAAAAAATATAAAATAGAAAATCTAAAATGGGAAAATAATGATGCCCGAAATATTCTTTATTTATCACCCCACAACAAACACTATTTAAATAAAATAAAATATTACTAAAAAATGGATAATCATGTAATAATTAAAATAAAAAATTATAGAGAAATTTTAGTGTATTTTGAATAAAATAATGATGTTGTATTTATAGTAATAAAGAGAAATGTAATCATTGGGATTCTACCGTTAATAAAATTTTGTTCATTTTTGACCGTTGGTAAATATGAAAATTTTAAAATATACCTTGTTTAATAATTTTACCATTATAATCGGTGTTTTAAGGTTCTAATTGAAATGAATAATTGATACAAAAAGGATAACCAATGGCCTCAACGAGTAGAGTCATGTCATTTAAATCCCATTTGGCTGAACATGGGAGAGATGTAGTGTCAATGCGGTTTACCCATGACCAATCAAAATTTGAGCTTAAATAAGTGAATATTGAATGAAATATACTATGGTATAAGTTCATGTAATTGAATATTACCACTTAGTTAATGTTATGAAGCATTCCCACGAAACTAGCACCATCACACACCTTACTCATATGGCTTATGTGAGTATAATAAGTGGTTATGTGTCATGTACATTTTAATTTAATTTTTAATTTAATTAATATATATATTTTTATATATAATTTATTTAATTAATAGTTTCTAATAATAAAATATATTATTAATTGAGATGAATATGATAAATTTATTTCCATACACAAATAAAACATAATTATAAATTTTTAGAAAATAAAAACATTTTTATAACAAACAATAGAATTATAAATAACATTTCTTTAATAAAATAGTTTTTTAAAACACTTGAATCTAATTATAAATGAAAAAATAATTATAAAATTTATAATGATATTTTTATAATTGTCCAAAAATTCAATTCTCCTTGAAAACTATTATTCATAAAGGATTAATGATATTTATATTTAAATAATAAAATTATTGTATTTATGGATTTTTTATGAAAAATTGATCTTTTTTAAATCCCATATTTAGAATTTGGTTAGGGTGATTTATTTATAATTATCAAAAATATTTTGTATTCTTAAGAATTCTAAATAATATAGTTCTGTATTTTTAGAATATTTTATGTCTTCATATTTATTTCATAATGATGTAATAATTAATTATACAAAATCCATGACCTAAACATATAATTTTAGTAATATTATTTTTTTTATTTTCTTTAATCAATTTCTCATAATATAAGTTCCATTTTAATGTCTGAAGAAGAAAATTTCATTTCAAATAACATTACTCTATTAAAACATTACTTTTACATACCAAGATATGTACTAAGAAATTGTGTTCAGTTATGTAGGATTAAAATACTATTAACTTTTTCCCCAATGTCCAAAACCATGGATATAGATACAGTATTTCACTTTTTAAATCCTTGAATTCCACGACCAATATTTCAAAATTATTAAACAATTCCTCGAGTTTTTCAATAAATACAAAACAATATTACCAATTCCCTCCACTCAAAAACCATCATCCATGATGTTTGGTGATTTTTTCCGCCCAATTATCTCCCTAAGGTTTCTCCATTCCCCTAAAGATCCAACGTCGTGTTTTATGAACAACTCTACATGCTAAGTGAAATCTCTACTTCTCTTTCCCATTCATGTTTCATTTTTATGTGGTATGTATTCTATTTTGAAATCAAATTCTGTTTTCCATTTTCAAATATACCATTTCTCAAATAATTGTATTCTATTAATATGAGACCATTTAAACCTTTTCTAAATTCAAGTTTTTACCTATCATGCTACAGAATATTCTTATCAAATTTTTCTATTTTACAAGAATGTTTCATTATTCTTTTTTATTTGTGTTTAAAAAATTATATATACTTTTTAATTTTTATTTAAAAATATTTAAAAATAACTTTTACATTTAGTTATTTAAATATATGAAACCCAAATTTCCTTTTATGTGTTAAAAATGATATATTGATCATGTCTTTAAGCTCTATTGTATGCTAAGATTTTGATAAGAAACATGATCTTAATTCTCCATGTCTTATTAATGAAATAGATTATTATGATCTATGTGACTCATATTAAATTAATTTATATTATGTTTGATCCCTAATAGTTCTCCAATTAATTGGTTAAAGAATTTAATCTCTATAGGTGATACATTTTATGATACCTTGGTGAATAACCTTTGTAATTTTCGTTTATGAATCCTTAGTCATAAATCATTATGATATTCTTAAGAATGTATCATTTAATTATTGTAGACATATTTCCATTTTATGATTTGTGTTCTTATAACTATATATCTATTGTTCATGTATTATTATTACGATCTTACTGATATATCTCAAAATAATATTCTATATATATATCTTTCTTATTCTCATACTAGGCCCCACGCTAAATCATTTCCATTGATATATGTCACATTTATATGATATGTAGTAAACTTAACATAGGGTGAAACCATGATAATGTATTTGAAGAGAATTTATACAAATGTTTTATGTTTTCATGATTTATATACCCGATTTCTAAGAAACTATAATTTATAAAATCCGTTGTTAGTACCATGTAATGAAATGTTATGAAATTAAAAAGTGGGATGTAATATTTTTTATCAATGTATGGTTTAGTTATTTATGGAAATATGGAATTTGTAATTTTAGTAATAACCCATGTAAAAAGACTAAATATAAATAAACATCATATTCTTTAGGTTAGTAATAAATAAGTGATTTCTAGGCTAATAAATGCTTGTTTTGATACTACAAGTAGATGTGGTTCTGACAAAAATATACCCATTGGTAACACCTAAGAATGTTCCATAGAGATACACATGATTGGTAGTTGGTGCAGGACAGCAGGCCTTACTGTAAACCTATTTTATAACTCTCTAGGGATATGTTTTGTTACTCACAGTGTTTTTATGAACTATTATGATGTATATATAGAAAATGAAATTATTGCTGGAGATGATTAATAACATATTTAAGAATGATGTATTTATAATTATAATCCATTTTGAATTTAAAGATTTATTAAAGTAACAAATTTATCACTATCATTATCATCATAAAAATTGTATAAAATATGAGGAACTATGTAATGCATGAGTGAAATAGATTAAGAAATGATGGTGTTATGATGGAACAAGGAATGAGAAACTTCATATGGATAATGAATCAACTATCCTGCATTTTGGAAAATAACATAAATCAATTTATGATACTGGATTAACATTAAAGTGAATAAAGTTCTATTGATTCCATTACACATCAATGAAAAACAGATTGTGGTGGATATATCAACCCATTGATTACTGACGAATGAATATTATTTATAGATAAGATGTTTTCTATGATATGCTAATTGGATAAATATAACTTCACCATGGATGTATACCTATTATGAGGAGATAACGATCATTAGTGGAAAATAATTAAAAATAAGATGTGAGTAAGGGAGATTGATGTTATATAGTGGGAATAGTTCCGGAGAATAATTTTCATAAAACATTTCTGTCTTTCGATGGAGAAAAAAATGAATAACGAATTCCAAGACACAAACTTGAAGGAAAATTAAATGGTGGGAATAAATGAGATGAAATTTTCATGACAACATTGATACACCTCTAGATTTGTAATGGATCTTAAGGTCATGGTTAATAGATTATTTAGTGGACTAATAACTCATATGCAGAAGAATATATCAAATAAGGAATATAAAATCAATGGGGAGATATTGAATAGTGCTATAAATGTGGAATTGGTATTTTTGGGTGATGCAATGGTAACATAGATCGAATGAAAAGAAGAATGAAATGCATCCAATCATAGGGAATATGTCTGATCATGTAATTGGAAGAAAAATTGTTCAACCTCCCATGTGTAAAAAATTTGTGAAGAAGAATTCTGAGATCTACAATATTGGGAGTGTAAAGTGATACAAGTGTGGAAGAGATGAAAATATAGATCAGAACTATTGTGGTGAGGTGAAGCCTCAAATTCCTAACACTAATGAAGAAGGGAAAACAATGTAGGGACAACTAGAAGTACAATTATTCAAGTGTTTACATCTTGGAAACGTTTCCAATCAATGATCAAATCATAAAAAATGGACTGTGGCCACCATCAACCCCTCAATGATCATGGAAGGAAGGTTAGTAATATTCTATCCTGACAGTTGAAGTAGAGGATCCAAATGATATGAAGGTGGATAAAATTGTTGTTCCCTCAAATATAGAGAGCACATTGATTGATTATGGTTATATATATTCCCTTATTTCATCCACTTTTTCAATTAGTATATAATCAATCCCAAAACATCAATAAGTATGGATATCAATCAAGATTTATAAAAGGATTATCCAAGAATCCATAGCCCACATAAACTTTAGTATTAACATTATTTAGTATGATCTCATCACAAATTGAGTAGTCATTCCCACAACAGAATTAGACATTATATTAGGGATAGACTAACTCTCAACGAAATGTTTTAAGAATAACTGAAGAAGAAAGAAATTTTTATTATTCTTGAATGGAAAACCAATAATTATTTTAAAAGGGGAGATATTCTAACCTTATATTTTCCTAGAAAAACATCTTATAGCCTTATTTATGGAAATGTTAGGTGAATAGGGAGAAGGAATTGAATTTCTAAATAATTATAATTTCTAAATGATTCAGGAATAAAATGATATATTTCATATAGAGTTAACTAGACCCCCCCCCCCAAATAGACATAGATTTCTCTATTAAACTCTTACCTTGATCTAATATGATATCAAAGTCCCCATATAGAATGTAAATTAAATATTTTTATTAATTCAAGAAAAAAAATATCAATCTCTTATGGAGATGAAATTTATTTAACAAATTTTTTTCACCTAGGGGATTGTATTTTGTCTTTGTAAAGAAGAAGTATAGATCAATATGGCTATGTGATGATTAAAGATAACATAATGGGATCATATTTAAGAAAAAACACCCTTCCCATATATTGATGATTAATTTAACATTTTTTGTGGGGATCAATTCTTCTCCATGATTGACCTATAATAATTGTATCATCAGCTAATGGTGAAAAAAATAAGTTATCCCAAATTCATTCTTAAAAAAAAGATATGCCTGTTGTGATTCAATACCTATTCTATTCTAGTTGAACAATTCTCTCTCCATATTTATTACCTTGATAAAATAGTCATTGTTTTATTGGTAATATTATTATATTATCTAAAAATTACATGGATCATGAAGATCATCTAAGGGATATGTTGAAAAATATATAGAAGGAGAAGCTATTTGAAAAAATTCAAAAATTGTGTATTCATGATTAAAATAGTTTCATTCTTGTGTCACATTGTAACTAATCATGGAATATCAGTTAACCGTATAAACAACGATTTATAAGGGTGGCCTCATCCAACAATGGTAAATAATATTCATAGTTTCCTTGGTTTAGAACAATATTATTGGAGTTTTATGAAAAAAATCATGGAATTCTAATCGAGTAAAAAATATTTCATGAAAATGATCTCTGTTCATATGTATAAGGGAGAGTGAATATTGTTTTAAATAACTAATGAAGGGATCAATTATAGTAATTGGGTTAACCCTACCCATATTAAAAAAGGATCCATGTTTTATACTTATTCATATATGAAATTTATTATTTGAATCCTTTGGAAAAATGAAATGGTTTTTTCTTAGGTATCGTGACATTTAAAGCCTAATGAGAAGAATAATCCTACACATAACCTAGATTTATCTATAGTGATTTTTTTATCTAAAAATATTTATGTATTATCTTTATGGTTAGAAATGTGATAAATATAATGACCAACAATATTTGAGTTATCTTTTCACACAATACGAATTGAGCATGAGGCAAAAGAGATGGTTTGAAATCTATCAAGAATGTGAATGTTCAATAAATAATCAAATTAGAAGAAAAAAATGTCGGTGAAGAATTATGTAGTAAAGGCACTATTGTTCATTGAATGATGATGATTCAAGGAGAACCATTGACCAATGACACAGTAAAATTGGTCATAGGAATCGTAGGGGAATTGACATCATCAAGCATGTCCCAAATGATTTCTAAAAAATCATTATTTGATAATATAAAGAATTCTCAAAGAGAAGATCATTTGTTACCAAATAAGATAGATCTTTTGAAGAATGAGTAGTTTTAAGAGTTCAATATTTATCAAGAGGTTGTGATTAAAATTTTGTATAAGGCAATGTGTATCATATATCATGAAGATAATGAAGGATTTAGTGGATGAATCTTGTATCTCTAAAATCATTATAGATCATAAATAAATAAAATGTGTATGGAACTTTGTGATCATTATTGTTGGGCTAATTTAAAAATGGAGATTATCAAATAAACTATAAGGTTATTATTATATCACCAAGTGAAGGCAGAAGAAAAACATTTTAAAGGGGTATTAAAACCACAACCCATAACAACAATGATTTGGGATAATATCACTATGGAATTAATCATTAGTGTTATAAAAATATCCAAATCAAAAAGTTAAATATGTGTTATAGTGGATCAACTCACCATGGATACCCATATAATCTCTATTTGAAAAGATTTCATTCCAAAAAAACATTCTATAATATACATAAAGGAAGTGGTGAGGTTGAATTGGGTGAAAACGTATATCACTTTAGATTGTTATCCAAGGTTCAAATATAAATTCTAGTGATTTCCTCAACATGTTCAAAATACAAAATTGAATTTTAGTACGTCATATCACCCCAAAACAGATGACAATCTAAAAAGACTATTTAGGAAATCGAGGACATGTTGTGAACATGATCAATAAAATATAATTGTGGATGTGATCAACACCTTATATTACTATATTTATTATAAAATAATATCTTCCACTTTAGTATTCAAATGTAACCATAAGATGACTTATATGAAAAAATATGTAAAAAAAAGTACATGTTGGTATAAAGTTTATTTGAGAAAGCTATTTGGCCAAATCTTTCGAATTATATGACTTAAAAAGGATTATGTATATAACAAAATATAAAGTCTACTAATAGTTATAAGAATTGATATCCTAATAACCATCTAAGGGACATAGAGTTTGATTTTGGAGACACTTTTTTCCTTTGGATATCACCATGGAAGAGAATTATAAAATTTATAAAGAAAGGGAAGCTTACTGTAGTTATATTGGCCATTTTTTTAATCCATGATCGTGTTGTAAAATTTTCTTATCATCTAAACTTCAAAAAATTACTTTTCAATTTCTTGATTTATTCCATGTATATCTCACAAGGAAGTATATACATGATCCCACACATGTACTAAATAAAGGGGTGGTGGAACATGAACATGACCTCTCATGTGAAGAACGGCTGGTGGTGATACTAGACTGCGGAGACAAGGCTCTATGAAGTTAGACTAACAAACATAGAAAAAGTGTTTTGGATGAACAATAAATATAAAGAAAAATTGTGAGAACTAAATTAGAAATTGAGAAAGATGTACCCTCACCTTTTCTCAACTGAGAGAATTCGTGGAAAATTTGGTGATGAAATTTTGTAACCGGGGATAATGTAACAGACACAATTTTTTTAAATTATATTTGTTACCATATAAATATGAGTTACATATAACACAAAATTAAAAAACAATAGAATAAAGAGAAACCAGCATTATTTTTTTTCATTAAAAAATATCATTACAATATTCAGCCACGAAACTAATTAAAATTAAAAAAAAATATAATTGGAAAAGGAATATAAAATAGAAAATATAAAAAGGGAAAATAAAGATCACTTAATCATCTATAATCCTCACCCCCACAAAAATGATATATAAATGAAAATATTTTGTAAACTAATCCAAATATAATGAAAAGGACAATATAACCTTAGGGGTAATTTGGTTTGAATTTTGAATGAATGAATTTATGGTATTTATATGGTATAAAAAGAAAATATGACTATTGGGATACAACCATTATATCACCATTGGTAAAATTTTACTATTTTTCAATATGACCATTGGAAACTATACTGTTAGTTGATAATTTTACCATTATAATTGGTGTTTATAAGTGTTAAAGGAAAAAATATAATTGATACATAAAGAAGAACTGATTACATTAATAAGTAGAGTAGTTCCATTTGAAGCCCATTTGTCTAAACAAGGGAGGGAGGTAGAGTCACTGTGGATCACCCATGACCAAGACCAATCTGAGCTTTAATAAGTGATGCTTGAACAAAATCACCTTCATTAGAAGTTTGAGTTTGTAGAGATTACCACATGTCCAATGTTAGCTAAGACAACGTTGAAACTACAACCATCACACCCCTTATCCTTATAGAATTTGTGATTGTAATTAGGGGTAACATGTACTAGTATTAGTTAGATAAATTTTAATTTATTTTGTATAAAAAAATTATTATTCCACTAATAATATTTAATATATCCTTGCATAAATAAAATATGTTTAATTGAGACGAATTTGATAAATTGATTTTTAGGCATGAATTAAACATAATTGTAATTTTTAGATAAGATATACATTTTAATAATAAATCCATGTACTCTAAATAATTTTTTTAATAAAATTGTCTTTTCGAAAACTCTTATATAAATATAAATGATAAAATTATTTTATAATTTCCTAGAAAATTATATATAAGTGTCATAAATTTGAGCATTCTTTAAAAACTATAATTATTAAATGAATAATAATTTTATATTTAAAATATAATTTTATCATATGTAGATAATAATTATGGAAAAATAAATATTATTTTTCGTATAATCAAATTGAAATTATTTTAGGTTGAATTTATGAGAATTTTCTATAATACATTATTTTTCATTAATATTAAAAAATAATGTTTTGGATTTTTGGTATATTTTTTGACTTCGAGTATATGTAATAATATATTAATAATAAATAAAACAAAATATATGACCTAAAACAGGTTATATTTTTTATCTTATCTCTTAATAGATTTTATTCAATTTCTAAAACTATAAGTGACTTTACAAAGTCCAAAAATTAAAAAATTATTTTTAAGAACATTTTATTTTAAAATTATAACTTATAGATTAAAAAAATAATTAATTAGAAAATGGAGTTTGGTTATGGTTGATTAATATGTCGTAAAATTTTAGCCAAATGACAACAATCATGAGAAAAACACCATTGGTATTCGAATGTTTTTTCATTTTCTAGAACCATAATTTCTTAGCCATATATTTGGAAATTATTATATAAATAATCAAATTTTTTATAAATACCCAACAATTTTACCAATCCCAATGACTCAAAATTTATTATGCATGGTGTTATAGTGATTTTCCTCTCAATTATTACCCCAATGTGTTCAAAATCTCCCAAATTTAATACCTTAGTTGTCAATTTATATTATTATTAGATTAATATGTCTAATTATATAGAGGGTTTGATTTTTGGTAGTTGATTGGATAAAAATTTACATTTTTTTAGGCCTTTTAGATATTGTATAGATATCCCGCATTGTTAGTGGTAATCATGAAATGCTAATGCAGGATCCCAGATGAATCAGTATAGTACTGAACAACTTGTTTACAGTCTATTAAACCATGTAGAATGTGTGTGGTTGGGCTATGTTAGATTAAAGTTCCTAGTCACATTATTTGAAAATGGTTTTCTAAAATATTCATCTAACTATAGGTAATCATGTGAGGGTACCTTGTCTTGGTAGTGGACAGCCCACAATTACCCCTTACTTTGGTAATCTATGCCAAAACCAAGGGAGTTCCCCATATTGTTTTTGAAAAGAATTATTTTATATCATTATTTCTTATTTCCCTTATTTTATTTCACCCATTCCCCCTATTATTCACCTCTACGTTTCATTTTATGTTCTCCTCTCGTGCATCCATGTCCGCATGCATCCATTCAACCTTGGGCCTCTGTTTCTTCGATGATCTCCACTAGTTTCATCATGAATCATGCCTGATCCATCAAGGTTAGAACTACTATACTTGCCTCCTCCTGTGGTTGGCTATTTTTTCCTTCTCCCCATCACCCAGTGTAGTTAGATCAAACCCTAGGTCAATGGTTAACATATTTTTGGTGATTTCCTTTAATTTTAGGATATAAAAAGGCTCTATTGGGTTGACATTGTTTATTTTCGGACAAATACCACTAAAGGTTAAGCCGATTTGTCCGTTCTATTTATTCATCACTGATCAAGGTAGGGGTTTTCATCCACTATTGTTAGAACCATTTCATCATCCCATTGGTTATTTAGAATTCCTATAAATTTTTAAAGAGCAGTTGGAGTCTCGTTTTTCAGTTTCACTCCCATAAATAGTTTTATGTATATATATATATATCTTCCTTGTGCAAATTCCCTCCTAGAGAGGTGATTATGTACTTGTTATTAATGTATATATATATACGAATGTCTTTTTGAGAAACTATGGGGAGGTCTTTGTCAAAAGCATCAATTGTCAATGTCTATGAACTTGATCTGCTTCCCTTTAAGGAATGTTTCACTATGAAATTCGATTCCTTTTGGAATTCAAATATGATAGTGCTTTTTAAAATTTCTTTTTACTTGTGCATAGATATATAAAAGGCCTTATGATTGTTTGACACCATTTCCATGTTTCATTATTGGTTTTTCATGTTCAAACCATGTTTATATTTTGAAATAGAATGTTCAATTATAAAAAACTTTTAGGAAATGCCTTTGGGAACATTTAAATGGTTTTTAAAAGCATGTAATGGGTATGAAATAGGTTTTAAATGGGTTTTAGTTTTTATTTAGTGAAGGTAGGATTTTGGAGTGAAATTGATCTTATGTTTAGATGCTGATATCAAATTAATTAAAAATATAGTATGTTGTTTTCCATCAAAATGAGATTTAAAAAGGGTGGGTGGTTTAACTTTTCTGTAAAACCCCAACTCGTATTTTTAAATATGATTTTCATGAATCTATTAGACTTGGGAATTATTTTAGTTTTTTTCAACAGTAATACCCATGTGTGGTGGGTGGTATTTTGATGTTTTGAATGCATGGGTGATTTCAACATTTTTGAGAAATTATATTAAATGCTTTTGTGATGTGTAGATTTTTGTCTTAGAACCATAATACTTGTTTCGGAATTAATGGGACAGTTGAGAATTTAGATTTTAAATATGGTGTTTCAAATTCATCACCGTTTGTTATGAATTATTGATTTTTTGGTAATTTATCTGTGTTAATAAATTAGTTTATTGATATATATGATATCTAGCATGGATTTTTTAAAATTTCATCCATTACTAGAGGGGATTTTCCTTTGGAAAGAATGGGTGGATTAACTTGTGCTACGGAACTTGTTTTTGGAAAGGATTTTTATGAATTCATTATGTTTGATAAAATGATAGTTAAGGTTTTATTGTGGAATATAATTTTTTCATGGGATTTAGACTATATGGGGTCTAAAAACATGTATTATTATTGTGTTTTAGGGGTTTCCTTACTTTAAAAAATGCATTTTGGTTTTTTATAGTGAAATTAGAGTTTCTGTTGACTTATGTGGTTCTGTTTTCAAGTTTTTTTCATCCCTTTGGAATTCTGTTGGAAACATTAGGCTATTTTAGAAAAGGATCTCTAAATAAATATGATATGATTTAGTTCCTGATTGACACTTGAGATGTTATGTTTATTTCCCCTTATTGAAAACAATTTTTTGTAGACGATGATTATGTTTTTCATGATTTTGATTCTTGTGATATAACTGATTCTTGTTCTATTGTTCTTCTCTTATTATGATTTTGGGTTCCCGTGTGGAGAAATAATACATTGGTTTAATAAATGATATATTGAAACTCTCATGGTCTCTAGGGGTTTGATGTAGGATATTGGGGCTGGGAATGGAGGATACCCATGGGGTGTGCCATGTTCATGAACTTGGGTTCGAGTTATGAAATATTCAAGAGGTGTAACTTAAGGGGTGAACCTTAGATTGTTATGTTTAACATGATATCATGATTTATGAAAGGAAATTGTAATAATTAAGATTATTTGTTCAACAAGGTTGTAGATGAAATTGATGTTAACATTTCTTAATTTATAGCATGTCCTATGAGAGTGTTTCGTATAATTTGAAATGGTTAATTGGAAATGATTTTGAAATCGTAATGTATTTATGGGTAATAGAATGAGAATGATTTATATTTCATGAATTATTAATTTTGAATGAAATTCTATTTTTTGTATTTGGTTATAAAATTTTATATGTGATAAATGGTTAGGGATTGTCAAACGTGATGTTATGAATCACAGTTGGGATCAGGGATAGATGACCCATGTTTTCTAACCAGTGACTAATGGTTTTGGGAGGTTGGACTAATCCTCCACTCCCCAGTGCATGATTGTTTCTGGGGGAAGGATAAAAATTCTAAACCCATGTTTTTGGACAATATGTTCCTTATCAAGGTTTGGACAGTCTGACATAGAATTATGATTACTGATTGGATTCATGGGAAAATGCTATGTGTTTTTAGACTTGTAAACTAGTTGTTGTGATGGCCGGATATGGAATTATGGATCCCTTGAAATGTTTCATAATTGGATGGGCTTGTTGATTTCTTAATTTATTTGTTTAAATCCAATTTCGATGTAATGTAATGCGATTTGGTATCCCAATTGTATTAATTGAGTGTATGTTGATGACTATGTACTTTTCTATGATTTGTTGCTTATTTTAGCATGTTGTTCCTATGTGACCCTATTATTTATTTGAACCATTTCGAAAAAAATATTATGGTGACTGTTTTAGTTTAAATACATTAGGTGGGTTGTTTTATGAAAGTTTTATGGTGTGTTTGTGGTTTTTAACAAGTCATATGCATATGTATTTGTTTCCAAAACTTGTATGCATAATTTTGGGATAAAAATGCAATGTTTTTTAAAAGGTAATTTAGAATTTGAATACTATTTAAAGGTATTAAACCTAGTATGGGTTTATTTCTAAATAAAGATGTCCAAATAAAAATGTTTGATTTACCTTTGATGTGGTATATGGATTTTATTTTCTCCCTTGAGATGATTATGTATGAAAATCTTACATTCGGTCTTCATTTTTAAACAAGAATTGATTAATAGACTTAAGAAACATATTTCATAGTTTTGGCAGGTTGTGGTGACCGGCTGGTCATTTAACATAGCCTTATATCTTTCCAAATTCTAAGATGGTTTTATATTATTATTAATGGATATTATGGGGGAGACATGGGTAGAGATATTGTTTGTCTCAGATTTAGTGAGTTGGGTATCCTAATAGGATTATTATAGCTGTTTCTTTTAGTTATTTTTTTGTATATCCTGCCTTCATTCTTATTTCATTTATATTATTTATTTTATATAATTTTTATTAGTTTACCTTTGTTTTAGGAGAAATAATTCACAGAATATTTCTGATGATGTCCATGAACTAGTCGCCAACCCATGGGGATCAAGAATTCCCTTCCGACCATATGGTTAATTGGGTTGTGTTCCAAATAGAATGAAAACCTAGGATGGTTAATTACAACATGGTATTAGAGCCAATGTTTATGATGGGACCTACGTTTTATATAGCCTATTTCATTTGGGTATGTTTTGGTAGAAAGGATACAAAGGATATTTGATATTGATAAGTAAGGGCTGGGAGAGTCTATCTATCTCATTCTTTTCAAGAGCCTAATGATTCTGGGGGATGTTGGGTTTTGAAATCATAGATTTATGTTTCTATTGGAATGTTTTAATGTTTTAATGTTATTTATTTTATGACAACTTTTTTTGAATGTGATAGATATTGGTGGTAAATGTTTTTCTTAGGGTGGAAAGGAAGGAGAACATGATATGCATGGTTGGGACTCATGGCATGGGAAAACATTTGGCCATGTATTCCTTTATATATGGTGAGTTTTGGGGTGGGATCATTTTCTCCCAAACATTGGTTTGATGCATACATAACATTATTCCCTTTTTGGTTGGCCTGCTTTGGACATGTTATAGTTATGTACTATTCCAATAGTGGTTTTTACCCATTAGAGGATGATTGATAAGTGTTTTTGTGTTTGGATTATGTTATTATTATGTGTTCACGTGTGTTGTGATTGTGGGTGCTTGGTTTTGAAAAACATTACTATGAAATAAAAAGGGGTTTTGTGGAAAATAATTATTTCCAAATTTTTATTTTTGAAAAAAATAAAATGGAGATTTACCATAGTTTAATAAAATTGTTTATAAAAAATATGCCTCCTTGTGAAATGGTGTTTTCTAAAAGAATGAGAGTTTTGATTGGGAATTATTGGGTGATTGCTTTTAAAATGAAATGGAACATAGGAATTTTACACATGGTTTTACATTTTTGGTAAATGTTTTGGTTCCACAATTATTGTTTGGTTTTAAATTATGATTTCTTGGGTTTTGGAAAATACCTCAGTATACGGTGATTTTAAAAAATTCATTGGTAAAAATGATGATTTAAAAGGTATTTTTGGGTAAAATTGTGGGTGCCACATTCAAGGATTTTTGTGTATCATGTTATTGATTGATTATTTTTTACATGAATAAATGATTTAAAAGGAATCATTCTGGTTGTGTTAAGTGAAATTAATTTTCATCATCCCTTTATAGTTCCATTTTTATTATCACATATATTGGTTGAAAGAGTTAATTAGGTTCAAGTGCCTAACCTAACACTGAGTGGAGTAGTGGGAATGAAATATTCATTGTAAGAGCGATTTATTTATGTATTTTTAGTTAGCTTATGTTATATTTGTTGATTTATTTTTGGAATCCTTTATTTTGGTGGATGTGATATACAGTTTTGAGATTAGGATGTGGCTATTTAGATCATGTGGATGTTTCACCCATTTTACTTATTGAGCCATTGATATGCTTGTATATTTACACAATAGAGAGGAATTGGTTCTACAATATTATAAAAAGGTTTTTCTTATTTACATTTTGAGTTTAGTATACAAGATGAAGTTTGACTGTGGTTTTTTTATGCAACAAGTGGGGGTGATCTGTTCGTTGAACCCTAGGTTATCCATTTGTGTCATTACAAGAGATGAGGTATCTTGTCTTCTTTTATGTCTCCTTGGGTTGTTTTATTTTTTCCATTGGAGAATAAGTGATTTTTCATTGAATGATTCCTCTTATTAATGTTTATATTTATCAAGGATATGTATTCTGGTTGTTCTACTAAGTACTTTCTTTTTAGAGGTGCTCTAAATACTAGGGAGACCATGTAAGAGGATCCCATGTTGAATATGTTTTCTAGATTGATGTTATTGTTATATAATTACACAGATATGTTGACTATTATTAGTTTAGTCGAGTGATCATCATTGAGGATTTAATTCATTTCCTTTGAATTTAATTTACATTGAGCGCTTATTTCGGTTATGACCTCCCTATACCATTCATTTTCCTTTACTATTCCTTCAATCCAGATCAAGGGGATATAATGTTGAAAGGTGGGTAAATTTTAATGCCCAATATTTTGCAGTGGATATATTTAGGATTATTTTATTTTAATATTGATGGGTTTTGGGTTCCTATAGTCGATGGGATGAAAATTTATGTTTTTGACGTTTATTAGTTATTTTATGGTTAACCTAAATGGTTTGTTGTAATTTTGTGATACTTGTCCTAATTCCCATGTAAGTTAGTTGAGTGTCTCATTACATGTGAATGACCTATTAAAACTTTGGGAAAACATTCAGTTAGGCTCTATAAGATGACTATTCTAACTCATATGGTTTGAGCACTATTTTATCAATTCTGTGTCCGCCTACAGGTAACCATTTAAGGGCGCCCAACATTGGTAGTGTTCATCACATGGTTAGTGCACCATTTAGTAAATTTTGAATTAACTATGTGAGTTACTAAGATTTAAATATGTTTTTCTATTTTAGTTAATTTTTTAATTATTACCTTATTTCATTTACTCCTTCTCCGTTATTTTTGACCTATGTGCATCAGACGACGCACCACTCCCCTCCCTCTATAGCCACACACCTCCTCTCCTTCTCAAACCACTATTTCATTGATGATCTCAACTAGTTTCGTCATGAATCTTTCACAATTCATCAAGATAAGACCTTTTTTCCTAATCCCCTCCCATTATTGACCTTTTTCCTTCTTTCTATCTCCTAGTGTGGTTCATCGATACCATAGGTCAAGGGGCCACCAATTTTTCACATTTTTTTATGTTAAGATGTATTAATAGTATCTAGGTTGACCATGTTCATGTTATATCATCATCCATCAAAGGAAAATTATATTTTTTTGTTAAATATTTTTGTCACCACTCAAGGTAAGGGTTTCCTTCTGCTATTTTTTATCAACCTTATTTTATATCCCTTTTTTGAATAAGTTCATAGAAATGGTTGTAGAGTGTCTGCTGGATCCTTGAAAGGTTTCACTCACATAAATAGGTACGTGTGCATATATATATATATATATATATATATATATTCTTTATTAATATTCCCCCATGGAGAGGAGAATATATACATTGGATTAAGGGATATATATATATATATAATAATGTATGTGTGTGAAATTTTGGGGTGATCTTCAAAAAAATCTTCACGTTAAAAATTGTTCTGACTTGTTTCTCTTCCCATTGAGGTATGTGCCCCCATAAAATTCATTTCCATTTGGAATTCCAGTATGATTTTTCTTTCTTAAATTAACAATTTATTCAAATATAGATATATTAATAGCCTTGTGATTTGTTGAAACCAATTATATGTTTTATTGTTTTTTTCATGTGAAATGCATGCTTATGTATTGAAATGGATTTTTTAGTTATTAATTGATTTTATGAAATTACTTTAGGCCATTTTAAAATTGATTTGAGAAGTGTTTTATGGATTTTAAATTTGTTTTAAATCATGTTAAGGTTTTTTTAGCGAAATTAAGAAATTGAGTGGAAACATGCTATATATTTAGATACTAAATTTAAATGATTTAAAAATGGGGTTTTATTTTTCATTCAAATGGTGATTTTAAATATATGGGAATTTTAACTCTTATTGAATAGACCATTTGGAATATGTAAAATTGGTTTGATTAAAACTAATGGGCTTAGGGCTTGTTCTAGTTTTTTAAATGAGTAATAACCTAGTGTGGTGGGTGGTATTCTGATGTTTTGAATGTTTTGGTGATCTCATAATTTTTTAGAAATGATTTAAATGGTGTTAATGGCATGCAGATTTTGGACTTGGAAATATAATCCACGTTTTGATATTAACGTCATAGTTGATAATTTAGATTTTAAGTTAGTGTTTTAAATTAATCACATTTTTTAAGATCTTTTTGTTAATTTATATATTATGTGTGTTTATAAATTAATTTATTGATATATATGATATCTACTTTGAGTTTATTAATGATATTTTATGCCTAGATTTTTTAATTTTTTTTGAAAATAATGGGTGAATTACCTTATCCAATAGATCCGTAATTTGAAATGGGGTTTTATGAATTCATCATGTTTGATAAAATTCCATTTATGGTTTTCATATGAAATGTACTTGTTTCTTATGATTTCAGCTAATTGGGGTTTTTAAATTCAGAATCCTTTTGTTTTTATGGGTTTCCAAGTTTTAATAATGGTTTTGAGTATTAGAAATTGAATATAAAAATTCCCTTGACTTATGCGGTTGTTTATGAAAGTGTTTATGATTCCTTTTGGAATTTTGTATAAATTTTCAGACTGTTTTAAAATGGGATTTTTAATTCTATATGATATTAGTGATGGCTCAGTTGGTCCTTGTGATGTTTTATCTTCTTCTCCTTATTGAACCCTATTGATTATAGATTGTGATTATGTTGTTCTTGAGATTTATTCTTGTGAAATGATTGATGTATTCACTATTGGTCTTCTATTGTGGTGCTTATCTGTTGACCTTGGTGTGAAATTATAGCTTATTTTATAAAATAAAAAATTAAAACCCATATAATTGTTTTTTTATGCATGGAGGATATCAAGGTTGGAGATTGAGGATTGCCATGGCGTGTTTCATTTTCATGAACATGGTTTTGGGTTGTTAAATATGAACGTTGTGGATCATATAAAAGTATTCCTAGGATTTTTATGTTTAACTTGATAACATGGTTTATGAATGGAAATTGTGATAATATGGTTTAGTTACCCAACATGGTTGTAAAGTAAATTGATGTTAATGTTCCTAATTGATAGAATGGAATGATACAGTGTTTGGTATAATTTTAATGGGTTAATGAGAGATGATTTTCAAATAGTAACATGTGTGTCGGTTATTTCATGATTATGAATTTTATTTTATTATTGATGAATTATGAAAGTTCTATTGTTGTTTGTATATGGTTTTGAAAATGTATTTGTGATACATATTTGGGAATTTTCAAACAAAATGAGAAGAATCCCAGTTTGATTCATGGACTGATGTTCAATGTTTTTTGACCTCTAATTAATAGTTTTGGGAGGTAGGAATGATTATCCACTTCTAGGTGCACTATAGTTTTTGGGGGAATGACTAATGCACCTAAACCCAATAATATAGAATTATATTCCATATTTATGAAAAAATAGTTCGAAATGGGGTCTGAGTACAATTTGGATTCATGGGTAAATGATCAATCTTATATAATGTGGGACCCAGTGGTTGGGATTGTAATTCATGACTTTTTGGATCCCTTGATCTCTTTAATTCTTTTATGGGTTTTTTGTTTTCTTGATTTATTTTGATAGTTCAACTTTGGATATGTTATATTGTGATATGTCATTCCCATTATGTTTGATAACAATATATTGCTGATTTTGTCCTTTTCCCAGACGTGTTTGATATTTTATCATGTTGTTACTAAGTGTCTCTGGTGTTTATTTTACCCATGATGGAATATTTTTATGGTCATTGTTATCAATTAAATAATGAAAATTGGTTATTTTGAGAAATGATTTCCTTGTGTGTGCAGTTTTTTCAAAAGGTTTAGGCATTTAGGTTTGTTTTTAAAATACATGTTCCCTATTTGGGGGGGGGGAATAAAAGTGGATTTCAAATAGAATTTAATTTTATCATAATTATAGAATGTCTTAAACCAATTATGGGTTTATTTGTGAAGCCTGACTTCAAAAAGAAGATGTTTATTTTCATAAAAATTGGTATATGGAATGGATTTGTTATTCCTTGATAAGATTTTGAATGTAATGCATAATTTTTAGAATGATTTTGAATATTTCATGGATTATTATCCTCAGGAAACCCATTGAATAATTTTTTTGTGGATTGTAGTGACCTATTGGGATTTTATCTCATACTTGTATCTACCAAGGTTCTATGTTTGACTTCTTTTCTTATTGTAGTCTGATGTGGGGTTGAGTTGGGTAGTGATGTTTTGGGTATTAGAATTAATCAATTATTTTTTTACATTATTACTTATAAATGTTTCTTTTAGTTAGTTGTTTCTTTATAGTAGACATGCCATGTAATTTATTTTTTTTACTACATTTATATCTTTCGTCTTCATTTAACACTTTTTTTCGTGAATTCTTTTCTAAAATATTTTCTAATAATTCCAAGGTGCTAGTATCTAGACTATGGGGATTATAAATTCGTATTGGGACATGTGTAAAATAAGTTTGGGTGTTGGGTAGAATGGAATCTTGGGCTGGTTCATTACAGTAAGGTGACATTCTCATGTTTTATAAACAACTCTTCTGCGTAATGTAAACCCCCCTACTCTTTTCCATTCTGGTTCACTTATTGACATGTGATGTCTTATATTTTCTAAATTAATTCATTTTTCCACATTATGTTATCCAATTTCTATATCAATAGTTATTTATGAGTGGGGAATCATTTTACACTATCATTTTACACTTTTATAAAACTATGTTTTATATGTATCATGTAGTTGAATTTACTTCACAAATTTCCCAATTTTACATGAGAAATATTATTTATATTTATATTTGAGTAACATACACTCCATTCCATTCAATGTGTATAAAAATATATTTAAAATTTATATTTTGGTTCAAGGATTTACATATATTTATCCCACATTCCCTTTTATGGGTTGAAAATAACATAATGGTTGTGTCATTGCGCTCTTTTGTATTACACAATTTTTATAAGATACTCATAATTTTTCCTCTATGGTTTATTAAGGAAATCATGTATTATGATCTACATGGCTCAGATGAAATTAATATATATAAAGTGTAAACCCTTATATAGATCCAATGCATTGGGTGAAGAATTAAATTTCTATAGATGACTTGTTTAGGGATACCATACTGAATAACCTTGGTAATTATTTTTATGATGCCTTTCTGATAAACCTTGGTGAAATTAATAATAATGTCTCATTTAAATATTTTATCCACCTTTTCTGGTCATGATTCATGTTATCATTACTACATGCTTCTTTTTTATATCGTATTATTAATATGTTATTGATATTTTTTAAGAAAAACATGCTATATATATCTCTTTCTTATTTCTTTACTAAATCTCATGGTCACACTTTTACATTTATATATTTACCCACTTTATGATAAGAAGAAAAATAAAACATTGGGAGAACCCTTGATGATGTGTTTTAAGTGGTTTTATAAAAAAATTTATGTTTTGATCTATTATGTACCTTATTTTCATGAAACTAAACATTAAAATATCTCGTATTTTATACCATATAATGAAACATTAGGAAATAAAAAGGAGGGATGTCATAGTATGTTCCCAGATAAAATGCAGTGTTAGATGAGATGTGGACTGTAGACCATACATTGAGAGAAAAGGTAGTGACCAATACATGTATATCCATATTTTGAGTCTAAATTTGTTCTTAAGATTACCATGAGTTAGAGGTAGAGCCTACGACTTAGACGGTAGAACCATCCATACACCCTCAGGTATTGGTAAATTTCACGATGATTTATACTACTGAGTCTTCAAGTGTTGTCTTTGGTTTGGGTTTAGGGGGATGCATCAATGATGTATTTTAAGAACTATACTGAATCTTGTATGGTTAAGTATCATAGTGTCCTCGTTATCACCGGGATATTCGACATGCCTGTGTAAAACAACCAAATCCATAGTGGTAGGGTTAGTATACACCATTTCTATTCTCATGTATATATCAGTACATTTTTTACTTATTCCTAAATATAGATATGTCAATGTATATTGGGGGGATGGTGAACCCTGCTGATTTATACACTCACACTCTACATGGAAACCCTATTTCACTTGAAATCGTTGTGATTATTCACAAATTTTAACATTGATTTTTTAGTGGATCGGGCTTGATCAATTCATTTTTTTTAAATTTTTTCTTTGAGGCCCAAATATTGAAGTAATTAATGTATCTTTTTTAATATAATAGTAGTTTGAGATATATTTTTTTATTCAAGGATCCTTTGTTATTGGACATGCTTATTTATTCCTATGTAATTCACTATGATAATGATTTCCAAAATAGAACGATTTAATTTTTATCATAAAAGATAAATTATTTAATGAATTTAAGGAATTATACACGTTATAATCTATTGGAAGATTTTTGGACTCCTTATATTTACAATAAAATTTACTCCAATTCATATGTTCCATGATTTTAGATGAAAAGTTTATTTCTAAATTGAAATTTTAATGGGACGTAATAAAACCATCACTATATTTTTTTATTATCAGTGGTTATACGTTAATTTAGGGTAACATAATTATTTTTTAACATCCATCAAGATGTTAAATATCTTCTGCACTATTATATCTAACAAACATATCCCTAAAAAACATTTATTTTTTGGGACATTAATATGTATATTAATATATCCATTTTAATGATTAATAACGACCTTCATTATATAATGTCCCCATATATTTGCCTTAGCTTCAAAAAATGATTCATATAAAAAATACAACATCGCATACACTTCTTTTTTTGGTAATTCAACATATGCACATGATGGGGTAAATATTCATTATAAAAGACTAATTTTTACACATATAATATTCTTAATATAATTATATTTTATTTTCATTAAATAATTAAAAAATCATATTTGATTCCACAATTAATATTTTCATTTTATAGTCGCCAAAACAATAGTAATTTAAATTTTTTCATTGTTATAATGTCATTATGTAGTTACAGATACATCACTAATATCTGTATCACCAATATTTTTATGACTTTATATCTAATGGTATTTATGGAATTTTCCTATTTTTCTATGAGAATCATTTATCATGATTCAAAATTCATTATCCACTATTGTGGAATTCAAATTTTAATTCTGATGCTAGAAAAGACATATCAAACAATCTAAAATATTTGATTCTCAATTTAAATTCTTGAACAAATACTGAGGGGAATATTGTAATAATATGAGGGTCTCAAATACATTATATCTATTCATCTATTTTATGTATTTATATTTCGGATAGGAGGATTTTATTTTTCTCTCAACTTATCCATTTTTATTTTAAAAATCATCCCAAAACTAGAAATACATGACATACAAAGGTGTTTTCCATGGCATAATAATTCATTATTTATTTATAAATTTTTTATTCTCTAGAGTATCAAATATAAAATATTATTATAAAAATTTATAGAATGTTACTAGATATCTCACTATGTTATACACTTATAGTGAAGCAATTTGTGCATTATAAGTATCCTATTTAATTGTTGTTAGTTGGCCACATGAAAAAACAAATTCTAACATGTGCGATAAAAATTTCCATAAAATTATATATATAATACATGAACATTTTAGTCGAGATTCTGTGTCAGTAAAATCTCATATTGTAACTTGACCACTTTAGGAAAAACGAATTTAAATTTTTTTATATTTTTATTTAAAAATATTGTACTCATTCATTTTTTTAAAACTCAAAATCAATTTGGATAAACAAAAAATCATTAATCATGATATGTGACCCATGTTACATAAAACTAATAACCTTATTCATGTAGAGATACAATAAATGATTACATATATTGTATTTTAGTCATTAATTGAATAATTAGATTTTATATCAAAATAAAAAAATATCAACGAAAACAAAAATCATGGAGTGGAAGTACTAATATTGGGAAATGAGTTTGACATGATTCTTAATTATTCAAGAACAAAAATTCATGGAATGTTTTAAAAATTTAAATGTACAAAGACAATAATATAACTACTACTTAATTAAAGATACTAAGAATCTAGTCCCTAAGAGTAGTTGAGATACGAAATTTGAATAGTTGAGTAAGAATATGAATTTTGTGATCAATGGGAGTTCTAGACTAATTATGATAATAATAAGGGAGTATAGAGACTTTGATGTCAATAGTGTGGAGGTTGGTGAGGTTTGTGTGGGTACAATCAGATTGGACGATGTGCGATTAGTCGTAGTGGAGGCATAAATGGCTAGGGATGAGGGACATTACCATGTTTAATATCGATTCAGAAGGGTAACTATACCCTAGTATACTGAGGATAAAGTGGTTTTTGAGGATAGGTTGATGGAATTGGAGTTTTGTATGATATATCACCCATAGAGGAGAAAATTATACCATTTAACAGACGTTTTTGAAAGAACCATTACATAACCAAAACTATGTATGTCTTTTTTTAGAGACAATTAAATTAGATTAATTGTACCTTTTATTATACCCATGTAATAAGTTATATTTCATCTTTTTCATATATCATTATTGTGAAAATGTGTTTCATTCGATTTTATATGTTATAATTAAAGTTCCCTTTGTTTTTATTGTTCTCAATAAAATGATGAACTTGTCCATGTTTTTGATAGTATCAACTCATACATTCCTATATAAAATGGGAAATAATATAATATTTCTCTTTTTATTAAAAAATCAACTCTTAATGTTGGATTAAAATCCTTAGTACCATGGTAAATGAAGTTTTCTGTTGTAGATGCCATACATTTTTGGGTCATTTTCATGGTTTTAAAATTTTTTATAGAATCATGTTTAAATAATGTAAAATTTATTATAATATATATATAATAATTACCCCTAAAATCGTTGATGGATCTCATATAGAAATATCAAAACTACTATGTTCATTCAATTTCTCAATTTAATCTACATTTGACACCATCCCATGATTAGGTCAAGATTCAATTTTTTTCTTAAATTAGCATAATAAACAAAATAAAATATAATGAAATAAATTAAATTATAAGGAATCTATTCATAGTCAAGATGAATGATAAATGTTTATTAAAATAAAATTTTATATAGAAATTGTGTTCGGAGTGAAAGAGGGTGAAAATGCTAGAGGTTGAACACATCCTAATTCACCTCTAAAAAAATATCATAGTAGGGGATGTAAAGTGGATAAAATAATACGGGATAGATGAATGATTTATATTTTATCTTATAATTTCCACTAACTTATTTCACTCATAGCTGTTATGAAAAATAAATGCATTATTATAAAGTATATTTTTATATTTGTCAAAGATTCTAGAAATAGACTCGTGATATGTGTGGATTGGTCCATATATTTGACAATTAAAGATGATTTAGACTCCACCACTAAAATTTGTTGCGAATGTCCAGGTAAAAAAAGGGACCTATATGAATTGATTGAGTTTCTTCTAGAATGAGACATCAATCACAATAAAATTAATTGAATTCCATGATCACTAAGATATAGTTTTCATGAAAAAATATCTCGATACACATAGTGGCATTAGATCATGATTTATCCATGATGAATTTAAAAAAAGAGCCTAGAAGAGACTACTTGAACTAGTGGTCGATATAACAACCTCTATAAATAAAGGATTCATAAAAAAAGAACCATTTCCAAATACTTGTCCCACTGAAATGGATTTCCATATCACAAATAAATGTGATCAAAATGTATTTTTGATTTCATGGGTCGATGCATTCATTCTGCTTCTTAGAGTCATTCCATCATTCTTATTGAACCCACCAGCTAGTTTCATGGGATGCCTTGTTAACATTTCAATAGTCTAAGTTTTTTTTAATAATAAATACATGTTGAAAGGATGTAATATAACATGTCAAAGTTGTGATTGAGTCATTGAAACTACCTAATAAATTAAAAAAAATTACTTCATAGTCATTATTTAAAAACTAGTTCTCCTCCATATTAATTTTATGATTGATATAGTAGTGACATTAAGAGGCTATGCGAATTCCTCTATGTTAAAAAATGATTCCCATGTAATTGTCTTGGTGGATATCCTTCTAGATAAGGAAACAATATTTCATCACAATGGTGCCACGAGATCACATTTTACTCCATAGATCAATCCCTTACATGTTTTATGTTTTGATAGTATTTGGAATTTATGAAAATCAGGTTTGATGAGGTGAAATGAAAAAAATTAATGTCATTTACCATATGAATACTATGAATAATAAATATTATTTTGTAGTAAGGATGTAGTTGGATATAATGGTATGGTTCTTTGCAGCTTTTTAATTTGTATAAAATGTAAGATAGTGTATTTCAAAAGATAACTCTATTTCCATTTTTTTTAGAAAGTAACATCCCCTCATCCAATAATATATCATGACTACACAATGAGGAAGTAAAGGGGTCTTAGAGACCTCTGTATAATATAATATAGGTTTGTGTAATATAATGACCAGCAACATTGATAATTATATGAGAGTTTTTAGAGATCTATCCCATGTGATTATCCCATAACAATATTCCACACAATTCATTCATGCATGGATTACAGGGAATCTAAAAGTCAATTTAATACAATACCCCATTCATCAGATGGCTTAGACATATAATAAATGTTAGCCTAGTGTATTTTTCTCTATCTCTAGATTAGAAAAAACATTATTGAATAAATTATTAATAAGTACATGATCTCCCATAGGAACCTTAATGATAAGAAAATATTAATTGTATTGTAGCCCAATGTATAATTTATGTGAGTAAGTCACCAATAATATGAGAGTATCTCACTCATCAAATGATTGATTCCTCTAAAAATTCTATAAACAAGGTTTTCAATGGGATGGATTTTGATTCTACCGGTGGAAAGGGTGTCACCAAGATAGTCTATTGAAAATGTATTATCAGAAAACACAATTTATTTGTGGATATATAGAGCTCTGATATTCAAGGAAGAACTAGAAATATACACACTACTTCTAAAAAATATGACTCATTGTCCTCTAAATTTTTTATATTCATCCATTATGTAATTAAATCCACGTAAATCATATAATATTTAATTCAAAAAGAAATAGTACATAAGATACAATGAAAAAGTTTTTGATACTGGAGGATCTATAATATCCTATTATGTGTATAATAATTATAAATATGTGGGCTATTAATGATGATTCTACGAGAGTGTTAATAACGAAATATTATTCTAGGGTATATATGATCACCTTAAGAAGGAACTATCTTACATTTGTAGAATTTAAATTTAATTTACATCAAAGAGACTAGGGCCTATGGAGAGGACTCACAATAAAATAAATGATTAAAGAATATCTCAGGAAATCCTTGGTGGAAGATAACCATGATAATAAATATATACTCAAATGTAATGTAGTCTATTTGGATTTTCATGTTTGGTAAAATTGTATACTCAATAAAATTATTCATAATTTCATGAATTATTTATCGTGATAAATAAATTAAACCATGAAAGCTTCTATTAAAGAAAATTTAATATTGGCCATCTTTGACATGTTGGGGTAGGGTAGTGAGATGTGTATCATTTATGAGTTTTTTATCGAATTTCAAAATAATGTATCACAATCTATTTTGATTTAATTGATCAAACAACATGGGTTACCTCAATTTAAGAATTAATTAAATTTAGGTGACATAAGGATAGGAAAAAAGTTTATCCTTATGAAGTGAACCTAGATATATGTAATGATATATTTATAGATAGTGTCCCAATTATCCACAAATAATGAACTTGGAAATCCTTCCAATCCTTGGGAAATCTGGGTTTTAGTTTTTAGTTATGTTAGGGATTTAATCAACATCATAATTCATTATATTATTAATGTCGGGTGGATTCATATTTACGAGAGTCTCATGTTATGCACTATGGGGAAGCCTCTATAATTACACACTACAGTTTCAATGGTTATGGTGGATATGTTATAAGGTACCAAGAGGCCTAAGACACATAGTTCACTGATAAAAGATACATCCTCCATTTGTGGGTTGATGTTTCCAATAATCCTCCTTCATTTGATTCATTGATGAAATTTGTTCAAGTTCATAACTACATATTTCATCCAAAATACATGTGACATTTTATAGTACATTATTTTAAACCTACAACAATCATAAGTCTAATTACTCATAAGAATCCATGAGTTCAATAAAAATATGACCAGTCAATGTGAACCTGTAAATTTTTTCATAAATATTAATTTTATTGAACAAATATTTTATTTCATAAAGAGAGAAATTTTAGAGTTCATATCACTTCTTAAGGACTCTTTCTAGGCATCTGAGCTTATTATATAGAATTTCAAATGTTTAATCTTTTACAAGGCCTTCCTATGATTTTTTAACCATATTAAATAATTATTCATCCCACATGTATAGATTTTGGAAAAAAAAGCACTATAATTCATCTCCACAAAAATTTAAAGTGATTTGGATTTAATATTGATTCTATAGAATATTGTCCAATATGGTAACTATGGTGTTCAAAACAAAATAGACCCCTTGAAGGTTAGAGAGACAACAATAGAGGTGACTACAAATCCTATGAAATACTTTATTTTCATTTAACCAAGTAAACAAATCACTTTATTGTCACAAGTTCATATCATTGTTTATATCTAAGAAAATTTTGATTTCTAGAATGTATTTCCAAAATAAGTTGTAACGTCATCATTTATTATATAAATTGAGTGTAATGATGAAATAAATAACAATAAAAATGATATTTTTCATTGGTTGATGTTGTAGTTGTCTTATAAGAGACATTAAAATTACCTAGTATCATATTTTTCATTAATAAAAGTATTGGAAATATTCTTTTTGAGATTATTCAACTTAATAGTGATATGATGGGAAGTATAGTTGAACAACTTAACTTGAATGTTCTTTCTTAAGAAGATCAAGAAGTTTCCTTTCATTATTTATCATATAAAAAGTTAGGAACAATTTTATTTGATGAAAAATAAACAATTTTAGTTAATTATTATTGGCGATAAATAATAACAATTATAGAGAACGTGGATCTCTTAGCCTCAGAAAAAATGTATTCACATTTTTTTGGATACCATAGCCGCCATGTAAGCTATTTGAAAATTCCCAACCTAATTAATGGGGGACAAAGGTCTTAAAAATGTATATTATTTCCTTGGAAGATATGATATATCATTTTCATTAATATTCTTTTCAATAAATCCAATTTTCATTACACCATACTTTGTAAAAGCATTAAAGATCTTTTCAATCTTATTATATTGGAATAAGGAGTGGTTTTAATGAGTTTATCAATGAGGTCTTGAACACTAAAATATTTAGAAAAATATATATTACTAAAATCAAGGATTAAAGGAGTAGACTTTGAAGAGGAGACATCAATTATACAAAATGAAATATGAGTTGCTCATATAGAAGGATAAGATCATACTAAATCCAAATAAATGGCTAATACAGATGAAAAGGGATAAGAGAAAATTCATGAACTGGGAGGAGGATAGATTAAAGGAGGATATTCAATAACAAAACCCTTCCTTGAAGGGTTCATGATGTTTTATGAGTGCCTATTATGTTGTGGGAAAATATGTTTTTTTTGGATTCAACACATAATATGGGAGTCATATGAAAATAAATTCCATGATGAAAAAATAAATATTTTTTAGGGCTAAAATTTAATATAAGATCCAATAAAAGTTAAGATTTTCCCATGAAATTTATAATTTATTTAAATTATGAATTAAATTGTTCATGGGAATTGATTCATTGTTGAAGTGGTTGATCATATGATTTTTTTGGTTGATCCAACCTTATAATTTATGGCTATAAGGATATAATACTGATATCATTGACCCACATGTTCTCATTTGTTCTAGAAATGACATTGATGGAAACCTAATTTCTGAAAGAAGGAACTGATCATCTTCTGTAATTTCATACTATCACCACAAAATCCTCTTAATGTGAAAGTATTGAGTATTCAAACATCATTCCATAATGGATGATTAGAGTGACAGTTTGACCATGGTTCTTATTAGAGTATTAAAGAACATTATCCATAGGTTTGATAATATCTCTAGGGGTTTGTTGTGAGAAAAAATGTCCAATATTGGGAAATGATATAGTTATTTATTTATTAATATATATTAGAGAAGAAATTAATTCACACATGCACATAATTATCCTTATAAGACTAATTTTACCATGTGTATAAATAGTACTACCATTATTATTTTATTAACTTTGTCTAATCTCGTGGACAAAATAAATATTTTTTATCGACAAAAATTACTAAAACATTTAAAAGATATATAATATATCATTTTCATTGGATCAAATAAATAATCGTGTACTTCCTCATGGTAATTTAGGAACCATATAATAATACATAATATTTATTCAATAAATAATAATTTAAAATATTCATGATCTATGTAAACCTCAATATTTTAAAATATTAAATAAAATATCATCTCATAAAATGAACCAGAAAAATTTCAAATAGAAAATCACATTATAATAAAATATAAATTTAGTTATGTTTGTTGTTATAAATATAAAATTTATAATAAAAAATGTAAAATTATTTTGTAATAAAATAACATTTAAATCGATATGATAATATGGTGAAAAAAAATCCTTTGTATAAGAGATATATTTCTTTTTTCAAGATGAAAATATGTTTCTATATAAACATGGAATAAAAACAAATATAATGATATGATCGATTGTAATATGTTAGAATTAATTTAATATATAAATTTTAATCATATTGATGGCCATTATTACAATTGATTATTATGACCCTCGGTCATTATGATCATCATCATTTATGACAGTTGGGAATTATGACTGTTTGTAAAAACAATTACCATTGGAATTATAGCATATAAAGGGTAATGATGGGAGATAATTGATGTGTAAAGGAGAAAAAATGCCCTCAACAAGTAGGAACATTCCATATAATGCTCAAATTTTAGATATTGAGACGGTGGTTCCATCCATGGGGTCCACACTTTATAAATCCCAAGATAGGCATCATCAACATAGAGTCAGATTTATTTGTCTATGTGATAATTTAAATTTATTAGGGATTACTATGTGATCAATATTACATTATCTTCCTAAAAAAATTAACACCATCACACAAATTACACTTTGGGATTTTATTATTGTCCAAAGGGTTTAGTTATTTAGGCTTTATGTGTTATTATGGTGCAACTTCTTTAAAAAAATGAAATAGTGGTTACCCTTATCATATATTTTTATCTTTCACCATTATATAAATGTTAATATACACAAGATAGGAGGATTAATATTATTAAATAATTATCTATTATAATGATGAAATATTTTTTTGAATAAAAAATACGTATATATTTCACTAAAATAAATTAAATATTTAAAAAAATTGTAGAAAATAAAATTTATTAACACACACACACATACACACATATATATATATTTATATATAATTACCTACTTTTATTTAATTGAATGAGGTTCTTCCAGGGGATTGAAAATTTATCATTTGATAAAAATTGATATTTTTTATAAATATGTATTCTAATTAATTTAGATGTTTATCATATTTATATAAGTATTATTTTTATATTTATGTAATTCATGAAATCATCATGTCAAAATTATCGATCATTCCAAATCTCATAAATTTTTTAGATAGTTGAATCATTGGGTAAATCGAAAATTTTGTTATCAATATATATGATAAGAATTGAGACAACATAATTCCATGAAAATAATTTAATAAATATTATAATGGTTTTATCTTCTAAAAATGACTTTTCTTATAAAAATATTATATTTTAAAATAAAAACATTTAATTTTCCAACCTCTAGAGAATCTTATTAAAGTTATAGTATATGTTATACTTTTAAAAGATATTATTTATGAAAAATGAACTAATCAACATGAAAAATAATATATATAAATTGGGTTTCATTATAAAAAAATATTAAATATCAAAACCATTCCATATATGTCATAATCTGTAAGATAATACCACTATAATTATAATATTTGTCTTTTTTATCTAAAATAAAAAAACTATGCTTAGAAATTATTAACCAAATCACCCTAATTTTCTTTAATACCCCACCCATTTTTCTATTCTTATGTACTCAAAATACATTAATTAGGAATTAAATAATATTATCTCACTAAAGAGTATCATTGTAGAGTATCTTCGATATTATGGTCTCTTTCTCATGAATTTAGATTCCATTCTTTAGGGTAATGGTTTGTATCCTTTTCTATTTTATTTAATTTTGTTATTATTTATATATAACTTTTAATTTAAATTTAAAATTATATTGTGTCCAATTTCTATAAAAACATTATTTTATAATTAGTGATATATCACCATTCAATCTCCAAAGACCACCTTCAGAAGAAATTATATGGATAAAAAATTCCTAGAGCCTAAAAAATCATAAAATATTGTTCATGTAAAAAGTGTATGAATTATAATTAATGAAACCATATTAGGATACAAATAATTTGATGTTG
This sequence comes from Viscum album, assembly GCA_963277665.1. NCBI lineage: Eukaryota > Viridiplantae > Streptophyta > Magnoliopsida > Santalales > Viscaceae > Viscum > Viscum album. Next base: position 1,757,424,556 of record OY728153.1, read on the forward strand.
GGATTTGGAATAAATTCACCTTGGTGTAAAAAAAATTAAACATTATTGGGGGGAGATTAACTCATTATTTAATGGTTCTCAACTACTTGGCCTAAATAAACTCCGAGTTGATAATCTAGATGTATGATCTTTGGATAATTAACATTATCATTATGAACCATAAAAAGGATCATTTATGTTTGATAACCTTAAAACATTAAATTACTTCTCATTACTACTTTATTATAATTTATAGAATAAATGTACTTAATATTTTGTTTTTAATACTCATATATTTGTTTATTATTCCAATTATCCATGTTACTCCATTATATGTTGAAATATTGATAAACCTTATTTAAACACTTAAGAATCATATAACTATTGATTTCATATCCATAATTATGTTTATGACTCTATATATAGGATTAAGGTAAGTTTTGTTTACCCAATATCATCACATTATTCATGCATTGGACTTATTATGTGATGAGTGGATCCCAAAACTCTATAGTCCCTAGATGAAATCATAGGATTCATGTGACAAACAATATTGTGTATTTAGGGTATTTCATTCCAATTTATTTATAATGTCTTCGAAGAATGAATTCATAGTGTGTTTATATTATATAACATTATGAATTCCATCACAATAATATTATTTATTGATATCCATGCTTTATTTATTATCATTTTAGCCATGGATTTTTTATTCTCTCAATCTATTTTTTATCAAATTTATTTATTTATTATTTAAATTATAATAATGTATACATTGATTAATCTGTGATAGTTTCCCTTATAAAATACCATGTACTATGTTTCTAATATTAACACAAAATATGTATTCTCATTTACTTATGAAAGAATTATGATTAATACATGTGACATATGGACTTTTAGGGGAAAATATAAATTTTTCATGTATTCATATTATATATCATATGTTATCAATGTAATATAATGTTCACTAATTTATCGAGATCCAGAGAATACTTAACTACTATAAATTATGAATTTTGATGTATGTAATCAGTACCATTAAAATAACATCACCACTGGTTACGAGGCACAAGAGTTGGGGTATTATAGTCGGTTTCAATGAAATATTAATATTATACAATATAAATATATATAGATGAATAATGTGGGTAAATGTATTATTTGATATACCATTATAGAATAGTTGAAAAAATTCATATTAGGTTATATGCATTAAATGAATAAGAATTATGTACTACAAAATTCATATTTATATTTATAGATTAATTATGTATTTAATATTTTTTACTAGAGGTCCTAATTTAAGGAAAAGAATCCCTACGAACACACCTAATCAACATAGTTATTTAAAAATAGATAAATTAAATGATGCTAGTTTTGATGAACATTACATTTTACCCATATTATAAAAAATTCCCTTCCCCTTATACAACATCCTAATGTACTGAAGCATGGTTTAATAATGTTTAATATCTTGATGGAGAAGTAAATGATATTCTACAGTGGAAATAGTAATCTTTTAGTATCATAACAATGGATAAAATACCAAGAGTAGGTATTACATTATATAAAAATTAGTTAAGTGAGAAGGACAAAATTGTTTTATATATTCTAGGGGGAGATACAAATAAATGTTTATCTTTGACTCAAAACATCAAAAGTGTGTATGATAGGGAAAACAAGGAGTGCACAATTGTAATAGTGATATTTTGAGAGAAATATGTTTCTTATAAGAAAATATATGACATGAAAATTATATTCTTGAATATATTATATCATTAATAGGATGATGTGGTCGGATATGATGCTAAAATTGCATATATTTTATGGAAGTATTCATTTTATATACACAACCATAAATAAAAGAATGATAACTTATGTGATGGACTAATTCCATGCTATTTAAAGGAATTAGTCACTCGAAAATTTTCCTCATATGAGATATAGGGATTAATGTGATCAAGAATAATAAATATTTTTTGATTTCTTTCACATTCAATGGAATGAAAGACATGAAGTGTGTGGATGAGAACAATAGTAAAATAAATTTGGAAAAGGAATATAAAGGGAGGGTGTAATTAACCACAAGAAATACCTGTGGGAAGAAATAATAAGGGAATAGATTGAAAGGTTTGGAAGTTTTCTTTAACTGTTGATAAAAATATCCTCAATATCAAGTGTGTAAGAGAATGATAGAAACCTCTAATTGTCAACTAATTAATTTCCATAAGATGGGAAATTAATCAAATAAATACCATAAAAATCAATGTAATCTACCTTATTAGAGGATAATGGAGAATGGTTTGTATTTTCAATCCTCAATGTTAATGTTGAAGTCCTAAATGATGTCATAAAATGTAAACTGATCAAAAAATCACTATTAGATATAAAATTATTTGATTGTTTATCTATAAACTCAGTCATATCTATAATATTCATTAAGAACATTGAATAATATCGTGATAGGAAAAGAAAGGGGTTGGAAGCTAAAACTCATAGTAGAAATATTATAGTAATAGAAGTGTTTTTAACTTTTTATATTAAGATTAATGGATGTTTGTTAAGTATAATCATCTATGTAATAAAAATATTTCACATTGAAATAAAACTTTGTATCGATTGGATCTAAATTTATAATTCATTAATTTATTTTCATAAATATAATATTAATATATATTATGCTATAATAGAATTTTTTTATGATGATATATTCCATTTATCATGTCATTGTTTGGAACCGCCTCACCAAGAATATAATAATGATTATATTTGAGGAAAAATATATAAAATGAGAATGGTGTCCTTAAAATATATGATATATCTATTAATATGGATTATTTGGATATATTTAGTAATGAGATTTTTGAATATGAACATAAAAAAGGATTTTTGGTTTACCAATGACCTTATCCTTATTATAAAATCATTTTCTTACCCTCACAATAGAATGGATTTTGTGACATTGGTGGAACTAAGTATACTAGTGTAATGGTTTTGTGATAATGGATAATTATTCCTTAGTGTTCTACCATGGGGAGAATTTGTATTATTTATGAAAAGGGATTATGTATTTATGAGGATCTTCATCGATTACAGTGAAAGGAATACAATTACTATAATGAAAAAGTACCGTTTTCCTCATTTTTATAATATATTTGATAATAATATGTGAGATCTATAATTATAGAATAATGACATATATTTTTGTAATCAAAAGATAAATTTAATGAAAAATGATATAACAATAATTAATTTTCATACATTGTATGGGAATCATTCGTTCCTGACAATGCCCTTGGGATAACTGATGCATGCTAATCAGTCGAGGATATGATGAATATTGTATTAAATAATTATATTTAAAATATAGTTTTAGTTTTTACTAATTATAAATTGTTATACATTAACATATATGAAGATATTTATGACTATTTTCAAACCACCATTTACTTTCTATGGTTGAAGGACTCATATGGGAAAATCAGTTAGCGTGAATTTTGACTTCAAAAAGTACCTTTTCATAGCAAAATTTTCTACAATGATAGAATATATATTTATAAAAAAGTGATGAATTTTATTAATGAATGTCCCAAAATGTGGAATATATCTTCGATACATAGTTTCTTTAGATTAAATAATTACAAAAAATAGTTTTTTGATTATTTTTCATGATTAACTAATCCATTAACCATATTGACACATAATGGTGTCAAATTCACATAGCCAAATTAGTGAAAATAAATAATTAAATATATGAAAAAATATTGATCAATAAAATGATATTTACATTACCATCATGAAAATATAGATTCATTATATATTGTGATGAATGTAATAAGGGATATAGGAATAAAAATTTGAGGCCAACAGTCACTTTGTGGTTTTTATTATTTTTGAGAGTGATACCCTATGGAAGAGAATATGAATAATTGTGATGGATTTTTTATTCAATAAATACATTATTCTATAAGTATTTTAAATCACATGGTGGTCTGTGAAATGATCTTAGTACCTAAATATCATTTTTGGATTTGTTTATGTAAAAAAATAAATGGAGGACAATTGTGGAATAGAGTTTTCATGCGGTAGGGCTTGGACTAAACCATAGAATATAAAACTATTAAACAAAAAAAATTTCTACACCATATAAAATAATCCAAATTAAGTTATCCATATCGTAGAAAAGGATTACACTATATAGGAGTCTAGTTCTATTTTATGTGTAACCTGAAAACTTGGGTCTTCCATGCCATAGTGAATATCCATGCCATAGGGTACCCGTTGAAATGTTTTAGTAGATCTATAATTTTTTTATATTGACATTAAAACCCTCTTATTGTAAATTATTAAAGAATTTGTAAAATAGACTATGTTTTAGTGATAATTTTTCACTATGGAGTGTAATTTTCTAAATTTGGAAGGTTCTTGATATTTGGTGACCGCCACAATAAAAGCCATTGTTTATGTTGGAAAAAATCATGAGAGTTATGTGGAAACTATTAGAAACCAATATTTTGTGTTGTAGTTTCATATACCATTCCATAAAATTGGAATTTGGGAATTTTATAGAGAACTTGTAGACTATAATTCATTTGATCTTCATGGCGTTAGTTACAGTCCCCAATATCTTATATTTTGAATTTATATGATCATGAAATTTTTAATTAAAATCAAAATAATATGTTTAGAATAATATTCCAAAGAATTCAACAGTTTTATTTTAATTTGAATTTCATATTCAAACTAGATGTCTTTCTATGAAAAAAATGTATTGGTGTAGAAGAAATTTAACAACATTAAAAAATGAGAGAAAAATAATATAGCAATAAGGAAGAAAAATAAAAGAGGAAGCAGGAAATAAGACAAAGAAATAGATTTTTTTTCATATTAGAATAGAGTGATGCGATCCTTCCAATATATTCAATAGTTGAAGAAAAAAACAAGTATCACTGAATCAATAATTAATGGATATGTTTGAAATGATTTCTTCTTATTGATATCAAATTATTTTTATTGTTTCAATATAGGATGTACTATCATAGTTTGAAGACATGACATATAATGATTTCAATTATAAACCCTGATCATTATACCTATATATTGAAACTAGTAGTTCATATGATCTCACCCAAATATGAAACATTCAAAGGACTATGTTTCTCATTATGAGATGAAGAACATATAAATCCATTTATCTGTTATTATGTGTCTGTTAAAAAATTACCATGTCTCACATTAATAGGTTGAATGTCTTATTTCAACAATAAAAGCTAAAATAATTGGAATCAATTATTCAACCCCCACCCTCCTCATGGATTTCACTCTAACATAGGGGGATCCTTTCAAAGTTGTATCAAAGGGAATGTTCCATGAACAAGTGAATTGATTGTAGATTTATGAGAATAACCAATTATCTATATTATGTATGTTTTCATTGAAATTATTTTTAGGGGCAATCATAATCCATTGTGTATTTAGGGGATTATAGTTTTTGGAGGAAACAATTTTCATACCTCGATGGATATTAGTTTTTCATATTATTCATCATTTATTTTGGTTTTTCATGTATATTCAATTGATGGGATTCCCTATTGTGCTAAGAATATTGGTTTGACATCAATTAATAGAAGGAATATTTAAAATTTTGTTCATAAAATTAGTTTTTTATTATCTATCTTATTTGAGAAGTAATTTATGAAATTGAGAGATACAAATATATCCAACAGCATTTGGAATAAACCTGAAATATATAGAACATAAATTAGATGGTTAAATAGATTAGAATGCTAATATAGACAATGAAAAATAAATATAATAAACAGCATTATGATTAAACTTTAGATTGCATAAGTAAAATTATTAATGTTGTTATTTCCACTGTCATAAGTATTGATGTTAAATTGGATTGTATAATAGTTTTTGAGAAAACACATCATATCTTTTAGATATAATTGATGTTAATGTAATTTTCCTTAATGAAAATATTCCCTAACAACAAACTATAGATTCTTTCATTTCATTCTAAATATCTATGATATTATGAAATAATGATTCCTCATGAAGAAGTGAAAGGATCAATAATTAAAAAAGATGAATGGACTCAAATTATGATAATTATAAGATGAGTATTGTTGAAGAGTACGTTAATTTTTTCATTTTAATTATGATATGAGTCAAAAGATTGATAAGATGATGTCACTAATATCTAGATATGTATAAATTTACCACTGATTCTCTAAATGAAAGGATCCACTAAAATTCATTGGGTGTGGGGTATTGGGAAATTTTATTAAAAGTATTCTTATGATAAATGAATATGGAGTTTGTGATAAAGAAGAAGAAACTCCATGGAGTGTATTTAATAATAGTTCAACAATGATTCAAACCCAAGGAGTCTCTTCTAATGGCTAGAAAGATCATTTTTTAAAAAATAGGAAATAAAATTTCATATCTAAATCTAATGTAATTTATAGTAGTGATGAAGAATAAGTAATAGATAAGTCAAGAGATATTGGTGAAAAAAATATTATTAAAATTATGAATTAATATTAATTTACTAGTGTATTTTCTATTGAATTTTACTACAATGAATAAACTAAGATTGGTTTATTTATGAATATAGGACTCAATGAGTATCATACTGTGATATCTAATAATAAATTATTTATAATAATTACCATGAAGAAAAATTGGACATATATAATCAATGAATCTGTTAATATTGGAGAAAAATAATTTTTAAAAAACAAGATACTGAAATGAACATGTTTTTTATTAAAATTTAAAATTTAGGAGTCAATATATATTGTGTGGAATAGAACGAGATAAATTTTTTTATTTACAAAAAAATGTAAATTATAGAAAAAGAGTGTGAACATTGTGTAATAAATTTCTAGAACATTATTTATGATGTTGTAGAAACAATAAATAAAGTTATATATCATGGAAATCAATAATTATTCCACACTAATGATTAAGAAATCATTGATCAAACATGTTCTATGTCAGAGAATAAGAACCAAATTTGGAAAAAAAAAATTAGTAAAATAATTTTATTTTGTAGAAATATGAAATTTCGAGTGCATCTACTTGATTGAAAATATAAAAAATAGTGACTAAAAATAAAAAATAGTAAAATGTATAAAAGAATCAATTGAAATTCCACCAAAATTTGTATTCCTATAAGGAACCCCTAATTAATGGTGGTATCATGGTTGAATTATATGATCTCTATTCTGTAAAATATGAGTTTTAAATTCAATAATATTTTTTTGTTATTGCTGAAACATCATAGGATTGGGTAAGATTTAAATGATGTGTTAGTTTATTTAACAACATATTGATGACTTCATATATTTTGGAGGAGAAAAATTAATTAGGATTCATCTATTATGAAAGCGAACATTTAAATGAAAACATGTTAAATATGAAATGAAAATTTAAAAAATATTTCAACCACTAGAAGATATTTTTTAATTATGAGAAAAATATGTTACTTTTTAAAAAGGTTATCCTATTATACTACTAGGTTAAACGTTCTATCGATAGAGTTCTAAGATTTGTCATAATATATTGGGTGATGGAAAAGAAAAATCATTAGTTATGATAATCACTACAGAGAATGTAATGTAGAATATCTATTAATTTTGGAAAGTTTTTTTCTTTCTAATATGATAGGATAATTGATATATTCATGGATAATGAAAAATTAAAAGATTTATTGTTGTCATTTTTAAATGATGGTTCACACATAATCAAATGTGTTGGATCATTATTGATTTGAAAAGAACAATTAAATACACGAATCAAGTTACATGTTGAGGGACTGATAGAGAAAGTTATTTTTCAATCTATGTAATGTGATGATGTAGATGAAGTGATAATTTAGAGATACATGATTTTTATGAATATCATGAGTGATGGATGTATCATGACCATAGGAAACTGGAAAATAGGAAATTGGTTTGAGATTGTCGTTTCTAGACATTATATTTATTTAAGCCTAAATGAAAAAAAAGTAATTGGGATATTGAAGACATTGTCATATTTTCCAAAAGAACTTGTGTAATATTATTTATATAAATAATATTTGCAATGTTCCCAAGTTTAAAAGATAATTACACTTGATATGATCCACTTTGAATAAAGGGATAAATTGTGTATTTGCTACACAAGAAAGATTAAATACACAGTACTCATGTTTTGAAGATGATTAACTCTATCATTTTTATCCAATAAAAAAGAATTAATAAAATGGAGATAAGTATTTAATTTCATTTGTTAATGAATTCACTCAAATTATATGTATTCTTTATTGGAAACATAAATTAAAGGATTGATAATTGATTTAATTGTTATTAAGAAATGAAGAAAATGACTATGAATACTCTTTTGAGAATATTATAATTGATAATAGTTTAGATAGTACTAGGGTAATATTTTCATCCTATCATAAAAATCATAGAATTCATTATGACTTTTATGGGACATATAAAAAACACACACAAAATTGTGTGACAAAATTAATAAATATATGTCTCGGGTATATGCCTCATACTATGGTGTTTGATTATGATACACATAATTATTTCTTTAGTGAATCCATCTGTGAAGGTGTTCATATAAAACAATGTTATCTTTATTAGAAAAATTATGATATGTCACATTGTGATTGTTAATACAATGAAACACACATCTTACAGTATCCATTACTGTTTCTTTTCAATAGAATTATAAATTTTTTGGGTCAAAATCATGGAAAATTTGAAATAAGAGGTTTTGATAATAACCTCCTTGGCTATCAACCAAATGGTAGAGTATATATATGTTACATAAATTAGATATTAAATATTGATTAATTATTATATGAATTTTATGGAACACATAGCAAATTTCACTCACAATAAGATGTACGCTTCAGAAGTTATAATGATAAATCCATTTTTTACATTTTGTAGATTCTTCATAAAATAATCATATTATTAATGAAGTTTTAGTTGAATAGTTCTTTTACCATTTTTTATTAATGAGGGAAAACCATGTTCACATCATCCTAGGTTTATAAGGTAGTTTTAGTTTTTAAATATCATTTAAAATCATAGAAAATATATTAAAACAAAAACATTGATTAAAAAATATCTTATCTCATTATTCAATCAGCCTGAACCAAAATATTTATAAAAATCAATGGGTAATCATAGTATATACATGAAATTTATGAAAAGATAGATCAAATTGAAAAAAATGTGACTTTGTATTTAATAACCAATCCAAAAGAAAAAAAATTAGAAAATGTTATTATTTTAAAACAAGATGAATGAAATAAGAGAAGTAGTGATAAATAATGTATTATTATTGTGTAAAGGCTATTAATATTTCGAAATAATTGTCTTTGATGAAACTATTTTACGATTTTCAAGGGATGAACCCACAATAATGTTTCATTCCATTATACTATAAAGGCACTATAAGATATTTCAAATTGATATCAAGTCAACCTTCATCAAAGTGGAATTAGAATATGATTTTTATATTAAAAAACCAAGTGTTTTCATTCTAGGTAAATATGATAATGTTTTATGTTAAACAAGGCATTATATGGGCTAATGTAATCCCTAAGAGCTAGGTGTTCTATGTATGACACCTTTATGTAAGAGTTTAATTTAAAAATGGTATAGTTGGCATCAATACCAATATAAAAATTATAAAGAGGTATTTCTCATTTTCAATGATATTTTAGATGAGATTAATGTTACGTAAATTATTTACATGTTTTTATGAATTTGAAAAATAGATATTGAAATTTTTTGAAATGTCCATTCCTAATGAGACAACATTCAATCTTCGTATACAAATTTCTCAATAGAAGTATTATATTTTGATATATCAAGAAATATATACCATTAAAATATTGAAAATGTTTGGAATATGGGATTTAATTCCTATTTTTACAAAACAATTAGTAGGAAAAATGATATAAAATTAATAATAGGGAAAGGTTATTGAATGAAGAGAATTCTGGAACCTGGTTGGATGTTTATGTGACATCATAAAGACTATAAATAATATATGTTGTTACACACTATACTAGGTATCAATGTGAACCAATATAATCACCTTTTTAATATAAAAATACATATATTTATAATAGAAAACTTTTGATATTTTTTTGAAATTGGATGTAATAGGGAATCTTCATCTATTTGTTTATTCAAATGTAGATTGGGACGGACGGGTTGATGATTGAAGGACTTGTTCTACAATGGATTTCATTCTACAAACAAGATTTGTTTGTTGGAATTTATGAAAAATTAATAATAACCATGAGAATTGTTGAATCTCACTTTTTGGCCACCTACCATTCCTCATTACTACTTATTTGGATGAAGACTCCACATGATTATCTAAAGGATCATGTGAATTTCTAGTTTGTTTTGTTGTGTGATATTCAATGGGAAGTTAATATTTTTTTTAAAAAAATTAGTTCATTATAAAAGGTCCAAGAATATTAAATTAAACTATCACTCTTCCCAAGATAATGTAGGGAATTTATTATTTTTAATTATTTATTAAAAATATAAAACCGAAAATTTCATATCTAAGATATTTTTTATTGATTTTTTCCAAATTTGATGATGATGATAGGTATTCAATCTGACTCTTTTCAGGGATATGGAAATGAATTTTTCCCCAAATATCATTTTATATTTGAATATTTTAGTTAAATTATGAAACAAATTTGATAACATAAATATTTTATTTATATTTATCATCTCATTAACTTTCGTAGGTGGATTATTCAATACAGGGGTAATATCAATTGATATATGTTACCTTTTGGGGAAGCATATATTTAGAGATATTAATTCAATGGGGTAATATGAGATTTCAACATGTAAAAACTATATTAATATCTTATTTTATGTGGATTTATCAATATTTTGGTTTGAAAGATTTATTTATTATATTATGTAGTTTATGAAAGATTCATGTAGTTCTGTATCTTGTTGACAACACAACATTATTTATTTTATGTTATTATTTAAAATATTTAGTTCCCTAATATAGTATTTAAATTATCGAATGGTGACCCAATGAAATATTTTCAGATATTAATGATGATTTCTATTAATTAGTTACTATTATAGTCAAAGGGGGAGATTTTTGATGCCAAGATGTCCTTTTATGGTTGTTGTGATTTATGAGAGTGATGATTTGGAGAAATGAATTCAATTAATAATGTTGGATTTTATTGTCAGTACATACAATAAATTCTATTTGAATTATATGGTATAATGAAATGTGAAATGTTATTAGGTTCTATATATAATTTATGGAGTTCGTGAGGAAATAAAAATGAATGAAAATTGTTGAACAATGTTTGATATCCTAGAGATTGGACTATGTCATAGTACATCAGACTACATCATCTCATAGTTCTCTATTCCATAGAGTATACTCCAACTAATTTTCTCCATGCCATAATGATGGACCATTCTATATAGGAGGATAAATCATTTTTACATATAACTAGGATATTTGGGAACACTATGTCATTCTAAAGTTCAACACTAAAGTATATATGTATAAGAAATTTTACTGAAAATATTTTTTCTAAACACCCTAAAACATCGCTTATACTATGTCATAGTTGTGAATATGGAATATAGACTACACCATAGTGATAAGACCACATCATAGAGTGGAATAATCCAGTTGTTGTTATTTAATATATTTTATGACCGTAAAACAATATAAATATGTCAATTCCATAATGATCATGATTGTTATGTTGAAATAGAAAACAAAACTAGATACATTTTAGTTACCATGACCCTTAAATATAAGTGGAAAATAGTAAATTTCAATGGAAATTCCAAACATGAATTACTTTAAGGGATATAATTAATATATAAGTCATAAAAACATCCAATTTGAATTTTTATTATGAGGATCTTTTGAATTAATATTCAAACATAAGTTTTACAGTGTCATTGAAAGAAGTTAGTTTTACGATTTTATTTTTAATTTCAAATTATGAAATTATTTTTTTATTAAAAAATGTATTTATAAAGAATATATTTTATAAAATAGGAAGTATAGAGAATAAAATAGATGAATAAGAGAGAAAAAACAAAAGAGGAAGGAGAATTTGATGTTTATATAATCACTGAGTGAAGAGATTCATTCAGTATTTAAAATTAATTATGAAAAAGTGGAGAATCACCGCTTGAATATTATGATCCAATTTTTCCAAAGATTTCATATTTTTGATATAATGTTATATTTTATTATCATAGTGAATTATTCGCTATCAAATTCTCAATACTAAATTTAATTTGAGTTTAAGGATTATCCATAAATGTTTTACCTACATGTTGAAGTTGGGTGGTCATATGATCTTGGAAGAATCCATATCATGTTAATGACTAGCCGTAGTGTTTTTATATGTAAAACATTTAAATATTTTTTGCCTTTATTGTGTGTATATTGAATAATTATAAAGATTAATTTTAACTAGTGATGTGGGTTATTTCACTAAGAACACATAATATAATAATTATTCTCAATTCATCACCCTAAGTCTTAGTGGTTCCTTATTTGACAAGTAGTTTCCTTTATATAAATCTTATATAAATTATAAATTTTAATTTTTTTAAAGTTATTATATTTTCCTTCTGTATCGATGTTGAATATAAATAATTGGATGAAGCTCATAAATCGCACTTCCCATACATCCTAGAAGTACCAAGATCTTTGGTGATATAAGACAATAATTTTGTTGAAAATACTATTGTTGTAAATTATAGACTATGTTTCAGTATTATTGGTTTTCCAATAACTAATGTTTGAGAGAAATTATCCAAAAAATTACACATAATCTCACACTATACCAATGTGAAAGATAGGGATTTTAATGCTGTTTTTTTCATTAGACTACCTAAGACATCTTAGAAAATTGTTTGTATATGGGTTATTATGGATAAATTTACCATGTATTTACATATTATAGAAATTTTGGGGACTTATCAATTTGACATCTTACAAAATTATTTATTAAAAATTCAATGAGACTTTATAGTGAACCTTTTAGAATTTTATATATTTATGACACTTTGTTCACATGAAAACCTTGTAAAAGTATTAAATATATTTGAAAACCTAGGAACACTTGATAACCACCAATAATACTCAACTTGAATGGATGTATAAAGTGAAAATACATTAATTATAGGAAATGATAAGTGAATAGATAAATGAAAAAAAGATACATAATTATTACCTCATTTTAGGTTAATAATATTTATTCTTCTTAATAACACGTGATCGAGAACCACAATTTTTTAGCATCTTCTATGACTACATAAATAATCAACCTAATTTTTGAATGATAATCAACATATCTGACAATTTTCTTCTGAAATTGTATCCTTCTAATACTTGTGCTACTTAAAACGTTTTTCCATTACCTTGGAAAATAAAATTATATGAATGGATGTGCTATGATTATTGGTATGGATAAACATAGGGGATATCACTCCAAGATATTAATTTGGACTAAAATTATCATAAGGGAATAAAAATATAATAATGGACATAATATAATAGTATCATATTTAGAAAACATATCCCATAATAGTAGATTAATGGAAACAATGTCTAAATATAATGAAGAATGTGTGTCAAAACAATCCCATTATCATCATCCCTAAAAACATTAAATAACCTGGTTTCATAACATAATAATGTTCATAGGCATACAAAAAAGAAATCATAACATTATTGATCAAGCATTGCATATAAAAGAATATAACATAATGGATCAGAAATCATCACATGTATCATATATCACAATGTATTAGGAAGTATGATGAGAACCCCTTAGTATAATAGATGTGAAAATATTACCATCATCCATTAGTTTATTTGATCATTCATTATTTCCTACAACCTAGAGTATATTTAATTCAGTATTATTAGTAGATTATATTAGTATATTGGATTTGGTATTATTACCAGCACCCATAATTAATATCATTATATATAAAAAAATTAACTAATTCATTAGACATATATAATAGACCCACCATCAAAGAATGATATACCATATAAATGTGTTCTTAAATAATATATCATTCATGACTCCAATATCAGTAAATTAACCCATGAAAAAAAATTGGTTTCACGAGAACATTCATAATGAATTACATAGAACAATCCTTAGAAATTAGGTGGATAATATCATTATATCATATTTTTTATGAATCATAATAATAAATAAAATTAACTTTACATAGATTAAAAATGTATAATGAAATTATTTAAAATATTCCTTAGAAAATTTAGATGTATATCATTCTTATTATGTAACAATAAATTGTTTTTTTGTAAGATATGGAAAGGATTTTTTATAAAATAAAGGTAAATATATAAATTAAGATTAATTATGAAGAAATAACATGATAGGAGTATAATTTATTCATGTCATATATGATTAAAAGATAACATACTTCTCAAATCATTATAAAATTTAAAAATTAAATTATTCAAAAAAAATAATTAAAAAATATTACATTGAATAATTTGAAAATAAAGAATAAATTGTTAAAAAATAAATATATCAATATATAATTTATTTGTAAAATCATCTATTAATCAATTTTAATAACATTTATATGGAGTATAAATATTCAAGGTCAAAATAAGAGAAACTCGGTAATATTTTCTAAAAAAAATTCTTCTGGTAAATTTATTACCAAAGAGTGGGAAATAGTATTAATACATTAAAACATATAAATAAATAATGGATAAGAAAATATGTTTTTTAATATAATGAATATATAATTTATAATAATGTAAATTGAAACAGAATTTATCTGGTATAAAGTGAGATTTCTAGATAAACTCTTACCTCAAGTCCTGAGTTCAGTTACACAAACTCTAACATCATATAAACAATTTTATATTTACTATAAATATATCAAATAACCATAATTAAACATAAATTACTATATATTGTCCAATTATAAGTTCATATTACCCTTCTATCAATATTTTTTAATTAAAATCATTATTTTGATTGTCAACTATTTTGTTTCCCTAAGATATTCTAGTTTCGGTATCCTATTCCATTCTAACTTTTATGTGAAAACATTTCAAGACACATAATAATGTAATAGATGTTATATTTATTCATTATAAACACTTTTTTATAACTATCCATATATGGTAGTTATGAAAAAAATAATTACATCACATCAAGGAGGCAATAGTCTTCATGTACACACTAGTGATGTTGTCACTTATTAATGGGTGAAAATGGAAGATAATTTATATGTTTTACATATTAATAATTATATCATTAATATACTATATATTTACTAAAACTATATATATATTACAATCCATGATAGTTTGTGATGAAAAATAAAGCACATTTCTTCATGGAGAACATGGTTTGTACGTACAAATGATTGATGTTCTCATTTTTCTATTAGATATAAAAGGGATAAAAAATGGTTTTATAAAAAAATTAAAAATATTTAGGTAATTAAATGTATTGACTTCATTATATTAATATTTTTGTAGAAAATTTTAGTTGTTATAAAAATAAATAAACCTAAAACACCATGATTGTGATGATTACAACTTCCATTGGTATCTTCCCGTGGATTACATATTAATCCAAATTAGGATATTGATATTTAAAGACTCGGACCTCTAGGACATGGTATTTGGAGTTAAAATGTGATTTGGGTATATCATTGTAGACCTAATAGGAATAATGATTTTAAATAAGTGAGGATATAATTTTCCCTTTTATAAGTGTGCGGATAGAAAACCTTGAAAATATAAAAAATATTATTCTCATAGAAAAGTGGCACACAAAAAATGGTTTGGGTATGATTAATTACACTAATTGAATCTTTATACCCAAGATTAATCCCATTTAACCAATTTTAACCTTTAATGTTAAGACATATCTTTTACTATTGTAACTATTTATTATAAATGAAATTGTAATTAAAAATATAAAAAATTATATAATAATTCAAAAAATGGAATCTATTTTATCAAATTCAACTTCCAAAGTATTTAGAAATTATATATAATAACTCCACCTAAACATGTGAAATATTATGTAGAAAAAAATCATAAAAATTGATTATTTTCCATTAAATTACAAGTAAAAAAATTAAATTAAATTTAATATTTTTCATAGAATATATAATCCACGACACTCAAAAAAATATTTTAAAAAATTATTAATTCAATTTATTATCAAACTATACATTTTTCATAGAAAAATTAGCTTTATAAAAATAACACATTTTACATTAATATAGTTTTAACTCTATTTAACAAAAAATTAATAAAAAAATATATAATTATTCATTTTTAAATAATTTATGAGTGAATTTCCTCATTGATCATTTTCAATCAATGTATAATATTTATACAAAACAATTCCTCAAATATAGGATGGCACTCAGGTTTCGAGGAGCACAGCCGCTCGGCGACGATGGCAATTAGGCACATTACTCCTACATTTTTCGACGACTATCCCACAATACATTCATTCCATGCTCCTGGATGGGGAACCAATCTCGGCCTGGAATGAAGGTGTGTCATGAATTCGTAGCAGAGCTCTTCCGGTGGATATACCCACTGTGTATCTATATGTTGCGACGAAAACATTGATTCATATTGTGGATCATGATTTTTGAGCCTCCATTCATCATGATAGAGGATGTCTGTGTCTTGTCGCTTCTGATTCACCTCACGTTCTGAAGGTGGTGTCCACATCTTATTTTTGTGATGGCTTTAAATCCAGGTCTACTGTTTTTGATCATGCGGCTCCGGATTATATTGATGGTGGTGCGTAAAAGTCGGATCCACTGCTTTTTAGTGATTTTCAGGGGTCTATGGCTGTCCATCCATCTATGATGGAGAAGGTGATGTTTCAGTCCAATGTGCCCCCATATTTCATTATTTCTGATCAATGGATGATGAAACCTAAAGATCCTTCGAATTTCTCTAATAGTGGTGTTAATGATAAGGATCACACAGGAAGAGTTGATGAGGACTCTCCTATATAGGTACCCCCGTTTTCATCACTCATTGACTCTTGTTATGTTTAGATCCTCCAAAAAGGGTCATCAAATCATGTTGATTTGTTTTTAGAGAGGATTGCATTCGAAAAGAATTCATTGATTGCACGTATTATTCTACTGAAGGGTTAGAATCCTTGTGTGTTTGATGATTTGGTCAAACAAATCATGTTTTTGTGGGGCTCCTCTAATTAGAATTGTGTACCTCTTGGATGTGGATTCTTTCATTGCATTTTCCATCGAATACCTTCAAAATAGATGCGTGGAGTATCAGGTCCCTATCTAAGAAACTGGGATGGCTTCACTTTCATGAATGGTCTTTGGATTTCAATTTCTCATGTGCAAGAAATTATTTTCCTTAGGTCTGGATCCGGTTTCATAGACTTAATTGGGACTGCTGGTATCCAATGATTTTGCATGATATTATCATGGAAATTGAGACTACTATTCACTTTGATAAGGAAACAGAGGTGGGGCAGTTTGGACATTTTTCTCGAATTCTTGTGGAGGATGAACTGAGTTCTACCTTGATTGATTACATAAAACTCTCCACTCCCATAGACAATATTCATATTGATGTTGAATGTGAAAGGAAACCCCTCTTTGGTACTGAATTTATAGTCATTGGACATTCTTTTGAGTTGTGTCAGTTGAAGATCGCAAGTGGGAGATGTGGGATGAAGGGTCATCCAGATACTCTTTGTAGAAGGAATCCCAAACAAAATCATGTGGCTCTGCAAATCCTCCTATTCATGATGGCGATGCCAAAAAAACATCTTCTACTAAGGCTAATATTTTGGATGTTGAGAAATTTGTCCATCATGTGTCTGATTTTGACGGAAAAGGCCTTATGGTGGATAAGTCCCCGATGAGATCTAATAATGGTACCTCTAATGCTCAAACACATTCACATTTGTCCAACGATGGTCGTGCTATCCCCACTGGATTTGATGTGACTAGAAAAAATGCATGCATATTTATTGATGGGTCTCCTTCTGAACCTCCAAATCCATGTATGTATGATAGTCCTGATGCAGGAGTGTTATGTTATGGGATTGTTTAATCAGCTCCTAGATTGGATCACACTAGAGCTCCTTAACATGTTGATTGTCATCAGAAAATCCAAAATCATTTGAACTCCTTTATGATATCTAAGAATTGGGGTGGAATCTCTGAGGAGGAAGGGATGGATGCGGATAGGTGTGGTACTTCCCTTTCAAAGATTCACATCGATCTATGAAACAGAAGGAGGATGACTTCACTCCTGCTCATCCTATGATAATGTCATTGAAAGACTATTCTAACACGCCTCGCACTATGTCTACTTGATCAATTAATCCATCAGGCAAGCTCAATACTAATCTTCTAATGTTTCTAAATCAGGGTAAGTCTCAATAATAATCGGACACTACTGATGGCTCTGATTATAATAATGACATGTCTTATTATGATTTGTAATTTTGTCCTTGACGGATGAGGATACGTACCTTTTTTTGACCCCGCCAGTCTTCTCTATACTTTTTCTTTTATTTTAACGAATGGTCAGGAGCATACCTTCTGACCGGACTTGCTGGGTAATTCCTCAAATATTATGTTATATAAGATTGTATTCATATTATTAAAACAAGTGTACAAAATTAAAAACATTAATATATAAATGATTACTAAGGAATGACTTTAAATATATTATTTTTAATAAATATACTCTATTTTAAACCAACTAATTTAACAATTATGATATATAAGTTAGTTTTAATAATAAGATATGTCTTGGTTTTTAGAAGTTTTGTGTTGTGTGTAATGCATTTTATCAAAAAAATAAAATTTATTTTAATTGAAAATATATTCTAAAATACTGGAATGTTACATTATACCCCAATTAAAATGAACATTCACAATAAATTTCATTACCCTAATTAAAAATATGTCATACATCAGGCCTCATTAGATACTCTAATTCCCACATATCTTGCTCAAAATTATGGTTTTATGAGAAAAGTATTACTAGGTGAGTGTTATGGTTCCATAACACATTATCTCATTGACACTAAATATCAATTTTTTATTGTAAAAAACATCATTAGACATATATAAAAAATTCATGATCAGTACATGTTGGGGGCTCGATATATATTTCCTAAAAAGAGACACATGAAACACATAATGTACCTGAATTATATTTGAGGAAGCACTAAGAGAAAAACTACCATTCTGATATGATCATGAATATAAATTATATCAATATACCTATGTCTCAACATTCCTTTTGTCAAAAATATGATAACTTTCCACTAAGAATATATAAATTACAATCCCTTATCTTAATCTCTAATCATCAGATTTCAAAAAAATGGGAAATATAAATTTAATGTTGATTATGAGCTAATATAATTAATTTTTTAATGTCTCTGAACATATCTACAATTTTTTAGATTCATAGACTCTAGTAACCAAGATTTAGTGGTTACATTATTAAATTTTCATAAGATACAAGGGATCATATCATGAAGGAATTAAAAGTTTAATAGTCATGGAAAACTAGATATATGATTTAAATTCACAATATAATTAAAAACATAAAATTAAAAAATTGTTTTATGTGATATTTTCATATTTAAACATAACATATCCAATATATCAATTAAAACACATTTCCTCATCTATTGGAAAAAATAAAATATTTGAAAGGGGTGTGCTCAGATGTAGAGTATGAGAATGAATATGGAGGAATATATCATGAATAAATATGGATTTATCAATGTGAGATGTAAAATAAATACAACTCCTGAAATTTAATCAAAAATTTGAACAAAATATGGAAGGAATAAATTATTATCAAATAAATCTATATACATAATGAGATGATGTTGAAACATAAATATAGATATTATAACTAATTGTATAATAACATGAATTATCAATAATTAATATCATAAGGACTGGATACATAATTCCATATATCATTATTATGCCACCATGGCCTTGTTCTAGGGAATCTTACATAAATGGGTAAGGTCTCACCCAAATACCAATGATAATTTGTCTCGTGAGTTCTACTAATGAATAAAGGGGCTGTATTAGTCCCCTCACATCACATTAAAAAACTAATACAATACTCATCAAAAAATTGGTGAAACATAAATACCATAAACAATCATATTGAAAAACTATCATCTGAGATGTTATTAATTAACCAAATCAATAAACATAATAGTTAAACAATTAGAGTAATGTGAATAATATTAATAAAAATTACATCCACAAAAAAATGATAATAAACCATTCAAATAAAAAAATAAGGTTAATATAAAATCAAAATAACCTCAACAGATAATACAAATAATAAGTTTTTGATCATATTGATGACTAAAAATAACATAGAACCTCAATTAAAAATATTCTCAAGGAAAATATCATTTTAAAAATTAAATTTTTTTTGAATTTCATGGAAAATAAACATTTTATGTGACATAGGAACATTTAAAAAATAGATAGGTCATGGAAATGAGAAATTTAAAATATTTAGTACACATTGAAATAGAGATTACATTCACATTTTTAGTAAATGATAAACAACCCTCATTTTGAAAACAATATGAATAATGATTTAATATTTATAATAAAAAACAAAAAATGGAAAAAAATTCTTTAATAAATTATTTAGATAAATCTAAAATCATTTTCATAAATTTTTTTAGAAAACATGGTTTGGGATGAAAGCATATTTTTAATCGAATTGAGAAATGATTTCATATTAACTTAAATGTGTATTCTCATAAATTTTATGTTTAAAAAAGAGTAAAATGGTACTGTTTCATGAACTAACCTAGGTCAACCCTGACCAGGTCAACTGATTTAGTCTGTCGCATTATCTGAATGGTGTTCCCAATTACCAAGGGCTAGAATCTAGTGTCGAGAATCTAAATAAAATTTGAAACTATTTAAGCCAAAAAGATATAATCATGATCAAAAAATAAAAAACTAAACAATTAGATAAAACACACAACTGAATATTAACCAAACAAAAAAAACTATTCATCCACAAAATTAATATAAGTGGAAAAAACAAAAAACAAATTGAGAACAATACTAAGGCTGGGCCATGCTACTTCAATCTCTATGGGACCACATTCTCACCTCCAACTATAATACCTACTCTACAACAACAACGAGATACTGAACAAGGATAACCTAAAACATAAGAGGAAAATTCATGGTGAGAACCAAAATAGTTAGTTGGAAATCATCATGGTATCTATGTAATTTCATTCCCAAAAAATCCATTAATATTAGTTTGAAAATACATATTTGAAAATAGGTTGTTATAGTGTTGGTATCTAAAGCTACCATTCCTTTTTAAATCAACACACAAATGTTTCCATTACATTTTCAGAAGATGAGTTTAGCATTTTAAAAACCAAAATCACAAATATGAAAATACTGGCTAAGCAAGAAACAAAAAAATAGGGAAAACTGAAATTAAATTGAAACATACTGCAAACATAATAGCAATGTGATATAAAAAAAAATAGGAGAAGTGAAAACAAGAATATAAAAATAATAATTGTGGTTGATCTTAAACATCACTACAAGACCCCTAGATGTGATCGGTTCAGAACCATCTGTCGGTATATGGTAAAGCCCCTATGTCTATAACCAACTGGGTTCCCTCAATTAGTCATCCTAATGGCACATCCCACCTTACCAATCTATGATCCAGGTGGTACCAACCCATCTAATTAGGGTTGGTCATTAACAGTCACTCGATCCCCTAAAAGATTCCAAGAAACTAATTGTAATAGTAAATAGAATATGGGGGAGGCCCTCTCACACGTGACTCACCTTACCTGCTACCCCCACACTTGCCTACCCCATACACAAATATTACGTATAATATAATCCTAAAAGGGAAATCATAGATTCGGTTTCCAACTATAAATATATATAGACACATATCACATCAAATAAGGTGTGAACTAGGTTGTCACATGGATAAGACCATAAATAATTTATTAAAACATTTCAATTTGCTGATTGGATGTTAGCCTTCAAAAAACACATTCCATTTCCAAACACATTGTATAGTTCCATTTAGTTTGTCAAATCATTTAGACATTTGAAAATATTTCTTTTTATAACCCAATTGTTTCCAACAGTGAGATTAGCTTTACATAACCAAATTCATTTTCATGAAATATTTGAAAAAAAATTCAAAAAAAACAAATACCACTTATTTAATTTAAATGCCAAAAATGACTTTATTTTCCAAACACACTCCCAAAACACATCTCAGTTACGAAATGTGTATTTTTTTTTCCACATCCAACTTTTATTTCTAAATCGGATGAAAAAAATATTAAATTTAAATAGGTCGAATGATATTTTTTCTCATTTAAAAATATAATAGTTCTTTATGAAACACCAAATAGGCCAGTAAATTATAAATCACACTTGAAATTATTATTAGAAACCAAAAACCATTCAATGAACACATGATTTTGGATAAACACGACCTAATGTGGCACCCTCGTTTGAGGGAAAATCCATGTCTGAAATTCATACACTCCTAGATATGATCACATCAAAGGAAACCTTCTATTATACCAAAGAAAATCCAAAATACTCTTTAAAAATTGAATTCACAACAAAAATACTTCCAAAAATGATTTAAAATCACATACACAATTTAATAAAACACTTATAAAATTTATAAAATCCTATCAAATGACTCGACCATGATTTAAAGACAACTCACACCTAATGTGACATGAAAAATACCACTTAAAACCAAATTAATGATATCCCATTCAAGAAAACCACTTATCTCATTACACACATAATTCATTGAAAATTCTAGAATGCACAAGCAAGAAAAATATTTTAATCAAATAATGCTTAAGCATAGAGTCACCTCAAACCCAATTTTAATAAAAATCTACTAATTTGAAAACACCATATTAAACTAAATACATACATCCTTATGTTTATAATCATATTTTAAAAATTATCAATGTATGATTTCACACCTAATCAAACACATTTGGAATAGATGACATGTCTTCAGAGGGATGTGACAAGATAGCTTTGAATTCCTTAACAGGCTACACTAATAACACAAAATCGCACAGTCTGATGAAGTGGGAGCTAGAACCAATGAATATGACTCTTTTGAAATAGATTTATTTGGAATTCACTCTTTTCCCAATTGGTACACATCATTAGAAACAAGATATGAAGGATTTATAACCACCTTTGCTTTTAAGACCAACTCAGCTTGGAATTATTTGTCTACCATCTTCTCAAAATGATTGTCCTTAGAAGAGAGGTCATTCTCATTGATTTCTAGAAGAAGTCCCGTAATTTAGGTATACAACTTCATGAAATCCATTTCCACTACCTCTAGGGAAAAGTAAAGTAGTTCCGTAAATTGGTAAATGTAGGCCACCACTGACCACTGGCATTACTGAATAGTCGCACGCTATTCCCTTTTCATCACCATCACTTCTTGGGGTAGGAACCATCAGATTAAAATAGACATAAAAACATACCACATCATCCTAACATGAAAGGATGGAAAGGATAACAACTCCCATTCTACCAATTTTTGACCTTTGAATAGACCCAAAGTGGCACACACTCTGATAGCTTTGGGATTTTCCAATATCTTGAAGACTTGATCAACCTCATTACGCCTCTCCACTGCCTCTAATAGACCTCAATCACCGCAAAGGATCGGTAAAATTTTATAAGAATATGAAACTGATAATGACTTCATAGAAACCATGGAAACCATTATAGGTTGAATTTTTTAAATAGTATGGAAAACATTAAAAAAAATGACATAAAATAAAAGTATAATCAAAAGAAACATCATTATCTAGAATGACCGGATAAAAAACTAAACAAATATGAGCACAAAAGAAAAAATTTCATTGAAATTCCACCATTTTAATTTAAATTCCAAAATTTCAATTTTCTATGGCAGTTTACCAAATACTCAACCCCAATTTTTAAACAAAATTTTATTTCCAAAATCATTCCCCATTCAAAAAAACTTTTTAAAAACAAGTCTAGGAATTCAATTTGAAAGAAACACTAATGTAATCACATGAACCTTTGCACATAAGTTCATTTGTTTCCATCCATTCCACTCACATTCTAACGCGCAATTTGCACACACATAACCCCATAGGTACAAACATTTATAAAAGACACAATTGGTCACTCCAAGACATTTACTTTCTTGTTTCAAACAAGCACCAAATTTTCATACCAACATAATTTAAATTTTAAAACCCACATTACCAATTTCAAAATCACATAAAAGAATCCATTTTATGAATTTAAAGCCATGTAAAAGAAAATATTTTCATTTAAAAAACCCATTTCATTTCAAAAAATGAACTTACACAATCAAGAACCATGATGACACTCAATATGAATCGAACTACCGAAGTTGCGGACTAGTAGTCATGCCTAACCCAGTGACATGGTAGTGGACCATGCCCCACGTAAGAATCAACATCTAGGAGGTACATAAACTATTTGCATGAGATCTACATGGGTAACTACACAATTTAAAACCTTGACGTAACACCAGATTTCCTATATTGTCATCCATCAATCCGAAAACAAACCAATATAAGATAAGGAATAAAATCCCAGACTACCCCTGGTAACTCAGGTTTTGTCACGAGTGGTGTTGATCACGAACCAACCTATAACCAACATCATAAGCTCGGACATCCCTATTCTCCATTTACTAGACACCCAAAATAACAAGCACCGTATTTGATACCATTTTTACATAAACCAACCTTGGTCGACCATAAACTAGTCACACGATTCGGTCCACGACATGACCCAAAGGGGGCTCCGAATCACCATAGGATGGAAACTAGTGCCATTCATCAAAACATATATATGGAAATTATTTATACCCAAAATATATAATTAGGATCTAAAAAAATGGAAAATCAGAGAAAACCAACAAAAAAATCTTATATAAAAAAACCGAATGATACAGTTACATAATACAAATAATAAAACTAAAACAAAAAAACATAGAACACATTTGAAGTTGGACCACGCTACTGAAATCATAGTGTGGCCACATGGACACCTCTAACAAAAAGAACAACTATGAAAAAAAATAGAAACTAAAACAGGAGAACCTAAATTTGAAAATATTTTGTAGTAGTGAGAACCGAAATGTTCAGTGCGAAATTATCACAGTATCCTTGTGTTCCCTTCCCAAACAATCCATTAACAATAGTTTGAAAAAACAGAGTTGAAAAAAGGTTATTCTATAATTGGTGGAAAAAAATAAAATTCATTTTTAAATCAACACACACACACACACCACATTTCCATTTTCAAAATATGAGTATACCATTTTAAAAACCAAAACCCCAAACAATGAAATACTTTCTAGGAACGAAACAAATATGTAAGGAAAACCAAAATTAAACTAACATATGCTGAACATAGATAGGTAGTGTGATTAGATTATGAAAGAAGAGAAATAAAATTAAGAAGATAAATAGATTAAACATGGGTGATCCTAAACACACATAGAATACCCCTAGAAGTATTCATTTTGTAACCACATACAAGAATATACTAAATCTCCTAAGTCTATAACAAAATGGCCTCCCTCAACAAGCCAAACCAGTGGAACATCCCACATTTCCTATCTATGATCAAGGGGTACCAACCAGTCTAATTTGGGTTTGTTAGTTACTATAATGCAATCCTTTAATGACACTTATGAACCCATGGTAATAGTGAACAATTTATGTCGGAGGCCATCACATGTGTAACTCACCATACCTGTCTCCACCACACTTGCCTACCTGTATTATAGAAATAAAATATATGATAACCCTTAAAGGGAAATCTGATATAGGGGTCCCTACAATAAATATTTACATACATATATCACATCACACAAGGCTCCAAATGGTTCTTCACATAGATGATACCATAAATAATTTCTTAAAACAATTCAATTCGTTGATTTGGGATTACCCTTTTAAATACACGTTTAATTTCCAAAAACAATATAAATTTCCAATCAATCCATCATTTCTATTAGACATTTAAAAACATTCCTTTGAAAACCCATGTGTTTCCAACCCAGAAATTATCTTTACAAATCCCAATTTATTTTCTAAAAATATTTTCACAATATTTCCAAAAAAACACCACATACAACATCTATACTTATGATAAAAAACATGCCTTCATGTTCCAAACACATACCTAAAATACATATCAGTTACCAAAATGGGTCTTTACTCATTATAAATACAAATTCTATTTGAAAATTAGATTATAATATATAACACACATATATATATTCTAAACTATCTTATGTATCATTTAAAATACCAATTGTTCTTTATAAAACACGAAATTTTCAATCACATTAGAAATCACACATTAACCCATTTTTAAAAACCAAAAATATATTTAACGAACCCAGATATGTGAATAAAAACCATCTAATATGGAACCTTTATTTGAGGTCACATCCATGTGTGAACTTCATGCACCCATGTATGTTCTTACATCTAATGACACCCTGTATGCTTATAAAAAACCCAAAATACACATTAAAAAACAAACTCACATCAACCCCATTTAAAAACATGATTTATAATCACATACATATTATAATAAAACACTTTCACAATTTCTGATATGTTATCAAATGACTTAACATGGATTTTTACACAAATCACAACCAATTCCTCATAAAAATCCATCGTAAAACCAAATTGCATGAAAACCCTATTATGAAAATGAATTTTCTCATTACACACATAATTCATAAGAAATTCTAAAATTCATAAGATGGAATAATATTTTCATTAAAAAAATTATTTGTGGAGTCACCAAAATACCGATTTTTTCAAACTCAACTGATTTGAAAACACCATATTAAATTAAATATATAATTCCTGAAGTTAGAAATTGTATTTTAAAAATTATCAAAGTAATATTTTCCACATAATCAAACACATTTAGCAATGAAACATAGATGCGTAAACCATTGATTTCCTCAAAACATATTTCTAGCAAGCTACAAAAATTTGAAAACACTATAATAAACTAAATAAGTGTAATGTGAAGTTGTGCATCATGTTTAAAGAGTCATTAAAGAATTTAAGCATCAGTTATTTGATTCAGAAATGAGAAAAACATGGAATTTATTACCTTGGTGGGGTAAGGATATAATGAATGCTTGACGAAAGAGATAAAAACACACTACAAACAATTTGAATGTTCTAAATCCTATGAAAAATGAATTACAATTCAACCCTAACATATAAGATTCGACCTAGAGAAGAAACCCCTAAATTTGAATGAAAAAATCCATTAATAGAGGAGGTAGCTTGTGAGGGATATACAACTAGATGCTGTGTCGGTAAGGGAACTGAGGATGGAGAGTATTGCGCTAGATTGGAGGTGATCTGATGTGGAGACCACCAAACAGATTCTAACTAGAAGGGTCACATGAGAAGGGTCGTCGACCAGATGGTGAAAGTACATTTCAATGGGAGGGAGACCTGAGGTAGGAGTGTCTGTATAATAGGGTCATATGTGATTTTTGGTGCATTGGGGTGATGGAATTGGAGGTCATGCAGGGAAAAGTATGTCATGTCGCACCATACATAGGATGGCGGGCATAGTGCAGTTTCTCTTCTTTTGGTATTATTATTATTTTTAATACCCTAATTTAATCTAATAATAATAACATAATAATTATAATACCAATAATAATATATTAATAATACTAATTATAATAATATACTTGATACTTTTAATAATATAAGAAACAACAACAACAATAATAATAATTATCGTATTATTATTATTAATATTAAATAATTATTTAAATTTTATTTGTGTAACATTTTAGTTATTTAAAATATTGGACAACTGCATTGTCACCCAGACCAACTGCATGGTTTTTGCTGACCGTGTGATGTCCATTTACTGGCCCATAACCCCCCAAAATTAACAATCATCAAAAACATTAAACCTACACCCAACCAGAACCTTGTTAAGAACATCCAATGTTAAGAAATAATAAAATAATTTTTTAATGTTGGGGTGTGGTATACAATTATTGAAGTATTCTTGAATATAATAAGGCTAATATAGTTAATTATTTCCTTGGTGATATATGACAATATTCCTCATTGTAAATTTAATCTTAAACAATCCTGATAAATGATGAGATTGTAAGATAAACCATTAAATGATCAGTAAATGTTGAATCAGAAACCCCATGAAAAAATAAATTAAAATGAAACAATTAATACCATGAAGATAACATACTCATGATATAAACAATAATAGGGTGGTATATTCACAAAACATATGAATATTTTGGTGAATATGGAATCTTGTATCATGAAAGTAAAAGGGAGACATGAAACCCATACCTTAGATCAAATTTCCTTCGAATGTATCTGAAAATTCTATATAATAAATTAATATTTAGTATATATTTATAATATATTTATTACTAAACAAAAATCACATATTTCATAACACGTATTATTTACATATAATATTTTATAACCCCTTTTGTAAACAATTCATTGTTAAAATGACAATTTTGGGTGATAATTTCATCATTTTTCATATATGTTTAGGTTTTTTAATTTTGTTCTATTTAGATTGATCAAGGATACATCATCTATAAAATGATACCCATTATAAAAATATAATATATATTCAATATATATCTGTTTATATTAGTATATAATAGTTATAGATATAAATTGGATTGTACTATACATAGGGATAATAGGTTGTAGATATTCTTGAAAGTTATTTCCATTTTTTCTCAACAGATGAAAAAAATGAAAATAAATATTTTCTCACATTTCTATAATAATTATTATGTTATATATTCAATTTATATTAAATAAATATATACTTATTAACATCAATATAAGAAAATTGAGATAAATTTCATATCCCTATATGGATGGCGTAGTCCACATGTATGCAAGATGGACCTTATTAGATTCAAACAAATTTGGAAGGTAAGATGATATATGTCATATTATATATACAAATTTATTTAGGTCATATATATAACTTAATTTTATTTATTGTTTTTCTGATATCATTTCATGTACAACGTACATGAAAAATGAATCACATAGTTTCGTTTGGTGGTAGATTGGCACCCACATGAATGACATTATATAATATCCCATGAAATAGACCATTATAAATTATATGTGACATAATAATTATATAAGTATAATAATGTCAAAAATATCATCAAAAATTTAAATATATCTTTATAAATAGACTTGAATGGCGGTGATAAAAAGTGAATTACACCGTTCATGAGGCATCGTTGTCATTTCTTATTTGATGGGAATGGAGATGGATATAATTTCTAAAATCAAAAAAAATATGTTCTTAGTATACAATGTAAACATATTTTATTATATTATATTAGTTGAAAATCATTTCTAGGAGGTGTAAGATGAAATAAAAAAATATTCACATTTACAAATTTTACCTCTTCTTCATGGAGTAACATTCGGTTTATTTGAAAATACATATTGAGAGGGAATATAAAAAAATAAGTCATATATGATATTTTTTGATACATAATAAAGTTATTATGGTATTTAATGGTTGAACAAATGAGTTATGTGTGTATTAATTTGGGGAGAGAGTGGGTGTTCTTTTAAAAGTGGAAAAGAGGACACATATGTAATTTAAGAAAAGATAATGTGATTCCCGAATTTTGTCAATAATGAAGCCTAATAATGATTTATTATTGGAAATTAGATGTTATAATTGAGATGTATTTCTATAATATGGAGTTTTATATATGTTTAGATCATTTTTGTACATTATCATCTTTGTTTAACCTCGGATAAACCCATTTTTATGGTAAACATAGTAATAATGTTTTTACTCTGTTTTACTACTAATTAATGTCAAAAATTATGTTGAACATGTGATATAATATTAATTAAAATAATTATATTTATATTTACATATTTGTCTAAATTAAATTCATATAAATGGAAGATTTCAATTTAAAATTAAACCCAAAGATTCATTAAAAATGATTTATCTAAAGAAAAACATTCAAATGTGTAAAATGATTTTATAATATAATTCAATATAGAAATTATTTCAATGAAATAAATGAGTTAAATTTTGATATAATTAAAATATATAATAATTTAATTAAATTTAAAATATAATTTAACTATTAAAATAATTTAAAATAAAATAAATCTCTCAATCAAAATCAATAGTTTCTAATTTTCATCTAAAAATTAATATTTTAAAAACCATTATCAATAAGCCACATGAAGATAATATTGACATAGATTTTTTAAAAATTATATTAATTATTTAAAGTAAATTATTTGTACCTAGAAGCTGTTAAATATAAATTATGTGTGAAAATATTTATTAATCCAACATTTTGAAAATTACAGTTCCTCGAATAACATTTCATTTTTACATCTAATGGTTCTTATATTATTTGTATTCAGTAGATAACCATTGAATTTATTTTATTCCAATGTAAACTATATAATTTTCATATTTTAGTTATTCATATTCATAATCGCCAACATATAGTCTACATTATAATGGTCATTTATAAATAATAATATTCTGATAGATTTTTATGTTTATTTTAATCCTAGTGTCACGGGCATCACAAGTTGTCAAATTTATTTGAAAATAAATATAACAAAAAATAATTTTACATTATATTATCTTATATTATTTTTTTCTTATATAATATACAAAACAATATGTTCCCATTTTAAAATATCATTAAGTATGATTCTACACCCCAAAGAAAATCACCATTGAAATTATGTTTTTCCACTATAGTATAACCTATATTGATAAACCACATCAAAAAATAGATCATAAAACATAATCTTTATAAGAGGGAATACACATATTATATTCCCCTATAATAACAATTAATTTTGTTTCCATAATGTAATACATTAGCAAGAAGTGAAAATATGGACATAGAAGGAAATCCCCAATAATTATGAAGAGTAATTGAGATCATTGATCATATTAATGTTCTTGATTCGAATAAGGTTAATGATCGCTAATACATAAATATGTGAAGTTTGAAAAAGAAACAATTCATTAGAAATAATGGTACTAGTGTAATGTTTTCTCAATATCCTTAAAATAAATTTGATTGACTCTTTTATTTTCTGAACTAGGAACATAATAATATATACATTCATGACAAGAACACATTCATCCTTTAATAAAGCATCAATATGATATCATATTTTTATCCAAATGACGAGTATTAAAGTTGATTTTTTATTCTAGAATAAATAAAATAAATTTTTAGTTGATCAAAATATCCATAATATAATTAAAAATTATTCATCCTATCATTTGATATTTTCCAAAAAAATTGGAAAAGTTATCCAATAAATTATTAATATCTGAAACTTCAAAATTAAAACCCAAAGTTCCATAAAATTCATTACATTAAAATTATTTCAGAAACCCATTTAAGTTAGATCGACAAAACATAATGAAATTCTTCATAAATATCTTTGATGTTAAACTAATTGGTTATATATATCCCATCCAAATAAAACATCTCTATAATATAATTAATTACCTAAAAATAAAGATAATTTTATATTATAATATGTTTCAGAATATTAAATTAATATTTATCCCTCAAACTAGATATTTTAAAAAATTCTCATAATAATAAATATTTCACTTAGGTTAGTGGTTGGTAATGCATCTCAGATCCCTCAATAGTGGGTATATTTCCCGTCACCTTTTTAGATGTTATTCGTTTTCACCTGAAATGTGAGTTGTCCTTTTCCCAAAAGTATATTGACATAATTCCTAAAATGATCCCAAAATTTAGAACCCATAATTATCTCAGAATATATGATATGATAAAAATTAAAATATACCAATACCTCTAAACATTTTTCTACAAAATTTAAATGCATTCTCCTATAAATAAATTATTCAATAAAATATATACTAAACAAATGTTATGTATTTTTATAATTTCATTACAAAATTTCCTTCTTAGATATAAAATAACATTAAATAAACCATATAACGGGGTTCTAAAGACTTGAAATTATGATCCACTTTAAACTCCTAAAACTCTTTATGATATCCATAATTATTATGTAAATATTATATAAAGATATACATGATTACAAAATTAGAATGATCCTTAGATGTTGCATGATAAATATAACCAAAATAAATTTGATAAAACAGATTCTACAACATAGTTATTATAAATAATATATAAATAAATAACTCATTTTAATCTAATGATAGGTGTAGCATTGTTCCTTCCATGATCTCTGAGTTATTCATTGAAATATTTCTCGACATAGACAATTCTAGGTAACCCCAATCTAAGAAGAAAAAACAAATGGATCTCTAGGGTAATATTTATTTCCTTCCACTTTAATATTCATTTTTCCTCAACAATTAATTACATTATACCAATATTTTACACACATAATACATTTTATAGTTCCATTGGAACACATTAATTATAAAAATTATCTAAATTCATCCAAAGAAAGAATAATTATGGTATCAATACAATGTATACACCTTAGAGTATATGTAAAATAAAGGTTTTTCGGTTGAAGAATATAAAAACCCTATTGAGATATTTAATAAAAATTCAAGTTAAACACATCATTTTTAATTTAAAAAAATTGAAATGATTTTATTTTCAAATCAATTTTAAAAAATAAATTATTTAAATTTATCCTTTTAAACATGAAACATATACTTCATTGAATTATTATATATACAAGGGTATCTCCAAGAATGTTGTAAAGAACATTCAATTATTAATTGAAAAATGTATATAAAATTTACTTGTTCAGAAATTGACATTAATAATCTATTGGTAAAATAATTAAAAAAAATGGATTAATGTTTCTTAAATAAATCATTTTTGAACGGTTTATGACATTTTTAATACATTTTTAGAAAAAAAATGGTTTAGTGAGAAATTATATTTCTGATCGAATAGAGAAATGAAGTTGGGTTTTATTGAAAATATTTTCTAAAACATTTTATATAACAAATATTAAAAAATAGACTTTTTTATTTAGAATATTCATGAATAACCAGAAGAGAATAATATTAGATGGTTTATTATATAATGGTAAAATGGATTCCATAAATGAAAATTTATGTATAAATTATACCGATTAATATGTGATTTTGATATAACCCCATATAAATTTAATTGTGTTCAAGTTAGAATAAACCAAAGAATAAATAATGTTTATCAAATTTAAATACACATAAAAAAGTGAAATTAAAACAATATATTATCAAAAATAATTACACTCATATTCTAAGAATATTAATGATAATATGTGATATAATTCAATGAAAATAAATTGTGTTATAAAATATATTAATGACTTTGTATCTTTATGATCAAATATCCATAAATGAAAAAATTAAAATTTAAACATAAAATTTGATGATTAATGAAGTTATAATGATATAACTTGCTAATGGGGAAGTATATAAACCATATAC
This sequence comes from Viscum album, assembly GCA_963277665.1. NCBI lineage: Eukaryota > Viridiplantae > Streptophyta > Magnoliopsida > Santalales > Viscaceae > Viscum > Viscum album. The sequence continues at coordinate 1,757,458,251 of OY728153.1, forward strand.
AAAATTAGTTTCATAACATTGCAATGTAACTCATGGAAATGAAATTAAGATAATATCTCTTACCTTACCCTTTCTTTTGGATGTTGTTCCATAAAACCCCACATATTTTTTTAACATGTTGTTAACTTATACAGAACTGTGTTAATATTTATAATATCTTATATTATCCTTTTATAACATCTTATTTCCCCTTAATTAATTATATTTCATTATTTTCATTATTTCGGGTGTTAATTGACTTGTTTTATCATGTGTTTTTCATCTTGTAAGATATGGTTTTGGCCATGTTTTTTACATATATCTTCTTCATAATAAAAATAATGAAATTATTATAATTTTTTTTTGTAAAATAATTATCAAAACAATCTTGGCTGATTGTTATCAAAAACAACGAACATTATGATCATAGATATGGTAGTTTGTACATACACGTGAGTAACGTTTCCATTTTTCACCGATTATTATGGATAAGAGGTTATTTCTATTTTAGATTTCCATAATTATAATTATATAAATTATATAATATAATATAATTTCATATTTCATCCACGCATTGTGGTGATGAAAAGATATCCACATCACTTCTTAGGGTATGTACTCCACATGTACACGATTGGAGTTATCATTTATCTTTGAGTGAAAATGTATTAAAATAAAATCATATATAAAATATTTAAATAATGGTTAATATTTTATTTTTATTTATTTATTTATTTTATATCACATATATTCATTAACTTTATCTTTATAACCAACCATATCAAGCATTAGTGTAACACGAATCACATCACATCTCGAGGTGGTTGTCTGTCATACTCACGAGCGATGTTATCATATCTCCTAAGGAATGGCAGGTGAAAATATATATGTGATATCGTTACTCAAAAGCTATAATTATTTAATAAATATCATATATGGAATTAATATCCACCTTCATTCCAAACCTTATGATTTGGAAAGGAAAAAATGTACGACATCAGTGTGTGAGGTGGTTGTCGGTCGTTTGCATGAATGATGATTTTATAACCTATTTGATAGAAGTGGAGTTGATTTTAGGAAAGGAAAATAATGAAATAAAATCCATTTATATGGATGATACTGGTTTCATTATAACATAATGGTGTAATAAAAAATATAAGGAGGTGGTGAATGAATTAAAGTATAGAAGCTCATTGAAGAAAATTATCTCTCCTCTAGTACCCCCTCATGATTTAAGTAAATGAATAGTAGGTTTTATTTATACATAAAATATAGAATATATGATTAGGGGAGGTAATTCGGGTAGTGATTTTTTCTAGTATTGACCAGATCAATTGGTTTTCAAGTTTTAATGTAAGGATGGCATGGGGTGGCCTTTTCTAAGTTGGGTGAGTGAAATGCTTTTATTTTTTAAAAGATGGAATTATTACATTGTTTTTCTATTAACCAGGACCTTATAATGGTAAATTATAACTACTTGTAGGTTTATGGCTGAAATATGGTTCGATAATGGGTGAAATATTGGTTTATATGTCATTTGGTACCATGAGGCCAATGTTTAATCTATCGCTATACTCATTTTAACATTAATTTTTCTTATCAATTTTAACTATTTTCACTAGTATCATTGTTAAAATATAATATTGGTTGAATTTTAGTTATATAATATTTTTATTTAAAAAATAAATTTCGTTTTTACATATTCAAATCATAGAAGTTGAAAAAAATAAATAAAAAATAATCCTACAAACATGATTATAATGTCTGTTTTTATAGTGTAAATGAGCAAGCGCTTACAAATTTTTTATATCAAAATTAAAAAATTATATTTAATAAAATGATATAAGTTTAATTAATTTAATTATTACCTAACTATTTTTTCTTTAATTCCAACTAAAATTTTAATTTAATATTATAAATCATTTAGAAAAAAATGAAATTTTCAATCAAAATCAATTATTTTCTAGTATTCCTAAAAAATGGAACATCTCATAAAATTCCCAAAAAAATCCACCAAATATAATTTCAGTATTCAAATTTCATAATTTAATTTTATTTTTTAATAAAAATTTTCTTTAATTTGTAGAAATTAATATAAAATTATGTTCTTCAATAGTGATAAATCATTTTTTAATAAAATATGGTTTATTTGAAATCATTTATTTTTTATTTAAATTATTATTATTATTAGTTATAATCAAAATATAGCCAAAAATGTTTGTAAACTATATATTTTCAAAAGTTATTTTATTTTATTCCTACCCTCTATTCTAATGGCTAGAAGATACTTGTCATTTTTATAATAATATTTATAATATATATTTTTCGGTGACACTCAATAATGAATATAATAAATTCAATCAAAGTAAATCATTGTTGCATGTAACATAAGGTAATATTAATATTTTATTCAATTAAATAATGGAAATGGATTAAAAAAATTTAAAATATTAAATATAACAATAATTATTTTGATGTTATATTCCCTTATATGTTGGATTCTTTCTCTTATTTATGATATCAAATATGATGTTGAAATTTTAAAATTTTAGCATGATAAATTCGTACCACCATAAATAAATTATTTCCTCATAATCAGAAATATATATTGTTAATCGAGGGTTTGAAATTTGAAAATATCAGGGCTGAAAAACCAACAGCTTAAAATATTTCATAAAATATCACCTTAATAGGAGAGAAAGTGAAGAACTTCAGTCATAGGTAATAACATATAAATAGGTTTTTACATATGATAACATTAGTGGAATGTGGAGATATAGACATACATGTAAATAATTTGTACTGATAGAGTTTTATAGAGGTCATTGATCAAAAAATATAATGTTCAATGGAATTTCATGGGCCCCAAAAACATAATCTTTCTATGATTTAAAGGTCTATCATGTGAATATATAAGAAGTTATTAGGATACCATTATTTATATCATTCTCTTAATGATGAGTAATTATTTTACAATATAATAATACAAAGAAATATAAAAAACTTATACATTTCTATTTAATAAACATAATTTTATCATTTGGTTGTGCTTCAAACAATTTCCAATTCATCACTTACTCTAGGAAATTAATGTTACAAAATTGAATTTGATGTACCAAAGGAACTAAAATTCACATTTAGTAGATCATAAGATCCACAGAAGAGATAAAATTATTCACATCATTCAATAAATTTTTTCAAAAACTAATATGGTTAGTACATTAATCACTAAATCCCAAAATTAAAAATACAGGTTCATTATTAATATTTATTCATCAAATTACTTTACTAAAAGATCAAACATTAATCAGAACATCGCATAGGCATGTGGTAGACACGAAACAGTTATCATTCGTTGGATGTGAGTTCAGTCCCCAAAACCTTTATATATGTGATTGTTTGTCAACCTATAAGTGGTTAATTCATTTTATATAATAAATTAATATAATTTATATCAAGACCCCTAAATTATGATGGATATACCTAAAATAAAATTAATAATTAATTAAAACATTTATGAAATAATTCAATAAAACGTTTTTAACTAAACATAATAAATATAAAGAAATGTTAACCATAAAGGTTATCAATTTGTTTAAAAATATTTTATTTAAATTTAAATTTACTATTCAATAAATAAATCATCAACTAAAAGTTGAATAAACTAATGGGTTATATTTTCCTAACATTATTCCAAGATATTCTTAATATATGTAGAATCCTATCAAATAAGATTTAAAATTGGTTTTTATGACTTATAACTTCTGATCAATAATAATCTCATAATCCAATGATAGTATCCATAAAAATTACTTTTATTAAAATGAATGTTATTCACAAATTCAAAAAAATACTTCAATGTTTTATTATTTTTATAACAGAAATACCCTTACCAAAAATACATCTATAATTTAATTACTAAATACAAAAAATTATATACTTCATCAATTTTATTTCCAAATAGGTCTTTCATTGGTCTATCATTTAATATATATTATTCATTTTCATTGTCTATTTAAATCATCAATAATGGTTCCAATATAAAATGTTTATAATACTATGAATATATCATGGTAATATTAAATCTGGTGGATTATAAGGCTCATATTTGTGTACCAGGATATGCTTGAGTCAATCTAGATAAGTGTTTTTTGGGGTTATTAACCCTAGGTACCTATTTTCTAGAAGAACATCCACTTTTATTATCTATAAAGGGATTTATTTCTAGAAAACGCACTTAATATCTACCATACCAAAACAATAGTATGTTCTTCATTAAATTTCATAAAATAATTTCTTAGGGTTGTTTTCCCAATTATATCTTTTACACAATCTAGATCTCATGTTTTATAAAAAATATACTTTGATAAAAACATTAGGGACCTAAACCCTAGGATCCTTAAATTATTTCTTTCTTTATTACATTGGCATAATATAAAAGGAACAACATCTTGGTGGAATAAAATGTTTAGTTGTCTTGATAAACATGATATTACCATGACTATAAAATTACATTTGATAGAAAAAACTAAAACATAATATTTTCAAGAATATAAGTATTCCCTCTATCATATCTTTTCACATAAATCGCAATACATTTCAATGATTCTTGTTGAAAGGAAAAAATAAGGGTGAGATTAAATTATCATTAAGAATGTATACTATAATATATTATAGATCAATAAGAATAATCAATAAGAAAATGTAAATAACTAAACACACATGGAATTTAAATTACACTACATCATGAATAGATAATGCATAATCAGCATGGAAAGGTAAATAATAGAACACACATTTCATATAAATATCTAGATAAAAAATAATCAATTTTCAAAGGTAAATAATTGAACAAACATACTATTTAAATAAGATGATAAGTAATAATAAATAGTAAAAGTTAAATAAATGATCGTAAATTCTATTTAATAAATATATTGAAAATAAAATGTAGCCACTAATTTTTTTGTAGTGAAAATATAATTGGTGATAATAACTATAATTGAATGAATAAAATGATTAATTGATTGATATCTTGTTTCATAGGAACCTTATACAATTTCTATCAATAATTCTTCCAAAGGGAGATTAAAAATAATGGGTATAGAATCATTTTACTAATCCTAGATAACTAATTCATCCCATGAGACTGCTGATGCATTGTGGGACTATCACTAATTAGGACCCACCGATATCTGTATGTTTAAATCATTTATTATATATTGAATCACTAATTTAATTTATAAATAATTTTACTTATCATCAAATATCTATATTGAGAAAAGAATATGTATTTATCAATATTTCCCTAGATAAAAAATTTTCATTCAATGTAAAACATTGTATATAAAAATTATATAATCGTTGAGCATGTAATGTTCTAGACCTATTTGGTATATTCCTTTTTCAAAATCTAGTGTTTGGGGTGTTCTGGGTGGAAATGGTAGCTCATTTCAAGATTTTTCCAAATGTCTACTTTTTTATCAGTGAGTCGGGGAGTCGGTGAGTTAGAGAGTCAGTGAGTCAGGGCATTGGTGAGTCAGGGCATCAGTGATTCTGGGTGTCAATGAGTTAGGGCATCAGTGAGTTTGGCATCGGTAGGTCATGTTAGTGGCTCGACATTGGTAGCTTACCCATCGGTGACTTGTTGTTGATATCAATGGTATGATGTCTATGACTCACCCATCAGTGACTCATTGTGGAGTGTAGGTTGATTTTTATCGATGACTTACACATTAGTGGCTCATTATTGGTAATAGTGGACTGCTATCAGTTACTCACCCATCAACGCCTCGATGGCAGTGTTGGTGGCTTGTTGTCAATGACTCACCCATTAGTGACTCATTTCATGTTTTTCAAAAAATTTACAATTTCTCCCCTCATAAATTTTATTTGAAATAATCCATATATAAATTCTTGTTTGGGAATTTATAATGTCATTACATATAATTGTAATTATTTATTTAATATCCTAACTCTTCTAGGACATTTAGATAGTCAAATCACATGATATTGTCCATTTTCGAACTTTAATGGAATTGGAACTGTTTCCTTCCATTGCTATGGGATCTAAATTTTCTAAATCTAATGTACTCTCTTATCTGTTCCCTTTCATTGAGGAGAATGTTTATTCTGCAAATGATCCATACATCAGTTTTTATGTACCACCCATTTTGGGTTTCCTTGGAATATCCTTCTCAGGAAACCACTCTGTTTTGGTGCTAAGAGGAATTTTGGTCACATGTTGTTCCATGTAGGGATTTCTTTAGTATCTATATTAACTATGTATCAAACGAGTTGGGTATAATGATGCCTCTTTATGAATACAGCTAAAACCAATTTAATGAATATAACATGAAGGAATAAAAGGGGACTGGGTATATGTTGTTGATCATTTATTTTATTTTATATCTATGTTTATGATATGATATAGTGTGGTCATGTGGCCTCTGAAAATCTTGTTCAATGGTGGCCTTTTCATGTTCATTGATGATTCTTTATAACTATTTTTTCTTGTGAATAATTTTTGTAAATATAAATTTTATTCATTATAAACACATGGTTAAATAAATAGATTCCTTATTATAAAAATCCTTTTGTGATCACCACTGATTATCAATGTTGAATTTAAAACACTATGTTGGCCAAATCTAAATATACCTTCTTTGATAGGTTTGGTTGTGCGATGTGTTATTTTTGGGTTTGGTGTGTATGCAGAAGTGTGATGGTATCTTAGGCTGAGAGATTGATTGATAGTGGAATGGATAGACTTGTTATGCAGTGGGACTTCATCTAGGAAGTGGTTGGGTTGAGAGGCTACAAGACTATATTGTTTCAAAATTTCATGTTTATGGGTGTTTTGGGTGTGGTTTTTTTGTGCAATATGGATTCTAGGATTAGTTTTCAGATGATAATTGAGCTAGATAATTTTGAATAATGATATTTTGTAGTGGTTGAATGGGTGTTCCTGAAAGGGGATTATGTGTTGGGTTATTTTATTTTGGTTCTTATTTTGTGTGTGTCATGGATGGATTTTGGGATGTTTTTTGTGATGTGTTTGGTAGTTTCCCAACTATGGATGAAAATAAATAAATAAATGAAATTACAATGTAGAATGGAAACTTGTTAAATTAATGGGGTGGTTTGATGTTTTGGTTGTGGTTGTTGGATGTCTATACATATTGGTCCAGCAGTAATGGTTGTATTTTATAAGGGGGTGGTTTTATTTTTTGAAACCCATATGTTAGGGTGACTGTTGGTTTACATATATCTATAAACCTTTAGTTATTTGTGTTTTCTATATGCACCCACTCGTGTTGAGAAGTATGTGCCTAACACAACCATTGTTATGGGGGAGCGTGTCTTTACCAACATTTTGAAGGGATGATAGATGGCTGGTTATTTATATTACCATACTATTTATTCTAGGAATTTATCACCCAGGTGTTTTTGGGCAGGTTGTAATGGCTAGAGGTTTGTTAGCATATTTATGGTATTGACTGGTTGAGATTGGATTGTGCACCAGTTGTATCTGGAATGAGGCATAGGTATTTTTGGGTAGTGTGTGGTATTTGTGAGGCCAAGGTGTCTACAGAAAATATTACAATGTTGTTTTTGTCCAATGTGTCTATGGATAGGAATGTGGTGTGGTTTGTGTTCTAGGTTTATACAGGAAGGTTGTGGCAGTGTGTCTTATGGAGGAGTGCAGAAGTGTCAGGGAATTCCCCATTTGGGATGAGAAGTTAACTACTAGGTAGTGGTGTGTGGTACCCAAACATCAATGTGATTTTTATATTACATTACTGGATTTGCGTTACTTGTTGAGTGTGCCTTAGTGAGATTGGGTGGTTAGTATTTCTTGATGGGGGTTGTTTGTTTCTATTTTTTCTCATAGGGGAATTGGTATGCTCATACCACTTGCACATGTTACATTGGATTTTACTACTAAGTATAATTTTATTATCACCTAACATATATTAAACTATTATCAGGTTTCCTCAGAGATTGCACTGACCATGATTAAACTTACTTGCTCGGATGTTGGGGACCGTGGATGTGTCACTTCTTAGTTTTGTTTTTCTACATACTTTGGAGTTTTCACTATATTTCTTGATGTTTTACAAAAAAAATAAATTGGTATAGAGTGTGGTTTAATTATTATATATATATATATATCACTCTTAGAGTTTATCGAGTTTGATATATTTATCTCTATATCTTGTTTTCTATAAAAACGTAATGCCCCCCATTTTTTGTAATATTTATATACCTTTTGTGTTGGTCACCACCTCATATCCTATTAGAAGTAGGACTCGAGGGGTCATTATATATCTTTTATATTGTGTGTGGAAGGTCTTGACGTCTTCTCGTGCCTTCTTCATCTTGAAGATGGTAGGTCTTGATAGAATGGTATCATAGGCTAATGGTTGAGGGATATGATAAATATTTTAGTTTGGAAGAGTGAGGATTGCATGGGTCGGTAGTAATATAGTGTTATGTGATCTCAGATCTTGAAATAATTCTAGGAAGACCAGCTAGTACATGGGATTTTAGGGAACCCTATGATCCGATGAAAGGATATTGATCTATCGAATGACCAAGTTATGCTACACCCATTGCGGGGTAGAGAACCTAGGAAACATACATGCATCTGGATGACCTTTGTTTTTTTTTTGTGTTTTTAGAAAATTAAAAGAACAATGAGTTTAGATGAATCCGAAATAAATTCAATACTACACCGGCTTTGGGGTTTATTACTCTCACTTTAGTTCCGGCTCTTGAATTTTTCCTGCGTGTGGTAACAGTAGTCGAGGATCATCAGTGTGACCTAGTTGACCGATAGAGGGTCAACTGAGTTGAGGGGGATGATCAGTGCTAAAAGATGCTTTGATCCTTCCAGTGGCAGACTCTGGGAAAGTATGAGGGAAATGTCTTAGAAATAGAGATATAGAGTCGGGTTGAGGAGTTGGTGATCTTCTTGAACATGATCCAGGATCCAACAGAGTATTGGGTTTATCTAGAATTGAGCTAGATGAGGGGAGCAGTGTGTCAGTGGTGGACTCCATACCTCATTGAGATGAAGGAGACCAATATTTCATGGGATGACATTGAGAAGGAGTTTGGGGAATAATTCTTTTCATACACAATTAAATCCATGAAAAGGCATAGCTACTCTCCCTCCAGTATGGGAGTTTGTCAGTGAGGGAATTTGGGATCAGATTCAACTACCTCATATGATTTTCTCTGAATCTCTCTATAGATGAGGTGTCTCATGTGAGGCTCTTATAGGAGGCACTTCATCCTTATCTTCAGAATGTGGTTACACCCTTCACCCTACTGACATACATTGAGGTTCAGAAGAATGTTTAGGTAGATGAAAGGATGCACTTGTGAGGATGTCTATTGTGAGAGGGAAGTTATCCTGAGATCATTATAGGGGAAGGTCATTATCTACATGTCTCCGACATCTGGCCCTTCTAGGTTCTGGCCAGCGGGGAGCAGACCCTGGAAGTTTTAGTTATGTCCCTATAGTCCACAACCTTTTTCCTGAGGCACATAGATTAGGTGTTTCTCAAGAGAAGGCCAGATTCACCTTCAGATGAAGTGACTAGTTCGAGATCAGTATGGGTGTGGTGGTCAGGTTCAATACTCACCTCAGCATCAGTTTACAGCAAGGCTTTTCCATCTCTAGGGGCAGTTGGCCCCTACACCACTAATTTTGGATAGTGTTGGACGAGGCTGACCTTAGGGTGATCATCGGGGACCTCAACCAGGGCTTCGTCAGGGATTCGTACAACAACCGAGGGGTGGAGGATCTTGACATAGGTTGTTATATGCCGCATAGGTATTAGTTCCATTAGGGCTAGAGATCATTCGAGGAATGATTAGTCTATTAAGTCTAATTTCTTGCAACTTGTTTTAGTTAGGAGTTTCACAATACTTTATTTAACCAAGTATAGTCCATGAATTAATACTGTATATATAGATAATTTCTATTCCCCTAGTTTTTACTTCACTAGTCGGAGGTCAAAATAGCTCTTTTGAGGTTTTTTGGGGAAGTAGATTTTTTTTGGGACCACATCACTCTAGTGGGGATCTCATTCTGTTACAGATGTAGCCATATGATTCCATCCTTATAATCGACTAGATTTTTTGGGTGCATGGTGTTATCGAATACTTGTATATAAGATTCATGTTTTCCAATTTTAAAGGCCATCATCTAGCTTTTGTTGGTGAGCATAGATGTTATGTGAGAATCCATCATTTGGAGCCACTTCTTTCCTTGTTTTTCGATCTATCAGTGGTATTGATGGATGATGAGATGGTGGAGGTTCAGGCTATTTCTAGAGTGTTTTTGGATGTTTTCTTTAATGTGGTTGTGACTCTACCCCCTCCACAAGACATTTAGTTTTGGATTGACTTACAACTTAGTGAATTTATGATTTCAATGGATTCTTATCAGATGGTGCCTTCTGAGTTGTGGTATTGGTGGATTTAGATTGGTGATATGATGAAGAAGGGTTTCATATGACCTTCTGTGTTATTGTGGGGTTCTCCTATCTTATTTGTGAAGAAGGTAGACGATGGTCAGAGGATATGCATAGACTGAAAAAGACTAAATCAGGTAACACTCAAGAATGGTTATCCTCTCCTGAGGATAGATGCTATTTTCGACTAGATGATGGGAGCGAGTTGGTTTTCCATGAATGATCTGTGGTATGGATATCACCAGTTGGGGTGAAGGAGGGTGACATCCTGAATACCACTTTCTGATGCAGGTATGACCACTTTGAGTTCAATGTTATGGAATTTGTTATTATAAACACACCATCCATGTTCATGGGGCTCATGAAATCTATATTTCATGAGTTCCTGGACTAGTTCACCATTGTATTCATTGACTACATTCTGATAAACTCAATGTTGGAGGAGAAGCATACCGAGAGACTAATGCATGTTTTAGATGTCATTCAGCACCACCAAACCTATGGAAATCTATCCAAGGGAATGTTTTGGATTCTATAGGTCCATATCCATAGACATTTGGTGTCTTAGTAGCATTATAAAGTGGACTCATCGAATGTCTATGAATTCTTTTCTTGTGAGGCACCCAAGAATGTGGAAGAGGATAATAATTTTCTTAGTGTGGCATTCCATAACCAAATATTTGTACCTAATAAATCTCAAGTAGAGGTTTAGATGATAGATATGACCAGGAAAGGCCAATCTTTGGTGTGATGTGAACAATTATAGGTTGTGTTCAACTGTCTGAAGTGAAATTTGGTCAGTTCTCTAGTGCTTAGGCTTCTAGGGGAGTGAGTGTTGTTTGAGGGGTTTTGTGATGCTTATTATCTTGGTGTGGTGTGTGTGTGTTGATGCAGCAATGGGTAGTGATATCCTATGGGTCTATGAAGTTATGTCCCTATGAGCGTTACTATTCCACCATTGATATAAAATAGAAACTTTTGTGTTTGCACTAATGTTTTGGCGACATTACCTTATTGGGTAATTATTTTTTGTCATCAATGACCACAAAAGATTAAGGTACATTTTTTCCCATGAGATCTGAACATGCAATAGAAGTTGTGGATGGTGTTTCTCTAGGATTACAATTTTGAGATCTCTTACACCTTAGAAAAGGTAAATTTCATGGCTGGTGATTCGAGTATGATGTCATAGATGGAAGTGGATTAGAAATCTACTGATGGTTGGAGGGTGATGGGGGAGTTGGTTATCTTACACAAAGAAAACTAAATGAATTATGGTAGAGTCCATAAATTTCAAATGATGATACAGTTATCTATGAGGCAATAGGTGCAGGAGTCTCAGTGGCGATACTCAGAGGTAGAGGTGATGAGAGATCAATTTGGACATGGTGAGGCTCTAGAGGGAAGACAATTGGATTGATAGAATCAGATGTTGTTATGTGGTAATATATTTATTCAAGTGGAAATTCAGGATAAATTTATATATTAGTCTGATATCTCACCACTATCGATACACCAAATAGTTTCCAAGATATACCAAGGGTTGGGAGAATAGTTCAGGTGGCCTGGGATGAAGAGAGAAGGGTGGGGTTTGTGAAAAAATTATTAGTGCGACAGCAATTGAAGACTGGAAATTGTGTTCCTAATGGTTTATTAAAGCCCCTAGATGTCCCTGAGGAGAAGTTGGATGACATATTGATGGATTTAGTCATAGAATTATTCAAGGATCAGTGAGGATGCAATGTTATTTCAATAGTAGTGGATAATTTAATGAAATTATCTCACTTATTTGCGATCAATGAGTCAAGTGCAATAGATTCCTTTGAATGGAGGCATGTTGAAACGGTGGTGCAGATGCATGGAGTTGTAAAATCCATTATCCCATATTGGGATACCCTTTTTTACATCATGATTTTGGAAGGGATTTCAGTATTCTTTTCGAACTCAGTTACGCCTTAGCACTGCCTTCCACCTTATCTATTGTATTTATGATCTTCTTGTTTAACTTTGTACTATATGGAATTTGGGGAGGCAGTTTTTCTAGGTCCATATGTGGTGTAGTGTACGATAGATAAGGGGTGGCTTGTTCGTGAGAGGATGAAATCAGTATATGATCAGAAGAAGCCATATGCTGAATGTAGGATAAGGAATATGAAGTTTGAAGTTGGGGACCATGTATTCTTGTAGGCTTCCCCTCGACATGGGTAGTGGAGGTTCGGTAGGGGAAGTAACATTTATCCCATGTTCATAGAATCTTTCATGGTGTTGGGATGAGTTGGTGGGGTGGAATATAATCTAGCATTTCCACTTTAGTTGGGGAGGGTCCACGAAGTCTTTCATGTCTCCCGGCTTCATTGGTATCTTCACATTGACTCTCATGACTTTTATTGGCTAGGGTCAGTTATTGTGGACAATGCAACATTTTTAGAGCGACTAGTGGAGATTCAAGATCGTTAAGGGAAGGTGGTATGTGGGTGAACAATTCCCTTGATTCGTGTGTTATGGAGGCATGGTTTCCTAGAGAATAGTCCTTGGGAGCAAGAGACACAAATGCACTGTCAATACCCGGGGATTCTTTGAGTTTTTCTTGAGTTTTTCAATATGTTATGTAATTTTTGAACCATTTTTAAATGATATTAATTGTTTACTTGGAACGTTTTGTATGATAAAGTCCTGACATCTGAAAAGTGGGATACCAGATTCTAAACAAGGCACATTAATGTGGATGTGATCAAACTCATTTAGGTGAGTCAGTTCCACCCAGTGAGGATAGTTTCTTGACATAGAGTAAGGAATTGCCTAATTCATGTGCATAGATATTTGGTGCTTCTTTGGGATATCTTGTTAATGTTTGGTTTATTAGATTTGGGCGAAGGTGTTCTTGGATGTTGAGGTTTCACTAGAGGAACACAAGGTTGTTTTTCCGTGAGAGGTATCTTAAAGGGTAGTTGTTCAAACACCTATTTATATTGGGTTTTGTATTTAATTCTTGAGGGATATAATAGTTTGAGAGGTATCTGATGTAGTGTAATGGACCTCAGTAGTCCATTAATTATTCAGAATTATATGTTTGGGGTGTTTCTGAAGGCTATGGTAGCTCATTTATTTTATTTTCCAAATTTTTAGTTTTTCCATCAGTGACTCAGGGTGTTGATGATTTAGTGTATTGGTGACTCAGGTCACCGGTGTGTCAACGAATTTGTGAGCTAGGGCATCAGTGAGTTTGTGAATTGGTGAGTTAGGGTGTCGGTGAGTCAGGGGGTCAGTTAGTCAGGGAATCAGTGAGTTTTGGTGTCAGTGAGTCAAGCATAGGTAGGTCCTGTTGATGTATCAACATTGGTAGCTCACCCATCAATGACTCATGGTCAGTATTGGTGGCTTAATGTCAGTAACTCTTCCATTGATGACCTTTTGTTGATGTTGATGGCTTGATATTAGTGTCTCACCCATCAATTATTCGTTGTTTGTATCAATGACTTACTATAGATGAATCACCCATCAGTGAATCACTGTCGATGTTAGTTTCTTGCTTTCATTGACACACCCATCAGTGACTCATTTACAGTATTTCCCTTTTCACCCCTCTTTTGAATTTTTGATGTAAACCAAATTTAATAACTTTATTGTGCATTTATAAATAGGTTTTAATGAATATTAATTATGTATTTAATATTATAAAGCTAATGGGAAATTGATATAGTGAAACCACATGACCTTTTTCCATGATAAGACTTCAATGACTTAGAACAATTTCCTTCTGTGGATATAGTTTCTCTCTTTTCTAAAGATAAGGCCATTTCTTCTCTTTTATCTTGGTTTGCCGATAACATTTCTTCCCATGATGAGTCGTTCACATGTTCTATAGACCTCCCAATTCGGTTTTCCTTGGAATATTCTAGTCACAGGACCCCTATCTTTTTCCGCAAGGAGGTTTTTTGGTCACATGTTGTTCCATGTAGGTATTTCCTTCACCTCTATTTTATTTTAGTATCATGTGGGGTCAGTATATTGATGACTCTATGTCAATATAGATGAAAACTGTTAAAATAAGATAACTAGAAGGAATAAATGGGTATGAGGGAGATGTTTTTGATCGTTTCTTTTATTTGTAATCATTGTTTATGATGTGATCTATTGTAGCTGTGTGGCCTCTGAACATCACAGTCGTTGGTGGTATTTCCTTATGTATGGTAGATTATTTATAACTCTTGTTTTTTTCCTATGAATATTTTTATTATATATAAATATAATTAATCATGTAATCATGGTTAAATAAATATATTCCCTATGATGAAAACCCTTGTGTCATCACCCCTCATTATCAAAGTGGAATTTAAAGAACAATGTTAGCCAAATCTAAATACAAATTTTTGATAGGTGTGGCTATGAGTTATGTTATTTTTGGGTTTTATATGTATGGGATGGTGTGATGGTATCTCATCCTGATATATTTATTGATTGTCGAATAGTAATACTTCTTATAAAATGGGACTACATTTTGGTAGTTATTGGGAAGTGGGGTTGTTTGGCTAGGTTGTGGCATGATTTCATGTTTATGGGTGTGTTGGGTGTTGTGTTGTTGGGCATCTGAGATTCCCTGATTAGTTGTGAGAGGATGATTATGTGGTATAATTTTTTAGAATGAAAGTTTATAGTGGTTGAATGGGTTTTCATGAATGGGGAGTGTGTAGTAGGTTGTTTTACCTTGGTCATTCTTCCATGTGTTCATGGATAAATCTATGGATTTTACATATACTATGTTTGGTATCTAACTTGGTAGGGATACAAATAAATAAATAAATGAAAATATAATGAAGAATGAAAATTACTTAAATGAAAGGGTTGGGTTGATGTTTTTGTTGTGGTTGTTGTGTGGATGAGCATTTAGGGTCATTAGCAAAGGATGTTTTTATTTATGGGCTGGTTGATTTTTTGGAAACCCATCGGTTTGGATGAGTGTTTGTTTACCTATAGGTATAAATTTTTAGTACTTTTTGTTTTCAATATGCACCCCACCTGTGTTGAGAAAAATGTTCTGAACACCCCCATTTTTATAGGGTAGGGTTTCATTCCCAATATCCAGGTGAGAGGATTTACTAACATTACCCTTCTCCCACTTCTAGGAATTTATCACCCAGGTGTTTTTGGGTAGGTGATAATGGATTAAGATTTATTACCAAATTTATTGTATTTTATTTGTAAGATGTGTTTTGTTTCCCATGTGTCTCTGGGATGGGGCCTAGGTGTTTTCGAGAAGGGCATGGTATATGTGAGTTATAGGTGTCTGTGGGAAGAATTGTAGTGTGGTTTTTGTTATGTGTGTTTACGGTCCAGAATATTGTGTGGTTTGTTCCCCATGTGTGTGAGAGCAGGGTGTGATAGTGGGGTTTGTGGAAGAGCGTGGTAGAGTTTTGATGTTCGCCGTTAAGGAGGAGCAGTTAACCCATGGGAAGTGGGGCGGGGTACCCAAATATAAATGTCCTCATTATATAAGATAAATTGATTTTTCTAACTTGGTAATTGTGCCCTAGTGAGTTTGGTGGTTAGTATTTCTTGATAGGTTCTTTTGGTTTCTATTTTTTTCTCATAGGGGCATATTTATTCTCTTCCAACTTATGCACGGGTGACATTGGATTTTCCTACTGACCCAACATATATAAAATTATTTTTAGGTTTCTAAGGAGATTATGTGGACCATGATGGACATTACTATTTTAGACATTTGGGACAGTTGTTATGTCACTAATTAGTTTTATTTTGGAAGTTACTTTAGAGTTTTGTTTGTATTTATAGTAGTTTTACGTAAACATACATGTGGAGTGGATTTTGGTTTCTTTATATGTATATTTGTCGTGATGTTTTTTTATGTTGATACATCTTATCTTACAATATTGGTTGCTATAAAAAATGGAAATGCCTCCCACTTTTTTGAAATTTCTATAACCTTCATGCTGGTCACCACCTTAGGGCATATTGGAGGTGAGACTCTCGGGTCATTATTTCTCCCCCATATTAGAAAGAAAGGTCTCATCATCATGCAACCTCTCCCTCATTTGGAATAAGGTTGGTCATGACAAGGAAAAAAACATATTGAGGATAAATAATATGGTTTTTATAAAAAATATAATGTTCGATGATCATCGAAATGTGAACATTTCAAGGGGAAGTTAATGAATACGAAACTGTATCAAGGATGGGAATTTTAATAATATCATTAGAAACAATAATCACAATCCATATAGATAAATTATTAGGATGGTATCAATAAAATGTATACCAATTATAGTATATGTAAAAATAATGGTTGTTTTCATTGATAAATATTAACACCAACCCAAGATCATTCAAATTATTGTAATGGAAATTTCACTTTTTATTTTGAAAATAATTTTGAATAAAAATTTTCATGATAATTAATACTAAAAAATTTTATTTAATAAAATCCATGTAATAGTTAAAAGGAATCATCAAATAAATTATGGTCATGTCATTGGGTAATTTATTACATGTCATAAGGAATATTCCTCTTTTTATAGTAATTTTTTTAAAAAGTGCCTTGTTTAGAAATAGAAAAGTTGATTCCTTTGATGATATTTATAAAAAAATTGGTAAAAATATATTTAATAAAACATTATAGAAAGATTAAAAATAATTAAAAAAATTATTAAAATAAGATGTTTTTTAGAGAAAAAATATTTCTGAAAGAAGAGAAAAAAGGAGTATGATTTTCAAAAAAACAGTAAAATATTTTAATTAAACAATAATAGAAAAATGATATAGTATATCTAAAAAAGAACTTAATATCAAGATGAAAATAAAATTAAATGGTTTATTAATGATTTATAAAATAATTTAATTCAATTTGAAATCATGTGTAAACAATCCTAATTAAATTGATATTGTGATGTTAACCATTGCAAAGGAAATAGGGTTGATGTTATAACCAACAAATGAATCAATTATGTATATCACTATAAATACAAAAATACATATAGCATAAATACAACATAAGATAATAAAAAATCATTATACACATAATCATATAATATTAACGGTGGTGGGGAAGTAATATAACCAAACGAGAAGAAATTAAGTCATGAAATTTATTTACCAATTGGTAACATTAAACTCCAATGCCTATAAATTAAATAATTTAAATTAATCATAAAATATAATGAATAATGAATTTTTCATGATATTATTTGTCAAAGGGGTAGTAGATACACTATATAAATGAAATTAACTATATAACATTAGAATATTCCTAAATGAAATCAAATTGAGATGAGATCTCATACATTATGCTTCATTTTGGTTGAACGTTCCTTATAACATCTCCAACATAGGAGCCACTATATGCTGCCTTGATCTGGGTCACCACATGACATCAATAATTCTTCCCGATACACTAGAGATTTTCGACTTGCAGAAATGGTCTAATAGATCACGAGAGGACACTATACCATCTTAATTAATATAATCCAAAAAATATAAAATATAAAATAATAGAATCAAGTAAAAAGGTAATAAAAATACTAATATATTTCCCAAAATGTGTTTTTTGGCCCCAATCAAAGAGTAAATATGTTATGTCATGCCATACTCTACCATGTGTAAGGAAACGAAAAATAAGGACAACCGGATGAATCCCAAAAATAGTTTATGACTCCTAGTTCAAATACCTCATCCATGCACATCATATTCCTAAATCAACCATCTTTTATATTTATGTTTTTTTCAATCCTATAACCATTAAGTATTATCAGGTATGAAATGGTTTCCTGAGAAGGGTGTGATTACAACTCAAAAGGTCACCACTAATGATTTTTATAAAATACCTAGTCTAAGAAAATAATGTATTAAGGTACATAATGAATAACAAGATAAACTAAAGATAAACTGAGTGTCATTATTTAATAAGATTGACTTAGACACTTTAATCATTTGTTCCATGTGTTATCCATTTTCACCAAATACACATAAGAAATATCTGGTTATATAAACACTAAAAAAGGGGAAATAATCATGTTATGTACATCACTAGTGAAACAAGACATACAACATTACAAAACAATTACACTGGGTCCTCATTCTGGTTATTCATATCAGATGTATTTTAGGGTCATAGATCATAATTTTGACCCTCAAACCCATGCATTATAGGGGTGGGGTTTAGAGCCTCAGTCTAACCAGACCCATCAGTGTAGAACCATAGTTAAATACTCCACATACCACCAATACATGTGTACATATTTATTTAATAACTATATCACGTATACTATTTTGAAACTGTAACTCATTTAACAAAAATATGTTCTTATTTCCTTATCCAAATAACACATACCTTATTCATAATCTATAACCCATTAACACAAATCATGTTATAATACGAAAACACATTATCATTAATATTCTCTATTTACATTCCTTATTAAATTTAACACATTTATCATTTACATGATATAGATCATTAAAAAAAATTTAATTTTTCAAAACCATTATTCATTTAACACATATACCCTTGTACAATCCACTACCTTATACCACAGAAACCCGTAGAAAAAATAAAAAATAGTAATAATTAATAACTATTGTTAATCAGTCAAAACATTTATGATATCATTTATTTCATAACAATTCAATTATATAAATAACATCATGATTTTTGGTTCAAATAAGTGGAAAACACTATGGGTAGCCATTAACGCTATATAATCAACCTTCTTGCATACCAAGGGGTCATAGAGGGTGTTAATTCATTATTTAGTAGACCAATATATATTTTTTCCCCAATGGAATAAAATTCACAACAAAAAGTATCTTATCTGAACCATATAATCCTAAACCAAAAAATAAGACTATTGGATATAAATTTTAAACCCCCTTAATCTATTCAATAGGCATCTAGATGCATAATCATATTTTTTGAGTTATAAGAATTCAACCTTTAAATCATCAACATAGAATATACAATAAACAATGAGTTTAAAGGATGTTGAAAAAAATAATGACTCCAAAAACCCTAATCCAGAAATAAGAATAAAGGGGGTGTTATACTCACCTAGAGCTTCAATCCACACTCAATGATGCAATAAATAGCTTAGAAATTTGGTAGATAGATCGTTGGGATAATTGAGATGTAGGGTATATCCCCCATGGATTCTATAGGATAATTGGGAAGTGAAAGTGGGTATGAGTTCATAAGGAATGTGGGGAAATAGGAAAATTTTCCATTTGCATTTAGGATCTATGTTTTGCACCATGGTTGGTCAAAAATGGGTCAACCATGAACCACCCTATATCCAAGAGGGGTCATGGGTCGCACAATTTCTTGGGGAGCTGCGCGATGGAAAAACCCCTATATCATCCATGTGGGATTTCTATTCCCAAGCCTTCACTGATTGGATTCCCCCTTTCATGGTTTCAGAAACATTGCGTACATCCTCCAGGTAATAATGGATAAGTTACATGATTACAACTAACCATGAGAATACCATAAAGCATGCACTAGATGGACCCTTTTTTCAATTCTTTCATTTCCCAAACCCCCAGTACACCCCTGATCTTCCAAAAAAATATGAGAGACATTTAATTAACAATGTTAAGTGAGTTAACCAAATTTTACAAAAGAACATACTCCAAATAATTCTGAGATATTAATAGAACCCATATTATAATTAATTTTCCTCAATCAATACTCATAAGCATTGATGATTTTCTAATGTAGAAGGATCATGCTACTAGACCTATCTATCTATCTCCATATCCCATGTCTCTTCTAAACATTACCATCTTGCCATAACACTCAATCCAATGACGTAGTTATAACTCATAAGACATTCTCACTATGATCTAACGTATGAACAAAATATTCTTCAACGACACATCAACATTAAAAAAATATCATAAATATAATTCACATGATAAGGATTGGGGTGATACTTCTGAAGATGAAACACCTAAAAAATTCCATGCATTCTAATATAACTCTATGGAATATGCAATCAGTACAACTTCTGTTTGATCCTCTCTACAATCTCAAATAGACCCACATACCTGGTTAACAACTTACCATATTTTTTGATTTGAGGGTGATCCAAACATTATAACCACTAGAATAACACATGATCACCCACCATAAACTCGAGAGGTCGAAGACATCAAAATGAATTTGACTTCTACCATCTTAAGTCCAAATAAATATGATTCTGAATCAACTAAACCAACTATGACATCTCTTATATGAGACACAGAAAAAAACATGGATTATATTTTTTATAACCAACATAATGGAAATCTAAACATCCTACCATAGAGTATATCATATGGTTCCATTTAAATCATTTCAGGATAACTATTTTCATAGGAGATCGCAACATGTTCCATGTGTATCGCCCAAGATCCACAAAATACTAGGAAACACACCTTAAACATGTCATCCAATGTGTGAATAGTGTTCCTTGACTTCCCATCTATCTATGGGTAGAAGGATTTCCCTCAAATATTTATATTCCATGTTCTTTCTATAACCCCTGCCAAAAGTGAAAATTAAAATGTGAATCATGATGAGAAAAAATAGTATGTGTCACCATGTGCTACCATAAAATCTAAAAAATATTAAAATCACCCAAATGATCTATGATAATGGTATTTATAATTGGTAAGAAATATGAAACCATGGTCAACCACTCAAAAAATAACAATATCACATAAATAATCTATGGGTTTCTTAGGATACATATCACAAAATACATCATGATTTCATCCCATTTCAATTTTAGAATGTGAAAGGGATTTAACAAACCACATGATCACTTATGCATATACTTCACCTGCTGACAGATGTAACATCATGTCAAATAACATGAAACCATCTTTTTTATCCCATGTCATCGATATGATCTCTGGATATCACATTATATTTTGGTTAAACCCAGACGCACTACCCACATCTATGAAGGAAAATCGTGCATCAATTATCCCTACATAAAGGAAGGAGCGAAAATGTAACAACCTGAGATATTATGAAATTTTTTTTTTTTAATTTTATTGATGTCTTGTGTTGTACGTTACAACAAAGGAGTCTTGTACAACACGCAACCCTATCTTGACTGCATTACATGCACTCACGACCTTCCTCGATAGCGTGTGTTGTACGCAATACCGAGTTTCACTAAACAATGATATTCTATTAAAATATTATTAAAACTAGACATTATGAATAGTAATAACCACTTTTTGAAATTTTTAAATTTTCATTTTTCAAAATGGACTTCATTTTTGGATTCGGAATATCGAAATTTTCCTAGGGTGAAATTTTTTAATGTTTCTGAAAACTTTCAATTTTTGATGAATAGTGAAAACACTAGGTTACTATTTAAAAAACGGACTTTTTATTTAAATAATTATTTATTTTATTTAAATTTATTTTAGGTCAAAATTGACACATAATACCTATATAATTTCAATGTAATTCATTGGAGTAATTTTATAATAAATTTAGATATATAAAAATTTTATTGAACTTTTGACCGTCTTTTACCCACATCCTAGGAGAATTTGCAAATTTACATAAAACATAATTTTACCGCTTATTTGAATGGAATTTCAAAAATCTGAGACACATGGTTGATGTTAGTAAGTTAAATGTGGTTCAATGAGTTGAAAATAAATTTTGGTGAATAGTAACTTTTCACTTTTATTTACCACAGTTAAAAGTAAATAGGGTAATTAAGGGTACAAATGATATTATTATTACCCTAAAACATGTCCTAATTCTAGTGGATAAGTTTAATTCTACCAAAAATGAACCTTAGAAATAAAATATGACCATTTAGTCTCACTTGGATTAGATTAGGACATTTAATATTAATTTATTTAAAGAAGGGTTAAAATAGTTAAAATCATAGTTTAATAAGTAAATAATTTTTAATATAGTTTTATACATAAGATAAATTCGACTATAAATATTAATTAGAAAGATAAAAATATTTCCTACATAATAGTATTTTATTTATAATTTTTAGAATTTAAATAATTTAATTTATTTTTGACACAATGATGATGTAGTAATTATCTTATTAATGAAATATTGACATAATTGATGTTATATATACCCAATTAAATGTAAATTGAGACTTTTGATGTATTACACTAATTTTATAGGTTACTATGACATGTTAGTATTGATTTAGTTAAATTTTTTCGAACTAATCATTCTGTTATGATTTTCACAAAAATCAATTACCAAATAGTGTCAAAATTGACATAAAATAGTTTTTAAAACAAATAATATATTATTAATTGTTATTTTATTCATAAAAATCTAAGGTTCGGCCAAATAGCTTATATAAGGTTATATATATTAATAATTAACAACTTGGGGTTCTTTTGGCTTGTTATAGTATGTTTATTAACCTTATAGTGTAAGAACAAGAAAAGACATGGTAAAAGTAAAATTATCTAACATAAAGTTAAATCCAAATGATAAGGTTAAAATAGTAAAATAAACTTGTCCAAATTCTATTGTATGATATTATTTCTACCCATCCCCACCATATCTTCGAAATAAATCAATTAGGAGCTATTTATGACCGAATATGGCTTTATAATAAAATAATATTTTTAGTTTTTTCAAAGGTGCCCCTCTCCTCCCTTATAAAAGGGCACATCCTCCCTCTCTTCTTCACACCACATTGAGCCTTAATGCTCGGCCAAAACCTGCCAAATTCTCTTCTCCACTTCCCTAGAAACATCCTATAGGTACTGGTTTTCTTCAAAGAGCAATTTTAGTGCCCTAAGAGGAGGTCTCAAAGAGGCGCTTCAAAGAAGAGGTAATGTCCGTTACCGATTCTTTCAACATTATTTCTTCTTCCACTTCTCCGCCTTTAGTTGATTCATTTTGAAGTAATAACATCAGTATCACTCATATACTGATATGTTATTATAAGTATAAAACAACCATATTTCTCCATCTAGCCATCATACTGAAAATTAAATCATCGTGTGTGCGTACGTATGGAATACCGTCTCCACGCTGTAGTGTAATCTATTTTCCACCACCACCATACTTGGATGGGTATAATGGTGTAAAGAATGAATATATATGATTATTTTAAATTGATATTGATTATTAAATTTTATACATAGACTCCAATACAATTCCACGATCATGGGAATGATATCATCGCTCGTGCGTACGTACAGAATACCGTCTCGACGATGTGATGCGACTCGTTCTACATGATTTTCATTGCATAATGATTACATAAATGAATTGAGTGAATAAATATGATATATATTATACTAATACCATTATGGAAATGAGTTATCTATAACCTAAAATGTAGAATAAGAATTTATTCGACAAAACACGCATAAAAACAGAAAGTAATAAACACCTGAATAATAAGTAGCAATGAAATATTACTAATAATAAGCAAAGTATATGACCTTGTATGACATCATAACAATGAGTATGATTCTGGAATAAGTCAATGACATTATTTAAATCATTATATAGGAGGTTCAGACACTTACGAAGCAAATCGGACCTAAGGTAAGGGATAATTTTTTAAATATCATTTTTATCCGAGATTGCTTATTTGTAAGTATTTACTGGGGTTATTGTTATCATCCATTTCCATGTTTTCTAAAAATGTTTTTATGTTTTTCTAGTGTCCTTTTTAAAAAATTTGAATTTTACTACATTGTATTTAATGAATCTTTCTTTTGTTTACGTACGTGGAACTTTTTGACTTTTCAGAAAAAAGTACGAGGAGGATGTTTTTTTTAACTTAAACGGCATGAAACGATTTTTACAGTTTTATAAAGCCTTATTTTCATGAATCTTCCTAAAAAATATTTAATGAATATTTTCAAAAATATCCTTGCCTTTTAAAATAGAATTACATTTTGTGGGAAGAAAATGATTTTAATGACGAAAGGATATTTTCCTCAAAAATTCATTTCAAGTGTTTTATCAAAACCGTTTTTCATCTAAGATGACTTTATTTCATATGTGTATGTTTCAAGTATCATGTCTCTATGATTTAAATGGATTCACTTTTCTTATTATGAAATGATATCCATTTTTTTATATGGATTATGTGATGATCGGATGATGTTTATGAAACCCATTTTATTTATTGGGTTATTATGAATGATGTATGTTTATTTTGTTGCATAAGTAAGAATGATTTAAATATGAGATGGGTGGGACCTATATCTCAGTCCAATGCATTGGGTAAAGATTTATATCTCATGAGATAGACATGGCTGGAATGGTAAGTTAATCTGGTTCAGTGTTACTGGACTGAAACGATGAGTGAACTCGATTCAGAAAGGGACTTTGTCCACTAAGATGGTCCTGGAAGAAATTCCATGGCTAAATTGGAAATCATTACATGGGTTGAATGGTTTCCATAATTACAATTTTTATTACCAGGATATTTTATCATGATTCATGTTCCATTATGATCTATTCCATATGTACTTCCATGTTTTATGTTGTTGCTCAAGATTTTGATGTTTAAACATTATGACCATGTTTTAAAGTTCAAATGTATATGGTATGTTTTATTTTATCCATGCTTACCCTTAATGAGCATTTGAGCTCACCCTTTTTATGTTTTATTTTCCCCCAGGATTAAAAGAAAGGTTTTAGGTAAGGAAACAAAAATTGGAAGATCTTTATGGGAGATTTTGAAGATCTTTCACCACGATTAGAAGATTACGTTCCATGTTTCCAAAGATACTAAACTATTACTGTCCTTGTGTGTCTGTTTTTGTTATGTATTATGTATTCCGCATAAGTAATGTAATATCTATGTACGTCACGCTTCAGGTATCTATAGTTGGTATCAGAGGAAAGTTTTAGTCAACCTTTGGAAACTAGGATGCGAAAACGTTTGTGAGATCCCTAGAGATATTTCTACAGTATGTCTAGGGATGTCTCTAAGGATAAGTATACATATAGGATATAGTCCTAGAACTATAGTAACGATCTTAGAATTTAACCTAAGATGTTAGATATTGAGGGTACTCCCCCTTTACTATGTGGTTTTCCCTATCATGATTTTTTCATGTCACACTATTCTTTTTGGGTTTTTGAAAATGGCTGGAAACAGGAAGATTCACGATAATGGAGGATATAACGGACAATGGTATGATATTCTTTATGAGAAACCAAATGAAACGGGATTTGGAAGTCCAAACATCGTTATTATGCCTAATCAGCAATCTCATAATATGATCAATAATCTCAACTTTGGTATGTTTACCGACACAAATAATAAGAGAAAGATGGAGTTTCATGATGATCATAGAGGAAAGAAAGTTCAATTTTCCTCATGTAAATCATGTGGGAAGAGGAAAAAGGGAGATTGTTTCAAAGGAACTGGAAGAAGTTTTGGGTGTGGAAAAGGACACAAATCCAGTAAGTGATAAGGAAAAGGTTCAGTTAACACCATGGACAAGGATAATGGCATTACTACGACATCAAAAATGATTAGATGTTTTAAATGTTGAATGTACGGGCATTATGAAAACCAATTCCCTAAGGGAAAATCTCATGAAGAGAATCATCATGGTCATATGGGAATTATTTATGTGGATGATGATGAGGAGACTACAAATGATATATGAGCTGAAAGAAGTGTTGAAGCTCAGTCAGTTGTTTTAGAAGGTAGTGGAATGATTGTATGTTTATCGAGAGTTATGTTGTATAGTTAATGGTACTATGGAATAAAGAATCATCTAAGGATTGTTACACTATTGTTTTTCCTAAATTATTTGAATGTATATGTTGAATGGTACCAGTAACCATGGAAGGTTATTCAGATATTTTTTGAAATTAGATGATATGCGCGTAATGAAGGAATAAGTAGATAATGAGATGTTTGATTGTATTAATGAGCTCATGATTGATATAAGGACTAAGTGATATCATGGTTTGAGTATATAGAATTTTTAGGATTTTCGTATGTGGAAAGTGTTAACTTTTAAATGTATTCATGTTTTCACTAAGGTTCAATTGGTATTCATTTTTCAACAGAATACATGATTAAGGCCTTCGAATGATTGGAATGTGACCAACAAGACATATCTGATGATATATGGGGATCAACGATGGTATTAACATGCTTGTTATATGAAATATCTCTTAATCGTTTTCACTATATTATGAGAGTGGACTGCAGTATTATGGATAAGCCTAATGATTGGAATGGATTATGTTGGACATAAGTTAGTATTGTTTAAGGATAGAAGATTTTTCGATATTATTGATGAGATGTTATAGAAATGTAGTTTTAGAAAAAGGACAACCTGCAGGACGGGCGACATCCCATCGTGTCGGACATGGCTGTGGGAATCGAACCCACAACTGAATTACGATTGGCCTTTATTGGCTACCACTAGCCTATAGAAAGTCCTTGGTTAGTAGAAACTAGTTTTATTTTATTAAGCGGTATGATATATAAAGTATAAGTTCATTTTTGGAACCTATACGATTAATCTAACCATAAGATGGACTTATACCTTTTGCTAATCTTTTGTTTGAAATAGAAGGAATGACCCATCATTCTATCACATGATCTGCTAACACATCACGAATAACAAATTCAACTTCATTTCCTTAAGGGATGAAGTGGAAATTGTTCAATTCACGAACAACGGTAAGATTGTACCAAAATCATGTAAGCATTTCTTTTAATTCATCATCTTTAGGGAAATGATCTTGAAAACAAAAAAGGTTTTCCTAGTTCCATTATATCCAATGAATAAGATAGTACCTTAGATCATCACAAATCTATAGCTTTGTGATTTTTGGCTTTTTCATCGCCATGTTCTCTACCACTCTCCATCAGAACATGATGGTTAGGTTTCTCTTCTATATCGATATTTTCACCTAAATTCTCCTATATGGAAACCCAGTGATTAGTTAATTTGGGTAACTGTTATGTTTCATACTTTTGTTTTTAATGATTCGTTTTGGCATTCCTTTTGACGATATGGGTTTCTATTAATGCAACTTTCGAATAGTAAACCATTTATAACTCTGACGAATTTTGAGGGAGAAATTCATTTTAAGGGGGGTAGAATGTTACACCCTGAGATTTTATGAAAGATATTCTTTTTAATTTTTTTGATGTCTTGTGTTGTACGTTACAACAAAGGAGTCTTGCACAACACGCAACCCTAAGTTGGTTGCATTACACGCAATCGTGACCTTCCTTGATAGCGTGTGTTGTACGCAATACCCAATTTCACTAAACAATGATATGCTATAAAAATATTATTAAAACTAGCCGTTATGAATAGTAATAACCAATTTTTAAAATTTTGTAAATTTTATCTTTGAAAATGGACTTCATTTTGGATTCGGAATATTGAAATTAGCCTAGGATGAAATTTTGGTATTTTTATGAAAACTTTCAATTTTTGATGAATAATGAAAACAATAGGTTACTATTTAAAAATGGACTTTCTATTTAAATAATTATTTATTTTATTTAAATTTATTTTAAGTCAAAATTGACACATAATACCTATATAAGTTCATTGTAATTTATTGGGGTAATTTTATAATAATATTAGATATATAAAAATTTTATTGTACTTTTGACCGTCTTTTACCCACCTCCTAGGAGAATTTGCAAATTTACATAAAACATAATTTTACCTCTTTTGTGAATGAAATTTCAAAAATCCGAGAGACACTGTTGATGTTAGAAAGTAAAATGTGATTCAATGTGAAGAAAATAATTTTGCTGAATAGTAACTTTTTACTTTTATTTACCACGGTTAAAATTAAATAGGGTAATTCAGGGTAAAAATGATATTATTATTACCCTAACACATGTCCTAATTCTATTGGAAAAGTGTAATTCGACCAAAAACAACCTTAGGAATAAAATATGACCATTTAGTCCCACTTGGATTAGATTAGAACATTTAATATTAATTTATTTTAAAAAGGGTTAAAATAGTTAAAATCAAAGTTTAATAAGTTAATAATTTTTAATATAGGGTTATAGATAAGATAAATTCGACTATAAATATTCATTTGAAAGATAAAACTATTTCCTACATAATGGAATTTTATTTATAATTTTTAGACATTAGATAATTTAATTTATTTTTGACACAATGTTGATGTAGTAATTATCCTATTAATGAAATATTGACATAATTGATGTTATAAATACCCAAATAATTGTAATTTGAAGATTTTTATGATTTCCAATAATTTTCTAGGTAAATATGACATGTTATTATTTATTTAGTTAACTTTGGCCTAACTAATCATTCTGTTATGATTTTCACAATAATCAATTACCAAATAATGTCAAAATTGACATAAAATAATTTTGTTTAAACAAATATTATATTATTAATTGTTATTTTATTCCTAAAAATATAAGGTTCGGCCAAATGACTTAGATAAGGTTGTATATTTTAATAATAAACAACTTGGGGTTCTTTTGGCTTGTTATAGTACGTTTATAAACCTTATAGTGTAAGAACACAAAAAGACACGGTAAAAGTAAAATTATTTAACTTAAAGTTAAATCCAAATGATAAGGTTAAAATAGTAAACTAAACTTGTCCAAATTCTATTGGATGAGAGGATTTCTACCCATAACCACATTAGCTTCGAAATAAATTGATTTTGAGCTATTTTAATCCGAATATGGCTATATAATAAAATAATATTTTTTGTTTTTCCAAAGGTGCCCCACTCCTCCCTTATAAAAGGGAACCTCCTCCCTCTCATCCTCACACCACATTGAGCCTTAAATATTGGACAAACCCTGCCAAATTATCTTCTCCACTTACCTAGAAACACCCTAGAGGTATTGGTATTCTTCAAAGAGCAATTTTATTGCCCTAAGAGGAGGTCTCAAAGAGGGGCTTCAAAGAATAGGTAATGTCTGTTACCGATTCTTTCAACTTTATTTCTTCTTCCACTAATTCATCATTAGTTGTTTCATTATGAAGTAATAACATCAGTATCACTCATATAATGATATGTTATTATAGGTATGAAACAACCATATTTCACCATCTATCCATCCTATGGAAAACGAAATCACCGCACGTGCGTACGTACGGAATACCGTCTCCACGCCGTGGTGTAATCTATTTTCCACCACCACCTTATTTGGATGGGTAAAATGGTGTAAAGAATGAATATATATGATTATTTTAAATTGATATTGATTTTGAAATAGCATACATACACTCCAATACAATTCCACGATCATGGAAATGATATCATCGTTCGTGCGTACGTACGGATTACCGTCTCCACAATGTGATGCGACTCGTTCTACATGATTTTCATTATATAATGATTAAATAAATGATCTGAGTGAATAAATATGATATATATTACACTAATACCATTCTGTAAATGAGGTATTTATAACCTAAAAAAAGAATAAGAATTTATTCGACAAAACACGCATAAGAACAACAAGTAATAAACACCCGAATAACAAGTAGCAATGAATTATTACTAATAATAAGCTAAGAATATGACCATATATGATATCATAACAATGAGTATGATTCTGGAATAAGTCAATGACATTATTTAAATCATTATACAGGAGGATCAGACACTTATGAAGAAGGTAAGGGATTATTTTGCAAATCTCATTTTTATCCGAGATTGCTTATTCGTAAGTATTTACTTGGGTTATTGTTATCAATCATGTACATGTTTTTTAATAGCGTTTTTATGAATATTTAATGTCCTTTTTAACCATTTTGAATTTTACTACATGGTATGTAAGGAATCTTTCTTTTTTTACGTATGAGGCACTTTTTAACTTTTCTGACAAAAGTACAAGGAGAATGTTTTTTTAACTTAAATGGCATGAAAGTATTTTAATAGATTTATAAAGCCTTATTTTCACGAAGCTTCCTCCAAAATATTTCATGACTCTTTTCAACAAAATCATTTTCTTTTAAAATTTCATGACATTTTTTAAAATGAAAATGATTTTAAAGAAGAATATATATTTTCCTCAAGAATTCATTTCATGTGTTTTATCAAAACCATATTTTATATAAGATGACATTATTTCATATGTGTATGTTTCAAGGATAATGTCTCTATGATTTACATGGTTTCACTTTTTTTATTATGAAATGATATCCATTTTTTATATGGATTATGTGATGATGGGATGATGTTTATGAAACGCATTTTATTTATTGGGTTATTATGAATGATGTAAGTTTATTTTTTTGCACAAGTAAGAATGATTTCAATATGAGATGGGTGAGACCTATATATCCCTCCAATGAATTGGGTAAAGATTTATATCTAATGAGATAGACATGGTTGGAACAGTAAGTTATTCTGGTTCAGTGTTACAGGACTAAAATGAGGAGTGAACTCGATTCAGAAAGGGACTTTGTCCACTAAGATGGGCTTGGCAGCAATGCCTTGGATAATATGGAAATAATAACAAGTGATGAATGGTTTCCACAATTACATGTTTTATTCCCATGCTATGTTATCATGATTTATGTTCCATTATGATCTATGCCATATGTACTTCCATGTTTTATGTCGTTGCTCAATATTTTGATGTTTAAACACTATGATCATGTTTTGAAGTTCAAATGTATATGGTATGTTTTATTTTCTCCATGATTACCCTAACTGAGCGTTTGAGCTCACCCATTTTATGTTTTATTTTCCCCCAGGATTAAAAGAATGGTTTTAGGTAAGGAAAAAAAAATTGGAATATCTTTATGGGAGATGTTGAAGATCTTTCACCATGATTAGAAGATTATGTTCCATGTTTCCAAAGACACTAAACTATTATAGTCCTTGTGTGTCTGTTTTTGTTATGTATTATGTATTCCGCAAAACTAATTTAATATCTATGTTTTTCATGCTTCGAGTCTCTACAGAAAATATTGAGATGAACATAAAAAATTATCATTATCATCAAATGCTAAATAGGATGGTGACTCCCAAATTTTATACATTCTCATAAATCCAAACACTATAGATATGTATACCTCCTCTCATTGATTGGGCTCAGAAGTATGGAATCAACTACCAAGGAGGCAAGCGTAATATTACCTTCTTCATCCTGTGTATATAGGTTAGTCCTAATAAACAATTCATTCATCATCCCCTCAGAACTAGATTCCTTAACCACATATGTTTGATACTTCCAACTCAATGCATCTGCAATACTATTTTTCATCCAGGGTGTAATCCAACTCTAAATTGAATGAATTCATATCCTAAACTCTTCTTTTCTGCCAATGTTTCAAATCATGCTAGGATAATATTCATATAGGTCATATATTATCTTTATACATAGTAAACATTTATCCTAGTAAGTAATGTTTCAAACACTTCAATGTGGAAACCACTTTATCAAACTCACGATCATGCATAGAGTAATCTCATTTTTGAGGTCTAAACTTCTATGAACCATGTTACATTCCCCAACAATCTGACATTAACACTACCCCAAGACCATGTTGAAACACATCATAAAAAAGTATAATCCTTACACATTGAAATTGGAATAAAAATTAGTGTATTATTCATCATTTTCTTTAACTCTTGGAAATAAAAATCACTTGACCAATACCATTAAAGGTTGGTTCCCTTAATTTTCAACCCTGAAAGTGGTGATTCCATATGGGAAGTATTATTAACGATCCTCTGATAATTTTTTGCTAAAAATATAAATTATTTAATATCCAAAACATTATTGGGCTTCTCCCAATATAAGAAGTCATTCATTTTTTCCAGTTCAACTAAATTCCCTTCCTCCGAGATAATGTGTTGAATTAAATGTAAAAATTAAATCCAGAAATTAAACATATATAGATTTTCATATAACTTATTCTCTCATAGTGTATTTAGGACTATGTCAAGATGTTTTTCATGTGTCTTGGATTACAGTATTATGTCATCCACAAAGAAAAAAATAGTTACAAGTTCATGTGAAATATACTATTCATTAGGTCCAGAAAAAATACTAGTTCATCAGTCGACCTGAAAATATCAAAACAAATAAAACATAAAAATTAAATGCTTCTGAAAACAATATTTGTAATGATTGAAGGACACACCCACAGATTTAGATATCACAATGTTATGTAAATTTTGGATAACAGATATGCACCTCACAACACATAAAAAAAGTTCAATAATTTGTTGTAGGGGTATTGATTCTTAACCATAGTCTGTTTTAGCTTTCAATAAACAAAACACAACTAAAACACCCTATTATCATTCATAGAAAAGAAAAATAGAGACCCCAAGGTGATGTAATATAAATAATAAAACCTTTATTCACCAGATCTGATAGTATAGTTTTATGTTTCTGAATCTCTTCTAGTTCAATTATATATGTTGGAATATAAATATGTTCTTTATCAAAAAGAAACTCAATTTTGAACTCAACATATCCCTCAGTTTGAAGTCCTATTAAGACCTCTAGAAACACATTCATAAATTCTTAGACCATAGGAGGATATTAAAGCTATTATACTCCTACATAATCATGCGTAAGACATTCCACTTAGGTGATGATATCACAGAACATCTAAGAAATTGGTCCTGCACAACCTTCTTAGATATCCCACTCTTAACAGTGAAATTATGTATCCCACTCTATGGAAGAAAATGTTATCCTACTATGGTAATAGAAAACATAAAAAGGATACTACACCAGTAAATTATTACCCAATGTTAGGCCAAGATATTACATCTAAACTATAAAGATGTCTCACTAGAAACAATAACTACCCATCTCAAGGGTACACTCCTTAAATTTACAAATAGTTTAATATCATATTACTAATGGTGTTTCAATCGACATAACCCCATTAATATGTTCCACTTATATACCAAAAACATTCACAAATTGATAATATATAATAAAACTTTCGGCACTTGAATAAAATAAAGATCTATCTTGTTTGGAGTCTATAATAATTTTACATAATCCTTTTGATGTCAGAGCCTCACACCAATGAGATATAAGCTGAAATACATGAAACTGACTTATCCCATTATCCTGGGTACTGATTTGATTCGTTGGTTTTGTACTACCCTGCTGATAAGGACACCATTATCTTGGATTGCCATATCTTCTTCCCTAACCAGTATGGATGGTAGAACACAAAATTTCATTCTAGTATTGAGTAACCAACACACTCTTTACTATCTACATCAGTCTTGATCCTCCATAACTGCTAATATATTGAGAGTTACTTCCTAAAACTTTAAATTACCCTTCACATAGCATGCTTATCACTCAACTACTGGTAAGGGACACTAACCACACATGGGTAACAACCGTCCCCATTGATAGTAGATAATTCAATCTGTAACCTAAGAGGTTGGTTCTCTTCTCTATCTAATCATTCCAACTCATTCATGGTGAGATCCCTCAGAATTATTATTCTAACTATGAGAAGTTACACCACTAATTATCCCACATAGAACAACATGTCATCCACTAGAATCCTCATTCAAGTTCCCTTATAAAAGAATATCATAATCCATCAACATAGAATACATTTTTAAGTGTATTATATTCTCCTAGGACTTTATCTCAATCCTATGTCAATCCAAAAAACCACTTTTCATAGCTACATCATCCCCTACCAATGACGAAATAGTGAATTTCATGTCTATATGGTTCACATAATAATACATCAATAACATAGATACCTCAGTCAACCTCAAAAACTTCAGATCCTTCAACTACTTCAAGGTCTCCAAGTATAAATGTTCTATATTATTTTCAGGGAAATTTTTTCATAACATACTTTCTTCTTGTCTAGTTGGTACCATGATTACTCACTGATGATTTACTGTTCTCATAACAAATAGGCTTCTAACATGACTCTTTCTCGAAAGGAGTTTCTATGTGATCCAAAATCATATCTATAGACTCTATCCAAATCATATATTCCTCATGCCCATCCACTATAGAAAAGTAATATTGATGATGTAGCTAGAACTCTATAGTTGTTTCAAACATACTCGGCACAAAATTCCCTTTGGCCTAATCCATCATTAATATAAAATGAGAAAATTTATCATGGAAATTCTCCTCTCCTAGGATTCCCTATATCAATGGGTTTTAATACTCCACTACTATAACAGAATTCATTGCATTTTCCTATTATATCCAATTCGGTAGACATCATAATTATTCAATCTATCTATAATTCCAAACACACATCTCAAGAAACATAATCTATAGTTTTCAAATTTTATTTATAGAAGGATCACTACATTCCATAAACAAGTGACTCTTATAATAGTGTACTAATAATTATAGTCACATCCCTATCACTACCCAAGTCATCCCTACCAAGACCAGTGTCAACATGAGGTAAAACAATATAAACTGTCACAATCCATTTATTTGAACACCGTTTTTTAACATTTAACCTTCACAACATGATTATTTATCAATTAGGAACCATTCTATATATACTACTCATCACAAGTAAATTTAATAAAAAAAATTATGACTATTTATTAGGTACACTTCTATAACCATTCCATTATGTTATTTCAATTCACCCATTTTCATCATCTTAGTTAGACACAATTTCATTCAAATATCATGAAAAACAAAACACATTCTATCACCCAAATGCACATCCCTTTTCCATGCACACCTACATTGATGATCTCATATATATCCCTAGGTTCCTAAAATGATGTAACTATACAAAGACTGATATAATTTATTCTATAATCAAAATATCATAAAATGGTAACATCACACAATATTTTCATCAATCGAGGACAAATATCGTTTAACTGTAACAATAAACATTAAGAACAATAATCCATCATGTGGTACATGCATTATCCATAATACATAGGTTAGATACACTCATGAATTAGCTAATTTCCAAGTCCATAGACATACCAATATACAATCTACTATTCCCAAGTAGTAGTACATTAGAAATGAAAAACTCCCTTGATCTAACTTTATAACAACTGTGATCCATTAGGCACTTAATATTCCTAGATCAGGGCCTCCACATGACATCTATTATGCCTCCCCATTTGCTAGAGGATTCCGAATATAATTTGGGATCTAATAGAAAACTTTGGGATACTATAACCTATATATCATTATAAGTCACATTATATAAAATAAAAAAATCATAGATACAAGTAATCAATAAACAAGCACTACCAATCCATTTACCAAAAATGGGTACAACCCCAATACCAAACAGTAAATATTATAGGTCCTTTTATAAAGTTCCATGAGTAAGGAAAAAAAACATAAATACGAGATGAAGATTACATAAAATATGTCTAGACTCTATGTCTCTATTCCTCCACCATTAACATCCCATGCCCTAATCAACCATCCAATATAGTGTCTTTTCCATTATCATGTCCTATATCTTGGATATCTTCTTGAGTACCCAATGACAACCCCATTAGTGTGCGAGTACAACTTAGTAGGTCACCAAAAATAGTGTCTATAAAATATCCAATCAAATTGATAGTGTATGACGATACATGATAAATATTATTATAAACAAAACATATATTGAGTTTTATTTTATAACAAGGTTCACTTTTCCACTATCATCATTTGTTAAATCAGTTATCCATTTCCAAAAAATAAAAATTGGCCTAAGCTGGTCATATAAATTATGAAGAAAGGGAAACAATCCTGTTCCCAACACCACTAGGCAAGAATTTCACAAAACAATACAGAGCACTTACCTTGGATCCCCATTCTAGTTATTTGTGAAATAATACACTAAAACCTCATTCTATGAATTCATATCCTAAGAATACATTGGGAAATAGATCCTCAGTCCAACATCCTGGCCAATGAAGTATGTGGATGGGGTTTAGAGCTTCAATCACACATGACCCATGGATATAGAAATTCAAGTCAATACCCCACATACCACCATTTCATGTTCAAAATATTCATTAATCCCATTATCAGATATACCATTTACAAACCTTATCTCTTTTAACTCAAATACCATCTCCGTTCCTTAACCCATTAAAACATACATCCTACAAAATCAATAAGTCATTAACACATATCCTATTATTGTCCCTTAACCCATTATCACACAAATTCTCCACTTACATTCCTTAATCCATTTATCAAATTTATCATTTACATTACTAATCCTATTAAACTTATTTACTATTTAAACCAATTATTTATTTAGCACCTTTACCAATATACCAACCACTCACTTATTAAATGAAAACCACATGAAAAAATAATCATTAGTTATAATTTATAACTCATGTTT
This sequence comes from Viscum album, assembly GCA_963277665.1. Classification (NCBI taxonomy): domain Eukaryota; kingdom Viridiplantae; phylum Streptophyta; class Magnoliopsida; order Santalales; family Viscaceae; genus Viscum; species Viscum album. The sequence goes on from OY728153.1 coordinate 1,757,495,039, forward strand.
ACTAATCAAAACAATTACCAATGGATCTATTTCTTAAAAATTTAATTCTACACATACTTCTTATTTTCATGTTAATTGATGTAGAACACCTCATGGGTGTCCCTTAACCTGGTCTATTCATCCTCCATGAATCCCAATGGGTCATGAGGGGGTTAAATATAATATTTTCCAAAAAATATAAGTTCTATTCCTAGTGGAATCAGATTCAAAAAATAGGTATTATATCACAAACACATAAACAAAAACCCAACATCATGTCTATGGGATGTAACATGAATACAACCTACCTCGATTCTGTAGAAAACCAGACCCTTAACATTAAAATTTTATTCAGAATCCTAGAACCATTAAACCCCCAACCAAGGATCCAATGTAAATAATATGGTTTTAATTATTTTGAAGAATAATAATTATTCCATAAACCCTAATCCAACAAAATAAAGTAATAGGATTTTTAAACTCGCATGGAGCCTTGATCTACACACAATGACACAATAAATGGATTATAAATAAGGTATATCAATCCGTTGGATGTATAAGATGATCGTTTTGAACCACTAATAATCTATTGGAAAAATTGGAAGGAAAATATAGTATTATATATTATGTAATTTTGTAGAAATAGTATTTTCTCCATTTCTAATGACGAGAATGATTTTGCAGCACATGATTCCAAACCCTGAGACAACCATGAAAAAACATGTGTTCAAGATGGGTAATAGGTTACATGGTTTCTTGGGTATCTTTATGGTTTGAAACATATTTTAGTAGTCATTCATGATATCTCTTCCCATGTCCAGATAGTTTGTCATCTCGCCATTTGTGGTTTCACCAACTGTACACCCTTCTACCCGGCATGCACGGTTAGGATGCACTATTACTTCTAACAATTCATAGACCATGCAAATTTTACTATATAGAATATTTATCCTTTATATATTGTCCAAAACCACTAAATCAACTCCTAGCATCTACATAATATCAGGAATCTTTCAATAATCCATTTTAAGTGAGTTAAACCAAAATTAAAAAAGAACAAACCTCAAATGAAGTAAAATATATTAAATGATTTAATATACATTATAGTTATTTTAAACATCTAATTAACATAATCTATAAAAATTATAATATTTATAATTTCATATATGATACTTTTATAACATCTTATCACACATTTTTTAATGATCTGACATTATGTTAAATATTTTTCGCGTTAATTACCTAGTTTTCAAACGTGTGGTACATCACGAAAGATCTAATTCATGAAAATATTTTAAAATTTTATCATCTATAGAATAATTATCATGATTTTATTTCCATATTTTTTAAATGAATTTACTTTTTCAACCAATAATTAATGATGGGGATGAAAATTAATTATGTTATGATCATGAAGATGGTGCGATATGAATACGCATGAGTAGAGTTTACATTTTTCATTGATCATTATAGAAATGAGGTAAGTAATATTTTACCTTTACATAAAAAAAATAATATCATTAAAATATTATTATAGGCATATATATTTCATACATGTGTTGTGTTGATTAGAATATAGTCATGTCGCTTCTTGAAGGTGGTAGTCCACATATACCCATATGACATTATCATCTATCATTGATTGACAATTTAAAAAAATAAAATGATTTTAACTATCATTCAATAATGAAAAAATATTTAATTTATTTCAAAATTATTAAATTTATATAATATATAATAACTAACATTATCATTACCACTTTCCATGTGAATCATTACTGAAAGAAAAATCTCATCGATTCGTGAGGCAGTAGTCCTCCATAAACACGAGCGATGAAATCATGTATCCAAAATAATGTAAGGCGAACGGATATATATTATATAGTTCCACAATATGTATAATAATGTTATAAATATAATATTTAAAATTTATATCCACAATTATTCTGAACATTGAGATGTGGAAAAGGAAAAATCAATGACATCGGTTCATGAGGCAGTAGTCCCCCAAACATATAAATAATGTTTTCATAGCTGATTCGATAGAAGTGGAGATGTTTTAGGTAATTATTTTAGGATATAAAAATAAAATTATGTGTCATATAATGATGTAATTATATGATCATTTTATAATAAAAATGTGAATGAGTTATAGAATGATGTAAAATAATTATGTTCATTAAAGAACATTACATCTTCGTCACGTATCATCTTATGTACTGCACAAATTCCTTCTAATGTTGGATTTATGCTAAATATTATCCTTATATGGTTATGGTAGGGAATTATGGGATTGATTTCGGTTGGTATTTTCTATGAAAAGTAGTTTTCACAATCTGTTGATAGAAGGAGATGGGTGCTCTTTTATAAGTGAGGTGACTAAAACAATAATAATTTTATTAATGAATGAATTATAGAAACATTTGTTCTTGTATCCATGCAAAAAACATGGTCCATAATTTATAATTAAATGTATAATATAGATTAATATATTCAACCAATGGGATTATGAGAAATTTCTAGGAAATTTGATACCTTATGCTTACTATCTAATCCCCCACTAAACTCATTTTAACCATAATCTTAGTAATTAATTTAAACAAATTTCAGAAATAAATTTTCTAAAAATTTATCATAATCATATTATAAATTATAATTTATTAAAATTCAAAATATAATATATTATTCTAAATTAAATTAATAAATGTTTGAAAAATTAATTTAAAATTAATTACGTAGACATGATGAGAAAACATGAATTTTAAAGTGAAAATGTTAAAATGTTTACAGTGCTTATATTTTTAAATAAAATATTAATATGATTCCAATGAAATAATTCTGATTAATATATTTATAAATAATATATTTTATCTTTAGAACAAATATTAAATATTTTTTAGTATTATAAATTATATAGATGAAAAGGAAGTATTGAATTAAAATGTTGTATTCATTATTTCTCCTCTAGAAATGAAAGTACTCAAAAAATTAATAAATAAACATTTGTTAATTTGGATATTAAATTTACAAAAATTATATTTATTTTTCAATATAAAATTTATAAATGCGGTAAAAAATTAATTTTAATTTATTTATGCCAAGAGTAAGTAAACAGTCTTTAAGAAAATAATGTTTAAAAAAAATTGTTCTTATTTTAAATGATGATGATTATTATTATATTTAATAAATATGTGACCAATAAATGTGTGTAAAATATATATTTTCATAGGTTAGTTAATAATATTTACACCATCCATTCCAACATCTAAGCGATAATTGTCATATTACATAATATTATTATTAATATATTGGTGTTCAAATAAACATGGCATTGCATATAACACAAGCTATCAAAGAAAATAGTCATTACCAATAATGAAAGATAAACATAGAAACCCATGGATTTAAATATATTTAATATATTTATTTTTAAAATATATATATATACTATAATGTATTAGGATGTTATATTCCCTTCTATGCTTGGTGTTGGGTGTCAAACACACAACCAAACATGAAGTTAATAATTTAAAATTTCTGCATGTTTGAGATTTTAGTAAAATATTACTTGATAAAATAAACAGTATTTTTGAAATCAATATATTAAAATTTACTTATCTTGAAATTTCTAGACATTTTGGGAAATATTTATTTATCATTAAATTATTTAAAATTAAAAAATTTGTAAATCGATAATTTTTTTTCAATAATATAAGTAAATTATATTTAAAAAAAGTAAATTAAAATGTGTAATTTTTTGTAATTATTAAACTACTTAACTCATTTTAAATCAATATTATATAGGATTTTAGTATAAGTTTATTTTTGGGTTCAAAAGGGTCCATTTTAAAACTATTTTAAAGTGCAATATGTTTATTTCTTTTAATTAACTAAATTTAACCCTAATTAGTACTGTTATTAATGAAATTTAAATATTATATATCAATATATTTTAAATTAATACTCACTCAATTATTATTAGTATACATTGAGTTAATAAAATTCATCTTATGGAGGACGAAATAGTTATCAAAAACTCACATTTTCATCACATATGAGAGTTGTGTGGTAAATTTAATTTTTTAAATATTTATAAAATTATAATAAATATTTTAATTATTTTTTTAGATATACATGTCAAAATTTTAAAATGGTGAAATCGTTTATATTTTTCAGAATTGTTTCTTTTTATGATGAATGATAAAAAATACAAAAGTTTAATTGATAACAACCATATTATTTAATTTAATTATAAAGATAAATAATATTTTGAATTAGATTTAAATTAAAATAAGTTAAATTATATATATTTTAACAAAATTTAGGTTATTCTAATTGATTAAATTTTGAATTTATATATATAAACAGTGTGTACTTTTGAACATTTTATCATTGAAACCCTTTTTTCTTATCAATTCTGTGGGATTAATTTTATATTAAAAATATTTCATAATGTAAATTTAATATTCAAATTTGGATTTTTATAATTTTAATAAGAATAATATATATTATCTTGAAATGAATAATTAAATTTTGACCAAAAATAATAGTGAAAATAGTAAAAATTAATTACCATGATTAAGTTAAAAATTGTTTTACTATTGGTTAATATAAAAAGAAAAAGGACAAAAAAGTTGCCAGAACATATAAAAACAGAAATTTATCTCAACATTTACACCTTATACCTTATATAATATAGAAGTGTTTCCCTTGGAATCTGGGGATGACCTCCTTGATGGGGGTTCAAACATTCCGATCGGTTTTTAACGGGTTTGTTCGTAGAACCGGAAACATCCAATGATTCCATATCCATTCGGACCTATATTCAAAAGGTAGGTTCTCATTAGTTTGTGGACTGATGAGGCTTAGGAATTTTCATCGGTCGAGAGGATGGGAGGTCGAACTCATCACACCTTTTTGAGAGGAATTATTGTCTACTCTGGGAAACTCATTATAGATCTAAGTTATGTTCGTGAATCCTTATTACATTACCAAGTATAAAATGAGCATTCCTTCAGATCTGACAATCAATGATTAAATATGTAGGAAATTTAGAGAATCTTTTATATGTATTCGTGGTTCTTCATCGATAGAGAATCATCTGTATTTAATAGAGATTCTTGGAAAATGGTACCTTTCAAAACATTTATATAGAAGTCTCTTGGTCATTATGATGACCATGCTGGTATTAAAGCCACTCAGTGGGGCACTTGAGGTTTATTGTCATTCATAAGGACATTGATTATTTTATAGTTGGGATTGAACCCGTAGACGGGCTACCTACGTATCCATTGTTTAGAAAAGGAATCAGAACCCACGTAGTTCGAGTAAGGGAGTATGATGTTTATGATTGATAGATCAAAGAAGGATGTCACAATTACTTTAACACTCTAAGCTCATGTGAGTCATGATCGGTGTGAGAAACAAGAGGTATTGGTAAAAAATAGACAATTGTGCCATGAAATATGCAATCATAAGAAATAAAGTGGGGCTTATGTATGTATGACTGCCCAGATAAATGAAGGTTATGATTTAATTTAGGGAATAAATCCAAGAACAGGGTCCATAATGGTATATGTGCTTCATGAAGATTTTTAATACTCTAACATAGGGCTTACTCCTAAACAGGATTCCCAAATTAGGAGAAGACTTATGATTGGGTTTTACTCCGGAAAATAAATTCCAGATCAAAGGTAAATTAGGACTGGTTAGGAGAAATTAAGACTGGGGCTTACTCCTGAAAAGGAGGCCCAGGTTATGAGATTTGAAAAATTAAGGGACTTGGGGTTTTCTCTTGAAGAGGATGCCCATATTTGAGACTTGGGCTTACTCCTGAAAAGGAGGCCCAGGTCAAGGATTATGACTGGGGCTTATTCCTAAAAAGGAGGCCCAGGTTAAGGGAATTAATGTTTGGGGCTTACTCTTGAGGAGGATTCCAAAATTAGGGGACTGGGGCTCACTTCTAAGGAGGATGCCCATATTTGAGACTGGGGATACTCCTGAAAAGGAGGCCCATATCAAGGATTATGACTGGGGCTTATTCCTGAAAATGAGGCCCAGGTTAAGTGAATTAAGGTTTGGGGCTTACTCCTGAGGAGGATTCCCAAATTAGGGGACTGGGGCTTACTCCTAAGGAGGATGCCCAGATTTGGGAACATTAAAAATTGGGGCTTACTCCTAAGGAGGATGCCAAAGTTAAGAATTATGATTGGGACTTACTCCTAAAAGGTGGCCCATATTTGAGACTAGGGATTACTCTTGAAAAGGAAGCCCATGTTAGGGGATTTGGGGCTTACTCCTAAAAAGGATGCCCAAATTAGAGGACTTATGACTGGGGATTATTCCTAAAAAGGAGACCCAGGTTAAGGATTCTCTCATCTTAAAGAATGAGGTTTAATGAATGAAATCTCAATCTTTAGTGACATAAAGATGTGTAAATCACTAGGTTTTGAGAGATATTCCACAAAATTCATTTCAGATAAGGAATTCAAATCAAGAAATCATGCCATAAATGGCGTTGAATAGTGTCTTGAAGACTGAATCTTGAATAGGAAAGGTGGAATGGATTAAGAGGGGTGAAATGGGCAAGAAGGGCACCCAAAAAGGCAGGGGCACGCAAGTCCTAGAAGGCACGCAGGTACTGCGTGGGCGCGCAAGTCCTGGTCGCGCAGGTATGTCTGCATGACACATGGTGTACTTGCATGACGGTTAACCAGCAGGGTAATACTTGAACGAATCTTGATTAAAGCCTTTAGAATCCTCCAAAGGTTCTTCTAGATGAGGGGAGCACAAGTTCTATTGAAGGATCAAGGCATCGCGCAAGTGTGGCCTTTTCCCTTAATGTTTGTCCACTCAGGTGCGCAAGTGTTGATGAGTTTCAACACTTAGGCCTTCCTCCCCCTCTTTAGATCTTCTGTTCAAGGTAAGAAATTACCTTAGAAGTGCTTCAGAAGCTTTGAGAAGAGACTAGGGCACCGGGAGCTCAAATCTGAGTTTCTGGAAAAAAATCCCCCTGAATGGGGGCCCATAGGGTCTTTTTATAGGTAGGAGAAGACCCCGGACGGTTATCAGTTAGGTCGTGAAAGTCAGTTGCGCGACCATCATGTGTCGCGCATGTGGACTTGCGTGACTATGAGGGAACTTGCGCGACCTATGGACAATGTTCTCCTTGTTCATCTCGTTGTCAATTTTTGAATATTTTTTTCAAAGGATGAATCAATTTGTGCTAAGTCATTTCCCTTTACATTCCTTTGGACTCTGTGTCTAAAATGGAGCATCAACCAAAGTCCCCCCTCAGAGTTGGATCCGGAGAGAAAAGAGGATTTGACTCTGAGGTGAGAAGAAATCTGGAAGTTTAAAGTCATGCATGTTGGACTATAAGAAGGCTAATGTTTAAAGTCTAAATAGCTTTGACCGAATGAATTAGAATTGACTCAATTCCTTGACAATTCATCTGAAAACATAGTACCATACTCAAGTTATGAGGGAAAATATGTAAACTATAACTTTACAATATTTGAATATGAGGAATGATATGAAAAAGAGATAAAAGTAATTAGAAAAAATAGTTCCCAAGAATGAAGTTACCATTATTTAATAAACCCGTTAGGGGGTTGAATTATGCAGGGCCACCTATGTGAATTGGATGCATAGTTAAATAAATAGTATCTTTTTGCAAACAAGTCTGTTATGTAGATTGTTTATGCAAGGACGCCTATGGGCACGTACTGCATAGTCAGGCAAATGAACTCTCAGAAATTTACCATTCTATTACTAAATGTCAGTGAAAGTTTATGGAGATTCAAATCTTCCAATGTATAGAGTTTGCAATATGGAAAAAGGTACTTGAATATGGAGAAGATATTTCCAAACAAGATTATCTAAGAACTGGATGAGTATCACTCCTACGAAGGTCTGACCCATATGTAGGGCAGGATATAATAAACCATAGACTTGAATACTTTCAGATCATGAAAAAGGATATGGGACAAATATGTTAAGGATTGATATTTTTGCGGATCCCTACAAAATGTCGTTTAAGAAAAATAAGGACAAAAGAGGCATTCTTCCCAAGAATGAAGTTACCACTATCCGAAAAACCCGTTAGGGGGTTGAATTATGCAGGGCCACCTAAGGGCATTGGCTGCATAGTCAAAAAATTGTATCTATTGGCTAACAAGTCTGTTATGTATACTGTTTATGCAAGGCCGCTTATGGGCACGTGCTGCGTAGTCAGACAAAATAACTCTCAGAAGTTTGACATTATTGTGACTAAAAGTCATGAAAAGGGTTATGAGGATCTGAAAATATTTATGGTTAGGATTATGACACATAAAGATGGGTATTGTTCAATGTATACAGAGATACATAGATCAATTCTAACCATAATAATGTTGTGGCTGGGTCCTGAATTGAAATGTTGGACTTCACTACGTACCCCATAAGGAAGAGAATCATGCCATACGTAGTTCTTAAACTATAGTTTAACGTCTTGTGGGACAAAAAGATTAGAGATCTAAGTTTAGGGTCATAGAGCATGGACCATTGTAAGAAATACACAGTGTGTGTTTTCATGCGGACTTTTCAGTCAAAAGACTGAAAATGGAATTTGGGGTTAGGCCCAAAGACTTGGGTCAGGATTCAAGGGACACTCGAACGTTCCTACATATCCCATAAGGATCGGAATCAAGCCCACGTAGTTATAGAAATACCCTATGTACAAACATTCCGATCGGTTTCTAATGGGGTTCTTCATAGAACTGGAAACATCCAATGATTCCATATCCATTTGGACTGACTTTCGAAAGGTAGGTGTTCATTAGTTTGTGGACTGATGAGGCTTAAGAATTTGCATTGGTCGAGAGGATGGGAGGTTGGACTCATCACACCTTTTTGAGGGGAATTATTTTCTACTCTGGGACTATCTTTATAGATCTAAGTTATGTTCGTGAATGCTTATTACATTACCAAGTATAAAATGAGCTTTCCTTCAGATTTGACAATCAATGATTAAATATATAGGAAATACAGGGAATCATTTATATTTATTCGAGGTTCTTCATCAATAGAGAATCATCTATATTTATTAGAGATTCTTGGTCAATGGTACCTTTTGACACATTTATATAGAATTCTCATGGTCATTATGATGGCCATGCTAGATTTAAATCCACTCAGTGGGGCACTTGGGGTTTATTGTCATTCATAAGGACATGGATTATTTTACATTTGGGATCGAACACGTAGACCGGCTACCTACGTATCCTTTGTTGAGAAAAGGAATCATAATCCACATTGTTCGAGTAAGGGAGTATGATGTTTATGATTGATGGCTCAGAGAAGGATGTCACAATAAATTTTACACTCTAAGCTCACGTGAGTCATGCTCAGTGTGAGAAACAAGAGGTATTAGTAAAAATTATACAATTGTGCCATAAAAGATGCAATCATAAGAAATAATGTGGGGATTATGTATGTATGACTGCCCAGATAAATGAAGGATAGGATTTACTTTAGGCAAGAAATCCAGGAACAGGGTCCATAAAAGGTATATGTGCTTCATGAAGATTTTGAATACTCTAACTTGGGGCTTACTACTGAAAAGGAGGCCCAAATTAGGAGAAGACTTATGATTGGGTTTTACTCCTGAAAAGGAATCCCAGATCGAAGGTAAATTAGGACTGGTTAAGAGAAATTAATACTGGGGCTTACTCCTGAAAATGAGTCCTAGGTTAAGAGATTTGAAAAATTAAGGGACTTGGGGTTTACTCTTGAAATTGATGACCATATTTGGGACTAGGGCTTACTCTTGAAAAGGAGGCCCAGGTCAAGGATTATGACTGGGGCTTATTCCTGAAAAGGAGACCTAGGTTAAGGGAATTAAGTTTTGGGGCTTACTCCAGAGGTGGATTCCCAAATTAGGGGACTGGGGCTTACTCCAAAGGAGGATGCCCAAATTTGGTAACATTAAGAATTGGGGCTTACTCCTAAGGAGGATGCCCAAGTAAATAATTATGACTAGGACTTACTCCTGAAAAGGAGGCCCATATTTGAGACTGATGCTTACTCCTAAAAAGGAATCCATGGTTAGGGGATCTGGGGCTTAATCCTAAAGAGGATGCCCAAATTAGAGGACTTATGACTAGGGATTATTCCTGAAAAGGAGACCCAGGTTAAGGATTCTCTCATCTTAAAGGATGAGGTTGAGTGAATTAATTCTCAATATTTAGTGACATAACGATGTGTAAATCACTAGGTTTTGAGAGATATTCCACAGAATTCCGTTCCGATCAGGAAGTCAAATCAAGAAATCATTCCATAAATGGCTTTGAAGAGTTTCTTAAAGACTGAATCTTGAATAGGAAAGGTGTAAAGGCTTAATAAGGGTGAAATGGGCAAGAAGGGCACCCAAAAAGGCAGGGGCGCGCAAGTCCTAGAAGGTGTGCAGGTACTGCGTGGGTGCACAAGTCCTGGTCGCGCAGGTATGCATGCACAACACATGGTGTACTTGCATGACAGTTAAACTGCAGGGTAATACTTGAGAGACTCTTGATTATAGCCTTAGGATCCTCTTGAGGTTCTTCCAGAAGAGGGGAGCGCAAGTTCTATTGAAGGAGCAAGGTGTCACGCAAGTGTGGCCTTTTCCCATAAGGGCTGGCCACTTAGGAACACAAGTGTTGATGAGTTTAAACACTTAGGCCTTCCTCCCCCTCTTTAGATCTTCCGTTCTAGGTAATAAATTACCTTAGAAGTTCTTCGGAAGCTTTGAGAAGAGACTAGGGTGCCGGGAGCTCAAAACTGAGTTTCTGAAGAAAAAAAAATCCTCCCAAATGGGGCCCCCAAAGGGTATATTTATATGCAGGAGAATACCCCGGGAGGTTATTACTTAGGTCGCGCAAGTCACTTGCATGACCACTAGACGACGCGCAATTGGACTTGCCCGACAGTGATAGAACTTGCACGGCACATGTTCTTTTGATCCAGTGTTCATTCCTTTGTCGATTTTTGATATTTTCTTCAAAGGATGAAACCAATTTGTGCTAAGTAATTTCCATTTGCATTCTATTGGACTCTGTGACAAAAAAGGAGCGTCAACAAAAGTTCCCTCTTAGATTTGGATCTGTAAGAAATGAGGATGTCGCTCTGAGGAAAAGAAGAAAACCAAAGGAAAGGTGATGCGCAAGTATTGATGGCGCAGAGGGCGGCGCACAAGTGAGCATCACGCAGGGCCTGGGGGCACTGGGTGTAGGTGCGCAGATTTCTGGCCACATCTATAAATTGAGGGCCTCACTTCCGTACAAAGCATCTAGATTTCCAGATTTCAAACCTTAGAGCTCTCGCCGCACATGTCACTTTAGCCACACAGATTGCTCTCTTTTCCGATGTTTCTTTGTTATCGCGCTACTGTATAGGTATTTTTACTTGAGCGGTTTATACTTGCGCTTCAAAAACTAGAACGACACACGAACACTTTCGCGCCATGTTTAGACTTGCACGCCTTAATGCCTTTTCCATTTTCTCAAATTCTTTCACAAATTTTATGAAAAAATAATCCCATTTAGTTTATTCAACTTTTGTCCAGATTCAATGGCTCCCAAGGAAATTGGAACGAATTATGAATTGGATAGCAAGCGGATTGATGACATGATTAACATCATTGGCCATGATTACTATGATATCTTCGATAGCACTCTCCCAGATTTGGCTATGTACTTGAAGAAATATCATCTTAATTTCCCACAGAGCATCTATCTGCCTCTATATGGTCATGGTCATTTTCACGGAGTCAATGTTATAGATGCAAATAACTATAGGTTTGAAATGTAGATGCACTTCTACTCCTCTATTTCAGTTATTCTATGCATTTAAGAGCAACAACAATGGTGTGAACTTTCACATTCTTCCTCCATGTCATTTTCTTGCAGATATGAAAATGGAAAACCCATGGGCTGAAAAAAACATTAAGGTGTCGATTGGTGGAGAGAAGACAAACATGGCATTAAAGCAATATCTGAAAAGAGTACTCTCTCCAAATGGATCTTTACTTCTAATGCTCCATTATCAAATCCATGTATCCATCTTCCCAGTCTCTTGGAAAGAAACAGAGTCACTGTTTGATCAGTAGAAAATTTTCTCAAACTGTACTCAAGAACATACTTTTACAATTGTTCCAAGAAGAGCTGGTATCACTACATATCTTATTGTATTCAGTTGAATGAATGAATTCTAGTTGGTTGTTGATGAAGCATGGGATTCCATAAATCAAATGAAGAGTTATGTTGAAAGCGTCTTTTAATTCTTGAAAAAGAGAAGAGACTTCATTTTGTGGATGTCCTTCTATCTCCTATGTATCAATGAAAAACACTTGCATCTTCAATCATTTGTACCTGCATTCTCTTTTGATACATGCTTTATATTTTACCTAAGCCAATGGGCCTAGTAATTATTGTTTAATTTTTACTAGGATATATGTAAATAACCCTAAAAACATTGAGCCTTTTAATTTCACAATGTATCCTAAGTCATACAAAATGTATGTTTACTGATCTCGGAACTTGAATTTTATTCAGGGTTCCCTTGTTTTTTTGTGGGAAGTTTAAAGTCATGCACGTCGGACTAAAAAAAGGCTAATGTTTAAGGTCGAAATATCTTTGACCGAAATGGATTATAATTGACTCATTTCCTTGAAAATTCATCTGAAAACACATTACCATACTCAAGTATGAGGGATAATATGTAAGCTATGAATTAAGAATATTTTAATCTGAGGAATGATATGAAAAAGGAGCTAAAAATCATTAGAAGAAATAGTTTCCATGAATGAAGTTACCATTATGTAACAAACCCGTTAGGGGGTTGAATTTTTCCGGTCCACCTAAGGTCATTGGCTGCATAGTTAAATAAAATAGTATCTTTTGGATAACAAGTCTGTTATATAGACTGTTTATGCAAGGCTGCCTATGGGCACGTGCTGCATAGTCAGGTAAAGGAACTCTCAGAAATTTACTTTCTTAGTGCTAAAAGCCAGTGAATGTTTATGGAGATTCAAATATTCCAAAGTATATAGTTTTCTATATGGAAAGAGTTACATGAATATGGAGAAGATATTTCAAAACAAGATTATCGAAGAACTGGATGAGTATTACTCCTACGAAGGTCTGACCCAAACATAGCGAAGGATAATATAAACCATAGACTTGAATACTTTCAGATCATGAAAAATGATATGAGACAAATATGTTAAGCATGGCTATTTTTGTGGGTCCCTACATACTGTCTTTTAAGAAAAATAAGGAAAAAAGAGGCATTCTTCCAAATAATGAAGCTACCACTATCCGAAAAACCCATTAGGGAGTTTAATTATGCAGGGCCACCTAAGGGCATTGGATTCATAGTCAAATAATAGTATCTTTTGGATAACTAGTATGTTAAGTAGAATGTTTATGCAATGCTGCCTATGGGCACATGCTGTAGAGTCAGACAAAAGAACTCTCATAAGTTTGACATTTTTGTGACTAGAAGTCTTGAAAAGGGTTATGAGGATCTGAAAATATTTAAGGTTAGGATTATGACACATAAAGATTGGTATTGTTCAATGTATACAGAGATACATAGATCAATGCTATCGATAATCATGTTGTGGCTGGGTCCTGAATTGAAATGTTGGACTTCACTACGTATCCCATAAGGATGAGAATCAAGCCATACATAGTTCTTAAACTACAGTTTAACGTCGTGCAGGAAAAAAGGATTAGAGATCTATGTTTAGGGTCATAGATCTTGGACCATGGTAAGAAATACATAGTGTGTGATTTCATGGGGACTTTTCAGTCAAGGGATTGAAAATGGAATTTGGGGTTAGGCCCAAGGACTTGGGGCTGGATTCGAGGGACACTCGAACGTTCCTACGTATCCCATAAAGATGGAAATCAAGCCCATGTAGTTCTAGAAACACCCTATGTACAAATTTGGTTCATACATGTGAAGTGTGAAAGGGGAATTTAGTGAAATGATGGTTTAACCCAAGATAAAAGGTTCGAGCATTTCCATGTATGCACTTAGTCTTTAAAATGAAACATGATTGAAAAATCAATGAAAATAATGGTTCCGTCTCATGTGAGGGTATCAATGAAATTTGTAGTTTATTGTCATACTGGACAAAAGTGTTGTATAGTTTAACATTGTATAATAAGGACGAAAGTGAACCAATGTAAAGATATTGATTCTAATGGTGGTTTCACGAATTAATATCGTATGAGATGGAGATGAACCGACGTGAATAGATTGGTTTTGGGCTTGATCCTAGGGAATTTTCCTACATTCCTAGTCTAGAAGGAAAGGATCAAAGTCCGTGTAGTTAAATTTAATAATTAATTAATGATCAAGTTGTTCTTGGGGACAATGAAATAAAAAAAGATGTTAGGACTTACACATGGTTAGCGGCCCATAGAGAGTGTTATGGTTGAGGTTTTCCCTAAGCTCACGTGAGTCATACTCGGTGTGAGAAACAAGAGGTAAAAACAACCTTAACGATGCATAGTTTAATGTCATGTATGACATATAAAGGGACTATGCAGTTTAAAGTCTTGCAGTTAGGACTATTGGTGCTGCACAGTTTAGTGTCATGTAGCAGGGGAAAAATACAGTCTAATGTCATGTAAGACGTATCACTGACTTTCTGTACAGTTTAGGGTCATCTAGTTAGGACGATGGGGACAATAGAGTTTAACATCATTTTGGATGAAAGGGGGACTTTGCAGTTTAATTTCATGCAGGGAGGACAAAAGAGTACACCATTTTAACGTCATGTTGGACGCATTGGGGATTTTTTCCCATTGTTTAACGTCATGTTGGACAAAAGTGTGAATAGTTTAAGGTCATACAGGACCTTTGATGATTATTTAGTTTAACGTATTTTTGGATGTAAGGGACTTTTATATAGTTTAGCGTCATATAGTTAAGATGGAACAATTTAACATCTTACTGGACGTAAGGGACATTCAAATAGTTTAGGGTCATATGCATGGACCGTTGATGATGCAGTTTAAGGTCATACAGGACCTAGTTGTAGTTTAAGGTCATACTGGACCATTTAGGGAACTTTTTCACAGTTTAACATCGTGTGGGATGAATGTACAAATAGTTTAAGGTAATATGTATGGACCGTTTCTGTATAGTTTAACGTCATATAGTAAGGACATTTAAAGGTACTTTGCAGTTTATAAAAAAATACTTCTTCAAAAATCTGGCATTGGTTGGAGTAGTGATGAGTTCTCCATCCATTGAGATTAATGAATAAGCTCCATTGGATTAGACCCTATGTATTGAATAAAGTCCTTCCCATTTTGGCTCAATATTTGGAGGGGTCATTCCTTGTATCATTGGAGTTTTGAGAACTAATACCAATTCTCCATGAGTGAATGAATGAAGATGAACTTTTTTGTTAAAAGCTCATGCTATTAGATTCTGATAGACTTCCAAGTGGTGCAAAGTGCACAATAGTTTCTCATCTAACTGTTCCAATTCATTCAATCACTTTTGAGATTGTTCATCTGTAGATGATTGATCACAAATGGAAACTCCGAGCAAGGGTAGTTGAACATCAATGGGCAAGATGGATTCCATTCCATATACCAATGAATATGGAGTTGACCGAGTTGCAGTGCGGGTGGTAGTCCGATAGGCCCATAAAGCATGAAACAGTTTATTATGACATGACCTCTTATCCTTATCTACCATCATTTGCAGTATATTTGAAAGAATCATGTTAAAGGCTTCTATCTAGAGGTTGGCCACTGCATGATACCGAGATGAATGGTTGGATTTGATGTTGTATTCTAGATACAACTTCTTTATCTCGGATGAACATAAATTAGTGCCATTTTCCGTCAATATGGTATGAGGGACACCAAATCTTGTAATTATGTTAGACTTTATGAAGCTAAAAACGATTTTAGAACTGACTTCCTTGAGAGGTATTTCCTCTACCCATTTGGAAATGATGTCAGTAGCAGTAAGAATGTACTTAAACTGCTTGGCCGTAGCCGAATGGTAATGTCCCACCACATCGATTCCCCCTGTGGAAAATGACCATGAGTATTTAGCTGTATGAAGAATCTCTGGAGGTTGATGAATGAAGTTGGCATGTACTTGGAATGAATGACACTTCTTTGTGAAATCGAAAAAATCTCGTATCATTGAAGGACAGAAGTATCCAATCCTTCGAATCTGATAAGACAGCCTATGTCCAGACTGGTGGGAACCACAGACTCCTACATGCACTTCTTTCATGACAGCCATTCCCTCTTCACCATCAATGCATCTAATGAGAAATACATCAAAACCACGTTTGTAGAGAATTTTCTCTAGGTGGTCTGGGCTATCATAATGATTAAAATTAACCACGTGTCATCAGATTTGTTCTTTTTCAGCTCTATTAGGTGGAAGTGTTCCATTTTAAAGGTATTCCCTGATAGGTGACATCCATCCTATAGTATGACCATACGGTTCAGGAATGGGACAAATTTCATTAATTTCCTCTGTTCTGATCCGAACATAAGGTGAAACTGCACGACGGTGGGCAATACTGATGGTTGTCTCATCCTGATTTGGATCTTCCAGAGCTGTGGCTATATTAGCCAATGCATCAGCTTGAGAAATTTGTGATCTTGGGAGATAAGAAAATGTCAGTTCCAAAGGGAATTCCACCATTAATTCTCTGACATAATCATACAAAGGGATTAGTTCTTCATTTCTGATTTCACAATCCCCATTGACTTGTTTGATTACCAGGTCCGAATCACCTTTCACCTTTAATTGATTCACTTGTGCTTGAAGTGCTAATTCCAAACCTATGATGAGAGCTTGGTATTCTGCTTCATTATTTGTACCACCATCCCAGAACAAGAAGGAATAAGGTAACACTACCTTTTCTGGAGAAATGAGCACAATTCCTAATACATATTTGTTGGATTTAGGATTTTCAATTTTCCTCCCTGTTGGACTTCTGGAAGCCCCATCAAAATACATTTCCCATGCCTGAGGAATTTCTTGAATAGAGAAGACTTACTCATCAAGGAGTTCAATATCTAAAGTTGTGTCTTCCACTAAAGGGTGTTCAGCTAGGAAATCAGCCAGAGCGTGGCCCTTTATCCCGTTTTTAGACACATACTGAATGTCAAATTGCTGCAAAATAACTACCCACCTTTCCAAACGTCCAATAAGCATTGGACGACTTAGGATAAATTAGAGCGGGTTATTGCGAGATACCAATTGGACCTCGTGATGTTGCAGGTAGTGTATCAACTTCTGAACTGTAAATATTAATGCCATGAAGGACTTCTCAATACTTGAATACCGGGTTTATGCTTCAAGCATGGGTTGAATGAGATAATAAAGGCTATTTTCATTCACAACATCATTATTTTGAGCAAGGAAGGCACCCAATGATCACTATAGAGCTGTCACGTAGAGGATATGTGGTCTTCCTTCAACAGATGGAATGAGTACCAGTGGACTCAAGAGGTATTTCTTGAGAACATCGAATGCTTCTTGACATTATTTAGTCCACTGATAAGTAACTCCATTCTTCATCAATTTGGTGAAGGGTAAACTTTTTCCTGCTAAATTGGCGATAAAACGCCGAATATAGGCTAAGTGTCCTTGAAGTCCTCTTAATTATTTCAAATTTTTAGGAGGTGACATACCAAGGATTGACTTGGCCTTCTCAGGATCGACTTCAATATCACGATGGTGTACAACAAAGGCAAGAAACTTTAATGATGTTACCCCAAAAGCACATTTTAAGGGGTTATTCTTCAAATTATGTTGTCGAAGCTTACAGAATATGACTTCCAAATCAGCCAAGTTATTAGAACGTTGTTTGGATTTAACTACCAAATATTCTACATAGAATTCAACAAACTTCCCTAAGAAGGGTTTGAAGATACGATGCATGGAACACTGATAAGTTTCACCTGCATTTCGTTAGCCAAAGGGCATTACCCGGTAGAAAAACAAACCCTGAGGGGATCTAAAGGCTGTATATTCCTCGTCTTCTAGGGCCATTCAGATCTAATTATATCTGGAATATCCATCCAGGAAGGAAATTACTTCATAGCCACCTGTTGCATCAATTAGAAGTTCTGTAATCAGAATTGGGAAATCATCCTTAGGGCAATGCCGATTAAGATCTCTGAAATTGAGGCAAACTCTAATTTGTCCTTTCTTTTTCTTTACAAGGAAAATATTATCCAACCACTTGGGATATTTAACTTATCTAACGAAGTTAGCTTTGATAATATTATCCACTTCAGCTTCAATTTTGGAAGCATAAGTTCGGTGTGTTCTTCTCGCGGCTTGCTTAAATCCTCGATTTTCTTCATGTAAACCCAAATGATGAGTAGCAACATCAGGATCATGCCCGGGCATTTCTTGTATAGTTCCAGGCATATATATATCTCTTTTTCTTTAGAAAATAAATATACATCTCTTGCTCTTCAAGAGTCATGGCCGCAATGATTAATGTGGGGCGTGGATCTCCTTTTGTACCCAGATTTATTTCTCTGAGTTCATCCACATTGGTAGAGATACCCTCTTCAAATGCTGGAGGACCATCTCTGAGATCATCCTCTTCTTCTTCATAATGTTTTATTTCTTCTATTTCTACTTGCATAGTAGATGATAAAGTAGAATTCTCATGATCTGAAGAGATGTAGAAATATGCATATCTTGAAGAAGAAGCTTCCATTTCTGACCCGATTGATGATGAAGGGTCTTCTTTGGGTAATAAAGAGGAGATGATGGATTGAGAATCAATATAACTGTTCACCTCCAATGTTTCTATAACTTCTTCTGGACTAATTGGCGATGCGTAGACTTGTTGGATTTTAGCAGATGAAATTAAGATGTCACCATTTGTGCTTTCATCACTGCTTGGTAGATTACCAATTTCTCCCATGTTGTCTGGCTAAATTGCCGTAATTGAAATTATGGATCTTTCCATAAGAGTATTTTTATTTGGGTCTATCTTGTCAATTTGAATGATAGGAAACACATAATATGTACTCACATGTGTAAATGGATTTACTGGAATTATTTCCAAACCATATGGAGCATTATCTTTGGTAATCTCCTTTGTTATGGATTTCTCCCTTTGCATCATGTGATAGAATTCCGCCTCAATGTATTGAGACTCACATGTCTTGAATGGGGCCTTATCACCATACAGTGTCCCAACTTGACCATCGAAACAATATTTGAGACAGTGATGGTATGATGAAGGGATAATTGCATGTTGATGTAGCCAGGGTCTTCCAAGCATGATGTTGAAGGCTGAGTCTTGATCAACAACCATGAAATATGAATTGGATACAAGATCTCCAAACTGAGTTCTGAGTGTAACTTCACCCAGTGGTTCTTCTTCATTTTTATCATATCCCTTTAGAATCATGGTGGAAGGAGATAAACCAGATTCTGTGAGGCCCAATCGATGAAGTGTATGAATGGGCATGAGGTTGACTCCTGAACCATTGTCAGTGAAAGCCCTTCGAACATCCACGCCATTGACCATGCCAGACAAGTACAATGGTATAATATGTCCATGCACATCATCATCCTCATCTTCACCAGTAAAAGATATTATTCCATGTAATTCTTTAGGATTATTATCTATGTGATAGACATCAGCTGCATCAATTTTAGTTTCAAACTTCTGAGGATTTGACAAAGCCCCGATGAGTGCTTCTCGAAGATCTTTTGACAGATTCAGAGCATCCAGAATTGATAACTTGGATAGTACTTGTGCCATGTGTTTCAATATATCATACTTTTGATCCAGAGGTCTGTGTTTCCCAATAGGAATATATGGTTTAGCAGGCACCTTGGAAGAAGATGCTTTGGAAGTTGATGCATCTTGTATTGGGAAAGGAGTTGGCAATATTCCTGGTTTTTGAAGATTAGACTGATTAGATCCATTTAATTGCTGAGAGGAAGAATATGGAACCTTCAACCGGTCGTCCAAATAACTTTTCTAGGACTGAATTTTCTATTGGTAGAAGAAGTAGTTTTTTCTTGCTGAGCTTGCTGAAGGGCTCTACCATGGGTTTCTGCTGCGTGCACAGTTTTAGTAGAGGTAGAATTGGAATAGTGGCTTATGAAAGATCCACGTTGTCCCGTGTATCCTGATCCCCTGGAACTTCCTCTGATACCTCTGTTTGATACAGGGAATTTAGGCTCATTGAAATCGAAACTGCGACTGGCATATGGATCTGTTAATTGAATCATATTAACAGAACCAAAGATTAACTCTTCGTCTGATGAAGACTTTGTCTAATTAGCCTGTTTAGGCTGTGCCGTTTGGTGGGGCGGTGCCCGCAGCATTGATGTAGATGGAATAAAGTCCGCCAAAGTCAAAGACAACTTAGGCTTTGGCACATACTCATCTTCTTCTGATTGTTTTTTCTTTCTTTGAATCTTGTTGTTTCTTTGAGGACTTTCCATCCGACGAAGAGGGTATTGCTGCAACATTCATGGCAGAATACACAATTGGTTTCTTTAATTGTGTTCGTAAAATAGCATGACTTCGATTGATTTTCATTCTGACCATCCAATCATCATACTTCTGTGCATTTTTTCTTTTTACTTATTTCCATTCACCTTCCTCCTCTAGAACTGTAGCAGTGACACATGCTACCTAGGATGAGGAGCCATTCAATGTGACTTATCCTGAGTCGACCATCTTTTGTATGATGTCTTTGAAGACAAAACACTCCTGGATGGGATGCCCCAACATTTGATGAAAAGGGAAAGAATTGGGATGGTCTTCATATCCTTTCTTGTTTGGCCTCTTGGGCAATGACAATTGAACCAAATTTTTTTCTAGAGCCGAAATAAAATAACCAGGAACTTGTTCATTTTGAAAAGAGTATGTTTTCCTCTTAGGATCCTCAAATTGTTTTGTCATTTGATATTTTTGATCGTCTGGATGAAAAGGCCATTGTTGTTGGCTCTTAGAAGGTGGGGCCCTTCGAGAAGATGATAGTTTTGGGGTAGAAATAGGTATAGGTGCTTGTTTAAGAATAACTATTGTAGTTTCTACTTTACCCATTCTCCTTCATGGAGCTGATGGAATTACATGAGATTTAGCCTTAGCCTATATAAGGGAATCTTCAATCTTCTGAGCGATTGAAGTAAGGTCTCGAAACCCTCATGTGTATTTCACAGGGATTAACATCATGCGTAATTCTTCACGTAGATTTGCCACATAGATTGGCCACAATTCTTCACGAGGGAGTGCTAAACTCAAGGAATATGTTAATACCTTCCATCGAGTACTGAAATAAAAAACCCTTTCATTATCCCTTTGCATACAGTTTGTATGATCGAAAAATATTGTCTTCGGCAATGTTGAGCTGAACTGAAAGAGGATTTTTTGGCAAAGATCCTCCCATCTGGTAATTGACCAGGATTGAAAGCTTGTATACCAAACAAAAGCTGGTCCTTACAAGGTTCGCACGAAGCATATGAGTATCGCTGCTTCTTGTTGCTTTGGATTTCCCATCATAGGATCGCAACATGACACATAATGTGTCAAATGCTATTCAGGATCACCTAATCCATTGAAAATAGGGAATACAGGGTTCCCAAAACTGGATGGATGAGAAATTGAATCTACCCATTCAGGGTAAACTTTCTTTTCTGGTTGAACTTTCTCACATTTCCCTTCCATAGTTTCTTACCGAGCTATTAATGACTCAATAGTAGTTATTAACTTTTGAGAAACATCCAGTTGAACTTGGACTTGGGTAGGTGAAACGACTGGTTCTTGGACAGATGTGGAGATTAGTGCTGCAACTAATAGTAGTATTTCCAACTGTTGTTGCACTTGAAATGAAGGATTAGTCCTGTGAGGGTGTACTGATAGAGGAGAATATTCTTGATCCATCACAGTCGCTGCAACAAATTCCTTTGGCTGACCGACTCCAGCATGCTTATGAAGACGACTACTTTGAAGTAGTTATGCAATCAACCTTCTTAATTCCTTCATTTCATCCTCCTGTTGTGCAAACCTCTTCTCTAGTGAGAGCGATTGACCTTCTCTAGAGGAAGGATATGTAACCTAGTTCTTTCCCTTCCCTTTGTTGGATCCTTTTTGGAGAGGGGGAAGTGGGTTACTCGAAAGATTACCTAGGTTTTGAGTAATCATTTGACTTCGTGTACACAATCCTTCTTCATTTGTGTCGGTGTGTACATATTCTTGAGCAGGAACCTCTTCATCTGAGTCCCATGAGTGAGCCTCATCTGGTGGATCAGCAATAACGGCATTGATGACATTGATTGATGCATAACTCATCGCATCCCTTCTATTAGCATTTCAGTGATATTGTCTTCTTCCATGTCTTTTATGAAACATTTCCTTTTGTTGATTCGATCCCTCAAAAAATTCTTGACGAACCGTAATTTGGAGGGAATCTCCTGATAATTTGGCTCTTCGTTCCTCTTGAGGTTTCTTCCCCAATGGAGAAACAACCAACTTTCTCTGAGAAGGGGATTAGTGATTTGAAAAGGTCCCCAGTCCAATGGACTGGGGTTATTCCTGCTATTCTCGCTCAACTCTCCGAATCATTTTTGTTGATTCCAAGGGTTGGTTTAAAAGGGTCCCCAATTTAGCGAGCAGGGGTGGTTCTTGACATGCTATATCTGAGACTTTCTTGATAGTTTTCCTGATCTTGCGAACCTTAGACTGGAAATTAGCTAGATGCATTAACCTGTATCCGTTTTTATCACCCGGTTAAAAAGACCGTTGGATGATTTCCGACACTTCTGTCACTTGGTGACGTGCTTGCTCCAAACGAGAGGCATCTTCAATATTCTCGTTTTCTTGAAGCAAGAGTAATTCGATAACTTATTCTCTATATTCTTGATTTTGAGAGGAACTAGTTGAAGCATGTTCTTGGGAAAGATTTTGATTACAAACAAATCCTATTTACTGTGGCCGACCATGGGCAATAACATTGCATGAGACCATTCTCGGTGGGCCTTGCTGACAGGAGAGCACCATGAAATGCAGTGCTACATGAACACCCAATCCTCTGAAACGAATACTAGATGGGGAATTGGAAATTAACTGATGCAATCTTCTTAGTGTGCCAAGGCATGAACGTTGAAGGGCTCTCTGTTGCTTTTCATCCTTCGGATATCGAGAGACTGATAGAGACACCAAATCAATCTGACATTGTAACCCTTATATTATCTTAAGATGATTTTCATATTCATTATCAGATAATACTTTCTTTTTCAACAGACAAAAATTTTTCCATATGTTGAGACGAATATCATGAATTTCTACTTTCGTCAACATTTCTAGAATATTATATTGAGAGTCATCCAGAGGCTAAAACATGGCTGGCACTTCACCTTTCGCCACTTGTTTTCTCATGTTCAGCATTTCCTCTTTATCATTTGATGAAGATTCTTCTACCTGATTTGACCAGAATTGGTGTTTCCTGGTTTCTCATTGGATTCAATAGGATTGGTAGAGAAATCATTGATCAAACTAGAGGATGCATGACTTAGGGCTGGTTTGGATAATGACCTACACCCTGGGCTATCTTTTGATTGAGAAAGTATTTCACCTGCAAGAGATGAAGCTTCATACATGACTGGTTTTTCTTTTGCAAGTGCCTCATGATAAGAGGGCTTTCTCGGCACTACATTGTCCACTGGAGAATTTTCCGGGCAATGTGCATCACTACTGCGGATATGACTTTCGCGGAGAAATTAATCATCACGGGGAGGACCACCATAATGGGTTACAGAAAAAGATGAGATCTCTTGCTCCTTGGTCTTCTGACCACACAGATGGTTTCTGTGGCTCTCATCTGAAGATAAAACTTCGAGATCGACCGAATTGTCATGAAGCAAGCCTTCATGAGGAAGTGTCTGTTGAAGACCTTCGGAATTAATGTTCCCACTATTGGGAAATGAGGGACTAGAATCTTGAATTTCAAAAGATAATTTTCTGAGGGCTTCAAGAACACTAGCATCGAGCAAGGCCTTATTAAAGATTGGATCTTGATCTCTTGACTGTTCTGGGCGGGTCTTTTTCTTAGACACCTTCTTAATCACCTTGAAAACCACTTGTTGATGAAAGTGGCTGATCTGAGCAGGTGTATATGCCTGATCAGAAAAGATGGCCTGGTTAAGCTAACAATATATACTCAAATCAGGTGTATGTGCCTGACTTGGTTGTCCGTATGCTATGGGGGAGTATGCCCCACAACCCTCTTGGACTGGAATAGATGTGTGTGTTTGTTCCAGAGTGAATTGTTGTTGTATCACTCCACTGGTAGGGATATATTTATTTTTCATTCCCTGATATGGCTCTGATGTTGTTATAATATCCTGGAAGGCATCCAGAATATGAACATGGATTTGATTATGCTCTTTCACTATTTATAGAATATTCTTGGTGACTTCAGCTGCCGGAACGGGAATATAAGTCCATTTTGGGATTGGAACAGGTGGATGTGCATGCTCGTGTCCTTCTTTTCGTGTCAGTGAATCCTTATAGTACTCAAGTGTGGGGGCAGAGAGTTGAGTCTGCCTCCTATTTGTTGTCGGGGATTTCCGACTAACTTCTCCAAATGCTACCAAGCGAGACAGTTGGTAGGGTTGATTAATACTAGCAGGTGTATGTGCCTGCTGATTGCACTTCGCCAAACGTGGTTGATGAGATCCATCATATGTAGTCAGAAGAGCCTGCTGACTAGTTAATGATGTATAAACAGGTGTATGTTCCTGCCTATAGTACTCCACCAGAATTGCCTGACGGGATTGGCGTGATGCTTCCAGACGAGTCTGCTGGACAATGGAATTAAAACGGCCAGGTGTGTGTGCCTGCTCATTTCCTGCCACCAAGTTAGGTTGGTGGACTTCTTCGGAGATGGCAGAGATGATAACCTACTCACTGTTGACTGGATTCCGCCTCTGGTGGTTCTTCTTGCTTTCTTGGGTTCAAGGAACCTGAGCCAAACGCCTGGAGTCGGTACCCTCATCATGTTGAGGGCGCACTGCCACACGAGTCTGGCAGCGATTGTTGGTGGGAGCCCTCAGGAAGGACTCCATTCAGTTTGAATTAAGGTCCAGAGGGACCTGCTCATTCACATCCCCAGAATAAGGGAGCGAATGGTGATTGCGTTCCGGGGATAACGACCCGAAACGGTTGGAGATGGTAGTCAGCACCGCCTGCTTCTTGATCACTGGTCGTCGTTTTCTGGACGACCGATGTGAGTTGTTTACATGGAGGGCTTGTCGAGCAGCCTCTAGAGTTGGGATGGTACCATGTTGGCGGTACTCCTTAAACAGTGCGTTTGATACCCAGTGATGAAGATGCTGAGTAGTTGATATCGTCCTAAAAACGGACGATGATATAGAAAGAGTAACATCAGTGGAATTTGTAGGAGAAGTATTCACAGGTGTGAACTTGAGAGTATCCATTCAAGAAATGCTAAAGAGCATGGGAAAAGTGTGCATGTTTGATATAACAGACATAATCAAGATAAATTCAGCCACTACATATTTTGGATCAGCACATATGTCAATGATTGTCTTTGTTGGACCTCTCATTGAGTTTTAAATAGGGGCATAACAAATAGGTAAAAAATCATTTAACTAGGTTAAGGATTCACGTCAGGTTCACCATTTTTGTTTCCCTCGGAATCTGGGGATAACCACCTTGTTGGGAGGTTCAAACATTCCGATCGGTTTCTAACGGTTTTGTTCGTAGAACCAGAAACATCCAATGATTCCATATCCATTCGGACCTACTTTCCAAAGGTAGGTGCTCATTAGTTTGTGGACTGATGAGGCTTAGGAATTTGCATCGGTCGGGAGGGTAGGAGGTCGGACTCATCACACCTTTTGAGGGGAAATATTGTCTACTCTGGGACTCTCTTTATAGGTCTAAGATATGTTCGTAAATCCTTATTACATTAACACGTATAAAATGAGCTTTCCTTCAGATCTGACAATCAATGATTAAATATGTTGGAAATTTTGAGAATATTTTATATGTATTCAAGGCTCTTCATCAATAGAGAATCATCTGTATTTATTAGGGATTCTTGGTCAATGGTACCTTTAGACACATTTATATAGAAGTCTCTTGGTCATTATGATGACCATGCAGGTTTTAAAGCCACTCAGTGGGGCACTTGAGGTTTATTGTCAGTTATAAGGACGTGGATTATTTTAGAGTTGGGATCGAACCCGTAGACAGGCTACCAACGTATCCTTTGTTTAGAAAAGGAATCAGAACCCACGTAGTTTGAGTAAGGGAGTATGATGTTTATGATTGATGGCTCATAGAAGGATGTCACAATTACTTTTACACTCTAATCTCACATGAGTCATGCTCAGTGTGACAAACAAGAGGTATTGGTAAAAATTAGACAATTGTGCCATGAAAGATGCAATCATAATAAATAAAGTGGGGCTTATGTATGTATGACTGCCCAGATAAATGAAGGTTAAGATTTACTTTAGGGAAGAAATCCAGGAACAAGGTCCATAAATATATATGTGCTTCAAGAAGATTTTGAATACTCTAACATGGGGCTTACTCCTGAAAAGAGGCCCAAATGAGGAGAAGACAAAGGATTGGGTTTTACTCCTGAAAAGGAATCCCAGATCAAAGGTCAATTAGGACTGCTTAAGAGAAATTAAGACTGGGGCTTACTTTTGAAAAGGAGGCCCAGGTTAATAGATTAAAAAAATTAAGGGACTTGGGATTTACTCTTAAAGAGGATGCCCAAATTTGAGATTGGGGATTACTCCTAAAAAGGAGGCCAAGGTCAAGGATTATGACTAGGGATTATTCCTGAAAAGGAGGGCCAAGTTAAGGGAATTAATTTTTGGGGATTACTCCTGAGGAGGATTCCAAAATTTGGGGATTGGGGCTTACTCCTATGGAGGATTTCCATATTTGAGATGGGGGATTACTCCTGAAAAGGAGGCCCAGGTCAAAGATTATGACTGGGGCTTATTCCTAAAAAGGAGGCCCATGTTAAGGGAATTAAGGTTTGGGGCTTACTCTTGAGGATGATGCCTAAATTAGGGGACTGGGCCTTACTCCTAAGGAGGATTCCCAGATTTGGGAACATTAAGAATTAGGGCTTACTCTAAGGAGGATTCCCAAGTTAAGAATTATGACTGGGACTGAATCCTGAAAAGGAGGCCCATATTTGAGACTGGGGCTTACTCCTGAAATGGAATCCCATGTTAGGGGATCTGGGGCTTACTCCTAAAGAGGATGCCCAAATTAGAGGACTTATGACTGGGGATTATTCCTGAAAAGGAGACCCAGGATAAAGATTCTCTCATATTAAAGGATAAGGTTGAATGAATTAAATCTCAATATTTAGTGACATAAAGATGTGTAAATCACTAGGTTTTGAGAGATATTCCACAGAATTCCTTTTAGAAAAGGAATTCAAATAATGAAATCATTCCATAAATGGCTTTGAAGAATGTCTTTAAGACTGAATCTTGAATAGGAAAGGTGGAATGGCTTAAGAGGGGTGAAATGGGCATGAAGGGCACCCAAAAAGGCAGGGGCACGCAAGTCCTGGTAGGCGTGCAGGTACTATGTGGGCGCGAAAGTCCTGGTCGCGCTGGTATGCCTGCGCGACACATGGTGTACTTGCGCGACGGTTAACTAGCAGGGTAATACTTGAGAGACTCTTAATTAAAGACTATAGAATCCTCTTGATGTTATTCCAGAAGAGGGGAGCTCAAGTTCTTTTGAAGGAGCAAGGCGTCGCGCATGTGTGGAATTTCCCTTAAGGGCTATCCACTCAGGCACACAAGTGTTGATGAGTTTCAACACTTAGGCCTTCCTCCCCCTCTTTATATCTTCCGTTATAGGTAAGAAATTACCTTAGAAGTTCTTTAGAAGCTTTAAAAAGAGACTCGGGCTCTAGGAGATCAAATCTGAGTTTCTGGAAAATAATCCCCCCAAATGGGGGGGCCCATATGGTCTATTTATAGGCAGGAGAAGACCCCGTGCGGTTATCAATTAGTTTGCGCAAGTCACTTACGCGACCATAATTTGTCACACAAGTGGACTTGCACAACTATGAGGGAACTTGCGCGACCTATGGGAAATGTTCTCCTTGTTCATCCCGTTCACGATTTATGATATTTTCTTCAAAGGATGAATCAATTTGTGAAAAGTCATTTCCCTTTACATTCCTTTGGACTCAGTGATGAAAAATGAGCGTCAACAAGAAGATTAAATTTTTTATCCTTGTTACATGAGAAAACATGGGATAAATTCATTATTTTCAAACATTACACGTTTTTCACTCACCTTAATTATAATATTTCACCACATATCATCTCTTATTCACACCATAACACCCCATTGGTTTGGCCAATACCTACCCATGTCATAGAAAAACATACCTAATATCATCTTATAATCCTTATGTAAGACATAAATCAATAACATGTATACTTTTGGGTACATAACTAAGGAGGATACCTAGAGAAGAGGTCATGTTCATCAATGAGTGTTATTGATTTATTTATTCCTCAAATTTATTAAATTATTATTATAGAACTATGATATAATAAAAATATATATAATATATTAATATATTGATTTTTATTATGTTCACGACCTACAATCATCCCCATATCCATCAAATGGTTTATCAAATCATCATTCGTTCAGATGGAGGACTACCACATCCCGGACAACTGTCAAACATTTTTCAGTTACATCCACTCAAGGATGGTTATAATTTTTTATTTATTATTTATATATTATATATATTATTATGTTAATATTATATCACAGATTCCATTAATCACTAAATTTTTGGAAATATGATAATGTCACTCTTGTGTACAGACAACTTCCACCTCATGAAGTGATATGATTCGTTCACATATTTCATGAAAGGTAATAGGAATTATTTTAATGAAAATATGTTAAATATATGACATAAAAATTATTCCAGAATGAAAATATATCATTTAAATTTATTTAATTTTGAACATAAATAAAATGGAAACATCATTAATGTATATAAATGACACACTTTCCACATGAATAATGTATTTTATTTTCTATCACAAAATTTTAAGGATTTAAATAAAAATATATATACAAAATATATATTAAATTAATGTCATGTAAAACTTTCTTGAGATTATTAAATAATTAAAAACATAAAAGGACCAAAAAAATTCAAAACATATACAAAACACAAATTTGTTATTACCCAAAAAATAACATTTATAAGAAATTAAGGTGATAAGAATACAATATATTGTATTATATATAAATAATAAACTAATATTTATTATAATCTAGGTTTTATTGTTTTTTATGGACATCATGACTTAAGGCAATGTATTTTTATCCAAATTTTTACTTATATGAGACACATTCTATATTCATCACATCTTTCTATATTTGGTGTGTATAATATTCATGAATGTATTTTATTATTTTAATACATGTAATTTCGGTGTATATATAGAAATTTGATGACAAGAAAACTATGGGTTTTATGGTTCAAATTTCACCAAAACAATTAGGGAATTGTTTCTCAGTGTCCTTTTATTGAGACATATGTAACATTTTAAAACTATATCCTTTTATAAGGGTTATATAAATACTATTTGATAGTTAATGTATAAATTTATTTACAATCATGATATTTTATGAATCGTTTTATTTTATTCCTTCATGGTTCTTATGATTTGAATTCACCAATATCGTAATAATTTTATGTTATAATCTCATTATTTATCAACATTGTGTATGATTATCATTCAAATAATAAAATATTTTTATCCATATCACAAGAAAATCAAAAAATTTATCCTCCTACGTTTGTTCTAAATATTTTTATTTAATATTACCACCATTAAATTATTTTTACTATTAATAATTTATACATTTATTTTAATAAAATCTAAATTTACTTATATCTTCAATTAGATGTCCTTATTTTCCAAAACCATGTTTTAAAAAATGTTTCCTAAAATGTATATTTATTTTTCCATTAATTTGGGAATAGTATTTTAACTCACATTTTATATTTTAATTTTTTTAAAAATTATCTATAATATCATTTTCCAAACTGTACTCATTTTAGATTTTAGTGAAAATGAGAACAAAATATTCATTGTAACTTGTACGACATGTACTAAATTTTATGACAGCCGGAACAATAATTTATTTGAAGGTTACTTTTTTCATTTTATTTTTAAAAAAAATCCCAAAAGATTTAGTTCTAAAAAAGTGATTTTCAATGTGGAAATTTTACTTTCATCAAAAAATGATTTAATTTTCTTTTAAATATTACATTATAATTTTTTAATGTTTTTTTAATGAAAAATACTCCCAAAATTTTTTATTATTTTTTAGTTTTAAAATATTTTTTTTCAATGAATATTTATCTTCCTCAATAAATGTTCCATATAATCTTTCAAAATGATTTTACATATATGATAAAATCATTTGATGTTAATTTTTCTAAAGTGTGTGTATTATCCAAGGAAAAAAATTTACTTTTTCCTTGAATGATTTATTTTTATGATGTTTCCATTACACAATTTATATCATGATTAAATTCTTATGAAAACTAAATCATTTGACTAGTTATTAATGATAAAATGTACAAATGATTATGAAACATGTCTTTTTCTCCAACTTTTGACAAGGTGAAATGTTTATTAATCCAATTTCATTACATGTATAACTATATGATTAATATGAAAATTATATTATGTATTACACATAAATTAAGGAATTTGTTTACAAATGTTTACACATAATACAACTCAGAATATCAATAAGTCTAGTGTATTTTGGAATTAGTTGTAGTATATAACAACATTAAGTAATTAAATACATCATCTTTATTATAACATTACATAACATTATTTTATTATTCCATTGTACTTAAGACGTCATGTGACAACCTGGGGACATAAATAATAAACAAGGTTATCTATAATGATAATAAAGGGAGTAATAAATGTATACCATGATGAAAGTAATATATGATATAAAATTTTCTTATCAAAGAGGAATAAAATGAGTGTTAATCATAAATATGAACAATTATTCATTATATTTTGTTACAATCATAATGAAAACCTGGGATATGTGGAAACAACATAAAACATGGAACTATAAATATATGTCAAGGATAACCACCAAGAAATCATGATAGAAAAAGTCATGTGATTTATTAGGTTCACTCCATAATCCCTTGAATGGATTTATCGTGAGACAAAAACATTACCCAATGCATTTTACTGCTTTATAATTTTAGGCACACCCATCCATTTCATTTCATTTTCATGCTTACGTGTAACACATAGATCATAAAACAATAATTCATTTATCATAACTTCTTATTCCATGATTTAAGTGTTTGGAATAAAATAATTTATGCCCCCTATGAAAAATTATAACTGCATAATGGTGAATACCATTGATTTGAAATGGGAATGGGTATTCACTAAAAAAATTGCCACCAAAAAACATGGTGAAATTTCTACATCATAATGTGGTTGTATAAATGTTCACGGAAGGGCCCAATGAGAGTCAAGTCAGTCTTTCATCATTTAAAAATAAAAGATATATTATAGATTATATGGAATAACATGTCCCATCATTAGTAATTGAAGATAAAATACATATGATAATGAATAAATTTGAATAAAGAGGAAATGATAGGATGTCTTATCTTGAGACTGTGATTCTAAATTCTTAAGAGGATCTCCTTGAAATCATGGGGTATGATGGGAGGAATCTAGATAGGTTATAGAAGATTATGTATGTCTTAAAGGATATTTAGATAAGATAATTGGTACATTGGGAATGTTTATATTGGAAAAGTGTGAAAAAATTTATTGTTTCCCAAAAATATGTTTCAAACAATATATAATAAAATAATTAAAAGTGAAAAACCATCTGATGGGGCTTCCAATGGTTTCTACAAAATAGGGTTGTTCCAATTATGTTACAAGTCTTGACCTGAACTTATTTAAATAATACCATTACTGGTGTGGAAGTGGGACTTGTCCTTAATGTTGTGATATTGAAACCATAAAATATTTTATAGGTTTTGGTGGTCTCATATTGGATTTATATAATTAATAAAACAAAATAAAATTACATTATTTTAAAGTGAATATAGATATTTTTTTACATACAATTTATATTATTTATTAAATCACATTTGGGTATTTATGATGTCATAATACACACTACATATTTATATGGAATTTAATTTTGAACCGAAAATCCTACTATCATTAAAAATTATGAAATATTCATCATTGGATAATTTAAATTTCATTATTTTAAAATTAATATTCATATTATCAATATAATTTTATAAATATTTTAATTTCCACTTTTGAAATAAGAATTGACATTTATTAAAAATGCTCGGTTTTTGACAATATTAATTATCGAAGTGTTATAAAAATTCCATTTAATTTTATAAAAGTTTTATGATAACATATATTTAATAATTAATATTTTATTAAAATATTTTATTAAAATATTTTTGTTTCAATAGTTCTATAATTCCAAAAAATAAATGTCTTAATGGAAATATAATTTAAAATTCAATTTGTTATTTGAAGTACCAAAATTAAAATCATTTACATAGTAAAAATAAAATGAACAACTATTCATTATTATATAAAATATACATATTCATATTATTATAGTATTGTTACATTTCCCTTTATTACCCTACATAATTTACTATGGGTGAGGTGCTTGAAAATGATACTTTCATGGGGTAGTTCGGCATACATGGTTTGGGTCCGGATCTTGATGTGCATGATCTTCTCCCGTAATTAGTTTTTATCATCCATAACTTGTTGGATATAATCATGGAATTAGTAAGTGTAAAATCTCAATTATTTTATCACTTTTCTATGATCTAACAAATTGGTGTCATTGGTTATGATCTTACTAGTTGAGGCCCCCACTTCCTTTGACTGTATCAATTGAATTTTTTGAAACACTATTTTTATACTAATCATATGATCAATATTCAATGGATACATTTTTAACTATTATTATTATTAATATTATTATAAATATGATTGGATATAATAAAATAAAATAAGTGTGTGTGTTTCTTATAACCATATTACATAATATAACACTTAATTAAATCCCATGGGGAATTTTATTAATAAAATATTTTGTCATTACAATTATTGTTTTATGGTCTTTTGAAACACATAAATATTATCTTCATTATGATATGGCTGGTACATATATCTCCCTTCAAATCATTAGGTTACAATTTCTATCTCGTGATATAGATATGACTAGAACATGGAGTGAACTCGGTTTAGAAAGTTACATTATCTTCTATTATGGTATTGGGAGTGAACATTAACTATATTGATTTTTTTGGTAGTGAACCCATTCCACTGTAATATTCATAGAAGTATTCCCTGGATAATATATATATTCTTTTATATTCTTTTGTGTATTCCAAAAATTATTTGTCTTATGACATTGTTAGGATTTCATGGATTACGTAATTTGATTTTCATATGATTTATGTCTTATGAACTTCTAATCATTATTCAATGATTGATTATTAAGATCCTTGCTGTGATGTTTATGGTTTCGAAATGTTATTATCATGTTCCCATACCCTTATTCTCAGGTTATGGTTATGTATCTCCCACGTATACCCTTACTGAGAATCTTATCGACCCCTTTCATATGTTTTCATTCCTCATGTTATGAATAAAGTAAATAAGTAGGATAT
Source organism: Viscum album (assembly GCA_963277665.1). Classification (NCBI taxonomy): domain Eukaryota; kingdom Viridiplantae; phylum Streptophyta; class Magnoliopsida; order Santalales; family Viscaceae; genus Viscum; species Viscum album. The sequence continues at coordinate 1,757,528,851 of OY728153.1, forward strand.
TTCTCACAAGATTACTAATGAGAATGATATTTATTGGATATATTGAATATCATAAATTAATTAAAAATATTCTGTTACATGAATCCAATGTAACTAATCTATTATGTTACTCATGAGTGGTTTTGTGAAATTTATTCAATATTAAACTATAAATATTTAGTATCCATGAATGAAATTAATGGGTCATTTTAGTTGGTATTGGAGGAATTTATTATTTAAAAATTGTAAAAATTGAAGATAAAACAATAGTGTGATACCGAGGTATATTTCTATGGATATGTTTAGGGATCTCTCTGAGTATGGGTTTAAGTATGAGTCAATGTCTTGTAAAATTGCCTAAATTTTTTGAACAGGATAGAGAAAGTGGTTACCAAATATTGTATACCAATCTACACACAATAAGGGGATGTCTCTCTTTCCTAGAGTTACCTTGGGGTAATAAGTCAAAAAACGAGGCATTGAGCTATACGTGATTGTCACTTAATGGAAAATACTAGCCTTGCTACACAACTAGTTTGAGGATCCCAAGGGACATTTATTGGAAAATTCAAAAAAACAATTATTGTATATTCTTTGTAAATTCTCAAAAACATTATGAACTATATTGAAGGAGGTAAGTAGATGTACACTATGAATAGACTACGATAAACCTAAGGTGTTCTATATTAAAAATACAGTGTCATGATTTTGACATCAAATTGATTTTTTAGATTATTTGATTGTCACTTTTATTAGTGAATCTGAATCTATTTATATTTTTTAATCAATTCCGATATCCAAAAAGAATCTAGTTAAAACTGATTCTGAAATACAATTCAGGGACTATGAGTAGCTAAATTTGATAACTACTAGAGAGAAAGAAATTCTAATTATTCATAATTATATATCATAGTATATGACTAATAATTTAAATATGAATGAGATTCTTAACCACTCGAATATGAATAAGAAGTAATTTTTTTATGTGTTAATGAACATATAAAAAACAATTTTTGACTTCCAACATTTCAGTATGGTGGGATTAAGTACATGGTGGGATATATCAAATTGAGGGGAAGAAGTTATTTACAGAAAAAAGAAGGTCATAAAGTGAAAATTATCAAGGATTTTAATTTATTATGTATGTTGAACATGGTAATTACACAACTCAATTCCCAGAACCAAGAATTAACTTCTACACCTTGAATGAACCTATTCTATTCCAATCATTGACATGGAAGGACTGAAGTATTAATTTATTTGGATTCAATAATTCTATTATATAAAATGTGAAATATATATGGATTATTTAGTATATGATTTCGTTAAAAAATTAAAAGAATATATTTAATGAAACCCATGATCAATAAATGTTATTTAATGTAAATGATATATTCATTAAAAACACATGATTAAATGAAAGACAACTGGTAATATATTTCGGATATTTAGATAAGGATTTTGAGATAAAAGTATAATTTATTCAGACTGGATCGTATCGACGACCCTAGAATTGATTATTGAACTATGCATAATGTGGATTACATTATCATTGATAAGGTTTACAAAATTAATGGTTATAGGGAATATATTCCATAATCATTGGTTTTAATCATGGATTGGGGAGTATGCTTGTTTTCATTAAGTCTATATTTTAGTTTAATATATAATATGATTCAAGATAATATATAAAGATGTTATTTACATGTATGGTATGTTACAATGAAAATATAATTTAATATAAATATGGGATTAATATTAATTTAATATTAAAAAATTTGTTTCCTTCTCTATAGAAATTTCATTTTTGAAGGGTTATAATGTTAATTATTTCTTTGGAATTGTTTATATTGAAATTTGGTTGATTTTTAATAGATTAGTATATTACATCACCATAGAAATATTTTTCAATAAAGGATAACCCATGTTAACTTTTTTTAACTAGATATGTATATAATGACTTATAATTCATTTATAGATTTTATTTATTTATTCTTATATAAAATAAAAATCATCTATATGAGTTAGAGATTAACCGGAAATTGATCATAGTACCAAAAAATGAAAAAATTGTGACTAATAAATAGAAATATATCTATAAATGAAATTTTCAAATTTTATCAATCAAGATGTAAAAGGAATTCACCGTCATTATGAATAAAATATTGAAATAAAATGGTGTCATATTATCATAATTTTTTTGATGATATCAATGAACTTTTCATGCATATTCTTTTTATGGTTTGTGGTTATTAACCTTCTTTGGAACACCATGTCTATTATGTTAAATTATCTATTCCTCTCTCTAAAATTGTTTACACTTTTATTCTATGTCCAAATATTTTCTTCCATCTTATGTTCTCTTATGTGGAAACATAATTATGTGTTAACATTAGGAATCCTATATGTTCTCAGCATTCTTTTTTTAGGGAATGGTTTTTCATTCATTGTTACATTTTGAATTTCTATAAGTAACTATAAAATGTTAAACCTTAAATGACTGAGAAGAATATTGAAATAGTAATTAATTTAAAGTGATTAAAATGCAACACCGTGAGATTTTCGGTATTTTTATTAAAATGTAATTAATCTTGTAGATATTTTTTCACAAAAATAAAACTAATTACATATTTAATTATATGAAACCCAAATTTATATTTTATTAATCATGACAACAAGTTTCTTATATATCATATATGACACACAAAACCATGCATTGGATAACTATAAAAACAATTCTAATAACCTACCTATTATATATGCAGATATGAATAGTATTAACTAAATTTTAAAATATAGATAAAAATATCTTACTCAATAAAAATTGACATAGAAATTATTAATAATGAATCAATCAATATTTATTAAGGTAATTATATTCATAAATATATTTTTTTTTCTAATAAATACTTTTATTTATTTTTAAGATAAAGTATTATAGTAAGTTAATTTAGGCATTAAAAAATTTATTTAATGAAATGGACAGTAGTTTTTTAATCAGCATATTAAAATTAAATTATCGGAGATTTTTTGAGTTTCAAATAATATTTATTTCAAAGAGAATAATGAATAATATTGATTTCTTTAATACTATCAATTGTTTTTAAAAATTTTTTAATTTAAATTCTTGTTGATATTTTTAAAATGTTAAATAATATTTATTTATTTATATTTAGTAAAATAAATTACTTATAAATCATCTTTATAATGTATTTTACTATAAGATCAATTTTGGGTTTATGAATCATTTTTCTGAAGAAACAAAATTATGTGCATAATTTTTTTTGTATTAATGATAAAATAATACATAATTTAGAATTTTTTAAATAAAATTTATAGATTAAATACACTGAAAATCAAATTATATATTCATAAAATATATATTATGTAACCTATATTTGGTAAAAAATAATATTTCACTTGAAAAATACATTACTTAAAAACCCATTTTTCATCACATATTTGTGTTTTGTTTTAAATTTAAATTTAAATTTATTTATAAATTTATTGTAATAAAATAAAAATAATTTATTAAATATTTATTTTTAAATTTCATTAGGATGATTTGTTTATTTTCATGAAAAGATTCATTATTTGATAAATAGTGAAAAATACAGAATTTTAAATGTAAACTACATTTTAATTTTCCTTATTTAAAACTTTTACTTATATATTAAATTATTTTTGAATAACAACTAGTTCAATTATATATCTATTAATATAAATTAGATCATTTGAATAAATTTAATTTTGGAAATGAATATAAATTTTTTTTTCATTTTTTAAAAATTGGTTTTTTGAAAACCCTCTTTCTCATTAAATCTTCATGATTAATTTTAAATTAATATTTTCCACTATGTTAAATTGAATTTAAAAAAAATTATTCCATATTTTGAGTCATAATAATTTATATACTCAAAAAATTTCAAGTAAATCTTTGAGCAAAATTAATACTGAACATTGTATAAATTAATTAAAACGGTTAAGATTAAATTGTTTTTAGGTGGTTAATGTAATGAAGAGAGGGAAAATAAATCCCCCAAAACATTTAAACCCTTAATTTTATGTCCATAATTCAACCTTCACACTTATATAATCTATAATAATCCTTTTTCGTTCCTTGTGAATGGAAATTAATGTTATTGAAATTCTGTCCTTTTAATGAATTACAAGTCTGTCACTCAAATCAATTATGAAAGGTCATCCATTATTCAACCATTAGTAACCCAAAAAAAAATTAAATATTTTGTTCCTACATTAATTATTTTATTATGAAAATAATTCCTAGGAAGGATTCTGGGTGAAAACCTAAGTACAATATAAGATGAAGAGGCAATGTTTATCAACACACATTTTTTTACTGACTGAATCATTATCATTTTTATTTCTTTAGGATAAAAACATAAAAAAATGAGATACATCAAGGAGGACGGAAGTAGTGAAATTCCAATGTGTCGTTTATAAAAAAATAGAGCCTCCGATAGGAAAGGAACCTAAATTGAGATAGAGGGAAACATTTTGTCTAGTAGAAGCCTTAGAAGCCAAGAAGTCAGTGACCTTATTCCCCTCACGCAATGTGGGGGAGATACCCAAATTGGTGCCCATGATCTACTTGCACTTACAGATAATATAAGCAATGCTCCATGGAATACTTCTACATCCTGGTCAATCATTAAATAGAATCACGGAATATGTCTTCACCTTCCTCAAAACTATATTCTTCTGATAAAAAATTCCAACCCCTATGGTCATAGTCAATTCCTTGGCCTACATAGCCTCACCTCTACCATAAAATTCCAAAAAGGCCACCACAACAGAACCCCGATGATCTCTAACAACACCCCCACCTCCCATCTCCCCCCTAGAGAGACCCGTCCATATTGAGTTTGAAACCAGCACATGGGGGATACCAACGTAACCAATTTTTTATAGCTGTCCTCCCCTGTTGAAAGCCCACAGCAAAGTTAAAAGATCTTAACTGTGGAGCAGCATAACAACCTGCACATAAATTAACTAAATCTTGCACCTTATTTCTCATTCTAAAATTGATGCTTACAAGGGTGTCAAACTAGTTCTTGTGCCTCACATCATTCCTTACCTTCCAAATAATCCAGCAACCCTCTACTAGAATGATAGCTCAGATTTCCCTCTCTCGACCATGCTCACCTATACCATCAAACCACTGGTTCATAACCTCCTCCCGGATTCCACCAAAATCTTACCATCCGAAGAGCTATCCATGTGCCTGCCAACTCCATCGAGCACAATAATTGTTGAAAACTAAATGATCCACTATTTCTTATTGATTATTATTATAGCACTATGTTCTGGATGCCAAATTTATACCCATGCGGTGTATATTGTCATTAGTGGGCATGCCATTATGTCGGACTCTCCAGAGCAAAAAAAGCATTTTTTTACTCATCATCATTAATTTCATATTATAAAATTATGATATAATACACTAAACATATTACATATAATGATGTTTGTTTGTGTTATGTGAATTACCCACATCCATCTCCACATCTAACAAATGGGTTACAAATTCATCGTTCGTGTGTACACCAATGTACCTCTTAACAAATCGATGGCATTCATTTTTCCATTACCACCAAAAAAGGCTAGTTATAATTATGGATTCTCAATTTATATATTATATTAATTATTTTATTATTATTATAAATTATTATATCACATATTCATTCATTCTCTCCATTTTATGTGAATATTATAATTTAACTTGTGTGTATGAAAAACTCCCACTTCACGGAGGGATGTTGTTTCTTCATGAATTATGTGGAAAATAATAAATATGTATTTAATTAAAATGTTTATATTTATTTCATAAATAGTAATTTATAATTATAATCTACAATTTATATTACTTTTGTTTAATAAAACCAGAAAACATAGACAATGTTCATGCATACGCATGACCTACCATCTCTATGAACAATGTATTTTATTTTCTATCACAAAATATTATGGATTTCACTAAATAAATATGTAATTAATATATATGAGAGCCAAAACTGTGATACAATTCTTGAAATTATTAATCCAGGATCATATATAAGTACCAAAAATAAAAATCAAAACATATATGAAAATCGATGCGATTGTTATGTGAAATGAATCTTTATAACAAAATAATTAAAAAATTCGTCATATAAGATCAAAAAAATAATATATGGTATTAATTATTTATAAATTATTTTATAAAAGATGTATAATAAATATATATTTATTATAAAATTGTTTTTAATATGTTTAATGGATGTTAAGAATTAATGTAATGGATTTCTATCACACTTTTAAATTTAGAGAGACAAATTCTATATTCACCACCTGTTACATTTATGTGGTGTATATAATGCAAATGAATATATATTACGATGATTATCCGAATAATTATTGGGTATTTACATATCCATTTTAGGATATATCATCCTTGGGTTTTATGATTCAAAATATACCAATGTAGTTAGGGATTACTATCTCAATTTTATTTCTTTGAGACATATGATATATGATGATCCTATATTCTATTATAATGTGTATATATAATAATTTTGACCTATGATATTCAGAATATCATTATCCTAATAATATTTTATGTTTCACTTAATGTTAGTTTTTAAATGGCTTTACAATTCAATGTTATCGAAATGAAAAGGATCTTATGTCACAATGTCATCTTTTATTAGGATTATATATGTTTATCGTACCGATGGTAAAATATTTTGATCCATATCTTAAAAAATTATTAATTTTATTATATTGTACTTATTCATGCTATTTTGTCATAATAGATCAATTACCCACTATTTGGTACTTAAAATAATTGAGAATTTTTTTTCAAAAATTGGAATTTATTTATCACTTTAGTCAAAATTACATTTTTTACTAATCCATGAATTATAAAAATGATTTAAAAAATAAATTTTCATTATACTATTATTTCAAAAAAAATTACCCATGTTTTATTTTTAACAAAAAAATATGTTTAAAGGAAACTTCACATCGTCTTCCAAATAAGGAATCCTCTACTTTTTACTAAATTTGTGAAGGGAATATTCATTTTACCATGTATGACATGAAAAAAAGTTTCTGATTTTAGAACCAACCATTTCTTCAAACTATCATTGATGATTTTTATAGTATAATAATAAAGAAAAATATTTTAAAAATATTTTATTTTTAGAAATGTAATTTTCAAATGTAAATGTGTATTTCACTCAATAAATGCTTTAAATTACTTTTAATGGTTCCATTATAACTTATGAATTCTATTTTCAATGAAGTGGAATTGCAAACTGATTTTTAAAATTTTAGCTTTAAAATTTCATTTTCACAGAAATGTTAACTTCCTGATGAAATGTTTCATGTGATCATTCAGAAACATTTTCCATAAAATAAGAAATACATTTGTGTTACATATTCTATTCAAGGGATATGATCCGAGGATACCATTCTAATCCTTTCCCTAAAGGATTTATGTTTATGGTGGAATGATGTTTATGAATCTATTTTCTCTTCCATGTGTTATTCCATGCTCAAAAGATTATGATACCGGGTTTATTTCAATGGTTATGCAATGATGAAATAATTAAATTACTCTTAAAAAAATATATTTTACACATGTTTTGAAAATATGAAATTTTTACCAAATCCATTTCATTTATTGGGTTATTATATGATGAATGTTTTAGGATCTTATGGAACACAGAAATATGGTTCTCATTTTGAGATGGGTGGGATATGTGATTCCCTCCAAATAATTGACTAAATATTTATATCCCATGAAATAAATATTATTAGAATGGGGATTGAACTCTACTAAGTAAGGTAATTTTCCACAATGATTGTCTTTGGATCGATCCTTGACTACGATGATGGTTTGGTGAGTGAACCCATTTCACTATGATAGTCTTGAAATTTATACTTGTATAAATTTTAAATTATTTCCTTTGGTTATTTTCATTCCAAAAATTACTTGTCATATGTGAATATTTATTCCCTGAATCATGATTATTATCTATTATATGAAAGGTATGGTTTACAAATTTTATTATCAGGTTCACACGATCATTTTCTCATGTTATGCTTATGTATCTCCCTTGTTTATCCTTATTGTTCATCTAATCTCACACATATCGTACCACATATCATATCCAGAGATCCATGATCATAGGCCTCAACTTCCTAGTGTTGAGATCTCCCCAATCCACTTGCTCCCTACGATCTGGGTGGACCTCGTGGTGGTGGTGGTAGTAACATTTCGAATCGTCCCCCACCGCCAGCTGCATGACCAACTCCTATACCACGTATGCCTACTCCATGAAAAACTCCTCGGTCGAATATCTTCCTCATACTAGGCGGTCCTTTGACCGTCTTCTGATCATCTGTACAACGGGTTAGATAGTCTTGAGCCATGTGACCCTACCCGTCGCCTGCATAAAATTTCCCACTCCTGACATGACTGGCTCTATCTCAGGTCCCCACACAACCGACTCTTAATCCTGTGTTCGACAACCTAAAGGTATAGTGCTTTTGGACCTTTATGACATCTGACGGCTTCCAACTGCAGAATACTCCGCTACATGATGACTGTTATTGGGTCTCGCTGCTGGTGACTGTTCAGAAAGGAAACTCTTTACTAAGATGGCTCTCTCTAACACCTCTTCCTTTGTTGGGATGCTGAGTGTGATAATCGAAGCCTTGATCTCTTGTGTCCATGCTCTAAGGTCCGGGCCCTGAAGAATGGTTCTTTTACCATATCTAAGGAGTAATACGAGAGGTCAGTGAACCTCACTGAGTACTAATCCACAGTCATAATGCCCTACTACAGATGAATAAGCTCCTAATAGAGCAATATGTGGACAGTCTCTAGGACAAAATCTGCCTGAAATGGTCTCTTGAATTTTACCAAGAGAAGAATCATCTCATCATGAACCTGGAGCATCAAGATCCACCATCTCCCACTGCTTCCTATAGAAGGTTGGCGGTATGGATTACCATGAGATCGGATTGTGTACCTACCAGTTGTTAGACTCTCACTATAGTCTCCAACCAATCCCCAGCTGCCTGTGGGTCTGTATCTCCCCTGAACAAGGGTGGCCTCTGGCATTGGAACTAATGAAATTTGCTCAAGAGGCACGCACCATCTATTACTGGGGCTAGTATCATCGGTGGACCAATGGGGAATGGTACCGCTAGTACCTATGTTAGTGCCTCTACTAGAAATGGGCCCTGCACTGAGGCCTCATTGCTTGGTGGGCTATCAGTGCGTACTACTCTTAGAATGCTAACTGACTGTCTAGGTGGAGGTATCCTAAAAAGAAACAGGTCTTCCATGGTAAATAAGTTATACCTAGTGAGGTTATATACAAGATAAAAAATAAAACTCTTCAAAGCACACACACAATTGGTGTTTTGTGGACTGAGTCGGAAATCAAAATTCATGGTCCTGGTATATGGATATGCCGGTCGCTGCACCAACACTAGATCCCCTAAACTGACAACCACACTCATTACACTAAACACTTTTTCCATTAATAGAAAAATTAGAGTTATATGTTATGTGGTATAACCACCCTAAAAAACCAATTTGTCACGACCCATCCCTCGGGGCCCATGCCGTGACTACCCCAAGCCTGCCTTCCATAGGCCAGGGGCATGTGACTAGCACCATAAGGCATATTCCCTAAAACTGGGAAGGCATCGCCTTAAAAACCTGTAAACTCACGTAACCTACAACACAACAAGATATGAACACAAGCACACTGTAAAACCAAAAGAGTGCTAAATGTAAAAGGGGCCGGAATACAAGCCCAACAGTAAAGGTACAAGTAAAACTGAAATACGATACAATTGAAGAAAGAGAATGACATCTATTGGATCATCCTCTGAGGATCCTACCTGAAGGGAAGGTACAGATCTCCTCCTTAGCACTCCATGTCCACTTGTCTCCTCTACGTACCGACATGCCATATGGTCCACCTCGGGGTATCGTCCAATAATTGCACTCTCAGCCTTAGTCAGCGTTGTTCGTTGTGTGAATCCAACACAACAATGTGCGCGCATATCCAATCCAGAGTTTAGTATAGAGATACTCAGTGGGGACCTTGTCACCCTAAATGTCTCAAAACAATACACCAAGGATAAACCACAAAGTATAAAAATAACAGATAACCCTACTTAGGTATATGACCATACATATTCCTAATTTATCATGTAATCCATATCAAACATGAGGAAAACACAGAGGTATTGACTAAGCTCACACCAGGATCGCTAGGAGGAGACCCACAATGGATCACTAAGATCGGACCCACACAGGATCCCTAGAATCTGACCCACAGTGGATCGCTATGAGCTGACCTACAGAGGATCGCTAGAGCTGACCTACAAAGGGATCACTGGATATAACCCACACAGGAATGCTGGAGTGGACCCACACAAGATCTCTAGGAGACGACCCATAGAATATCGCTAGGAGCCTACCCACACAGGATCACCGGAGCTTACCCACACATGATCTTTAGGAGCTGACCTACATTGGATCAATGGAGCTAACCCACAGAGGATTGTTAGGAGTTGATCCCCACAGGTTTTCTGGGAGATAACCCACACAGGTTCTCTAGGAGCACTCTTCTTGTTACAACTAGCTATTGGGTTTCCCCACTAGGTTTGCTTGTCTCTAGGAGAGTCTGTTCACCAAGCCACTCTTCAATTCTCCAACTACAACAAATTTACAAAAAGAAGTATCTCAAATGTTCTATACATCATAGGGGTCTCAATGCAATAGATGGTGTGTCAATATGACATTCGGTCTTTGAGTTATTATACTATTAGTCCTGAGGCCCGATTGGATTCGTGCTCAATCCAACATGGATGTACCCCATCATAATCAGAAACTCTAGTGGGGTATAGCAATATGACCGTCTCGCTTTAATATTTCAATAACCACTAACGATTCGTCAAATAGACGTCTGGTGCCAAGGTTATGGCCCACGTAATGTAACGGGTCGTATCAGTTCAGTGTCTTGTACGACCCGGTCGAACTGACCCGGCCCGCTGGGTCTGGACTAGCCTACTGGGTGGCCCACCCTACAAGGTCCAGCCCAGTAGGATATGTGGGACGTGAGGCCTTGGGATGCCACAAGAGAACAGGGTGGCGCGGCCCAAGGGTTCCCGTGAGGGCATGAGACCGCAGGGCCGCTCGGCTGGGGAGGCTCGGTCATAGGGTATCGTGAGGGGGCGGCGCAGGGAGGCTCATCCGGAGAAGATCAGATGCGAGGAACTATGAGGGAATGACATGGGGTGGGTCATCTAGAGAATCTCGGCCGTGGGGAGCCTCGAGGGAGCGACATAGTGTTGCTCGGTTGGAGTGGCTCGGTCGCAGGGTTCCGCAAGGGAGCGGAGCGGGGCGACTTGGTCGGAGCAACTCAGCCATGGGGTGTCCCAAGGGCACGACACGAGGTTGGGGGAGGGGATCTTCTAGAGATGTACAATCGAGAACTTTGGCAGTCTTGGGGTGGTGATGGCCGCCTAGTGGCGTTGTTTCCTTTTTCTCCTTCGTCACCTTCGTCGCCTCCATTGCGGTTCTCGGGTTCCACTGGTGGAAAACATCGACACCAGTCACTTCCTTCTTCCATTGTGAGGAACACAACAAACCTCATGATAAAATGCACAGAGGTAGGGTCATGTTTGTTTGTCCCCCACCCTCTACATTAGGTACGTAGCAATCAGCTTTAACAGAATCAAGAATCAAGAACGACAACTCACCAATTTAATATGAATCGTTGATCAACTTGTCATGGTTGATCCATGGTCACCATGCTTTCCAAGAAAGAGGAAAATAATCGAGAGAATTCATGATTTCATTAACAACCCCTACCTCGTTTTATTAATCTATGAGCGAGAAGATGACATCATTGGGGAGGGAAAGACAGTCGTTGATTGAAGACGTCGCACATTGGAGGATGTCCCGAGGAAGGAAGTCTATGTTGAGGTTGGTGTTCCTCATTCGAGATCTTTTCTCCCAATTCTCCAAGCTTCTCCCTTTTTCCAAGAGTTTCCCCCTACTCCACCCAAAATGAGAATTTTCCAACATAATAGATTATGATGGCATACTTTCAAATCCAATCAATTAATTAATTAATGGGTGGCATAAAAAATTAAAAGGAGGGTTGGCCTAATTATGTGGGGAGCTCAATAGGTTTCTCCCCACATAAAAGGGGGTTCAAGGAGTTTCAATCTTCAGGTGGTCCCCACCACCATAATATCCAGAAGTGGGTTGTTAAAACAAATAAAATAAACTTTTATGATTATTTTATTTTATTTTTACCATGAAAAACCCAAAAATTATCTTTCACTATCGACCAACTTCCGTCGAGGTGAATGTCTCCTTAAGTGAATATCAGCACTGCATGTTCAACGGTGCCCTCAAATTTCAATTATGATCAATGGTTTACAAGTCAGAAAAACCTTCTCACATGTTTACTGAATATAACCGAAATAATGTTCAGAAATTCAATCCAGGCACTCTGGCCTTCGGAATCATGCACCGTACATTTTCGTGGACTTGTAAAATTCCCATTTAATTTAAAATAATACATGGAAATTCTGAGACATTTCAGTATTGGGGAGAAAAGGATCTTCCACATAAAATAGAAGTCCATAAATGATGCTTTCTCTAGGTATGAGGCATTTATTTATATTTTATCTATGGGAACTGAATCTATTGATCAATTTCATCAATCATTGTCTGCCTAGATATGAATTCTATAGGGATCAAGGATAGCTCTGAGAATAAGATTTGATAGGATTGTAGTTTCATGAACCATCATTTATTTTTTATTCATTGTGGAGACATTGTTATACTAATATTCATTATTCTGTTAAATATTATCAATGAATAAATCTTCTAAACAATACATTTAATTTGGAACCATTAATTTATTCATGATATGATATATAGTTCATTATCTTCATATCATATGGATCATCTATGGTCACCTTATTTTTAGTGGTGCCAACTAAATAAAAACACATGAATTTTGATTCTTAAATCATAATAAATTTCTCTTGATAATTTCTCATGAATTTTTACCTACAAGAGATTCCTCACTAATGTATCGAATTCAGTTATGCTAAGATCAACTCATTTATAAAATATATAATATGGATAAAATACACATGTCTCGGAGTGAGAGAACTCTAATTTTATCCTATTTTATTAGAATTAGTGAGAATTGATTAGTTTTTTCTTGGAATAAATAAATAACACATCAATATTTTTAACCATTATAATATTCCCATTACATTTTCTTAATTATTATCTTAAGAAATATTAGTTGTCCTATACTCAACTTCTGCTCACCCTGCCCTCTTTTATCGGTTTTTGACCTCACATGTTTTACGTAATTCCAATTGTATAAGTTCTTAATATTTCTTGGGTCATACAAAGATCAAGTCTAGTGATAAGAGACTTTAATTTTTTCTGACATTATATATGTTAGTTATAAACATGGATATCATTGATTCTCTTTCAAATGGTTGTTTTAAGGTCATGAAAACTGGTCTATTGATGTTATTATATTAGGGTATTCTATTTCAGACAACACTACTCAGGTATATTTAATATTCTATGATTTAATGTTCTCCGTGTAGCTTAACATCAAGAAGAATATATTTATTTTAGGATATTTAATTTCATGTGGTAAGGATGTGAAATTTTTGGGAATTTCAAAGAAATTCTTCCAAGGATTGGGATGTTGTTGAGTTTAGATTATAACTTTCTAAATATCAGATGTTGTATAGATTAGATTTTTTCTTCTATTACCTGATACAAGTTTATGTACTAAGGAATATATAGTTAGGATGCCCTAAAACAACATATAGTGATGATTTCTTCTATGTTTTTTTCCGTGCTCCATGTGGAATTGTTATACATGTTGGAGATGATGCAAAACACCCTAATGTGTCGAGTTACATTGAGGTGTTCATGGGGCTCACAATTATTAGAGTTCCTTTCCAATAATGCTGAGATGCCTGATGTTTTTGGTTCACATGCCCTAATTCATAATCCCATAAGTCACACATTCATTATCAAGAAAAGTGTATCCAATCCCATTTCATGTTCTATGACTAATTTGTGAAGAATATATTTGTGGTTGGTAAAATATTAGTGTCTTATAGTACACTAAGATATTTGGAGTATGGGTTGGGTAAATCCCATGTTAAAGAGCTTGAACTGATGAAAATAGAGTGGGGAAGAAACCCCATGGATAACCAAAATCACCCTAAGGTGATTAGTTCGACTATAGTGTTGTTGAGGCTCATGATTGGGATTGGGAAAACATACAATGATTGAACCAAAACACCTTAAGGTGTTAAAATCCTCTATGGTGTTATTAGGGATCTTGAGGATCATAGTTCCTTTTCAACAAGGAAGATATGCCTCTATTCATAATGTTATATAATCATATTCGTAAAACCATAGGGAATACATGCATGGATAGTTATATTTTCCCTAAATAAATCCATGACACACAAATAATTTCCGAGAACACCAATTTCTAGAGAATGAAGTGGGTTATGGATAGAAATTTATAGAAGGATGGTTCTGAAACCCCATTTTAGATTGTTTTTTTGTTAGGAGGCTCAGCCCTTATGCCATGTAGTTTTTATTCACCTATTTTGGGCCATAAAAAGGTATTAGAATTTAAAATCACATTGCAACTTTGTTAAAGTGTATAATACATGGTTATTTACCATTGAGGATGAATAATCTTGTAGAATACTCATATTATGTAAATTGAATATCATGGTCTAGGAATATCTGAGTTAACTATTGGTGGATAATAAAGGGTACAAGTCAATAATTAGTAATATTGGAAAACCATATTCAATGGTTTTAGGATAATTACTCTTGTATTTCAAGGGGGAATTCATTGGGACCAGTACTCCGGGCACAAGCTCTTTGTCAGGCTAAAATTCACCAATGAATACTTGTAGGGTCATTTTATATTGTCCAGTCCTGATTACAAGTTTTATATATGGATTAACAAGGAGAAAGTGGAAACAAGGTCCATGTAGTTATAAGATAAGGATATTAACATGAGGAATATGTTTTATCTTCTTAGACATCAAAGACATGAAGGAAGATTATGGAAAAGGTAATATTCAAGAAGGGTTCAATCACCCTAAAAGTTGTTTCATAATTGTGTGAAAATGATTTCATGGTGTGGTGATTTGAAAATTAATAATCAATATTTCTCTTAGACCAGAGGCTATAGATAGTGTCGATAAGAATTTAATAAGGCCATAATTTGGTCTCTAGGTGTTTTATTTACTGTTATTTATGTTATAATATTCACCAAAATTATAAAGATGAAGGTTTTAGTGAGTGGAGACGTACCTTTTTTAGGACTTCCTTTATAGGTTTGCATCCATACATGTTTTATGCCTCTTCCACTAGCAGTTTAGTATCTTATTATTTGGAACATCAATGGATAATGTTTATTGTTATATAACATTGACCAAGGTGCATGTAGTTTATGGTCATGAGGCATGTGGAAATGGATAGAAAAAAATGTTACACAATACCCTAATTAGAATAACCATGTTCCAGTTCACTCCAATATCCTTTTGAGTCAGGTGACGAAAGTATTTTAAATCATGGATTTATTTTCTCAGGTCATGAGTAATTGAATGGGATAATAATTTTGGGGATGACCTAGAATAACCTATGGTGCTGATTTGGGATGTAGTGACATCAGAGCCCATGAGGATAAAAAAACCCATCATATAGTTCCATTATGTCTCCAGTCGATATATCAAATCAATTATACAAATCCAGTTATTTAATGGTCAAATAAAGTAATATTTTCTCTATTCTAGGAACAATAAAAGGCTTTCATGGACTTGGGGAACTCAAGACATGAATGGTGATTTATGGGTTGAGGTACAAAAAAATAAGATAAAATATCCCCATACTATGGTCGCAAGTAGAAACTCTTTTATGTGCCTTTGATAAGGAACGATTATGGGTGACAGTCTACACATTTTGACATCATGTAGTCAGAACATATCTTTTGGTCAGTTGTATTTGATATGAAGATGGTGTTTTACATGAATTTTAATTTCAGACAATAATGTTGTAGGGATAGATGAAATATTGTAATAGATATCATTTGGGTCACTTTACACAAGTTGGGGGTAATTCTGTTAAAAGAGACACCTTTTTTCTATGAAAATGATAATTTATGGGAAGACTTATACTAGATACCAAATTACAAAAATTTGTATAATGCAAAAAAATCCATACATTGATCTGGCATGTTTGTAAGGATAACAAGTTTTCAGGACTCATAACTCTATTATTATATGTATATTCAATTTTTATGAGTGTGTTTCCCTTTAAATATTTTCATGGAATAAATTTCTATATAATTATCTCTATTAATGGTATCTATATGAACATATATGACTAATGGAAGGGGGATATGATTGGGATTGATGGAATCCCACAGATCATCCTTAAATGGAGTATCTCTGTGTCACTACGTATCATACATTAATATGAATGAATCCATGAATAGTTATATGATATTTCACCATATAGTTATATAGAAAATTTTGGTAGAGGGGTGATTTGTTTACATCCTATATATTGCATATGGACCTAGGATTTGAGATCTGGTTGTGACTACGTATCTTGTTATGTTAGGAATCAGGCCCCACATAGTCCTTGTATAAATATTCATTGCATGAGTCTGACCCATGCACATAGAGGGGGACCATTTTAATCATACTAACAAACCTATGATTTGATTTTTGGGTATCACTATGTATAATATGGTAATAGTAATCATGTTCCACATATCTCTTGAATAGAAAATTCTCTATACATGTCTAACCCTTATGTAGAGGGGTTATTTTAACATTGATTATTGCAGATGGACCCATTATCGAAGAACATGTTTCAATATATATCATGTGATCATAGAAATCATCCCATAATTAGTTCATTAATGGCATACTATCTGACTAGTTATGACCCTTATGTAGAAGGGAATCTTATTCCTATTGAGTATTGTGGATGGGACAAAGATTGGAGATCCATGTGTGACTACGTATCTTATTTTGTTGAGATATAAGAAACTTATAATTATTAAATGGTAAACCCTCCATTAAGGTCACTCCCACATATAGAGGGGTAATTCGTCTCATTGATTTTTATGGACAGACCTACGAATGGTAATCTAGGTATCCCTGTTTATTTTGTGATGGTAGGAATGATGACACACATGATTCTTAAATGGGAAACTCTAAAAATATGTTTCAAACATTTTCAGATGGGGGATTTTTCTCATTGATTATTATGGATGGACTCAGGATTGAATATCTAGAATTTCTACATATCCTTTGAAAGTTGGAATCTAGCTTCATGTAGTACATTAATGGTGGTGTGTTCATAGGCCAACACCAATGATTGTTGCCCTCATAAGAGAGGTACATAGTAATGTGTATTTATATTTAATGAAAGAGATATAAAAATGAATTTTTTAAAGTTATTTAATAAAGTATTACGGTGTGGTTTTAAGGTATTTCTTCCAATACCTTTCTAAACATGAAATTAACTGATATGTCACCATCATGTGGGAAATACCATACCATAATTCCTAAGACCACATGGACTTTTCCCATTTTGAGAAATAAGGATTGGGAATAAGAGCCTCATCCCAATTGGTGAGGATTTGCGTGGTGCGTCTCAGAGACCCAAGATAAAATCTTAGTGGCGGCATATTTTTAGGGACTTTAGCAGGAACTGAAGTAGGCACTATAGCATTCAATGTAGCAGGCATTGTTCGGTATTGTAGCAGCTGGAACTATTCATCTAGCTGGGCCTTTGGACCACCGGTTTTGTACTCAGGTCCTACAAGGCATTTGGGCCAACAAAGTCCTTTGTGATAGTTGATTCTCAAGTCCTCCGGGCCACCTTAAGGACTTATGTCTACCCAAAGGACTTTGGGCCACATAAATGTATGCCCCATACACACTACACCAAAGGAGCAGACCGAGAAGAGGATTCAGAGCAGGTACACTAACCAGAGTAGAGCCAAATGGATTGTCAAGATGAGAGGGTATGGCTTTGCCATCGGTACTAGCCTATGCTTGCGTGGGAATCCTAGAAAAACCGCCATGCAAAGGGGGAGAGCTACTATCAAGATGGAGATGCTCAGCAGTGGCAGTTCCTTGAATATAGTCTGGTTGAATTCCCTAAGACCATCAGATCAAGTAATCTCCTAAGCCTACGGGCCATGTAATTTCTAAGCCTACGGGCCATGTAAGGGTTCTCGCTCATCCCTTGAAAGGGGGGTTATCAAAAAATCAATAAAAATGAAGGCCTTCTAGCCATTCAAGCAAAGGATTGAAAAATCTATAATTTAACACACAATGGAAAATATATGATATTATAGGATATGTTTTGTTACATAGTTGATGGGAGAATATATATGATCTTAGTATCTCTGTATATCTCATTATAGTGATAATAAAGACGTATTAATTCTCAAAATCCATGAATTTTAACACTAGTTAGTAAGGAAAGATGATACTCGAAGTGAAAATAATTTATGAAGCCCCGTAAAAACCATCTAGACATTGGCGAAATAATCTTGTGATGCATCATGTGTTTGTGGAATGAGGATTCCAGTTCTTGTTTCTAAATGCATCATATGCTTGAAACACATGAAAAAATACATTATAAAATCATTTTCTAAATATTATTTCATAAATTTAATGTATTGTGACTAGGATGATATGGGTTATTTATTATAAGAATTTTTCAAATGGAAGCATCATTCAGATTAACATCATGTGACTAAGATTATATGATGTATAGTATTTTGAGGTCATATGACTAGGAAAATATATATTATGATATTTAATTTTATATTGGAAGGACATATTCCCAGAATTTTAATGTCATGTGGTAAGGACATCTGGTGCTTGAAGGAATCTAGGAAATGTATTTTTTAGAAAGCTTCTATTGGTCAAGGTAGTGACATGTTCCCCATCCATTTTGGCTAATGAGTAAGATCCAGTGGAAAAGAAATTATAAAGATGTAATGACCATCCCACTAAGGTTTTATCTCTAGAGTAATCCTTCATAGTACTATTGGATTTCTATGATCCAATACCAATTACCCTTGATATAAACATTCGAGGTGATCCTTTTTATTGAGGTCTCATGTGATCTGATTCTGATGAACTTTTAGTTTTTTAATTGTACATATACTTTTCTCATCAAGTCATTCAAACTTATCCTTCATCTTTTTCAATTTCTAAACATATAATACTTTCCCACAAATAGTTATTCCATGTGAGGGAAGATGGAATTCTACTATCCACATTTTCTCTATTCATTACAATAAAAATTATCTAGCCACATACATGGTTATGCTCATGGTGGTATGGTGGGCCCATAATGCACGAAGAAGCTTATATGCCCATGAATTATTATCCATTGTCACCATCTTATAGAATAAATTTTACATATTGTTATTAAAGGGAACTATTTTCAATTTTCTATCATATTATACCATGATGAATAGTTGGAATTTATGTTGTACGGCTATAAAAAATTCATCAAATTGATAGAACAAATGTTGGTGTCTTTTTCCTTCAATACAATGTGAGGAATTACGAATCTTTTGATAATATGAGACTTTAAAATTTTAATGATATTCTTCATCCTTATGTCCTTGATGGCTATTTCATCAACCCATAAGGAAAATATGTTAGTAGCATTCTAGATTTACTTAAACATCCTAGTTTTGGATTTGGGATATGCCCCCACAACATCCATTCACCATATGGAAAATTAACACGAATATTTAGATGTATGTAGTAATTATATTGGTTGATCAATAATGTTTTCATGGATATGGAATGCATTATATTTCTTTCTTAATTATATAAAGTTTTGTATTATTGTTTTCTAGTAGTAACCAATCCTCTTATTTTGATTGTAGAGTCTGGTCATAGATTAATGAGAACTACAGGTTCCTCAATGGAATTTTACCATGATAGTGGGAATATTTCTTTAAACTATGAACCGAACAGGGATTCCACAAAATCTAAATTTATATAGGGATTGTTTCTAATTTATCCCATCCTAAAGTGTAATTTTTAATTGTATACATTGAGTATATTCTCAATATGAAATATATGATGGATGGGTCCCATTTTAGTCATCATAATCTATGGAATCCATCCATCCAATGGTGGATGTCAATTTATCATTCAATGGGGATATGTTGGCCATATTGATTTCCTCCATGTTATAGATGATGACTAATGAGACCACACTTTTGTTCATGATGTGTATGACCACCTAATCGTTATCAATATTGGAAAGAACTATGGTTGCTTTACCCAGTGTTTCATTATGATAATTTTTTGATGGATTGACAACATGAAATATTGGTTCAATAGGAAGATATGGCATCATACGTATGATGTAATCAATGAGATTGTCCAAGTAATCCTTACTTATGTAATATTCAACAATGATATTCATGATCACTTATTATAAATACCCTTTGATATTTATGTACACTATATTCATCTATTGGTATAGTTTCATGCTAGGAAAGAGGTCTTCTTATTTTACCCTACTATTAGTGCAACCTTCAAATAGTGAGAAGGAGTAGAAAAAAAAATATATTTTTGGAGAATCAAATGAAATCCCCAACCCAACCTGGGTGAGCATTAATTTTTCTATCCTCTTATAGAGAATACTTCATGACACACCATTGAAATACAACTTTAATGTTTAATGAGTTATATTTTCATAAGTTATATCTTCATCTAGATGTTCAATGACTACTATTGTGCACTTTGAGGAGGGATGTGCTACATTGAAATTATCCATGACCTTACCTTTAACAATAAAATATTATATTAACTATATGTCAAAGTTTTTTAGAATATCTAATTAATAGGAAAAACATGCAGTCAACATAGGGAGACCTAGGATGTAGTCGAGCGGTCCGACAGGACATACCAAGTGGGTTTATATGTACTGAAAGTAATGGCTGTGTTTTTTTGAATTACGAGTGTCAGTTGGTTCATATAAACATTAAAATATCATTTATAAATACATAGAATAATATTACTAAGTTAGAATATACTTTTTCCCTTGTATAATTTTTTTAAATGATGACAACACCAAGTGATCATTCCATGGACGAAACATATAAGATAAGTGTCTTTATTTATTCAGAAAGCATAATGATAGGGGTGTATAGAATGTAATTATTGATACTATAGATGTATTATTGGAATTATGCATCCCATCAGTAGGTGACTTTCTTCTTCATTTAGATTCTGAATGGGACTGATTTTTCATTAAATTTATCGATGAAATATTGAATGTAAGTGAGGTTCCCTTGGTCCCCCCTATCATATTTGAGATTAAGTGGTGGTTAAATTTCTCATATTACACTAGTTTTCTTATATCTAAAACTATTCCATTATTCTATCCCAAAAATCAATGTAATGTTAGTGAAATTACCTTAAATACACACTTTCAACAATTCATCTTTAAATTGTGATGCCAAAACACGAAAAAAATTATTTCATGATCTATGGAGTTATCACATCACAATTATTATTCTACTACCAGGTTATCGATAGAATCTTAAAATATTTAATCCCAAGAATGGATTGATGATGTGATTCATGGATCATTGTTACGTATCACCTATGTGCTTTATCCAATGGGAATAACCTAAGGTAAATGGTTCGGATCAGATGCTCTAAAGGTGGAGTCTTTCTTATCTTTAGGGGACATTCTTATCTTATTGTACACTAAAAACCCATATATAATGAAAATTTCATGGAAGCTATAAGTTTCAATAATTAAGAGATATGTGATGAACAATAGGAATTATCCCTTCTTCTAGTATTCATTAATATATCCAAAATCATTATAGTTGATAACACTATAATTTTTTCTTGATGGGGATGATGTTGTCAAGCCATTCTGGGTATTGAACATCCTATAAAATTTTATTTTTCACAATTTTCCAACTTACAATTAAATATTTTTGTCATTATAGCTGTAAATCTTTATTTCATTATTTTTGAAAAAAAAAACATGGCCACATGGTAAGAGTAGGAAATATGTGGAAACATTAGGGGTCATCTTGGGAATTTCTAAATAATTAGATGTAAAAAAATATTGATGATTCTTTAGATATGAAATGTATATGTCCTCCATGAAAATAATGGATAAAATAATCAATATAGGTCGTGGATCTTTTTTTATTCCCGTATTTACCTTACATAGAACATAAATGTGGATGAAGTTGCTTTATTATAATGTTGGTGGGGTGTTCTTGAGGCCAACATCATCTTCTTATATCTCTATGTATATGGAATATATTTTATACTTGGATAGAAATAGAGGGGCATCTCAGTCATTATTTATGTAAGTGAGGAAATGAGAAGAGACATTGTGATCCTATACTTTAGGATTCTTCATAGAGAGATTCTATATAATAATATTTTCTTTTATACACCATAGGGGAAAGGCAAATCTAGAATTACTGTATTAAGTATGCTGCCTCAATCAGGTTTATGGGTAGTTCATAATCACTATTATGTATGGCCTATGAATTCACATGGGTAGACACGAAGCCATTGGGGACTAAAATCTGCATATCCTTATCCATTGTTAGTTTTCTACCTTATCTTTTGTTGAAACATAATTCAAAATATATGGATTCATAATATTTTAAGGGTATTTCATCACCGTGTATTATATCGGCCATCCCATTGGAAGGATATATCATTAATGTATGAAATGATGAAGGTACCAATAGATAGTTCTGAATCCAAGGACATCCAAAAAGGAAATTATATGTTGTTTCATATTAGATAAGAATGAGATCAAAATTATATGTGATATCCTCAATCCAAGAATTGATCTTGATCTTCATCATACCGATAGGTGTTTTTTGGCTCTTATCATACCCTTGAATGTTTAAATTTGATAGAGATATGTCCCCCTCTCAATATCCCAAAATTCATAGGGTGTGATTTTGGATGAGGATGATCTAAATACCATTTTCATTTAAATACCTTTAGATGTTGACATTTTATCATTTAAAAAAACATATAGGGGTATTATATTTCCCTTCGTAACTATTTATTGACCCTGTTTTGTGAACAACAAGGTATCATGACATTGTGATGGTGTTGTCTTTGCTTGCTAAAAAATTGATGTACCAACATCTTCCTAGAACTCATGTGGGCTCTAGAGGTCTTTGATGAATGCCTCTCTGAGTTCTTTTGAAAGATGGGGAGAATATAGGAATGACTGTTTGGAGGGGAAAACCACCAACTTTTTTATAATGTCCTAATTTTGGTCTAACGTTCTATGAATTCCATGATGGGGTTTCTCATTATTATGTTTCTCTGGATTTTAGGTGTTAGAAGTGGATGGGTCTTGTTATTGAGAAGAGTTTGAGGGAGCATCATTTATTAGTTGTGCGGGTTTCATAAACCAATATTTTTTCTTCGACCGTGATCAAACAATCTCACCCCATTAGATATTAATGTATTATGATAGGGTTTGGAAGACCACGAGAGGGATATAAGTAATTTCTATTTTTATAATCGGCCTCTTGGAGTGATTTCCTATTTGAATCAACTACATATATGTCCTCTATAGGTATGAGACCAAAATATTTGGTTTGACCACACCAGCATCATAGACTCTATCATTGGCCCCTCTTTCCTCACCCTTTATCTCCAAGTCAGGAAAAGGGAACTCATACTTGTTGGAATATCTATCGTTGGAGTAGGGGTCTATCATGTGACCTTATTTAACATAATCCAAAATTATTTTTCTATCCAATGAAATTTTCATTTGTAGGGTTGGTGATCATTTTAAAAATGCTGACGTAAAAAAGTATACATGATTTAGAGATTGTGTGGGGGATATATATACATAACACTTCAAATTATATCTTTTCTTGTGTCTCATGATAAGGTTATCCAATAGGAGGTGTATTAAATGTCAAATCTTACTGTTAAGAGATCAATGCTTATTTTTTATATGTACTCTCTGGGTGGAATGAGTTTAGACAACTCTCCTTCAACTCATCCATCTATCAAATATATCTCTATTTCTAGCCAAAATAGATTTCTAGTCACCCTCTTCTTATGGTTTTTCTATAGTTACAGACATCGCATGTGCTATAGAATTATCCAAAATCACATTTAAAATTCATTCATGCCTTAGAAAATGACATTGAACAAGAATAAATAATGGATGGGGTTACCCAACTTCATATATAATGCATTATAGTCAATATGATTAGTGAGGTTAACTTCTCTAGTTTTCCAAGGATCTTGTAGCTAGAGTATGATATTTTCCTTACCTAAAAAAATAACATGGGACCTAATCATTTAGGAATGAGAAAAATTTATTCATCTATTACTTAAATCCTAGGTGACCCTAAAATATTTTTTCTTCTTTAAATGGTAGATTTTTTTTGGTGTCACTACTCCACCAGAGGTGCTGGATGGTTCATAGCCTTCTTAAGTGAATAAACGATAAATATTACTAGGTTCCACATAATGTAATACTCTAGGAATTGTTTCATTTATACTAAATCATGGATGCCACCTAGATACATCATCATGGGGAAAGGTGTTTGATGATACTCGAAATGATTTTACACACAGAGATCCGAAAAAAACTTTTGTAAGGGAGGGATTTTGAGTGAATAAATGAAACCATTCTATCTAGAATGAAAGTCAAAACCACTCACATTCTAATTTGTTTTACAGTTTTTGAGGATGAAAATTGATTATTCCATTATCATGGAGTTGAAATGATAATGTAATTTCTCTTTATGGTCTTCACAAACCAAAATGGGTCTTGTTGGAATGATACTATACCAATCGAAGGCTGGAAAAATCATAGCTTTTAAAAACACCATAACATGGTCTCTTCCTTCCAATCTTATGGACCCATCATTAGGATGAATCAAGATGCAATGTGTGTGATATGTTGTTCTACATCTACCATTCCATAAATGGATTATATGGTGGTATTTTCAAAATTTCAGCGTGGAAATGTTTCAACCACCCATTTGGGATATAGTTTTTTCTCAGACTTCACTACTACACGTCTCCCTTCTATGGATTATATTTCGGTACATATGGATTCAATAGATTTGATGAATTTTGGATGTACTTATATGAAGGTTAAATCTTGTATATAGATAGTGGTAGAGGGTTGATAAGGTGCCTCCCTTTTCATATCCAACTAATTTTTATGATGTACTAGGAATTAATGACCCCACTGAAGGGGGAGAGGGTGCCTCCATAATGTATATATGTATTGATCTTCCTCATCTTCCGCATATATATATTCTAGTAACATGCATCTAGATACATCCTAACTCTCAGATTCCAATCATATGAAATATTATCTCTTTCGTGATATAGGGGAAGAATGACATTCATCTCTATTAGTAGATGGTACATAGTGTCAATTTCTATCTTTATTAGTTGCTCATTGATGTATCTAAGAGTTTGTATCTCCATATATTATTGTTCTAGTCGTTCCACCGAGGAAGGGAATTCAGCACCTCTAGGAGATTAGTGGAATATAGCCAAACCATTCCCTTTATATTTTATAGTGTTCCATCACCTAGGTGTAAAATCATTATTCACAGGTTTCACATTTTTCTACTCCTTTGATTCCTAATAAATGAAAACATGGTTGGTGCATCAAAACCACCCTCCTTTAAATGAATGATATCTAGATTTCATCCCTCTGAGATTGTATCTTGATCCACATCATCTTTTATACTAGCATTGATGAAATTCACTGAGGTGTATTAGTCAATGGTAGTTATCCATTTACTAAAAATGTAATAGTGTGATTCTACACCCCTTAACCATCCATTAAGGGTTGTAGTAGGGCAATTTATATTTCCCATATCCATTTCAGACCATTTTGGATTATGAACCTTATCAGTTTTGGTTTCCTTATTTATATTTTCCTTGTTTCATAGAGTGTGAATGGGTACCTTATGGGAGTTCTCAGTCATGTTTTTTGAATGGTACCGAAATAGAAATGTTGTGTATCATTTAAGGAGAACCAGATGAGATTACAACCATTAGTATATACTTTACATCCTAGAGAAGAAAGACTCACTTTGGGGTGATTATACAATTGAAAATTATCCCATCACTATAGTATGTGAATGATTTGGGGAAGATATTGTATCTTTTTTATCCAGTTGTCGTGGATTTGATGATTCTGATTGAGGATTTGATGGCTCCTATGACGAAAATTATGATATAAATTCCCCCATCAATAAGGATTGTTGTTTTGGAAATACTGTTAATTTCTCCAAGAACCTATGGGAGTGTGATAAACCCAATGAATGTGATTGAGATTAATATTTTCTCATCCATGTGGGAAGAGGTTGGTTTGTCTGTTACAGATATATTTCCATGTACCTTTTACAGTTTGAAGACCATAGGGGTGGAGGTAGTTGTATGAATTCCCCAAATACTATGGTTTGGGTTCACTCATGTATTGATTAAATGTAAGTTTCTATTGTGATTCATTCTATTTAGCACAACTATTCTAATGTTTGAGCATGGTGAAATGGAATCCCATGAAGGGAGTCAATTCGTACATGAAATAATTTAGTTTGTCCATAACATTGGGTTCAATTCCAGAATTGTATTCCAATTTTCTAAAGGGGGTATCATAAAAATCTATTTTCCGTACTCTAACTTTACTTTAGGTGACATTGCATCTTAAAATAAAAGGAATTTTGTTGCATTAACCAACTCGCCCAGTCATTACTCAGTCCCCTGATTACATCTACGACAATAAAATTATAGGATGTTGCATCAGGGGGGATTTTTTGTTCCAGAAACATAGTGAAGTTCAACACTCAACACTTACCCCATCCTCATTTACATATATCATACAAGGCTTCAATGATATTTTTTGAAGATTAGCAGTGAAATAAAAGAAATCCTTCTATATATATTCATTGTGTTTTCCCAGTACTGGTTCTATATCCATCTATATAGCATCTAGGTATATTTGAAAACATATTATGGGTATGTCTTGAAGGATAACCTCATATCCAAAAATAGGGATAGTGTCCAATATTTATCCACCAATGAGTTACCAAAATATTTTGGCACATGATAGGCATGAAATCATTCTCTTTCTAATTTGGGATCTCATAGAGAGATGTGGAGATTGGAAAGATCACGGTTAAGATGATTTTCTAGCTAAACTATCTCTATATAACCATGCATAAAACATATTATTTAGATATATATGCCTATACCCAGTTTTTATATAGAGTATTCTTGTATATTTCTTCTTATAACCATAATGAGGTGAATTTTATTGTCAATGGGGCACTATATACAGTTAACCCTAGTGTTTCGAGCACCTATATATATGAATGTTTCTTATTTTTTATAACATATATATATTTAGGGGTTAGGAAATGGATTTTGTTTTATTTATTCAAGAGATATGTCACTATTTTGAGGTTGACCGAGGTGGATTTTAGGGGTAATATCTATTTGACCCATCTCTACACAACCATAAAGAGGAAAATCAAGACAATGATCACATCATAATTTCATTGATGAGATTATGGACACCTGATGTGTTTTATATATGTATTGGATATCCTCAAGGACCCTAACACAGATCATATTTGGTATATATGACTAAACTTGTGTCGTGGTTGGAAAACTTGGAACTACCATTTAGAGTTGAGCAGAGATATGAGCTTACTTCCGAATGGTTTCCAAAATATGATTAAATTTTTCTAGTGTTGTGGGGACATGACCATGATACTAAGCTGATGTTGGAGTAAAATAGTTGGAATATATATTATCAATTGGAATATCATCTTTCCTATAGGTGGATTTCAGAATAGGTTGGTCAAACATAGATGAAGAAGGGATATGTGGCTGGTTCAAATATAAATTCCTTATAAAAATCTAAAATTGGACTACCAGAAAAGTATAAGGGACACAAGTCTTCTCTTTTATATCCACTGAAGTATTTTTATGGATTCATTAACCATTCAAAGTAGGGATATCGAGCTTTCTTATATGAGTTCCTAAAATATGTTGATTACCTCTATTGGAATAGAGATGAGTATAATCTATGGTGATTTCCAATGTTTCATGAGAATCACCTATTGCAGTAGGAATGTGAGACCATTCGTAATCCTTTAGAGTATACTGGTGGTATTTTTCAATTGGAATATGATCCCATGAAATGTAATGTTTACAAAAGACATGTTTTTCCCCAATAGAAACAATTATATGATCCCAGTCATGTTCCATTGGAGTATGCCATAACTCTTTTTATAAAGTAATGTGCACCTATCCCGAGATATGTTATAGAATGATTTTGTGAGACATAATTATAAAAGTAATTTAATCATAGTCTCGTGCCTCATCATACATAGAAATATGTCAATAATACCCATGGACAAGGGCAAGAATGTGTGCTTTCTCCGAAGTATCTATATTTATGTACTGGAGATGGTGACACACTACTCTAGCTTATGGTATAAAAATATATTCGTAACCATATATAAGTACTTGTGTAAAAATATTGGGATGGGGCTCTTTAGATATTGTTAATATTTACTGACACTTTAGAAAAGTGTTTGTTGGAATGTAGCCCTTTATAATTTTAGGGTCTAAAATATACAGGAGGATATCATTGATTGAATCAAAGATATAATACATCACATACCATCCCTTTTCCATCAAAAATATGCTGAAGATATTCATGCATGGAAGAAGGTATATGTTCCACCACAATTTTTATTATAGTAATATTATTTTAGACATGATCTAAGTGTATAGAGATATAAACCTACCTCTTGTCTATCATTGGAATATGCCGAATGGATTCAATAAAAGAAGTAGGGTTATAAAATTAATCACATATATAAAAAACATTCTATTACCAGAACAACTTACTTGGTCCTTATTCAGGAATTTACAGGGTGGAAATCAACCAGGAGGTTCCCTCATCATGTTATTAAGGGGAACGGAATGGTCGAACCTAGTGACGAAAGTTGACATTATATTTCCTCTATAGTTCTTGAATTGATATGGAGACATCATTTACCCAATTATCCACCCTAATAATATATTTAATGTATTTATTTCCACACTCCATGGATAATTCCTAATGAAATTTTTGGTGGTGACATGCGCCACTGGTTCAACTCTAGAATTCCTAGAATGATATAAACTATCGTCTCTAGAATCTAGATACCATTACATGCTTACCCTAGAGATAAGATCATATCTTTTATATTTTTTTATAAAACCATCATGTTTTCCACTTAAAGCTGAATGTGTTGGGATGGTGGGCTAATTTATTGAGTTGAAGAGGTTATACCCATAGTTGAGGTTATCGAGAAACTTATTAATGGACAAATGATCTGGGGTTAAGGATTAGTTTGAAAGATTAGTATCTTTATTCAAAAATACCCTTAGGTAAAAGGTCCCCAATCATTGAATCAATTTTTAATGGTGTTCCCATGGTAAAAAACCCAGAGTGAAAAATAAAAAAAATTATTTAAGTGTTACAAAAGCCTAATAGTATGACCATTATTACAATCGTTTTCATAAAAATGAATACGATTCATTGGAAGGTTATCCAACAACGTGGATCTATTGTGAAGTCAGTTTTCTATGAGGACAGTCACCCAAAAATTCCCTTTTTTTATAAATATGGGTGATAATATTGTTGATATTTTAAAATTGTTAATGGGAATCCATCCATCTAGATGTGTGAGGCCATTCAAGCTGAAAAGGTCCATTTATAAGGGCTTTCACAGTGGTGGTAGATTAATTTTTCATCCATATGTTATTCAAACCCATTATTTGATAAACTTAATCATAATAATAATTCTATAGACCTCATCTTCTGAAATGGATACAATGTCACTTGAACTATAGAAGCATCCAAAGATGCGTCCATTGTGATCACTGCACACCAATACACAAACTGAGGAGCCTATGTTTCTTTTAGAGGCACCATCCACATTGGTCATTATCCACCTGGGAAAAAGAGGTTTCCAGATAAGTAAAATAAATCCATTATTTATGAAACTCCATTATAATCAAAGATGATGAAGAATAATAAATTATTTGAAAGTGTTGTGGAAGGTGTTGGTTTTTATCATACCTATATATTTGATCACAGTGAATATCATCACTTGAGATTCATAATTATTGAAATTGTTATTATGCTGAATAATCATATTTATATCCTACGTGATGACATGAATGATTTTGTAAACAATTGTTAAAAAGAGTTTTTTTGATTTTTTTGGAAGCATCGACAAAAATGAATCGTTGTGGATGTATCTAAATGGAGTCTGAATCTATCACTATTAGATAAAAATGTAAAAAATATAATTCCCCAAATCAGAACAAGTAACACAAGATAAGAACATATGGTTAGTATCCACTCTATTCTTATTTCACTGATGACATTTAGAGTAAATATGAATACAAAATTATTGAATAATTCTATCACTTGGAACACTATTTTAATTAATTATCCAAACCAAGGTGAACCTAGAGGGTCAAACCCAAGGATAATAAATGTTTTTTATCCAGAATAATACTGATTTTCATTAATTAAATTTCGATTTTAGTGAATTTTGAATTTCAAAAGATTATTATTTTTAGGATTGGAATCAAAATTGTAACCTGTATTAACCAAAGGAAAATTGTTATTATAACATTAACATATTTTGGTAAATCTGTGTATGTAGAGTGAAAATAGACATATATTTAATTATTTGTGACAAATTGTAAGTGTATAAGTTTATCCACTGTTATATGTGGAAAACCATTCAAATTATCCAACCAAAACATAAAATAAAATTATTTATTAAGTAGAAATCAAGAATGAAACATGAATTTTTTGAAATAATGATTGATGGATGACTAGATTGATTAATCCATGAATTGAATATTTCTTTGTTTCAATTTGTTTTGGAACCTCCCTCTAAATAAATCAAAATCACTGTAATTTCAATTTATAAGGATCAATGTGAGCCACACTTGAAGGGATTCTTTAAAAAGATTATGGTTCTTGATACAAAGCCCCTGATTATCTACGGGATTACAAAAAATAATCCATGTAACTACAATCAACATTATCTCAGTAGTTTCTCCACTACAAATAATGTTTTTGATGTAAAAAATAATCTTTTCAGTCAATTCTCTAGGCCATTTATAAACCATTATAGAAGAATCCATTTTACAAACAACTATGTATTTAACAAGAAAATTTTTACCAATCCTAGATAATGATTTTAATTTCCAGGAAGAGAGTAGATTTTTATATTGGTCAGATCTATTAGAAAATTATATACATTTTGGATGTCTGAAAAATATGGTGACCACATGATATGTGAAGTGAAGGAAAACTATTTAATAAAATGGCCATATAAAATTATGGTTTTTCTAAATATATGTAATATTTTCCAAATGAAAATGAAATTTTTTATATAGTTTTTGGTTTTACGAGACACAAATTCACATTGTGAGTGGGAATCCTTAAGCTTTTTATATTTATTTTGTATCCTTGCAAGAATATAACGATTTCATCAACATACAATAGATGAGAGTGAATAATCGGGTTTTTATTCAAAATTATGGGATTTATTTTACCGTAATTTACAATATTAGTGGGATGTATTCATAAATAATATTGAGTTATAGAAAAAAGTATCGCATATTACTGGTCATTTTATCTGACACCTCTAGTTCATTGGTAAAAAACTTAATGATATCATATCAATAAAATGAAATTATAAGTAGATCCAAAAAGGGTTTTGATTTTGGTTAAAAAGATTAATTGAATAAAAAATTAGTAGGGACCTTATAAATGAAACTCCAATCTATAGTGTCAAATTCCTTCTTAATTTCTAGTTTAATTTCAATTTTTCCACCGATTTTAGGTTTCGTTAAGAGATTAGTACATTCAAAGGCTAGGAAAATTTAATCATGAATTCTTCTTCCTTTTAGTAAACAAAATTGGTTCCAAGAAACATTTTTATATTCAGTAAGAGAAATAATATTTTCTAAGAGTTTGGTGATTATTTTATAGAGTGTGTTTATAAGGGAAATAGGTCTAAATGGAATAATTTTCAATGAATTTTCGACATTGGGAGTTTGGTATAAGAATTTGTTGTTAATAACATGGGTAAGGATGCCATTGGAAAAAAATATTTAACCATATTACAAACAACATTTTGAGTTTTATCCTAGTAGTTTTGGAAAAATATTTGGTGAAACAATCTAGGCTAGGAATACTATCAGTTTTAAGGCTAAAGAAAACATATTCTATTTCATGATCTAATGGGACACTGGTTAGCAAGATTTTATCATTATTTCTCTCTTTGTTATTAATGACATCATGAAATAAGTCCCAATTAAGATCAGGACCATTAAAAATATTTTTAAAATAAAAATATATGATTGGTTATATCCTTCCCATTATGAATTATATTACTCAATCTTTAACAAAGGAGAAGGGCCTACATTATTTTCTAGTTTTTTGAAGAGCCTTAGAGAATATTGTGTCTCTGTCACTATCTTTATGCCATCTTTTTTGAATGTTTTATTCAAAGATTATATTTTTTGTTTAGAAGAGAGTATAGTTTAGTACTAAGATGACTTTCTTATTAAGGATCATTAGAAAAATCAGTCCTAGTAGAGGAAACATTATTTTGATTGAAAATTTATTTTTGGGAAATAATTTCATTATCTTTTATATTGGTTTTTTAAACCATAAATTTTATTTTTTTATGAATTTTAACTTCACAATAAAAGAGAACGAATGATTACTAAAATTTATAGACTTCCAAGTTTCTTTGAAAATGTTATCATAATCAATAACATTGTTCCATGTATTATTAAATATAAAGGGAAGGATATTATTGGATCTTCTATTATTAATAAATTTTAAGATCAGATGGTGGTCTGAATTTAATCTCAAGTGTGAAATACTGAAAATCCTGTCACAATTATCTAGGTATTGATCATTAGTGAATGATCTATCTAATTTACATTCCAATATCCTATTATAGTGCCTTTATTACCATATATATTTGACCCCAACAAGGATTATGTCAAAAAGATTTTTTATCTTCAATGAAAGATCTAAAATCTTAAGAATAGATGCTAGAGTGAGTTGCACCCATCTTTTCATTAGGTCTAAGGAATGAATTATGGCCTCTAATGATGAAACAAGGATCATGAATTATATTTTTATGAAGAGATGAAATTTTCCAGAGCATTCTCAT
Organism: Viscum album; assembly: GCA_963277665.1. NCBI lineage: Eukaryota > Viridiplantae > Streptophyta > Magnoliopsida > Santalales > Viscaceae > Viscum > Viscum album. The sequence continues at coordinate 1,757,562,276 of OY728153.1, forward strand.
ATCTTGATACCTATTTTCACATTAATAAATTTCCACAAAATGAATGTTTTTAAAATTAGTATCATAATTAAATGCTTGGCCATCGATTTATAATAAAATATTTCTTATGGAAGAGTCTGAAAATATTTTAAAAAAATTCCACTGTAGATTTATTAGTAGTATCACGAATTAGATTATAACAAAAACTTTCAAAGATAGTAAGTATGTAAGTAAAATTTACTTTATCCTCATAAATAAAATGGATTTTTGGTTTACGAGTGATGATAAACCGTTTTAATGTGGTGATAGTGTTAGGATATTATAGTACCCAGTCAATTCTTATATATGATATTCATTTAAAACTATTTTTATGGTTAGAAACCCATTTTTTATCCTCCAGAGGCCTTCCTGTTTTTGTATGATAAAGAGGAGAATAATTTACCTTGTAAATAATAGAATCATTCGGTGAAATAATGATATCATATTTTCCTATATTTTCATTTAATTGACTCATCAGTTATTCATCGATGCTTTTATCTATGTGGGTAACTCCTTCAGATGTTGTACTTATATTATCATTAACATAATCCTTTTTAGTAGGTTGTTCGTCATTAATTTTTTGAATACCAATGAATCCTTTAGATAGTGTAATTGGACTTCATAAGAAGTAAATAACTTTCTAAATATTCCACATTACTTCTTGTTATTGGTTTCCTTCATTCCATTTGAGATGTTGTAGACAACATCTGTGACCACGTGTTCAATTGATTAGTGTAAGGGATCACATTATTTTTTTATATTGGTTTTTTTCATTCTATATAAGTTCTTGAATTTATCAATTTGGATAACCTGATATGCCCTAAAATCCTTGGGATTTCTTTGTTCAACATCATTATATTGATGCATGATGATAAATCCCTCGGGTGTTGGACTTAAAATAAAACATGGTGCATAAGTGATACCAGTTCGAGGTTTATTGTTCATTTCTTGTATGATGTTATCCATTATTCCATTATAGATTTTATATTCAATGAGATTAACAACCTACTCTGTATGTGAGATCCCTGGTCCAGCATCACAAAAGGTTTTATCTACAACACTACTTTGCTGAAGAGGAAACTAGCTATAAATTTATTTGATCTTCCCTCTACTCTGTAATTCAACCTTATATTAAGTCTGCTGTGTTTCTCTTGAATTAGTAAGCATCGAGATATGGTGTGTAACAGTTCTCAAACCATATCCCTATAAAGAGTAAGGAGAAAAGTTATATACTTCCTTATTTATCATTGAATTTATAGTCAAATGATCATGGTGAGACTATTTAACTATACCCTATAGATGATTAGCTATTTTCTCTGTAATAACATGATATTCAATATCTTGTTCTTCTTATTCAAACAAATAGTCCCATGCTTTTTAGGGGTACTCATTGATGGATTCATATTGTAATTATTTTTCACCCATTTTTTCTAAACATTATTATAAGATTCCATATTTTCTAAAATAGTACATTTACTATTAATATTTAATCTTAGTTCATTCCACTAATTTTGAACATGGGGTAAAACCTACTTTTGAAACACTCTATAATTGGTGATGGTGTGCCCAATTATCATATGTAATTTAAAAAAAGGATTTGTGTGATAATATTCTACTTAAGCATTAGTTTGGAACCTCTCAACAATGAAAATAATGACATCTGGTAGTTCTGAATACATATTTTCCTCTACCAGAACACTAGGACACATACCTAGAACCCCATTTAATGTACACTAGTAAATCATTAAGGGGGCTCAAATATAAGATGTAATGTCATTTAGGATATTCTGGTGCTAGAATATCAAATTTTGACAATGTAATTTGATCTATATTTCTGAAATAGAGTTCATATGTGTAAGAGGATTAATGCTATTGTACCACTCAGGTAGTTGAAGGAAACAGAGAATCAATTGCATGTTACCCATTTTCCATACATGGTTTATATCTTCCTATAAATTACGAATAATATTATAATCCACTCTTCCTTTTATAACGATTTTATATTTTGATTTTCTCTAATAGTGGGAAATATTAGGCTTATGTTCAGGGACAAACCACAAATTTTCCACCTTTATATATTTAATTTGAAATAATATTGAAAACATACACATGTTTACTATTTTATTTAATTCTTCTTGATCATCATCCACATAGAATCCTATATATTATAATTTTTTGAATGGGGGACCTTTAATGTGGTTTAATTGTGTATATATGAACCCTTAATAACTTATAATAAATAAAATACTTTATATTTTATTTTTATATCTTGATTTGAATCATTTGTGTGCAGATAGTACATTTTCGGTGCTTCAGAAATTGGAATTTCAAAGGATTGTTCCCATTATGGACCAAACTAGTCGATGATGTACTTCCATATTTTTCAGGGTAAGTGTAGTTCATATTTATCCATCCAATAGACTAGGGTTTTCAAGGTGACCATTCTTGGAGTCTCTCAAAAAGTATTCCCCATTTTTTGAATGATATTACCAATCAGTGAATAATTGAATGGATGAAACAAGTGAAATTAACTCTTCAAATGGAATAACATTATCTCTAGTTTTTTATATTATGTCTAGTATTCATGTGTAGAATTTACACAATGATCATCGAATTATTTATTGGGAACCTTGGTTATATAATATTTCACTTCGGGTGTACCATTTTCATAAAACGGGCCGACTTATGGTCAATTGATAATTTTTATTATTTTACATATTCACATAAAATTAACTATTTTTATGTTGAATCCTAACATATAATACATTTATCTCCATGGTTTAATAAGTTTGATTCTAGATGCTGGTAATGATTCAGTTATTCTACCATTAAATTCATTCACACTGGGATATCCATCTTTAATTCCTATTTGAGGATGATTGTGGGGGTTCGAGTATGGTATAACAATAATTACTTTTGAATTTACCATTAACATAAATTATAGATACCCCAAATGGTTCATGAATCTATAGCTAGGTATAGAACTTCTCTCTAATTGAAGGTTTCCTTTTGGTGTGTTAGATGAGACAATTCTTAGGAACTCACATAGGTCAAGAGACATAGAGTTTGGTCTCGCATCACCATTTTTAGGGGATTACTCTCTTATTTTGGGACTCTATTATTGATTTTATATATGTTGATGAATCTTTTTTCGATTTTGATAAAGTATTAGTAACCCTAACAAAATATGTAGGTGTTGATTTATTCTCTTTGTAAAGGGGGGATTTATTAGTGATACCATCTATATGTATCCAATTATCTTCATCCATTTTCTATTATTTCATAGAAAAGGGTACATGATTATATTTTTAATGTATGTAAATATGAACTCATGAATCTACATCTTTTTAAGAAGGTGATTGGTGTTTCATGGATGGGATTGAACCTTTATAATGTTTCATATGAATCCTATTTATAATAGGAATCAAAACCCACAAAGATTAATTGAGTTTAGGATGTGTAGTTTAACATCATGTAGAAAAAACATATATGAGGGAGATTGGGCAATAGGTTTGGAGCTCAATGATTAAGTAGGAATCATATGTATCCTATTTATAAAAGGAATCGAGGTTTCCATATTTCAATCATCCCTCTATTCAATGATGGGATGTGACTAATAATTAATTCTTATGATGGTTATTTCCCTAGAATTTTACAATATGTAAATGATTTTGAGACTTACAAAAAGGTGGATTCCCTTATATATAGGAAATCATATCATTTCACAGAATGGGGCTCAAACACTAATGTTTACCTAGATGGGGTAATAATATCATTATAGTGATAAGATTTTTTTAAATCCCTAACCCCATTCAAGTAAAACATGGTGAGAGATACAAGGGATATCATGTGAAAAAATTGTCTACATTCAAATATGGGACTTATATATTAGGGTGGCTAAATGGGGAGATTGATACAGAGCTCAATTCCTAGGAAGGCATAATTTGAATATTTCTCATATAATTAATTAGAGTCTTTATAGTTCAATTATCTTCTCAATCTATAAATAGATCAGGAAGAATGCAGAACCCATGTGAGAGTTTAGGTAACATGATTTAGAGTGTATGAGAATTATAAGGAATAACATTGACATGCATTCCCCTTGAGCTCATATGATAAGAAGGCATCCCAAAAATCCTGTTTGGACAATAATTATCTTTTTTTATTGTTAAATTATACTCTCAATCCAATAATTGATTATTTGGAATGAAAAAACCCATCAGATATTTTAGTTCCCACATATTACAGTACTTGATATGTGGAGAGACTCACATGGATATGGATTCCAAGAGGATCGTGGTCCCTTTAAGGGCAACCTAAATATTCAATTTATATAGAAATCATAGTTCTCTTAGGTTAGTTTGTTTCATGTGAGAATATGTCAAATATTAAATGGTATCATGTCTTAGGTGTATTCCAAATGTACTTGACATGTTAGAGTGCATATACCTGACATATTTTGAGTGTTCGTATCAATTTTATTGGGGTTCATCATGAAATTTTAATATTTTATTTATAACATCTCTTAAATATTTTTTATAACTATGATGACATGTCCTAGGGTAATTCATATGGTTTAAGATGTCATATCGAGGTTAAACCACATGATCTGAATAACATTCCTAGAGTATTAACATTGCATACGTCTAAAATTTATAGAGGCTTGTTGAATGATCAATGAAAACACATCCAAGGGTGTCACGTGTTCATGGATGGTATATCAGGAGGCTATAACTTGATCTTGATGTTAGGTTTGGAGGACTTTTCAGGGCTTAGCTGACACGCTCAAGTGTTATCACATTATATTAGTTTCATTTCAAGTTGGATTAAAATTAAATGGAAGATATTTTTAGAGGACATAATAAGACCTGGATAACAAGTATGGAGTACATAAAGAGGAATGGTTGAAATGTTTGGATGATTTTTAAGACTTTTCCAAAAATTTTAGAGGATCTGGTTTTTCAGGGATGAAATTTGCAGTGGACATTACATGTCATGGAATATATGTCTGGAGAATAGTCACATTATATGGATGGGTCATGTAAGGTTCATTTTTCCTTCCCGTGAAAATTATCATATTCATCTTCAAATTAGTAGTAAATATTTTTTATGCTTAATTACATGTGTGTCTCAATTTTATTGAAGTATTTTTCTTATTTTGGACTCACAAGACATTATCAAAGTGTAGGAGTTACATCCATTAATCTATATGAACAATAGTAGACCTTCGCATGATCAATAGAGTGATCACACAAAGCACATATATATTCCATCTAATTTATTATTTCATTTATCTAGTTTAAATTATAATAGAATCTTTTGATTGTGTGTATTTTCACTCTAATAAGTCATCTCTCGCTTCAACACTCCTTTGAGTGTGCCTTTTGTTTATGCCTAATTTTTCTTCTATGTTTTTTGTGTTGAGGGAGTGGAATATATATGACCCTATAACTTAGTTTTACACCACCTTATATATTGTGTATTTCTCTAAAAATGGATTTAGTATGGGGAGATAGGATCATATCAAGGGCTCCACATGATCCTGTAGTGGGTAATCCATAGATTCACATGCTAATTATCAACCACAACAACATTTTCTAACACCATATTTATTACCACCACAATGTATCAATGAAATTTAACAAAGTGATTTCAACAAGTGAAAAATAATTTTCATGATCAAGATGAAATGTCTAGTATACATCATGAGATCTAGATGGATTGTTGAAGTCCTTCACATAGATAATAGGGTGATCACACCATGTTCATCAGCCCTTCACATGAAAAACATCATTACTTTGACAACATGAGGCTTCCTCATTTTCCAACATTTATTCATTATATTACAATTATTCTAGAATTTATCATTGGTTATCTATGAGGGTGTCACATGATTGATAATGGAACTCATGGAAACATGTTATAATTTTCATGATCATTCACTTTAATTATATTTGATGTGTCATGTGATAGAATTGATATGTTATAGGGAATCTAAAATACCGACCATATGTGTTTGGGAGTCTTTAAGTGATCTAGTCACTTGTTGAAATGTCTTCCATGTGATCGAGGGAGACTTTTAGGTTTTTAATCCTGAGATCATACCTGATTTATTAAGTTAATTTTATTGATCAATGGTCATCACAAAATATGAAAATCACCATATCATGAAAATAATCATAAATATTATGATATTAAGCCTCCTACATTTTCATTATTATTTAAAAATTTCACAAGGGGAGTCATATTATTTTTTAGTGTCTTCAGTCCAATACATTGCATGGTCATTGGAGCTCATCTGGATGCCTCTGAATGATCATAAAATTCATTCTAGACTCATTCACATGATCATGATGAATTTTCATATAGTCTATCTATGATAATGAAAATATGATTTAATAAATATGATCCATTCACATGACCATCCCACGTTCAGGAGATCATCTTCCTTCTTGGGGGTCATAAATTTCACATGAACTAACCACTTAGTCTCCATATAGCCATACTAGTCCTTCTATTGTCATGTAGAGAAAATAATTCTCTTGTTTAATGTATTTCTTTAATTATTTAATTTATTATTCCTATTTAGTGGGCATAAATAATTTCCTTCTTGGATTAAATGATTCTATGTGAATTAACAGCTTTATAAATATGATACATAGTAATAATGAAAAAATATATATTGATCACTTTCTAATTAAATATCTAGAACATTGTGGAAAAAATTATATCTTTATCAAATGTAAATTAAAGTGGTAATCCATGTATATCTACAAATTATTTAATTTATATCCTATAAAGTCAATCAAGTTTCAAATTTAATCATAAAGATATGAATTGATCTTACATCAAAAGGTGATCAAATACAACTAAAATGGATTTATTGAGATTATATGACTTAGAGAGTTCAATAATGATATATGTAGTGGTGTTTTACCATTTCTCTTATACTACAGAAATTTGTTTCATCATCCATTTAGAATTATTAAATTATTATTTTACATTCTCACATACCATGAAATGAGAGACATACTCTACAAAATCCATTTTCATTCTTCCATATATAATTTTATCTATTATATATCTATACATCTTAATGGTTCTACTATTAATAAGGAATGATGAGAAATGTGATTCATTCACTAACTCCTTATTCAATTTTACTGTTGATAGGAAATATACATAGTTCATGATTTTGGTAATTATGTTATTATAATTTTTGAACACCTCAATAATCCTTACCTTCTCTTATTATTCCATATCCCCATTTTGGGGAACTTTAATCTTCACATATATCAATAGTTAATTATTCTACATTGAATAATTTAATATATCCAATTTGATTTTTATTTCAAGTTCTATCTTATTCAATTTCATTAATATTAGATCTCATCCAATCTTTATTATTGAAAAACTAGTCTAGTCCTTTTGACATAATGCACCATCTAAAATGGTAGCCTTCCCACGGTGGTAATGTATCAATAATTCTCATTATTTAATATACTCCAACCATCCCCTTTTCCTTATATTAAGATGTTTAAATGTAAATATATACTAATATATTTTAAAATAATTATATATATAACTCATTTTTAAAAATTTATAATGCCACCATATTTTTAGAGAAAAAACACAGATCCTATATACAAATCATGATTTCTGTATTTTTTATGTTGAATTATGTATTATTGTGAATCATACTATAGTATCTTATCATTCTATATGAGAAATGTCCCATCCATTTCATTGATGCACTTCTATATAACGCAAATCCTTAGCTAATACAGTGTAGTATAAGCATAGTTACCTTGACCAAGACTCTATTAATATCCTATAAATTTCTTCATATTCACCGATAAAAAGGAAAAAGGCCCTTTTTATATCCTCTTGGATGAAGGATTTAATATCCATGGTAAATTTCTCAAAAATAATCTATAATAACATTAATATCTATGAAATCCATAGATCTCAATAATAGTTGTCATTCTGGTTCATTTTTCAAAAACATCAATCATAGAATGATCAACTAATGTACCCTCTCCTATAATTACGTGTCCCATGAATGATACTTAACGTAGCCAAAATTCATATACTCTAAACATGGAAAACATTTTATATTTTATCAAGGTCTTCCAAAAAATCCAAAATGATCATCATTCTCTTATTTACTCATCAAATATATAATAATATCTCTATAAATACTATAAACAATAATTGAGGTAATATATAATGAATATGTTAATTAAATGTATGTGGATATAAAGGGAATTTTATGTGTGATTGAAATTACTATAAATTAGTTGTCTTCATAAATCATATAAAGTTGTATTGGTCATAAAATCCCTTTTCACAATTAACTGATTATATCTATAATTATGGTCAATCATTGATAAATATCTATCTCCATCTAGTTGATCAAAAAATTCATCAAAATGAGCTAGATGATACATATTCTTGATCATAATCTTGTTATGTTATCGATAATCAATATAGAGACATATTTATTGTTCTTTAATCGTTAAAAATAATTAGTGCACCACATGGTCAAGTATTGGGTCATATGAAATCCTTATCATGACTGATTGGGTGTTTCTTTAATAGTTCAAATTACTCAATTGAAGACCTTATATAAAGATTCTTTTACGTAAATGTAGCCCCATGTATGATTATTTTTTAAATCTCAACTTCTAAAAAAGGGGGAGACTCAAAAAATATTCATGAAATAGATCAAAATATTCATGAATATTATGAATATGATCAATTTTCAGTTTCTTCTAAACTATTTGAGGTTAATATACCTCTCTTATTGGTAGTAATACCTATATACTATTATGTAATTTCAATTAATTATTAATATTTTTTCTTGAATTGATATACGATTATATAGTTTTTTAGTATATCATTTTTAAATTTTGTTCCTTATAAATATATGTGGTATCAACATAGAAGGATCCAACTGATTCATAAAATCACTTAAAATTCGATTATTGGTATAATAAAATGTTTCTGGGGAGCACATTCCAACAAAATTTTATCGAAGTAGATATTTAGAAATAATATGAAGTCACCAAAACAATAATTTTTGTTTCTATAAATCAATATATAACCAATGAGGTGGTGATTTTATACTCTTATCATATTCTGTAGATATAATAGAGTGGGGAAAAGTCATGTAACAAATTTTCAGTCTTATAGTGGATTTTAAGTGTATATTTCACCATGTTGATTACATAACCCACATAAATAGATAAGATTAAATATTCATTATCTTATATATTTTTCATAAATATTTTATGATTCTAATTATCCACATTAGCCCTTGGATTAGTGCATGGATTCTTATGATGACGAAAAACATTTAATTTGAATCATTGAACTTGACTAGTTGGAAGTTTCTTCTCATCTAGTTTTTTCATTGGACATATCATATTTCTTCCATAATAGATATCTCAATATATGACTCCTTAACATGTATATACTTATACTTATCCTTTGAAATATTTACATATTATCTTATATCCAAAAAATCATCTTGTAGGTAGAAGGTTTTTTATTCCATTTCTTGATCCATCATCCCAGATCCCATAAACAACTATCTTCATTTCATACTACAAAACTCCTAAGAATATTGAGAGATTCTATAATTTATTTTCATCTTTAGATAGCATCCTGAAATTTATTCATGGTTACTAAATACTCTTAAGGACTACACCTATTAGACACTAGTTTTTAGTCCATTTAATAAATAATATATATTACATACATTGAGAATTATTAAACAATATACATATATTCGATTTCATGTAAATTTTACTTCATTGATATCGATTGATTCAAAATACATATTATTCATGTCTATAATGTCCCTCCTTATTTGTGTACTACGAATTTAAGGGAAATAATTATTGAGAAAAATCAATGTAATCACCACCCCAATTCATGGAGTTTATTTCCCTCAATTTAATCATGTTCATAGTGAGGGATCACAATTTTTCACCCACACCTTCCAGTTGATAAATTGCTAAAACAAACATCTCAAGCTCTGATCTATGTAGAATGGAAAATATATCTTCTATATCATTGATCCATTATTATTAAATTAGAGGATCAAGGGACACAAAACATGGTGTACATTTTCACATCAAAGAATCAATTCCATGTTTATCTTTGTTTGGTTATTTGGAAGCCCAAAAATGTTTTCATTATTATTCATTACATAGTTTTGTTGTGGATGAATTTACATAATATTTTCACTCTAATTAAAATTACATTTTTTAATCATTATGGTATTGATTCCATTTCCTTTTAAATTCAAATCTAAAATGATTCCTTCTAGTTATATATATTAACTATAATGTGAATGTTTAATAATATGATCAATAATATTTAGAGTTAGAAAAAATATAAAAATTTAATCAATCAGGAGATTTTATAAATTAAAACAGCATCAGATTGACCTATGAAACTATATGTTCAACCTATATCATACTATTTTATTTCGATACTATATAAAAAATAAAATCATTTCATTCATTATATTGAAAATATCCCATAAAATTGCTATCACATAGTACCCTTTATAAACATATCATACATAAAACATGACTTCATAACCATGTGAAATAGAAACATAATAATGGGTGAGCAGAGATTCCCAATTTGTGTACACATATAAGATATCACTCAAAGATCACTAGTGAGTATAAGATGAGAATAATGGTAATATAATATAATAAAGTTAATAACACATGATAATCATAAACATAAGAACATCGAACAAAAAATAATTATCACGGTACAAACATATTCATATCTTAAAAAATTGGTATCAAAGTAAAACTAGAACCATTACCCATGTAAGATATAATATAACCATGTTTCATAGAATAATGTTTTTGAATAAATATATGATTTAAAATCATAAAATTATTTATTAAAAAATACTTCTAGAATCCCATAATATATTGGATATATAAAAATCAAAATCACCCCATTTCATAATGGATTATATAGTATCACCAAAATCACTTCGTATAATTGATTATTCTTTATTACCATCATCACATGATATGTTGTATTATTAATTATTATAATATCCTAGAATATTAACTCCCAGATCTAGTACTAAAAATATAATCTTTAGATTTCATTCATTCATACTGATAGACATTACTCAATTTTATCCATCCAAAACATACACAATCATATGAAAAAATGGGATCACATAGATAACCAATAACCTTTTTGGTTTAGAGTTTTATAGAATTAGGAAAAACTATTAGATAACATTACCCATGTCTTTAAGTGATAATGTTTTCACTATACCCTTGTTTTCTTAATCAATATTATGACTTCATCATCTACCACACGAATCCCTTATGGATGTATTTTTTTATTACAAAAGATGTTATATCCTTGGGAATAACCATTATAAGGTTGAGCTTAAATAATTAGGTAGGGTAAAAATAAGATAAAACAAATGAATACGGTTTCTGGATCTTTCCTCGGGGTGTGCACATCCATTTATTTGAGGATGATGATGATGCACTTGTTTTTCCCCGCATTCCCATTTTCCAATAGCGGGTGACATCCATCTCTTATTTAGGGATGTTTTCTCCTTAATTGAAATGGGACGATGGGATATCGGTTCCTCCTTCTGCGGATTCCCCCTTGGAACTTGTTACGTAGTTCGGGTCTTATATATAGAGTAAGGCTTTGTTTGTGGAACCCTTCCCAGTTCCATATCTTCATGGATGCTGGTTAATTACAATTCTTATTTTTGGACATTCCAAGGGGTCAGATTAGGGAAGAAACCTTCAGTCTAGGGAGTAGTCACGTTGGACATCACTGGTGCCTCTAGGCACTGAAACATTATCACTTATGGGTCTTTTTCCCTTATGATAGGGCATCTCAAAGGTGCGTAAGCTCGAGGGATCCCACATAGAATGTGGATAATTTTATCCCATAGGCATGCCTCTGAGGTTTTCCTCATCATCCTAGGTTTAACACAGGTTATGCCACATGTTTATCATCTAGAGGAGATGGATTGGACTGATCAGAACACTTAATAGAGTGGATTAGAAGGGTGAAAACCCTAAAAGGGAACACCAATGATAGGAAGTGAATTGACGTTATCTATTTGGGATGTGGTATCCCGGGTAATAATCAAGATGGATAATGGATGGATAGGTGAAGTGGATGGATATTGAGATAGAGTCGACTCAAGGGAGACAATGATGTTGGTATTGAGCCTTGAAGAGACCTCCAACATATCCTCATGGTAGGGAATCAATGTCTATATAGATCAGGATGGGCATAGGATTAGGGTGTTGGCAGAGGACATAGGAATGAAGATATAATGGGGATTACATGTTGTTAGTAGCCCGATGTTGGTTTGACACCATGGGGGCGGACCAGAGATGTGGGTCCCAACAAAGGGGACTACAATGACTTTCCATCGATTGGGGAACACCATGGCTTACCACTAGATGGGGACTGACAGTGGTTTACCACTGGATGTGGATAGTTTAGTGTAGTTCAGGATAAAAATGGCATACAGTTTAATGTCACGAAGGATAGGGGTGGACTGACATGGAGTGGTCGGGACCAATGGTTATTAGCCTTGAACATCAGGGAGGATTCTTATCTACACTTCCTTTACAAGGATCAATTTTTACGTGGTTCAGGATGGTGGCATCCAATGTGAATGGGGGTCATAACCAATTGTTATTAGGCTTAAACCTCAAGGAATCTTCCTATATACCTTTCCTTGGAAAAGATGAAAGTCCCCGTTGATCAAAATCCAATGTGAAGGGGGTCGGAAGAAATGGTTTTTGGGCTTGAACCTTTGAGAGGATTCCTACATAACTTTCCTTGGAAAGGATCAAAGTCCATGTATTTTGGGATGTGTTGGTGAACCAACGTGAAGAGATTTGGAAAAATGGATTTTGTTATTGATCCTCATGGAGGATTCCGACATACATTTACTTTGCAAGGATCAAAGTCCACGTAGTTCAAAAAAGGTGGTGGTGAACCAACGTGAAGGGGGGTTGGAACAAATTGTTGTTGGTGTTGACCCTTTTGGAGGCTTCCTATGTACCTTACCTTGGATAGGATTAATGTTAATGTAGTTCAGGATGTGTTTGGGGCTTACACTCTAGGATACCCATAGGGGATTCCTTGGTCAATGCTTTATCTAAGCCCATGTGAGTCATTCTCGATGTGAGAAAGAAGAGGTAGAATAGACCTAATGATTATGTTGTGAAAGGTGTGTCTTTGGAAGTGGAATGGCGCTTACTTGTGGTTATCAGCCCAAAAGGGGAACATGGGATTATGTGCGGTTCACATCTCAAAGAGGAGACAGGGGATTACACGTTGTTAGCAGCCCAGGGAGATGCATATTTTGACTTAATTTAGGTTGGAGGCCTGATGGAGACAAAGCCCAAAGGGAACAATATTTTTGATGGAAGAAAAGATGGATCTAGTTCCCTCCCCCCTCTACTCTTTTGATAGGAAAAAGATAGGAGGAGCACGGATGCTGCATCCTACAAGAAAGGCTAGGGGGATTACACCATGGTGTTGTTCTTTTCCCTGCGCACACACACCATTTCGGAAAATGGGATCTCAATCTAAGTGAGGAATGATCTCACTCACGTGGAGACCAATGGACGTAGGTATTGTCTTAGATGAGGCAACCCTTGTATGATTCATGTTTTGAGGCTACAGTTTAATGTAATGTGCTGAGGATAATGGTGCTTGGTAGTTCAATATCCTACAACTCAAAAGAGGCGGGATTCTTCGAACCTCTAGGACATACATGAATGACACCCACCCACCCTTGGGGATGTGAAGGAATCAGTAATGCCATCATTAGGGGGTGTTATGGAGTGATCCATTGAGGGGTCCACATTATCATGGCTATTAAAATTTGAAATATCCATTACCGTGCCTGAGTTCCCTTAATGGGCGACAATGGTGAATGGTTATTATGCATAGATGCTACTTGGTTGCCACTAAGGAGCGTAAATAGTTGATGTGGATTACACAATGTAAGATGCTCAGATGTCTTCCACATGTCTGGCCATGAGGGCATTCAAACTCACTGGTGGGTTGAAGAATATAGTTGGATCCTACACCTATGCACTAGTGCAGAAGCTGGATAATGCCAAGGGAGATTGAATCTGTATGAACAAAGGGAGATGAAAAGTATGAATCACATGCCAGTTATTCGAAATGTGGTGAGGGTGGTGTGAAGATGGATGATATCGGTTGACTGTGTTCGAAAAACAACATCCATATCGCGTTATCTAGAAATGGGGACAAACAAATGTGGGTCGACTATTGACCGTGTTCGAAACACAGGACCTGACTCAATGTGTCTTCCAATGCCTTTTGGGTCATTAGACCAAGAGAGTAGGTGATCCAAGATGGCATGGGACCATGCTATTAGGGGGTCCCATCAGACATGATAGATTGTGGAGATCCTGATGAAGGACACACGAAGCATTAGGTTTATTGGTGGAATGTTTTAATGGAGTCCAATGCTCATAAAGTTAGTCCAGATTAATCAAGTCATGGGTAATCATATGCTTAGAACATGAGCCATCACTTATTTGGAACAAGAGGAATCCTATTATTGAATGACAGGTCATGCTACATTTTATAGTCATGTATAGAGTACTTTTAGCATATTATTCATGGTGCATAAGGCATCTCTGGTTTTGATTCAAAGGCATTATATATTTTTCATATAGGGTGTTCTACAATTTATAATCATGTATAACGGACTTTTAGTATCTTAAACTTGGCACATAAGGAATCTCATGTTTTGAGCAAGATGCATCCAGTGTTTGTAACATATTGAGTGTTACATTTTATATTCATGTAGAGAGGACTATTTGAATCTTATGCTTGGCGCATAAGGAATCTCTTGTTTGTAGCAAGAGGCATCCTATGTTAGTCTTATAGTGTGTACTATAGTTTATATTCTTGTAGAGAGGATTTTTAGGCATAAGGCACCAAGAAACGGTTGGGTTGGGACTTACGCAAGGGTGGCCCTTTCTGGTTCAACCTGGCATTGGAGTCAGGTGATTGGGTTTGGATGAGTTTCTTGAGGAATGCTTCGACTCAAGGTACTCGGGAAATTGATGATGAGAATATAAACTCATGACATGGGTAACGATCCAAGAGGAATATGTAAACCTAAGGTATTTCATGATGTGCAGAGGAGTATCTAAAAGAATGGTATTCCATAGGTGGAAGGTGGCTACGCAAAAGGGTGCAATGGAAAATGAAAATCTCTCGGCTAGAAAAGTTCACGATGTGACTACCCATTTTAAATGGAAGTCAGTGATGGTAGCGAGGGGACCAGACCGGAGGGCTGAGAGCGCAACCCCACACTGAGCTTGAGTGGGTGTGTAGGGGGGCATTCCCCATGGTATGGACTAGTGGGTGAAGGCATGGATACTTTTTTGTGTAAGATGTGCATTGTGTATGATAGGCTATGCGCAAGAATGAAGGATTCCACATAATAGGGAATGTATTCGTGCAATAGTGCAGTCGTGTGCGTAATATGGGATATGTGCCCGCAAAAGGGGAGTTGAGCACATAATAGGTAAGGAATTGCACACAAGGGGGGGGGGGTTGCACACAATATGGGATATTTGTGTGCAACAGAGAATGTGTGTGCATTATTGGGTAGGTGCAGCATGGGTGAATGCAATATTGGGAATAGTGACCCTATGGTGTGCAAAAATGATGTTTTTCATGAAAAAGTTATGTTTTGTGTGCATTATGGTGGTTTTACGCGCATCGTGGAAGATTCGAACTTATGCGCATTAGAGCAGCGACTGATCTCTGGGACCCTTTTGGAATAAGGTTGTGCACTTGTATTTATAGGTGAAAACGTGAATGTCGGTGCACACAAAATTTTGTTCCATTTTTACGTGAAAATCCATTTTTCATGCAATATTCCATTTTTATGTGTAACATTTCCTTTTTACGCACACGATTCTAGTTTTACTTGCAAGATTCCATTTTTATGTGAGTGATTTTCTTTTTACACAAAATTCTGTACTTTTCCCCTAAACCATCATAGATGGCCATTTCCAGTATCCTGACTTCAAACGGACATAACTTATGATCTGTAACTTCCATTGGACTCAACGACTAGTCAAATCGATGCTTTCATAATGAGTTGTGCTCTGAGATCATGTTTGGTAGAATTTGGTAAATTACAGGGATGTATTTTATGGTGCAAACAAATACCATTAGCAAGAACATGATGAGAAAAATGGTATGGATTCTTATTTAATTTTCATGAAAATTTTAAAAGATAATTCATAATCATAAAAAAATATAAAATGAGACCTCTAATTAAATTTTAAAAAGTATGGGTGACATACATGTCAAAAATCATGATCCATGTGGAACTATTTCCTCATCAAATGAGATAACATATCATAATATAAGAAAAAACATACTATTTTGGTAACTTATAGCATCAAATATTCACCATAAAATCAACTAAATTGGATAATTCAAATATTACCGTAGGATTGAATTACAATAGTTTACTCTATCTTCCCTTAGATGCTACTCATATTCAATAAAATCCATTATCCTATAGGTGAAATGTACAATATTTAACTCTATCATTTATTATGAGCAACATAAAATAATAAACATCATTATCTCATAGGAGAAACATATAATAGTAGACTCTATCACATTACGTAATCAATTATTGGGATAGTATATACTCTATCATCCTATGTTTATAATGTAACCTCCTATATTTGGTTTATAATCTGACTAACTATAAGGACCTGACCATAAAACATTTCATAATATTGAATTAAATGAATAATTAATGTTGAGGATCATTGCAGGTTTAGAGTTTTAAAGAATTAGTCCATGAATATGACATATCATCTTAAAAATTATATTAAGACACTACTACTCAGTATCCAATTTTTTCATAAGATAGAAACTCTTAAAAAGAAACATGTATTGTTCCATGTTTTAGACATCCCAACTTTTCCGTGATCCCATCGGTGACCCTATTCATCTTTATGTCATGTGGAAAACATTTTAAAAACAAGGGATGGGCATAAACATATCACCAAGGGTTATAAAATAAAAAAACATTAGCCCATCACTAAATACAATTCCATGAAACCATAATTTAAAATCATAACATACCTTATAAAATCTTATGATTTATTAATAACACATTAAAATAATAAATCATAAAGGTAACTTGTGGAATATAAAACATTTTGACATTGTAGCTATCATAGATACAGAGGGAGTTACATTTGAATTCTCATCCCAGTATATTAACTAAATCTATTAGGAAAAACATTAACGTTTACCTCTATCATGTTACCCAAAGCATTTGAGTGTTATCTCTGGCTCACACAATATAGTATTATTATGGAACCACCTGTATACATAATCAACGTCGAATAAAAATAACATAATCATAACACATAACACAAGCATAATGTAAAGATAACATTTCCACATTCCAATGACAATATATCAAATCAATATATTGAAATAAATAATGCTTTATCAAACCATTTTCAAAACCATCTAAAGCATTTAATATAAATATTTCTGAATCGAAGTGTCCCATTAAAATTTGAAACTTTTGAAAGTAATTATACACTTTAAAAAATCATGTTTATAAAAATAAGTCTTTGAAAATATTTTTAAAACATGGACATTAATGTGAATGATTTATAAGAATAAATCATTAAAACATTTAAAAAGATATTTCAGTTAAAGAGTTCCTAACCTAATGGGGGACACATTAATACAAATAATTGAGGAATAAAATTAATCAAAGATTATAATATCATGATAATAAATTGATTCATGATATAATATTTCAAAAGTCAGTATATACACCATATAAAATTGAACTACTGCGTAACAAAAAATAAGTTTCAATGGAATGTAAATTGAGACAATGTCACTTATAAAGATCGTATCCTTAGACTAAGGACAAATCAATGAAATGATTATGTGTGAAAAATAATAATACAACCAATGTAAGTGGATATTAATTGTAAATCAATAATAGGTCATTCACACATATTCATATCATGACATAATCATGAACTATAAGTTTAACCCAATGAATTGAAATTTGGTTAAGAAGTTACCTTAAAAAATTTCGACAGCCTAACACCGTCACATAATATTTCATAAAAAGAGTTTATGAGAGAGAAAAGAGTATCTCACAACATGGAAATAAAATTTATTGAAATTATAATATATAATAACTTATCCCAAAAAATTATGTTGGAAATTAAAAGACATAACATAAATGAAGTGTATTAAAAAGAGTAGGGTGAATGGTTCCCTTACAGATTTGGTAACTTACAAAACATAAACCACATTATTAATAGATCATAAAATTAATATATAATTACCCAAAAATTTAAAAAATTATTCAAATAATACAATCATGGGCAGTACGTACAACACACAAAAGTAAATAGAGGCAAATATAGCATGAATCTCATGGGAATAAAAAGAGAGATGAAACCCCCTTAGCACGTTGTAATCAATCGAGTCATATGACCAAAAGTTAAAAACCACCAAATGAATCAAAAAATACCATTAATATAAATATAATCATTATAATATATATCATATGTCAGTACAAAATACAACACATTAAAAAAATAATTGGCGAACAATAGAAATATCAAAGAATTAAGAGTGAGATAAGAAACCCATAACCTCATGTACGTCTTGAATCAATTGTTCTTTAATCTCATGAATAAAAAAATAAATTAATATATATGTGATTAAGAACCTTTTTCAACTTTATTATTCATTTTATATCAATTATTACCTTTCTATAACAATTAGTTAATAATTTGAGTTCATATGAGACATTTTTTTGAAATTCATAACTTGAGTCAAAAATGAACTTATTATAATTACAAATTATCCATGATGTCAAAATTACATTATATTCAGAATAATATTCATGATTTATATATCATATATATCATATATATCATGAATATATGTATTTATAATAGTACATAACATTTAGAGATAAGAGATGAAATGCACCCTTCATGGAGATAGTAAGTTGTACGTACGCAAGAACACTACTCTAATTTATATTCCATATTTAATGGAAGGAAAACATAATGATAAATAGTTATATAATAATTCCAGTATAATATAATATATAATTTAATTATCTCCATCATTTATATGTTCCACATATTTCCTGAACGAGTCATATCACTTTGATGGGGCAGTAGTCTGCACTTGCTCAAATGAAATTATCGTATTTACCCATTGTGTAAAACAAAAAGTAAATATTTAAATGAAAAATAAAGTATAATATAAAAATATAAATATAATATATATTGCATAATAATATAGTTCCATCATAATTTCCACCATGAGAGGTGGTTGGAGATAATTGAACAATCATCATTTTGTGAGGTAGTACTTAGCCATCCACAGAAACAATATGATTTAAACCATTAGATGGAGGTAAGTGTATTTAGAATAATTATAATACCAAAAAACTAGTATATTGAGGATACTATTTTTGTTATAATATAAATGAATAAAAAGTTTTTATGGGGTTGGAGAAGTAAAAAAACAAAAGAACTTAAGAGATTATGTTACCTTTAAATCAGGTATCTCCCTTTGGATTGAACAAAAAGGTTTAAATGAAATTACTTCTACATAAGGGAAGTCTTCTAGGAGGAGGAAAGATATGTATGGGTTTTAATTGGGATGGGGTTAGATGAGCCATGGGGCTTGAGAAGTGTGAGTAATGTGTTAGAAGTGAGGGGTTTTTATAAGGGGTGGGAGGGTCTCTTAAAGAAAGCTTGAAAATATTAGTTTATTATATAATGATTTTTGGTTTCTAAAGGTCAAAAACTCATTAAATCAGAAATTAAGATAACTCATGCTCGAAAAAAAATCATCCAATATGAATTGTAATAGTTTTTGATATTTTTTAACTATTATAGTCTTATTTAGTTAAATCATTCATTAATGAGGTAAACACTGAATCATTATTGTGTCATAAATAATTTTATTTATTTGATGTCTAAAAAGTATAAAAAAATATCATGATGTTGGAAATATTTTTATCTTTCAAATGAATATTTATACTTGAATAGATAACATATATAACCCCATGTAATTATTGATCTACTAAAAGATATATGTTTGTGTCATTTTTTTCTTTTCTTTAAATTAATTAATATAAAGTCTAATTATCACTCCCAAGTGGCACCATGGAATCCCAAAATAGACACAAGGATGACCATAGTCTGAAATTTATAAACTAATTGTATTATAGAACATGTTAGGGTAATTTAATATTATTATATTTATATTTTTTTACCCTTATTTACCAGATTTATACTTTGACCATGGTAAATAAAATTTTTACTGAAGTAAATATTCATAATGTCTAAAAATGAAAGATACATATTTACACAATGTGTTCCTCCTAATTCAAAATATGGAATCTATTTTTTATAATTAAGAACAAAGAAGTGGTAGAAATTAATTTAAAATTAATTACCGTTGTCAAAATAAAAAGAGGGTCCTTGAAAAATAATAACTATCAAAATATTGATACTTATTTATGTCTAATATCAATTTGAAATTACTTATAATGAAAAAATTGGATTAAATGATATAAAATAAATAATTACACTTTAAAAACAATTAAAATTATAATATAACCATATAAATAAATTAGTTTAAAATTAAATTTGGAATTAAAATACAGTATTTTTCATTATTCATTAAAAATGAATTTTATCATAAAAATACCAAAAATTTACCCAAAGTAAATTTTGATGTAAATATTCTAATTAATAATAATATTTTGTCAAATAGAATATATAAAACTCACCATAACTAGATATAAAGTGGGTACTCTATCAAAATGTTGAAAATCTACCTTTTAATGAATATTAGATTATTTATTCTTAAAATCGTATTCTAATTTTTAAGCCTCTATAACTTATTAAGTAAATGTAAAAACATTTAAAAAAACATGTATTTTCTTATTTTAGTTAGTTTTGTCCATTATTTCCCATAGAACAGCTATGCATTAACTACCATTTAAAATAATGTTATATTTTGTTTGTTTTACTCAGCATTGTGTTCAACATAAGATTTCAAAGAAACTCACTGTTGCATGTCAGGTACGCCATTGACCATAGAATTCCCTTTAATGTAAAATTAATATTTGATTAACAAGTTTTAATAAATATGAAAAATTTGCATTCTTTATTTACCAAGGATGTTACATCCTTCCACCCTTTTGGGAATTACATCCTCACAATTTTAAAATTGGGCTTGGAAACTTCATTGAACGTCCCACATAAAAAAAATAGTCAATAAAAATATCTCATTAAAAGTAGAAAAGAGAAATAAAAATGTCACATGAGATAGACCATACTAGGATTATATGGAGGAAACATGGATATAGAAGATAATAAAACCATAAATGTTTTATGGAGAGTGGTAGAAAACATGATTAGGTGAAATTTAACCAGTAGGAAATCAAAAACATGTGATGGGTTAAACATTCTTTGATTCCCCAGTATCAAAGGTTAACAGAAATGTTTTTGTTCTATGTTACATTTCATAAATTTCAGGAATTTATTTAAGAGTATGAATAATAAATCAAGGAAACACACTTAATTTTCATGTAAACATTCATCCTTTACGAGATTTCTACCACAAACTCATCATTTCTCCAAAAAAGTAGAATTCAAGATGAATTGTTCACATTGAAGGCTGTATAATAAACTTCTAGAGAATAACAAAATCAATAAAAGATGAACAATATTTTCCCCATGTCTTTATATATTTCTAAAACCCTAATGGTAATTACAAGATTTGATAATCACTCAAAAGAATTATATTTTACAAAAAAGAAAAACTACTCTTAATCTCATAAATTTCTCAAACAATGCCCAAAGTTCAAAAAAGTCCATTAAATAAACAACTTTCCATAAAATTCATCAAAGTAATAAAATATAAGATTGAAACCCAAATCTCAGAAGGATTCAATCACATAGTATTCCAAGAAAAATATTAACACTTATCTTCGAATAACATCAGTTTCTGTTAATGTCTCATTCTGAAAATTAATTAACATAATCACATATTCTCTATAATAGGATAATCATTTCCATAAATAAAACAAATTTTCATATGTTTCAATAAAAACATATATTATTCCTAAATAAAATTTCAATCATTACTCCACAAATGAGATCCCATATTATTATATTTCTTTTATGCATATAATTTTTCTAAAAGAGACAACATCTTCTAAAATAACCTTTATCACTTAATCAAAAAATCAATTTACTATATTAAGGATTTCCTTTTGATAAAACATAATTTACAAAAATAAACTTATTCTTGATCCATAAAATCATTTAATGTAAAATAATAAGTCATACTAACTAAGGTATTTATGTATGAAAATGGTAGGTGATGCCCCCAAGTCGCCCTTCGGTTGTGGGATCGATTTGTGCAGCCTTTCAGGATGCAACGGGTTGTCACCAATCTTATGTGTTGCTTTTTTTATAAAACTATAAAATAACACTTAACTTGTTTTAACCTAAATTGTTTTCTTATAAATTTCATTTTCATCCCAATAAATTAATACAACTACATCTTATATATTGGAGTTGTTTCAAATCTCAAACAACTTTGATCAAGTGAGTAGTATTCTAGGAAAAGTTTCACAATCATCTGAACATGACTTTGTAAAAATTATTGCAAGAATTTCATCACGAAGAGAGAGGAATGTAATTTGAGATCTTCCACATTCAATTTGTAACCAACATTCCTTGTTTTGAAAAATTTATAAAACAAGGATTTAACAAAAATAATAGACATATGGACTAACCATGTGTTAAACGGAAACCCATAATCCCTAATGTTGTCTAAACCATCCACTAATACCGACAATAAGTACTTTTCCTTAAAAAATTCATAATCATGAATTAAATAAATAATTCAAATTGGGGATCTTTTCAAGTATAGAGTATTAGTGTATTAGGCCATAACTATTACATATCAACTTGAAAATTACATGTATACACTTCTACTCAGTATCCATTTTTTCGTAAAATAAATACTCTTTAAAATAAACATATATAGTTAAAAAATTTAGACATCATGACTTTTCCATGATCCCATACTTGAACCTGTTAATAATTAATTAATATGGAAAACATTTCAAAAACATGGGATGAGAAGAAACATATCAGTAAGGGTTATAATATAAGGACTGAAAACTTTAGCCAATAAATAAATACAATTCAATGAAACCATGCTTTTCAATCATAACATACCATATGAAATCATAAGATTTATAAATAACACACAGAAATCATAAATCATTAAGGTATCTTATAAAATAAAAAAAATAATTACATTGTTTCTATAAAATATACATAGGGAGTTACATTGGAATACCCATCATATTATACTCCCTAAATCTATATGGAGAAACATTAACATTTTCCTTGATCACATTACACAATGCATTCAAGACCTATCTCGGGCTCACCAGCCCTAGATTTATCATGGAACAAACTTTATACGTAAACAATTACCAATATCCATTGTATAATCTTAATACATAACACAAGAAAAAGGAAAGATTACATTTCTACATTACAATTAGAATAAATCAAATAATGATATTGATGTAAACAATGCTTTATCAAACCATTTTCAAAACCAATAAAACATTTAATAATGATATTATTGAATCAAAGTATCCAGTACTACTTAGAAACCTTTGAAAGTAATTTACGCTTTAAAACAATCATGTAAATATAAATAAATCCTTAAAACCATTTTCAAAACATGGACAATAATGTGAAAGATTCAGAAGAATAAATCCTTAAAACATTTAAAATGATATTTTAGTAAAAGTGTTCCTAACCAAATGAGAGACGTTTAAATAAAAATAATTGAGGAATAAAATTAATCAACGATTATAATAAAATAATAATAAATATATTTGTGATATAATATTTCAATGGTAATTATAAAGACCATATAAATGTGAAGTTGTATATAACGACAAATAAGTTTCAATGGAATGTAAATTGTGACAAAGTCCCTTACAAAGATCATATCATTAAATTAAGGAAACATCAATGACATGATAATGTGTGAAAAATAAAAATAGACCGAATGTTAGTGGATGTTAAGTGTAAATCAATCATTGGTAATTCACACATATTCATATCATGACATAATCATGACATAGAAGTTTAAACCAAGGAATAATAATTGGGTTAAGAAGATCCCTTACTAAAATTCGATAGCATAACGACGTCACATAAAAATTTAGAAAAAAAGTTGTTAAGAGTGAAAAGAGTATCTCATCACATGGAAATACAATTTACAGAAATAAGGATATATAATAACATATAAAAACATAAGAAAGTGGAAATTAAATACACAACATAAATGATGTCTTTTAAAAAGATGAAGTGAAAGTTTTTCTTACCGATTTGGTAACTTACGAAACATAAACAACATGAAAGAAGGATAATAGAATGAATATTTATATACCCATAAATTCATGTAAATTATTAAATTAATAAAATCATGGGTAGTAAAAAAAAGAAATAGTAGAAAATTTAGCATGATTCTCACTGGAATAAAAAGTGAGATGAAAACCCCTTAGCAAGTTGTGATCAATCGTGTTGTATGAACAAAAGTTAATAACCACCAAATTAATTGTAGAATACCATGAATATAAATATAATCAGGATAATATATATCAAATGGAATTACACAATACACCACATGAAAGAAATAAGTGGCACCCAAGGGAAACCTCATGAAATTTTAAGTACAATAAGAAACCCCTTGCCTCATGTCCAACATGAATTGATCATTCTTTAATCACATGAATAATAAATTAAAGTTAAATTATATCTTCTTAAGAACATTTTACAAGTTTATTATACAATTTATATCAATTATTACCTTGATATAACAATTAGTTTATTATTTATGTTCATATCGGTCATTTTATTGATGTTCGGAACTTTAGTCAAAAATGAACTTGTTAGAATTACAAATTGTCCATGTGTACAAAATTACATTATATCCATAATAATATTAATTTTTAGATATCATATATGTCATATATATAGTATACATGTATTTATAATAGTACATAACATTTGGATATAATAAATAAAATGCACCATTCATGGAGACGGTAAGCCGTACGTACGCATGAACACTACTTTCATTTATTTTTCATATTTAATAGAATGAAAATGTAATTGTAAATTGGTATATTATTATTAAAGTGTAAAATCATATATAATTTAATTATATTCATCATTTATACATTCCACATATGTCATGAACGAGTCATATCAATTTCAGGGGGCGGTAGTCTGCACTTCCTCAAATAAAATTATCGTATTTACCAACTATGGAAACCATAAATGTATTCTGTAAATGGAAAATACAGAAACAAATAAACAATGTAAATAGAAAATATATATTATATAAATATAGTTCCATAATAATGGCCACAATGAGTGATGGTAGGAGATATTTGAACAATCATTTGTTTCGTGAGGCAGTAGTTCACCATCCACAGAAACGGTATGTTCTGTAACCATTATATGGTCGTAAGTGTAGTTATAATCCTTCTCATCAAAAAATTTATTATATTGAGGATACTTTTTTTGTTATAAAATAATGGAATAAAAATTTTTATGGGGATGTAGAAATAAAATAAAACTAAAGAACTTAATAGAAGACGTTACAATTAAGTCATGTATCTCCCTTTAGTTTGAACAAAAATGTTTAATTGAATTTCATTCATCCTAGTAGAAGGCTTCTATGAGGAGGTGAGGGATTTAGGGAGCTTAATTTTATAGAGGTTGGAAAATCCAAGGAACTTGAGAAGTGTGAGTAATGAGATAGATGTGAGGGCTTATTTTAAGGGGGGAGGGGCACTTTAGGAAATATTAAAAATATTATTTTATTACATACTGATTTTCTGTTTATACATTGGAAAAAAACATTAAGGATGAAGATAAGATACTCATGTTAGAAATAAAATCATCCAATAAGAATTGGATAGTTTTTGGATACTGTTTTAACCATTATAATCTAATTTATTTAAATCATTCATTAATGAGGTAAACACTACCTCATTATTGTGTCATAAATAATTTTATTTATGTGATGTCTAAAAATTATAAACAAATATCATGATATAAGAAATCATTTCAGATTTCAAATAAATGTTTAAAGTCGAAGTTATAACTTATATAACCCCATGTAATATTTTATATACTAAAATATATATGTTTGTTCCATTTTTGTCTTTACCTTAAATTAATTAATTGAGAATCATTATCAATCACAAGTAGCTCCATGGGGTCACAAAATCGACCTAAGGATGCCCATAGTCATAAATATATAAACCAAAAGCATTAAGACACATGTTAGGGTAATTTAATATTATTATAATAATATTTTTACCATTATTTTCCAAATTTACATTTTAACCATAGTAAATAATGTTTTTATTGAAGTAAATATTAATAATGTCTAAAAATAAAAGTTGCCTATTTACACAATTTTTACCTCATGATTCCAAATATAGAACAAATTTTCCAAATTCAAAACACAGAAGTGGCAGAAACTAATTTTAAATTATTCCCCACTTTCGAAACAAAAAAGCGTGTTTTTAAGAAAAAATAAATATCTAATGATTGACACTGATTTATATCTGATTTCAATGTTAAATTATTTCAAATGAAGAAAATTGGATTAATTGGTAAAAAAATAATATAATTACTCTTTTAATCAAATTGAAAATATAATATAATCTTATAAATAAATTAGATAAAATGGTAGTTTTAAATTAAATTATAGTATTTTTTACTATTCATCAAATAATGAATTTTATCACCAAAATATCAAAACATTACCCAAATTAAATTTTGATGTCCTGATTCTAAATAAGAATAATATTTTACAGATAGAACATATAAAAGTGTCTAAAACTAGATTTAATGTGCATTCACCATCAAAAGGCAGTAAATCGACTTTTTAATGAATATTGGAGTATTTATGCTTAAAATATGATTCTTTTTTTATGTCTATAAAATTAATTTGGAAATTTTAAAAACATTTTACAAACATATATATTCATATTATAGTTAGTTCTGTCCATTCTCACAAATACAACTGCTTGGAAATAACTACCATTTAAAATAATATTATATTATTACTTTTCATTATGACTCAACATTATGTGTAAATGAGATTTGAAAGAAACTCTTTGTTGCATATCGGGCACGCCATCGAACATAGAATTACCTTTAACATATACTTAATATTTAATTCACATGTTTTGATAAATATGAAAATGTTATATTCTTTATTTACTTGGCCTGTTACACTAACAATCCTTGATTTATAATAGAAACACTCTTAAATCGTCCATAAAAATGTCCAAGAACCATATATTGAAAAAAAATTAATCATTCACTATAAAACATAACCCCTTTAGAAAAAATAATTTTTTTAAGATGATTAACCAATATAAAATAATTTGGTTCTTTCAAAATCTGTATAAAAAATAAGTTTCCATCCAAAGAATGAGTAAGGATTTAATGATGGAATATATAAACATTAATGTATAAGAACAAAATAATGGTTATTTAGAAATATTAATAATAAATTTTAAATAATACTTAATTCATTTATTTAATAATAAATTAAATAATATTTTTTTTATAACGGTCTAAAAAAATTATATGAATATTGAAAAAAATGAATTTTTTGAAAATAATCATGTACAATTTTAACGGAAACATCAAATAAATTATAGTTATGACGGTGGGAAAAATAATTCATTATGTAAATGTTATGATAGTTACCCCATTAATAATTTTATTAAAAACAAAAGTTCCATATTGTTAAATGGAAAAATGTTTCATTTTAATTATTTATAAATAATGTTAAAAATATTTTATAATAAATTTAAAGAATAATTCATACATAAAATATAATATTCATGAATCATTTAAATATCATGGATGTCGAAGAATAATTATTTCTAACCAAAAAAATAGTGTATATTCTTCTTAAACAAATTTTTTGAACTTGTTAAGTAAAAAATAGAATATAAACAAAACAATTTAAAATTTATAAATATAACTAGAATAATAATATATATATAGTTCTAGAAATTATGATCATAAAATTTCCCCCATGGATCCTTGAACATAATTAATCTCTAAAATAAATTTTATTTAAAAATGAATCCATTACCTCTATGGTAACTTTCAAATCAAAATACATTGAAAGAACCAATATTATATGGATTTTTAATGAACATTAATTAACTAGTTAAATAATTTTAATATCATTCATTGTGAATAATGTAAACTATATAAATAAATCCTGGAATACTATAAGAAATGTTTCTCGTGAAAATGATATTATGATAAAGAAAACCCTTGAAAAGATCACATCACATGATGTAATAATTAATGCCTGAAGTGATTATGTGATAATATGTAAATCCACATAAAACCATTGAAAATATAGGGATAAAAAAATTCATATTAACACATAACCTTTTCATAGCATTGTCCATTAAGAAATATTATAATCAAATAAAAGGAAATTCAGTAAAGAAACCCCTTACCAATTTTTCACAAAGGCTATCTACATTCTCTAACTCATTTACAATAAATATTTATTTGTTATTTAATTTTCTAAGAATCTTTAATAGTTTAATTAATTTATAATTAGATAATTTATTTAATTTATGTTTAAGACATATTTAATTACATAATCTGTTATTTCCACTCTTGGTCTTTTGAGGGTGTTCGATTCAAAATTGAAAAATGTAGTTGGTTTGTTAATCATGGTAAATGTGATCATTTCTCATTTATATACTAAATAATTGTTCATAAATTATTATTATATTTATACAACAAATGATATATTTTACCCAACCATATAAAGGGAAAACATAAATCAAAGTTCATCGGCTTGGGAGACGGTGTCCCATGTGTACACCCAATTGATGTTTTTATGTCAAATTAGTCTAAGATAGGGAATTAAAATAAATTATTATCTTTTCAGATTAATTTTATTGATATAAAAATCAAGTGAATTCAAAAAATCCTTTTCTATTATAGTTTATGAGAGATTGTTTTTGATAAAGTAAGTGACCTACTATGTGAAGATGCTATTATATACATACACACATGTGATGGTTTGTTTTTAATTATTGGAAATAAATAAATTTAGATGATATATTATATTTATTGAAAATAAATTTGTTCATTAATTTCAATTATTTATGTTAAATATTTCATAATAACTATCCTTGAATTTTTGTTTAGAGGAATGGAATACATGGAATTGGGATGAGGTAGACCACCCAAATGTATGAATGATGGTTTTGTTTCCCATTTGATGGAAGATGAAATGAATACTGTTATTAAATTAAAATAATAAAATATCATTAAATGTATAACTCTTATATAATTATATTGGATGGTTTATTATATAATTTAAAGTGGTATAATAATAAATAAATTATCAATTTTCATATAAGATGACTACTACCACTTCGAATAACCTATATTAGATCACTCCTAAAAGATAATATGTATGATATTTCATAAATAAAAATCATATATAACCTTTACAATAAAGATGAGAAGTTATTTTTATTAGTTTTGGTGGAGGTAAATTTCTAACAATGTGTGAGGAATATAGGATAGGTGGTAGCCTTTTACAAGTGATGGGAGGTGATACATATGAATAAGTTATGTTATTAATTTATTATAACATAATTTTAATTATCAACTTATAAAAAAATATATATATTGAATACAGGATTAGGATGAATTGAAAAAATCTAATAAAATAAATTTTAAAAATTATATTGTATGTTTTAACACTTATTTATTTGTTTTAACCCTCTAATTACACATTTTAAAACCACCACAATATCATTACTGTTTAATTGTTAGGGTTCAGTAATGGTATACTAAAACGAAAAGGGTACAATAAGTTAAAAATAGTTGATATTATGAAAATATCTTATTCTATTGGAAAAAATTGGTTTTAATGAATTTAAAATAATTTAATAAAGTATTAATTAAAACAGATAAAATTAGAATGATTTCAGGGATTATTCACATTATTGGACATTAGATACATCATGATAGTAATGATATTAGAATATTAAAATTTAAAATATCACTAATATGTTTTATTTATCAGGAAAAACAATTTATTAAAAAAAGCATCCCTGTAAATATTTTTTTTAATTTTTTTAAAATCCTATAGTTGACTTTTCTACTCATTTCACAAAAATTTTATAAGTGAGGCATAAGAAATGAAGGTAACTATTTCTCCAAGAAAAAATAAACAAATTACCATCATAAAAATATATTCATATAAAAATTAGTATTTATGAAATTATCATAATTTTTTATCCCTATCAAAAAATATCATAGATATCAAAAGCAAGAAAGAGGTAGTTTGAAATTTAACATTATATTAAATACTAAAATTCCTGTTATCAAATAAAAATGGCTCCAAAATTCCATTTCATAGAATATATGATGGGTCGGTATAATTAAACTCATCAAATAAACTAAATTCAAGTCATTGAGCAATTTTAAGTGTTTTCAAATATTTTTAATCATATTTTACCAATTTTACAAATATAATGGAGACATCATTTTTAACAAGATAAAAATTCATATTGACTAAAAATAAATTGAATATATTTAACTTATATGAACCTAATATTTTTGTATATGGTATTTTTTATCGAATTCATTAACAATAAGTTTGAAA
This sequence comes from Viscum album, assembly GCA_963277665.1. Taxonomy (NCBI): domain Eukaryota; kingdom Viridiplantae; phylum Streptophyta; class Magnoliopsida; order Santalales; family Viscaceae; genus Viscum; species Viscum album. The sequence goes on from OY728153.1 coordinate 1,757,593,218, forward strand.
ATTTACATTTGAAATAAAACTGAAAGATATGAAGAAATTTTATTTTCCATAATAATTATTTTTTATGTATAAATGTATTAGTTACATAATATGTGTAATGTTGACTAAAATTTACATTAATTGGATTATTTTTAATACAAATGAACTAATGAAACATTTTAAAAAATTGAAATTAAAATTGAACTTTTGAAATATATAGAAGGAAATGAATACATTTTATAAAATTAGTATTTTACAATATTCATTGAAAAGTAATTTCAAAAGAAATAAAAAAATCAACCTAATATAATATATATTTTGTTATTTTAAAAATTGTGTACTTTTTATCAAATAAAAATTCAAGTAATTGTATAAAATAATTATCATATTTTCTAAAAATAAATTTATGAAGAGAATGTATTTTTTGAAGTATAAATGACTATATAAAACAATAAGTGATTATTTATTAAGAATTAATCAGTAACATTTTATTGAGTAGAACGATTATATATACATGTATATTATAATGGGTTTATTCTTATTCATGACTACCAAATTTATGAGTTTGGTAAAAATATTCATATTACAAAATTAATATTTTATAGTCACTAAAGCATGATGTTTCATGTCATGTGTTCTATCAAACATAGTATTATATTGAAATATTTGGTTAATTCAATTATTACCAATATCACTTAGTATATTTAAATTAGTATTATTAGTAAAATACCATAGTATATTAGATCATGAAATATTACCAATAACATCTAGTAACATTTTTATATATAACATTGTTACCCCTTACATTTGTGGGATAATGTTAACCCACCAATAACAAGATTAGAACCATTAATATGTGTTCCAATATTATATGAACATTCTGATTCAATCATCACTTAAATAACCAATGTAAAGATACTGATTTCATGAGAACTGTTAATATGGAAAATCATGAGCCACATCAATAATAAATATGGATGTTATCATTATATAATATCATTCGAGATTAATAGAATTATTCAAAATATGTTAATATAGATGAAAAAATAAAATTATAAAAGAATTTTAATGACACAAAGAAAAAAATGAATAATAAAAGTTTATATTGTAAAATTTGAAAACTCAAAATTCTGTTAATAATTGGAATGTGATGTTATTTTAAAATACTAGGAATATTATAATGGAATATTCATGATTAATAATGGGAATTATGGTGAGAAAATCTTTTCATGTCATATATGGTAAAATGAAAACCTCAAACTCATAATTTTATAAAAATTCAAAAGAGATTAATATTGAAATTGATTAAACAAATAACTTTAAATTAATTTTGAAGAATTATACTTTTATTATAAAATATGTTTATCGAACCTTTATATATAGGTAAAAACTTGTATAAATTAATTTCATGTAATAGTACATGGTGGAGAGTGATTCTAGAACAAAATAAGAGAAACTTGGATAGATATTATTATCAACATCCTTTCATTATTATTGATTATAAAGGATAGGAAAATACTACGATGACATATAACATATAAATATATATAAAAAAAATTATTGTGTTTATGATAGAACAAGATATAAATTTATGATATTGAAATTGATATATAACCAATTCGGATAAAAATTGAGATAAAAAGACAAACAGTAACCTCACATCCTGACTGCAATCATATGAACTATAAACTCATACATAATAAATATTGATGTATAATAAATATATAATAGATCAATAATAATACATATATAAAATATATCAATCCCTTGTAGTTTTTAATTACTAATCCAATAATAGTTCTCCATTAAAATCATTATAAAAATTATTAACTATTTAGTTTATCTTTCATGGGTTGGTACGATGATACCAGTCATTGAAAACTCTTCCTGATTTCCAAATCTAAAAAATATGACTCATGTAATAAAGATGGTATTATTTAATTATATATATATTTTATATCTATCCATACAATATGGTTATAAAAAATGTATTACACCACCTCATTGAGGTGGTAGTCCACACGTACGCATGAGTGAAGTTATCATTTTTTAATGGATGGTAAAAATGAAGATAAATAATAACATAAATTTAATGAATATAAATAATATAATATATATATATTATATATTCATAAAATATATCTTTATTACCATTCAAGATATTTGGTGATGAAAAATAAAATGCATCGCTTCATGGAGACAGTAGTATGTATGAACACATGTGTAGTGTTTAAATTTTTATTAGACGAAATAGATAAAATGTTTTCACTAGAAAAAAAAAACAATTTTATAGTAATGATACATATTTAATTATTTTATGATGGTCATAGATGATTTTTAGGATCTATAAGAAGAAATATAGTTGAAATTAGGTAATTAAATTGATTACCACTTCCTCAGGCGTCTACTTTTTTCTTCACCTTATGACCTCTTAGGTTGGACTTTTAGTGAAAATTGATGTATAAGAATTTTGGATTATATTTTGGATGTTATTTTTGTCTATATTGGTTGATATAATATGACCAATGTGTTTGAATAAGTTATTATTGGAGATTCTATTTATTAACCATGTAAAGTGGAACCTTGGTAAATTTGAAGATAATTTAAATATAATAAATATTATTATCATAAAATGTGGATCCTATGAAAAAATATATAATATAAACTGACATGAGATCATAATAAACTCAAATAATTAGATAAATATAAGTTTTTTGTGTTTTTGGAAGCCTTATCCTTTAGTGTAACCCTTTTAATCCATTTTAACTATCATTGTGAAGCATTCATTTTTAATGTGGTCAGTATTCAATATAAGTGAAAATAATATTTTCATTTTAAAGAAATTATGAAATCATGACTCCAAAATTTTAATTCATGTTATCATGTAAAATTTCTTTTTATGGATGTAATTAATTCTTATATATTCACACAAAACGAGTGAAAACATTTTTATATATGAAATGCATTTTCTTGAATAAAAATTATTTTCCCATAATACAATGCTTGTAAAAATCATTATATTAATGTTAATATATTTTATTGAATATATTATATAAAACATGTGTTATAATATTTTATCTATATCGATTAATTCAATTTGATAATGTAAAACACCTTCTGTGCAATAAGACTTCTTTTAAAAAAATTCATCTTTAGACCACAAAATTATTTTATCTTCATTTAAATTCTCATAATAATTAATTTAATGATTAATAATACATTTTTTAGATATATTATAAATATATACCATCAATGATCAGTAGTTATTAATACATTATTTTTATAAAATAAAATTAATGTTCCATTTGGTCATATGTTATTTTATTCATGTTATTAAATTTTGAGTACATATTTTTTAAGACATAGTAAATAAAAATATATTAATAAAACCCTTACTAAAAAACTTTATAAGGTGGTTACTCCCATTAAAACCAAAAAAACAATGTTTAAGTTATAAAAAACACTTTTAACAACAAAATATAACAAAATTTATATATGTTCAGTTTTTAATATATAGTAATCTATCAAGTACATCATATTTGTTTTAATGGGAAATATGTAAAAAATTACTAGGTTGTTTCAATGAGATAATATTGCCCTAGCATCCAAAGAGTGTGGGAAAGTAACTACCTATAATGGAATTCATGTCCAAAAACTCGAATTATTCTTGTATAAATATTGTAGAGTAAAATTCCTTTTACGAAAAAAGGATTTATTACTCGAATCTATTGGGATGATACTGGTAAAAGGATGATACTATGTATAAAAAACAATGAGTATAAAATTGAGAAGAAGAAATAAATTCAAAATTTTTAATGATATATTAGATTTTGTTGAAAATATATTCTTATAGTTGGAGGAAGGACTCATAATTTTGATAGGGGTCATATATTCATGAATGTATCGCCATGGAAGGGAGTTATAATTGTTAGTTAGAAAAATATTCTAATTCCAATTTAAATTATAAAATTTTAAACTATTGAGGGAATTGGTTTGTGACATATCATTTTCTTTTAATCCCGAACTCACAAAATTGCATTAATTATTTAATGTTATATGGTTTTGAAGAACACAATTGTCCACAAAAAAACTCACCACAAATAAAATATGGCTTAACACAACTAGTCCAATATAGATGATCCATTACAAATGAATTACCCAATAAAGTAGGTGTTATATAATTTAAATATAAAACTATTTAATATTATATAGAGGAATAAATATTTGAAGTATGTTTAATGGGGCTAGTAGAAGAGATGGGTAATAATTACCCTCAATTTTTCCTTATTTTATTTACTCACAAAATTTATAGGATGGAATTTTTTAATTGGAAGATAATGTAATACCGAGGATTCAATTATTCAAAATAAAGATTCATCAAAAAAATTGTTCCTCAAAATAAATTTTAATAGTAAAATAATTATAATGGAATAAAAAAAATTAATTAATTTAATCATAAATGTTAAATCAAGAACTATAAAACATGTAAAAATATATGTTGACACTATAAATTTTTACATTAATGTATAAAAATAAGAAAATATGTAATATCATATGTTATATATAATAATTATCAATGAGTCAATATATAATGAAATAAATACATAATAAGAACAAAGAAGGGGATGTGAATGATCATAGGATAGTATTATTAATTGTTTGTAAGGGGAAATATTATCATCGGGAATTACTATCATTGTTCATTATTGTCATTAGGAATTATTAAAATTTTCATTATTCTCATTGGTAATATCATTTCTAATGTAATTATTTTTCATAAAGGGTTACAGTGGCAGATTATTTTTGTACATGTGAGTAACAATGGATTCATCCAATAGGAACATAACATATGTATTTCATATATCAGAGCATGGGTGGGATGTGGAACCCCTAGGATTAACCATTAACCATTCCTAAGCCATAATTCAATAACAAAAACACAAGTATAATATTTTGGTGGAGAAAAATTAATTGAGCATAGATCATTATGAGATCAGTGTTAGCTAAACCACATCATGAAGGAACCACCATCACAAAACTTAACAATTGGGCGTATAATGATGTGATATGGTGTTATATAACCTAAAGGTCATTAATATGTAAAATCATTTATAAATTTAACTTTTTTTATCAATATCCTATGATTTTTATGCATAAATTATTTATAAATAATAAAATGAACATGATTCAACGGATAATATGATAAATTATATTTCAGATACAAGGAAACCATAATTATGTCTTTGATTTACATATATATACATATATAATTTTAATTTAAATAAAATATTATGATAAATTTTAAAAGTTTATTTTTTAAAACACAAACATTAATTCATATATTAATATTAAAATAATTTTTTATGAAAATATATTGGTTTTATAAGGGTTAAATATTAGATTTTGTAATAAAAATTATATTTTTTATATATTATAATTTAATTTAGTTACATCATTTCTCATTTTTAGAATTTTTTTAATAAAATCAATGATTTTGGTAATTATCATTTAAAATTTATCCAATGGAAAACGTTTCAAAAAAACATTTGACAATAATTTTTGTTTGGTAAAATGTATAATTTGGTATGAATATGTAGTATATACTATGAAATCATAATTACTTAAATATGGTGTAATAAATATTATCAATGACTTATTAAAATTAAATGTCTTGTATATTAATATAATTGATTTTAATGTAATTAAAAAATTACCAAACATACACAGAATATTCAAAAAGCTTAAGTAAATTTTAAGGTATTTAAAGAAATTATTTGTGATTGATAATATTTTCCACACACAAAATAAAAAAATTTATGTGTTTGGTTCATGTAAAACTTATATTACAAAATCGTAACTTAAATTTTAAAAATTATAGGATAAAACCATGGGAACTATAACACAACTAGATTCTAGGACATAATTCTTTTCAAATAAATTTTATTTCTTTGATATCATGTAATATACGCAACCCTAATTCTAAATAAATAGTAATATATTATATTGTTATAACATAGAAATTAATTTAACAAATATACTATTCATAAATTAATTTTAAAAAATTTATTAAAAATTTTTAGTTGAAAAATAATAGAAAAATAAAAAAATAACTATCTGTAAACTCTCTATATTTTTCAAAATTAAATTTCACCAAAAAATGGGATATATTATTTTTATTAATGAGAGTATTCTTTTTCTACAATTTGAAATTTTATTTGATAAAATTAACTTCATTTTTTAAATCATCATTTCCATGTTATCTTAAACTTATATGTTGATTATTTTTTGAAGAGGTTAATTTTTCTGTGATCATGAAAAATAAGAATTATTATTAAAAATTATATTTATTTTTAATGAATATTAAAATATCCACTTTGGTTTATATTATATTTAAATGAAACATTAAATCATTTATATTATGAATAATTAAATTCAAGTCCATAAAATTTATTTTATATTGTATTTTATTCATCACACTTTTTATGTTTAAGATAATATTATTTTTGGAATGTTTTTGTTCATCCCATTAAATAGGACTAATTTTAAATCCATTTCTACTAATTATATGAATTTAATTTAATAAAATTGTATCCATATTACGATTAATGATTCACATATTTTTTAATTATACCATGTAAAATTTTATAATGAATAGTAAAAAATATAAAAAATCATCGTGTTTAAGGATTAAACAAGCTTACCAGGTTATTAAAAAAAATTTAATGGTATATTGGATAATTAAATATCTCTACCTGATATTTTCTTAGAAACATTTAGTCCTCATAAAATCCCACATTTCAACAACTAGACTTTTGTATTATTATTTTTTGAGTGACATTTTTATATATTAAACTTTTAAGAAATTCATGTGTGTTATACCCCCCCCCCCACATATAAAAGTAAACCCATACATTCCCTTTAGTACACCACATTGATCCACATAGATCAATATATAGTTTCTTACATTCTTTAATGATGATTCCAAGGGTCCTTATGAAAGGAACTAAAGGGGGCCTATCCAAGAAGAGATAATCATCCTACTGAACTCTTTCAATTTATTTATTGTTATTAATAATAAAAATAAATGTTATTCATCTTAAAATAATTGATTAAATATCTTTTGTTTACAAAAAAAATTATTATTATTATAAAAAGACTATTATTCACTCTATTTTTTAAAAAATGGAAAGTGCAAGTATCGTTAATGAGTATGTGTGGACAACAGGCTCCATGTTGTGAAACAATTAATTTTTCCTAATTATATGTCATTGATGGTTATTTAATTAGATATAATTTTATATATTTAATTTGTTATATAATTATTCATCTAAGAATATGAGAAAATATCTACCATCTTACCTTCCATTCTGTTGGAAAACTATAACATCACTTGTGATAACTTATATCCTACAACCTCTATAATGTGATGTGATTAGTTTCCCATTTACTCCTTATATATATTATAATAATGATATATTTAAAGAATATATACGAAATATATGACATAATAATGATTTGAGAAAGGTGAATTACTATTTACTTGTCTTATTTTTCCATCTATTGAAAATTTAAATCAACACTCTTCAACATGTGCAACCTACAGTATTCATGCTTGGTGTGATTAATTTACATATATCTAACATTTATTGATAATTATATATATAATGAATATGTATGATATTTATATCATTATTAAAATTATATATGTTATTCAACCATGATCAATTTATAATTACTATATATAATAATATGAAAGTCTCATAAAAATGATTCTGTTAACACGTGAAATGTTGATTTAAATAAAACATTTTTAATAATTGGTTGTGGAAATGTTATAATTGAATTATATATGAAATTATTGTATTCAAAAATGAGTTTATTTTAGAAATATAAAAAAATAAAATAAATTATATTGATTTTTATAACACTTCTAAATAAATTCAACCATGTTGTAATAGAATTATTTTTAAACAAAATTTTAATTTTGAATCTTAATGTTTTAATATCAATTAAATGAAATTATTTGATCCTTATATGTTAAAGAAATTTTATTTTCATATATCCTATTTATTTACAAATATTATATGTTTTATTATTATGCTTCCCTCTTAATGTACCCAATAGATAGAAATAAAATTGTTGACAAAAACTATTTATATTTTTCTCTTTTATTAAAAATCCATTTTGTTCTATATCCTTGTTTTCATAAAAATTTATAACCATTTTTTCAATTATATATTATGATTTTATAATTTTATGTTTACCCATGATTTAATTTTTACTAATATGTTCAAAAGGATTCTTCGTTCCATTTTCGGAATAAGGTACTTCTGACTTTTTGATGAAAATCCAAAAAGGACAATTTGTCTTCTAGTAGATGTCATAAATTTATTGTCATACCATCAAGGAAGATACATTATTTTGAGCATACATTAACATTTTATGAGGTTCATTTTAGTGGAATTTTATTACATAACATTTTTTAAAATATTATATTCAAAATAAATTTTTTCAAAGTCTAAAGGGATTTTTTCTCATAAAATGATAATGTGATCATTTGAAGGAATATTTTATATATGGTAACATCCTTTACTATTACATTTATTTTACTAATAATATTTTTCCATCCAGTGTAGAAATTTTATTCAGAGAAGAAAGAAAAAGGGTACAACACATTACCAAGCAACGTCAGGGGGGGACGAAAATAGTGGAGACATAACGTGTCATTTTTTACAAAACGTTTGCACTCATTAGCAAGAGATACCAGGATAAAGAATAGAGTAAATGATTATCTAGGCCCACCTTGTCTTGCAAGTGAGTCCGCTGAGAAATGCCCTTCACTCCAGGCGTGGGAGACACATACATTGTGATTAATATGTCTTCTGCAATACCAGACAGAATATACCGGATTCCAGGGGACATCAACATTCTGTTGGAGAAAATTGACCAGCACCGCCAAATCAGATACCACTTCCGAGATTGACATGTTGTATCACCTGTACAAGGAAAAGACCAAGCCAATAGTAGCAATCTCAGCACCCAGGTAATTAGTAGAACCAATGTGGGCGCTGAAGCGCAAATGCATGGAACCTATAAATTACTAATAATATGATCCAACTATACAATCCACATTCATTCCATGGAAGGATTGTATTGATGATTTTTTATTATGATACATTTAAACTCATTAATTTCATTGGTTTTATTATAATATGTTAAATACTTCATGAAAATCACATCATTTATATGGGTAATGCAATGATGAAATGAAAAAAAATTATGAAACCCATTTATATTTCATCGGTTTTGATATGAAGAAATTTTTTTGGTTGTGTTGAACACTTGTGTGTAATTTTCATTATCTGTTTTGTGGGCCAAGAATTATATATATTTCCAATGCTTTTTGGTAAAGATTGATATCTCATGATATCATAAGAAATTGAATATGGAGTGAACTTGGTTCAATAAGGAAATTTATCCACTTTGATTATATAGGGAGTGAACCTTGAAAAAGGATATGTTGACATTGGTAGTGAACCCAATCCACAATGATAGTCTTCAATGTGAGCAATGAATACCAAGGAATTTTTTTTCGTATTTATGTATATTCCAAAACTATTTCATTATGATAATTGTATTCTCTAAGATCTCATTATTTTCATTCCATTGTGATTTATGTCTTATAAAACCCCATCATGATGTCATGATTAAATATTTTGATACATACTATGTTGGGTATGGATTTTTAAACATTAAGATCATATTCTCATACCCTTATTAAAATGATCTATTTATGTGATCATTGATATCTCCCTTTTTTCTATAATTGTGAATCGATGTTTAATGTTTCTTATGTTTCCATTCCACATGTTATGAATAATGGTTTTTTAGGTATAACCATTAATGATTTCTAAGAGTGATTATCTTTTTAGGAGATGTTGAAGATCCTTCGTGAAATATAAATATTTTGTAAACTAATCCATTATGGTCCTAAAAAGTTTATTTATAATTTATATTGAATATTCATCCATTAATATGCAATACCGTACATTAAAAAAAGGTTCACTATAATTTTCATCAAATAATTGTTATAATAAATATATTCAATTAGGACGTGATACCTTTTCTTAAATCCTAGAAGATAATTCTATGTATATGAAACGAATCTAAATATTTTGTAAGGAATATATTATAATGTTTTCCTATCAGAAAATCCTTATCTGGAACTTACATTTGGACATAGAATTGGGACAGATTCACATAGGGGTAATAACCCCAAAAATAGTTTTTTGAATATATATCAATAGGCATTCTAGTGCATGTTGAGTGTTTGATTACTATAAACCTAGTTTGACACACCTAGTGGATATATTTTTTATTATTAATATTTTTTTTGACTCATTATGAAAGATTTGAATAGATTATTACACTAGATGACATAATTTACACTTAATGTATTATACATTTAATGTACTATGTCATGATATAGAAATACAATTATTTCTTTTTCTGTGATTGATCACTCTGATTAAATATATCATATGGTCATGCAAACTATTTTGGTTTTATGAAGGTATTTAATATAAAATGAAAAGTTAGATTTTTTTATAGGTTTTCTCAAATAAAAACTACCCTAATTGAGAATAGTTATATGAATTCATATACATCAGGGAATGTAACAAGAAATTAAAATTCATGTCCTCAATTATTATCTAGAGAATTATCCATGAAAACCCATAATTGTGTGATGATCACTTCTCAATGATTTGATTCTTCTACATTTTTTTGGAATTTGATTCATACAAACATCATTACTCTCACTCTTTTAGAATATGAAGTTATATTAGGCCTGGATTGAATTTATTTACATAAATACCAAATCAATTAATAAGGCAGTTTTGTTTTGTAGAATATTTTGAACAAACAATTAATTATAAATTACCATAATGATAAATATGAACAATATATGGAATATTCTTCTTCTATGTGGGTCACGATTCTTATTCAAATAGGTATTATGTGTAATGGTTGTGTAGAAGTTCTAAATCACATATATTTCTATTATTTAAGAATTTTTTATGTATTTAAAATAGAGTTACTTAGTCTTCCACTTAATTATGTTGTTGATATTTTAATATAAATAATACCTGGTGGTGTACCTATTTGAGATAGTCTTTATAGAATGACCCTAATTGAGTTTTAGAAATTAAATAAAAATCTGTTAGAGAATATTTATAAGGAATTCCTTAATACAATAGAATCTCCTTGGGGTGTGCTTATTATTTTATAGAAATATATATCAAAGGGATACTGAATTGATTATTGGGGGCTAGAATTGTTTTTTGTTGGATGAATACATTTTTTGATTCAAGGGATCTTTTGAGGAGAAATTTCTAAACCAAAAAACATGAAACCAAAAGTTCAATGAAAAAATAATGAATCAAAAAATCACTAAATATGATATTAAGATTTTGGGATCCAAGAGCCCTATATAACCCACAATTAAAAGTTGTTAACTTAGTGTCAAGATCATTATGAATTCTATCTTAAAAAAATGGACATCTTGCCCCATGTTAGGATATATTCCCCAAATTTATCTTTATTTCATTCAGGCCTTGTTCAAAAAAGTGATTTTTATTATTGATCCAGACATGTTGATCATTACTAATATAAGCTCCAATCATCCTCTCATAACATCTACTAATCTTGAATTATTCTTCTAGAATTTATTCCTTATCGTAGAGAATGATCTCCAAAAAAATCTCATTTCTACTCTTCCACATTCGCTTCCATACTATCCTTATATTGTACCTTAAAATTAATATAAAAGGCAATAATATTTTCACTATAAGGTTATAAACACTTATTATGTTCCTAGGTCAAATCTCTTAATTAGATAATTTCTTAAATCATTATTTTGTTTTTAGTACTGATTTTGAGTGAATGTATTTCTCTACATGTGGCTCTTCTTTATAACATGACTCATCCTTTGATAATTCAACATATAAATTATTTACATTAGTGTCAACATGAATTTACCTTCTTTATGAAGATATAATTTTTTATATGAGGTATGATCATTAATCTATACTTATTCCTAAAATTTATTATTGTTTCCCACCCCTCATTATCCACATCTACTGAGGGGTTATTTTACTTGCCGATTAAAAATTATTTTAAGAACAATTAGCATCTCCTAATAAACCAATCATCAGTCCATAGGGACCCATGTTAGGTTACACCACATCCCATGGTATATTCTAGGATACTATTACTTTTGGATATACATTCACTACTAGAAAACAAGAATTTAATAGTTCTAGAATAGGCTTTTATTAGTGAAAGAAAATCACGGACTAACATAGCACTGCAAAAATGCCATCTACATTAATAGCGATAGAGAAGTGCTGATAAAGGTTATCCTTACAATTGAAAATTAAAGCATATATAACGAGTCCCATTATCAGTTCCTTTAAAATTGTTGATAATGACTCACCTATCAACGCTTTATAATCAACTCATAAAGGATACATTTATTGGTACTTTTATAAGCAATGATAAAAAAATATCATTCTCAAATATTTTAGAAGTTCTTATAAATATACCATTATTGATGATTGTACAAGAATTGATAAATGCTATCTTTATCCACGCATTTTGTAGCACCGAAAAAGATGAAAACTACAGTGTGATTCTACAACACACAACATCACTAGAAACATGTGTAGTGTGCGGTAACAACACACTGCATCACCAAAAATAGAACAAAAAATAAAAATAAAAATAATATAAAAAGGCCCCATTTAAATGAAATATAATTTATAATACAAATACAAGAAAAACACATTTCTATATTACGTAAATTTTTTCACTAAAATATGTATCTATTTTGAATTAGAATACACACATAGAGCCATAGGGTCAAATTGTGTGTCATATTGAGGTGATGTGGATTCCTATAAATAGAAAATAACTTATTGATTGTTTTTTTAAAGTAACAAACCACCCAAATGTATTTTATAAATATTGAGTATTCCATTTATTATTTCCATTAAAATTAATGTATATTTTGAATAAAAATATGCACTAGGATTCGTAACGGTCACACTGTTCATCAGATTAAGAAAACGATAATTCCAACACATCAAAAATTAGTCATGGGTAATTTTCATAAAGTACCAAAATAATAAGAATGTGTTTCCTTAGTTTTGAGTCATCCACACATGTTTTTTCTAAAAAAATATTTAAACTGGAAACATGAGCATTGGTCCATACATGTTGCATCATGTGTTCATTTGAAAGGATACAGATTCAAAAACATCACAAATTAATTATGAATCATTGTATACAATTATAAAAAAATTTGAGCATGTTTTCTTGATTTTCAGTTAATGACACATTTTTGTATTAAAATGTCAATCTTAAACTAATAACACATGCTTGGAGTCATACCAGTCACACCATGAATCATATTGAGGTGTGACTGATTCATACATATTGCATGGGACTTATAGATATGATTCCTAAATTACCAAATCAATGCGAATATCTTTTCTCAATTTACAGTATTTCAATTATGTTTTCAATAAAATCAATGTCAGTTTTGAATAAATTGATGTATGTAGAGTCTTATCGATCACATAGGGCGTTAGATTTTTGTACATCTATTTCTAAGACATAAAAATGACTGATATATCATATTTTGAAATTACCAAAACAATTTAAATTTTTATCTCGGTTATGAGTGTTTCAATTGTTTTTTCCACTAAAATTAATTTCACTTTTGAATAAAAAGATGCACATGAAATCTGGTTGAATTAAGTTTTATTTGATTTCAACATGTAAAAAACTACTCTGGGATTGTTTTACTAAAGTACCAAACCAATATGAATGAGTTTCCTCAGTTTTGTGTGTGCCGCATTAATTTTTTTACTAAATTTCATTTTACGCTTAAAACATTCAATTTGAGACCAAATTGTGGATTCTTATGTAGGTTTAACATGAGAGATATTCACTCACGTCACAAGTAAATTGTGAATCCTCATCCTAAATTATTAAAAAAATACGAGCATGTTTATTTGGTTTTCATTGAATGGAACTTCATTGTATTAAAATTTCATTTTTAAACTGATAATGGAAAAATTGAGTCATACCGTTTACACTATGCATTTGATTAAGATGAAGCTGATTCATACATTTCATAAACGAATTATTTATTTTTTTCATAAATTACCAAAACATTCCAAATTAATTTTTTCTATTTGGAGTATGTAAATTATATTTTTCATTAAAATTAATGTATGTTTTGAATAAAAAAGATACATTTTGAGTTATACTAGTAACAGAGTTCCTCAGATTGAGGTGTATCTGATTCATACACATCATAAATGACTTATTTATCATTTTCCTAAAGTACCAAAATGATCGTAACGTTTTTTCATAGTTTTGATTTTGCCGATTTTTCCCTAAAATTTATGTCAATTTTGAATAAAAAATCCAAATGGATTTATATCATTCACAACATACGTCAGATTGTGTTGAGGATAATTACAACATAACAAAATGTAATTATGGATCATTTTACTAATGTAACAAAATAGTAAGAACTCATTTTATTTATTTTGAGTATGACAATTGTTTTTCAACTAAAATTACTGTAATTTTGAATAAAAAGACACACTTTGTGTCATACCAGTCACAATGTGCATCAATTTGATGTGAGACTGATTTAAACACATAAAAAATGACTCATGGATAGTTTTAATCCAGTACCAAATCGATATGAATTTAGTTCCATGGTTTTGAGTATGCAACTAATATTTTTTTACTAAAATCTCATTTTAAACTAGTAACAATCACTTTTAGCCATAAAATGTCATTGTGTGTGGGTTTGACATGAGACTAAATCATAATAAACAAAAATATATTATGTATAGTTTTCCAGATTTATTAAGACATTCCAAACATGTTTCCTTACTTTTTAGTGAATGACACTTTTTTTTATTAAAATGCCAATTATAAACTTATAAGAAATTCATGGAGTCGTATTGGTCATGTCATGCATTAGATTGAGGTGTGAATAATTTATACAAGTCACAAATGACTTATGGATCATTTTCATAATGTTACATAATAATCCGAAATCATTTTCTCAATTTTGTATTATGTAAATTCTTTTTTATAAAAATTAAATTCACTTTTGAATAAAAAGACACACTTGGAGTTGTACCAGTTACACCATGCATCATATTGAGGTGTGACTGATTAATACAAGTTAAAATGACTTATGGATCATTATTATAATGTTCTACAACAATATAAATGTGTCTATATTGTTTTGAGTTTGTCAGTTGTATTCACTGAAATTAATGTCACTTTTGAATAAAAAGATGCACTTATAGGCATTTAAATCAAAATGTTCATTATATTAAGGTGTGGTAGATTCCTATATGTCAAAAATGTCTCTTGTATCGTTTTTCTAAAGTACAGAAACAATCTGAATGTGTTTCCACAGTTTTGAGTATGCCACTTATGCTTCTTACTAAAAAGTCATTTGAAAATGGAACCACAAACTTTTGAACAACACAGGTGGCATCATGTGTTTGTTTGATGTGATATTGATTTATACACATTGAAAATCAATTATAAACTGTTTCCCCAAATTGTCATGAATTTTTTTTTGAACGAATTCTTTTAATAATTCACCTGACACAGTCTCAAAATGGCTATTATCTTACGTTATAAGTATTGTGTGCACTTTTAAATAATTTCTTAAAAAAATCATGGTATGATCCACATTTTACTAAATTTTCCAACAATTTTATTTATTATAATCCAGTGCTTCTTATCCTACCCGTACATAGTATCCACCTCATCTTAACCACTGCCTCCTCATCCACATCGGTGTCCTTGTCTGATAATACCTCTATCATTACCTCCTTCATCACCTATACCTCCGCCTCCACCTCTGTCTCAATTATTCATTAAAAATTAAATTCTTTGAAGTTTATTGATTCAAATCAAATTTATTTCTATCGTCATTATTTTCCTAGAGAAAGAGATCAAAAATAATATATAAGCATTCAAAACTAATTTTCCACTCCCCAAATATCTTTCAAAGGTCATAAATCACACTTGATCCCAAACATAGTAGGTAATCACCTATATTTTAGGTTGTTATATATTCTAATAAAAATTATACATCCCAATAATCTATAAATAAATTTATTTCTTTTTTTTAGTAAATAGGTTTTCAAAAATCGTGAAATTACTGAAAAAATTTAAATAGACAAATGATTATGAAATATATCTCATAAAATTTTAGTTACCTTCAGAAATTACCTATTGTGGTATACTCATAATTTAATGATTTATGATTTGTCTCATAAATTATAAATCATAATATCCACAATGTGTTCTATTATATTTTTTTCACAAAAAATAGAAACATTAACCAAATAAAGGAAAAAAATATATGTTTTGATAGTTAAAATAATTTATATATACCAAAATTTCTTTCCATTATGATTAAATCACATGCTTTATCCCTTCAAAAACATACATCATGCCATGATCTAGCCTGTATTGAACAACAACCCTATAATAACAAAATTATTATTAAAACATATATATATAATATAATTCTATGTTTATCTAGAAAATATTGATTTTAGTGTGTAAGATATTTCCAATACACATCATGCATATTAATTTGGTTGCATATCCATGGATTGGATCCAAAAAATACATATTTAGTGTGTCCATATTGATATTTATTATTATCCAGTGTGACCTAAAATAACTAAAACAATTATGTAATTAAAAAATTAAAAATACATTTTATGTGATTTCATTGTAGATTTATACCTTTACAGTGTGGGAATCAAATAGGACTTGACATCTGATTATTTTTTATTAAACATTTAAAGTAAAAAAAATATTTTTCTTATCAATTTCATGTTTCATCAATTTAGGTTCTATTGTATAAATCATATAGGTATTAATGAATCCAAATCATGGTTTTCACAATCATCCCATATTACAGTTTTGATATAAACGCCTTTCCAAAATATGAATAGTTATTAATATTAATAAACATATTAAATCACTATTTGGACTTATGTACTGTGAATATGTACTTAATGTTTGTATTCAGAAATGAGGGTGATATCCATTCATGCTTGAGAATTTCAGTAAGATTCTTGAGACCAATTACATCTGTGAGGAAATATCTATATATATTTTCTTAATATTGAATGTAAGTTATATTTTTATCTTTAAATTTGGACTCATTATGAATTTGTAATGATAATAAATGTTTCTCTAGAACTAGTGGTGAGAAGGTTCTCACAAAAGTATTTTTTTGTTTATTTGTTAATTCAATATTATTTATTAATTTGACATTCATTTTCTCCAAAAATTTATCCATATGTAATATCATACCTCACTTCAGACCTCTTATCAAAAACTATTACATGTTTTATTTTAAAAAAATTAAATGCATACCTTATATATTCATATAAGATTAGACGGACATGCTATGAAAGCTTCAATGGAAGCTTAGACCGTTGTAATATATGTAATATCTTGTGGAATGGAAAACATATTATTTGGCTCATAAGCAACTTCAATCCCCACACTCATGTGATAGCATGGGGGGGATTCATTATTTCACTGCTCTCCTATGATATTATACATTGTACCCAACGTAACATAGTGGTACATGGGTGTTGGAAGATACAAAAAACATACAATAATACCATGGATAATTTTAGCAATATCAAGCTATTAGATGTTTTTTTATTCAGATTTAGGAAACAGAGTACTAAAAAATTTATTACCATGGGTAAGCTATATGGTTGTGGGGTTGACTAGACTCAAATCTAGATGGACCATTTGGTTCATGTACATGTATTTGCTCCACCGCCGGTTCACTTTAATCCATTCTGGAACATTGTTCTTCCAATCCAGACCAGAAAATATTATCTTGTAGTGAGTCTATTTGTGAATAAAATCATCTTACAATATTATATGTATCATCATGTGGTTTTATCTTCTTGAAACATGTTATAGGAGAGACTTCAAAACATAGTCCTCTCATATAACCATATTGTTCAATCCACTACAATGCTACTGAAAGTCACCTTTCTTCTGGTTTGGATGTCAAGGATTATTGTGTCCAAACAATATTAAAAAATATGAACATGTGTATTTTTATGTAATATTATTATAAATTTTAATGAATTAATATTATGTCATTCTTACACATATATCTCATATTTCTTTTTTTGTTTTCATTAACTAATTTACCCTTCATATTTACAGAATCCTCCTTCCAAAGAACCATATGTGGGATGGAAAGGGATTAATGTTTTTACTCAACATCTGAATATAAACAAAGGAATTTACATTGTATCATGTCACATAATTGAAAATTTATTTTTGATTTAAAAAACATACCAATTTATTTTCTATTAAACTTTACTACACCCTTATTTTGAAATATGGGTACAATGGTTTTGATATACATTCATTATTTTCATCAATCCTTATTTGTTTCATAAATTAACGGTTTTGGGTCCATATATATAAAATTAATAACATCAAAAAATTTATTATCAATTGAAATTCACATGAACTGATTTCTTATTCCAAATATTGATGAAATAAGTCCATGCATCCTACTTTGTAATGTTTACATAACTAAGTTTTGGTTGTTGATTTTTTCCCCTCAGCATCAATAAGATGTAACTTCCATAGAAGATTCGGGAATCCTCTATGGGATTTTCCAGCTACCATAAAGACATATTTATTATGAAAATATTATAAAATAAATGAATTATGCATGAAAAAATGAAAACTCATTCAATTTTTAATTATATAATTTTTTAGTAAAATAGAGAAATTATTTTCTAACATTACCATTATATATTTCTAATGGATTTCCTTTATTATAGGTTGGATGTAACGCTATGAGTCAATATTAATTAGCACATTCTTCCTCATTATGACCCCAAGATAACTAATTCACATTGACTTGTTGGGGGAAATTGGTTTTCCATGTTGATCCCCACAAACATCAAATTTTATACCTTATCTTGTTTCCTTGATAATTTTATTAAGAACTATAATGTTGCGTCATTGTTATTTTTTCATCAACATGTTTTCGTTCCACAAATAATTCCATTGGTTAATCATCAATGGTCTTTTCATCCTCAGTATTGGTAACATATTTATTTGTAGAAGAAATTGTCTTCATGGGCAGTCAATTTTTTAAATTGTAATAAATAACAAAAATACAATACAATTGATGCATAAAAGTGGAAATTTTAATGAATCTTGCATGAAAATTGTTATTGTCTTGAAAAAATATATTATACTTCAATACTCTAGTAAAAGAAACCATTAATACTAATATTTAATCATTCTGCATGTTTTGATTTTCTTCCATCTCTTTATGATGGATTGGAGTCTCTCTTTGATAATATCTTTCCTCCCACTTTGTGGTTTCAATGTTCTTGGATGACATAACTTTCGAACTATTATGATTACATTTTTTTGATATTTAGCTCCCATATTTTGTGACCATCCACCTGTGTTTCGTAAAATATTCTAACCAAAATTCATCACATTATCATTTTTAATTACTACTACTCAGATTAGTTCAAGAAACATAGAAGAGATGTGGGATGAGTCTCAATAATGAAAATTTGATAATAATTATTTTGGAGATGAGAGTGTAGTTATGATTGATGTTAAATATAACATAAATTATATTTTAATTATGTATTCTTACATATTACATGACAAAAATGAATGAATTAACATTTAAATCCACAAGGCATCCACTCTCAGTCATTTACTTCCACGCACAAAACATTATTGTTTTCACTTCCTATGAAATGTTTTTATTTTTGTTAGGTCTTATATGAGACAAAAACATGTGGTGGTACTGATGTGAGGTTTATATGAGAGATTTTAAATGTGACACTTTTATAAGATTACATGAAAAGGTATCATGAAGATGAATTTGAATATAGGGATGGAGAGCTCTTCTAATTGGGGGAGGAACACCTTCAAGATTCTTATTAGATGATTCGTCATTATAGTATTCTCATCCAAGTATTATTAATTATAATAGGGTCCAATGTGACCAAACTCAAAGTTAAATTAATTTATTGTGAATTGTTTTAAAAAGTAATTGAGTGAGTCTTATATGAAAATTCAAATCAAGAATCAAACAAATTCAATCATTATGTTTTGATTAATTTTTCAGTGTCATTTTTTGTGTTCTCAAGATGTAGTAAATGAGGAGGATAAATGGATGAAAGTGTTGAAGAATGAGTTGGGAGATGTGGTATTCAAATCCATGGAAGTATCATTGATGGATATTATGAACTAAAATACGAGAACAAGGTATATAAATAAAGAATATTTTAACCATAATAATGGGAGGAAGGATAGTTTGAAAAAGGGAGTTCATTCCATCATCAAGAAACCACAGGAAATCGAACAACTCATGATTGGTTTAATAAAGGTAATGAATGTTATTTGTACAACAATATTGAAGTAATATATCTTTATTCAAGAATGTAATGATTTTCATGCATGATGAATGGAATTCTGGACTTTTATGCATGGAGTATATTGTTTTGAGTATCTATCTTACAAAAAAGAATCCTTATTTACTCATAAATAAAACACTTATGACCCTTATTCCATATGTTTAAATATTTAGATTATTAATTTTAATAATATTATCCATGATTTCTAATCTAATGCCCAGATGAAATATATTAAACTCATAAATTAAAAATAGGATTCTTTTGTGTCCTAAATCCATCAAAAATAGTATAATATACTAGTATTGCACTTATCACTATAGAAGAATCTTATATAGCATCATCCATAGAATACCCATCCATAAAGAATATAACATTCACATATAATTACCTTTCCCATAAGGAATAGATCAAAACGATCGTTGGAAGTTCCCCAACAAACCATATCGATAGAAATGTATTCACATTCAAGAGTCTATAAGGATTAACGTGTCCTCTAATCCTACACTGATAGAATCACTCAAAAATTCTCCTCAATTTAATAGGAATTGGAATACCTCAAATTTAATGGTCTTGAAGAAATGAATCTCACCCCACCATCATTTGACATCAATTTTTCCTACTCAAGCATTCTGCTCCATCAAATTTTGGTTATTTTTATAATCCACCATAAGATCCCTCAAAAAAAGTTATCCTTTTACAGGGTGAATTTTGGAACTTATGCTCAGTATTGATCGATAAATTCTTTACTCTTATAAATGAAAGAAATATATGAAATTAATTACTAAATTTATTATTAAGATATATTATAATAAAATATTATAATAACCATAGATATTATATGTTACCATCATTGAAAAATATACCATATAGATTTATGTAGATCTATAATTAACTCTAGGATATTAAGATCAATATAAGTTATAGAATACAATGGATGTTCATTGGATCCTTCATTTTTAGATCAAGGTGATAGAATAGTGATATATTCTATATTAATGTAGAGATTGACACAATTTTCCCCTGATGAAAAATAATAATCATTTAGAAATAGGAACAAAAATATATATATTAAATGTGAACTCTTTTCCCCTCTCTCTCGTTCATTTCCATTTTAATGAGTCTTTTGATAATTTAAATATAATTTAAAACATATTAGAATCACTCTATTAAATATAAGTGTGAAACAACTACCTAATATTATCGATAAAGAGGGTTATTAAATAAATTCAATCAATTAATAATTTATATAAACCAAATAATAAAAAATAATTAAATAATAATATAATATTTATTTATTGTTCCAGTTTCTATTAATAAAAATTTCGAATTAATTCTATATAAAAATTAATTAAAGGAAGATAAGAACATGAAATTGCATATATTATTTCTAATTCTAAACTATCAGCTCCTAAATAATTTTCATGAGACTCGAGAAGATGTGTCAAGGAAAAAAACAACCTAGAAATTATATAGTAACTCATGTACCAACATAATTCTTCTATATAGATATATTAATAAATTACTTCTTCTTTCAATAAGGATTCATCATTTGGATATAATAAAGAACAATATCCATAGTTTTCTATGATTCCATTATGTATCATTTTTGAACTAGTATACCCAAATAGTCCACAATTCAGTTCATCACATCACCTCAGACACACTTCTCGATCACTAAAGTCATGTGTCAATGCTAAGGGATATAAAAAACATTAACATTGTAGTAGAATGTGTTGAGAACCCTATTATATTAATCCATATAGTCCCATAAACATATTTCTATTCACCATACCATTTGAATATATCATTATCTATCTTCAAAAACATTGTCTACAGAGAAAAAAGGCAAAATAGAACCAATCATTGTATTTCAGTGGTAAAGGGATGAGACATGGGTTTCATCGTGGTTAAGAACAGCGCAAAATAACAAAATTAAGACCCAAAAAAATCAAACAACCATAGAGGAAAATCATAAAATAACATACATTGGATTATTCCCTTGATTCTCTCTAGGGATCGAAGAGGAGACGCATCGACAACCAATGAGTTCTGTGAGTGCCGGAGAATCACAAGTGACAGTGTCATAGTTAGGGTTATTTTAAATAGATCAGGAAGATTTTAAACAACGCTTTCATAAAAGTGCTGATAAATATTCCTTTTATCAGCGTTAAATTTATAATCACTGATAATAGGGTTCTTCAACAGAGCTTTTTTAGCAATGATAAAGCTCTAGATTTATCTGTGCTAATGTTTTAGGACTGAAAAAGATATCATAACAACTCTTTTTGAGAGCTAATAAAGGATTTAAAATTATATTTATTTTAATAACTTTATTATAATTTTATAAATGTATAAATATATATTATTATTTATTATAATTATATAATTATTTATTTTAAAAAATAATTATTATTTTTTAAAAATATTTATAAATTTATAAATTTATAAATATATTATATATATTTCTAAATATAATTATTTCTAAATATTTATTTAAAAATATATTTTAAACATTATTAGTGGATATGTAATCTTAAATATATGCATTTTAAAAATGAGTGAAATTAAATAATTTAAAATTGGTAAATTTTAAAAATAATGAAATACTTTATATGTTTTATTATTTAAATATAAATCAAAAAAAAAATGAATATATATTGATATAATGATGAATACATATTGAAAATACTAAAACATATTAAATAATATATATATATATATAATATAAAATGATTAAATTCAGTAAAAAAATAAAAAATTATTAAAAATTAATACCCTAACATTAATAGTATTAAAAATAAATAAATAACATTTACTGACCATAAACACATAATAATTAAATTTATCTTATTAAACATATTCATTTTTATTAATAATTTTTTCATTAATAAATTTTTAATTTTTTATAATTTATTCATTTTTATTTTTTGTTTAATTATTAAAATATATTCAATTTATATATCTATATTTAATTTATACTATTTATTAATAATTATAATCTATATATTTGTATATTAAATTTATCCATTTTTTCAATAATTATTTAATTAATAAAATTATTAATATTTTTATTAATTATATCATTTTAAATTTGTATTTTTTTAATTATTTCATTTTATTCATTTTAAATATCTATATATTTAATAAATATGATTAATTAAATTTTAAGATTTATACATATATATTCCTTTTAACCAATTATTATTTAATTAATGAAATTATTATTTTTTTATTTTATTAATTATTTCATATTATAGTGGACCTTTATTAATGCTAATAAAGCACTGATAAAGTTCGAACTTTATGAGCTCTTATTTTAGCACTGATAAAGTTTTACTTTATCAGCCCATTTTTCTAGCACTGTTAGATGTCTGTGGGGTTAAAGTCATGTTTTGTAACAGTGAATCTCAATTAGAGATCCATGTCCTTGAAAAATTTAATATAATTGAACTATTGGAGTTTAGGACATGACTCACTATATCTGATCGATGTTTCTCGCCACCTAACGATGTTTTTAGGGGTGACAAATCCTTCCAAAAAACCAAGCCTCTACTTCCAAAATAGGGGATGAGACCATCACATTTTGAGCATAACTTTCCACACTAGTAGAATAACTCAGTCCCACCTTACCAAAGCTAAAATCTCCATCTAGAGAATCATTATTGGAATCTTTATAATTGCACACATGTTTAAGGGTGGTAAATTTCTAATTGAAGCTCCCATTCATTGTGTGATAACATTTTCTATGAGGATGACCAAATCCGAGGAATGAGGCATAATAATTAAACAGTGACTCAAACTCCCCCAACTAATGACATCATAATTATGAGAAAACATTTATCCATACTAAATCTAAAAGGGGATAACAAACATCTACTCCCACATATATATTGTGATTATAGAGTGTACAAGGGACCCCAATATTACATCATAATAAATAAAATTCTATCAAAATTATACTGAATTTTTAGAAATATTTTATTTTTTGAAATATTGGGAGTTAATTAGAAAACTAACATAGATCTCTATGAAATGAGGATCATGCTTCATGAGGAAACAATTGTCCCAACTAAATAAACAAAACTATTGAAATTCAACATGACAATAACTATTTGACCAAGAAGAGTCATGGTCATCTTCTACCACAATGTGATTGTGGAAATGGAGATGGTCCATCAAGTTGATTGTCATATGCTCCGTCAATACCCATGATACTTTAATGAATCTATCAAATGTATCTACAAACATGAACCTTTGATCAAATATAGAAACTCGAGAGAAACCATGGATAGTTGATGCCTCATTGTATTCACAAAGGGAATGAGGAAGCTTCAGGGGCTTAAGGTGAAATGTAGGATCCTGTTGGCTCATGTTGATATAGGAAACATATGTCAGAGAAGAAGGGATAATAAAAGTAATGAAGGATTACTAGATTACTGAGGGAGACCTATGATAACTCCATCCCCTTTCTAACGAGGGAGGTTAGGTGGGCCGTCCATCACCAGCCCCTAGTTCACAAGTATGAGTTATGCTACCTTCATCTAATAACTATACAAGAACAAATTCAATAATAATTATCTTTTTCTCCATATAAAAAATTCTTCCAATCTATAATAATGATATCAATATTTTAACATGAATGTTCTTCAATTTAAGAACTATCAACTATGGTTTATAATTGAAGAGATACCCAAAAAAAGATTTCATACATGGTATCGACACTATGAATTCATATTGATGAAATTTGGTATCACTAATACCCAATATATCATTAAGGATTTAATGAATAGATACTCAATATATTACCTTGATGAGTTTGTGGTTGGGTTTAAATTCGTTATTATTATATATTCCATTATATAAGAATATAATAATGACCACTTAAGTATTTTACTGAAGACTCGATGAAAGGATAAGTTGTATAAAATATTTACCAAGGATGAATTTTGGCCAAAAAAAGATTCATTTTTGGGTAATATAATATCATGATAGGGTATATCTATGGATCCATTAAATAAAGATGATACTAAACATTAGACTAAACCAACCACTCTGATTGAGATTCATTGTTTTGTTGGATTGGTTGGATATTGTGAATACTAATTTAATACATTTTCATAGTTTCCTAATAATCTCATTATGTTATATTGGAAAAGAATTTATGTTACACAATATAAGTGAATGTGATAAATATTTCATAGAAATGAAGTGGATATTTTTTAGTGTATATATGGTGACACAACATTGAAGTGGGATGTGTTTGTGATATATTGGTATTCGTCATAGAAGGGACTAAGTTGTGTACTTATGAATAATTATATGGTGATAGATTATTGTTCATGTCAAATAATGGATTATGAGAAATATTACCCAACTCATTTATCAGAGATAGTCATGGTTACTGTTTCATTGAATATATGGATGCATTATCATTATGGAGAGGGATATGACATATAGACTGGTCATAAAATAATAAAGTATATATTCATTGATCAAGACATGAATATGTTATAGGGAATATGTATATAGTTTATTATCAATTATGAATTATCAATAAATTACCACCAAAATGTGAAAATAAGGTGGATTATCCTCCGAGTGTAATGGACATTGGATGTTATCAATGAAAAGTATTGTTTCATTGGAAAATAGACATGGATGTCTTGGGGATGATCGGTTGATTATGGTGTGTTTCAATCCTTTCTTAATTAGTTAGAGTGGGGGTTTCCATTTTTTATTATTACTAATAAACACTCAATGGTTCACACATCCATAACTGGGTATAAACCTTATTTCCAAAGGTAGGTTGTCCTTTAGGGTTTCAAACCCAATGAATCTTAGGAACTCAGATTGCTCGAAAGGATCGACAGATGGGCTCATCACACAATTTATGAGGTAATTGTTCCCTAAATTGGGATTCCATTATATATTTAAGACATGTTAAGGACTTCATTAATAGTAATAAATATAGAACTACTTACTCATATGTCAATGACATGATTATGAACATGTATTGATATGAATAATTGATTCCATATCATGGGTTCTCTACTAGTTTATTATTTATTTATGATTTTTAGGTAATTTTTATTTTCATTAAATCTAGATTTTATTGTTTTCCAAGAATTCAGTCGGTGTCTTATAGATGGGATTGGACCTCTACAAGGAATCCTACATATTGTGTGAAAACCTGAATAGAAACACTCATAGTTATTTTGGCATAGTTTAAGGACATATGTCTAGAACGATAAGTGCAGTTAAACATCATGTGGAAAGGAAATGAATATAGGGATTGGACCTCGATGAGACATCCCACATGTTTAATTTAAATCTAGAATCAAATCTATGTAGTTCTCATACATGCATCATTTTTATGAGAGATACAACAATGGAGGCATTATACATGACATATGAATATAAAAATTCCCAAGATTTATTTTTTGGGGGTATGTCACTTTGAGAAGAGATGGGATGTAATTTTTTATACACCTCATTTGTGATCCTACACTAGGGAATTCTCATCATGATATTGGATTAATCATTTACTTTCTTTAATCCGACTAGAATCATACTCGGTGTGAGAAGGAGTAGGTAACATAATATTGAACACATTATATAAGAGGATATCCTAAGGAGGATTACACATTAATTTTTCAATTTAAGACACATGGTTACCCAACTATTGGAGGATGTAGGACATGGATTGATAATTAAGAATGCATCTTATATATCTCAATTACTGAGGGAATCAGAGTTCTTATTGTTCATTAAATCCCTAACTTGTTGATGAGGTGGTGATATTTGAGTAAATGATCGTGAACGGTACCTAAAATGATGTCTATGTATGATCCAACATTCATCCACTAATGGATAATGATGTATGGTAGACTCATAGGAGAATTTATTTCCATGTGTTAAAAATACATGGGGCATGAACGGACTCACAATGAAAAGGATTCCCATTGAAGCCTTGGACTTAGGAAAAAATACCACATGTCCCTGCTATGTCAAGAATTAGAGTTGTAACAGTCCATTGATCCCTTAACTCATTGATCGGATAAGGTGACTGATCATGCTTAGAGGCATTATTGTTATCCCTAAGGTGTTAGTAATTATAGGGGCATATAAAATGATGTATTATATCTTTACTGGGGATTACACACTAATGATGTATTTTTTCATATTCATTTTATATATTATGTTGGGTGAAGAGAGAAGATGTCCATGAAAGGAACGATGAATATGTTTGGAAACAAATATATGTTATGCCTAAGATAATGATACTAATATGGTCATATAAGCTTGAAATCCTATCCCTTTAAGGAAAATTCATTATAAAATTATTATGTGGCCAAATGTTCTAGGCCAGGCTTTATTTGGAATGATTCTCAGAATATTTGTTGTAAGTGAGGTTAACATGTTCTAGATGACTTTCCTGACATTTCTTGGTTGTCTTTTGCAAATTCCTTGATTAGATGCATGACATGATTGGGGAATCATTTTTTTGTGGTAGACATGTCCAATGGTATATGAATTTTCAATTGAAATGTATTTTATTTCTTTGCATAATCAATTTAGACATGTCCAAGATTATTTTCATAAGAAAATATGACATGTTTGGGGACATTAGCATGAAAGTGATGACATGTTTAAATATTATCTGCTGATCAAAAAAACTTTTCTTTAGACTATCTCTTAATTACACTAATATATATATGGGAAATAACATGATCATACAGATTTCTCAAAATATTCCTTCACATGACTGAAATAAATAGTTCAGGATATATATTCATAATCAATGAGGAAAATTCAAATGTTATTCACACGATCAACATGAATTTTCCACATAATGTTGCATGATAAAACCAGAAAGTAAATATATCATCACATGAAAATATAAATAATGTCAATAATATATCACATAATCCATCTAGCCTGTCCATAAAAAATTATATGAAAATGATGATAGGTTAAGAATCTATCATAAGATCAAACAAACTTTTTTGTGACCAGTAATGCAATCAAGGTGACATGTCTAAGGCCTCCCAAGGACATAATGAGTCAAAGAAAGAATATTTTTATCCCGTGAACATAAATGTATAATATATAGGGGTCTCCTGAACATTTCTATGATCTTTCACCCATCCAAGTGTTGATATTTCATTCTCAATGGGATCACAGATCACATTTGTATGGGATAAAATTCACAATGATAAAGATATTCACAACCAAGCATTATCATCAATCTACACCTCCTAGGATATTCATGGTGATTGGAAAGGATGTTATATGATTTTTAGGGACTCATACCCATGGATGGGTGCACGCATGATGGATTGATATGAAGCTCCCCCTCTCATGAAATTCTCATGACATTATTGGGTCTTGTGAGGTTCTCTTAAATTAAGAAGAGGGTCTTGTCCAATGGTTTATACACATACTGTAGCCACGTGTATGTGGAATAATGTCTTCATAATTAAAATACATTGTGTTAGATGTTATTTTTTCCACTAAACCTATATGATGAGGAGTGCATGACATAATGGGGGTGGGTGGTTCAATTCATCGAGTCTTCAGTGAGAGTCCAAGAAAAGGATAACCACATGATAGGGTAGTGAAACAATGAGAACAAGAACCTATTTCATTAAAATGTTGTATATAATCCAGTTGTGTAGAATTGAGGGAGATTCACTATAAAAATCATGGAGCTAAGGACTCATGAACACTTTCACATGAGGGGAACATGAGGGATGGGATTCATGTGGTTAGTCGTTGAAGACTATGTGGGGGACATTGCATCATCCATTTAGATGTACCTGCAGTTGCTTGTATGAACACTTCTCATAACATGGATTGCTGGATGTGGTTTAATTAATCCCATTATTTCATGATCCCAAAGGAATCATGCGACTCAATCCCACTAAACCACAAAAACTCATGTCATGGAGGGAGAATCTTGAAATAGGGATATATGTATCTACTAAAGTTCATGGATACTGATAGATGTTTTTTCATAAATTACATGGGTGAAAGTATCCTATTGTGCGATCACATGATCATATAAAGATCACAAGATGATTGCTTATGATGATAATCCCATGGAGGGTTCTATTGATGGGGACACATTAATACATAGATAATATATTCAAAGGTGGTGATTGGCCCCTCTATTCCTATTCTTATATCATTCTTCCCCATTCATGTGTTTGTTTCTATATAGAGTATGCACATTTATGGGATGAAAGAGGCTATGGATGATGCATCTTTTCATTGAGATGATGCCCAATGTATCAGATGAGGAAGTGCATAAATACAAGGATTATCATGTGGAAAAGATATGGATTATTGTGATCTTTGTTATTTTAGGTTTCTTATGAAAATCAACATGATAAAATATAATAAATCCATTTTATTTTGGATAAAAATCGTATAGAATGTGGAAGGGAATATCAGTCATAAACATCTCATGATGATCTTATTGATTTTTTTTGCTCAATCACATGATCAAAAGATGGTTGTGAAACTGATTCACACGTGGGTAGAATCTCTCATGGCCGCTTCTCATAGCATCCTATTTTGTTCAATGACATGGGAAAAAGATTCATTTCATACATTAGTTAGATTTGGTCTTATATAGATATCAATTGATGGACCAGAGATGAAATTTATGTCATGATGTCCTGGAGTGTGTCTTGAGACACCAAAAAAATGTGTTAGGAGGTTAAAGAGAGTGTTTATAATTATAAGTTATTTGAATTATTTCGAATAATCACTGTGTGGGATTGCGTGCATTGAATGTGTTGCACCAGATTTAAATGAATGGATGAGATCCTTTGATCAACTGATGAGGTTTCTAGGATTCAAGAACATGAACAGTACCATAATAGTCACATCCCATATCAAAATCCAACTTCTCTATCCCTCCAGTATATAAATAAAATTGTGATCATTGTTTGGTTGATCCCACAATAGGATTTGGCACTCGTACCCCCTATACACACCACCACTAGGGAAGTGTCCATGTAGGCTCATGGCCAATACTCTGCTTGACATAGAGATTGCACAACATGGACCCTTTAAATGGGATCACCCACTACTAACAGGTATGATTCCATCTTCTGTCAGCTAGATGGAATATGCTATCTCCCAATGGGTGTGTTTGACATCAGTCCCACATGGGCTTGTGTTTTTTTCCTATAAATGGGATCACCTACTATTTTCAGGCACTATTCCATCTTCTATCAGTTAAATGGCCTATGATATATCCCAATGGGTATGTTTGACTTTAGTACAACATTGCCTTTTGTTTTATCCCTGTTCCATCTAGGAGAAAGATTATACTCAATTTATGGCCATGGGTGGGAATTTTTATAAATTCATGAGCACCATGAATTTCCCTTTTGCATAAATTAAATTCCCAGACCCATCCTTCAAAAATTTTACCATTTTGTTCTTTCATAAAAATCCTATATGTATTCCATCATTTCATTCAAACATTTAAATTCCTTAATAGAAAAGAAAATTTCACACAATTATGGTTGTTAACAAGGATTATGAATGATAAATTATTTCTTGATTCCAAATTTATGGATCAATTAATCTTAATGAAATAAGGGTAATATTAGCTTACTCAAAAGTGTTTTCAACCATCATTCCATGTGATGATTAAATAGTCCAGGAATGATTATATAAATCTAGAAAACATAATAAAGAAATGTTCAATAATTTAACATTGATTATGATAGAATGATAAGGTTAAAGAACCATGTATTTCCCCCATCAGGAGAAGACATAAAGAAGGAGTACTTGGATGAATCTCATTGTTAAAAATTCTATATTCATATTAAAAATATAATTATGTATACATATCTAATAGAATATTTAATATCGGAAATCACGAAAATGGGTATTAGAGATTATGTATCTCGATGTTTGGTATGTCATCATGTTATGGATGAGAGTTTAAGAAGAATGAAATTTTACCAATATTTCCCATACTAGAATGGAAATGGGAAAACATCACTATAGATTTTTTCATTGGACATCCCACAATGTAAAAAGGCCATAACTGTATTTGGGTTCTGGTTGATCACTATATGATGTCAGAAAACATATTTTTTATCAAAAAATATTTATCTCAGGATTAACTTTATAAAATTTACGTTAAGAATGTACTTATGTTTCATGGGGTGTTACATTATATTGTATCTGATTAAGATATCAGTATTACCTCAATGATCTATATAATTATTCAACATGCTTTGGATTTAGATTTGTATTTTACAACAACTTATTATACACATAGAATTGGTTAGTTTTAGATAACCATTAAATCCCTTGAGGATATCTTGATGTCTTATTCTATATATTTTAATGGTTTTATGGGATTTCTTCCGTCATTGGGTTTTGTTTTCTTAAAATAATTATTATCACTCAAGCATTTATATGTATCTTTTGAGTCCCTCTATAGAGAGAAGTGTATTACTCCAATAAAATTTGATGAAGGTAGATAAATTAAACTATTTTTATTTGGTTTAGATGATAAAATTGTAGAAAAATATTAGTTATTTTTCATCACATAATGTTATATCAGAGTCTATTAAAGTATTATGCTCACAATCATTGGAAAAATAAAAAATTCAATGATTTTGAGAATATATTCCTATGAATTTATCTTTAGAACAATTATATGAGATTCATTGATGTGGGAATGATTATACCTAGTTATATTGACCCCTTTGAAATTCTTGATCGAGTAAGGATGGGAGTTTATCTCATGATGGTTCCCTTGAACCTCTCTCAAGTTCACTATCTCTCTTAAGGAAGTACATAACTAATACTAGATATCTATAAAATATAGAGGTTGAACCATTGGATCAGTAACATTCATATGAATTAAAATTAGATGAAATTATGGATCATATTGACATTGTGTTACATTAAAAGACTACTCACGTAGTTAATGTTATCCAGAGGAACCATAAATTCAAACAAGCTACAAGGAAAGATGAGGATGTGATTAAATAGATATATCTTCACTTATTTGTATCTATGTAATGAAATTTGGTGGTAAAAATTCAATTGTTGTGTGGTATAGTGTTACATCTTAAGATTTAATGATATATTCCTTCTTACATAAATACAATTTCCTCGATATCTTATAATACATGCATCACAGTGTCTAAATGAAACGTAATATAGTATAATTTTATAACTAAGCTATTAAATTAGTGGATTGAATAAGAAATAAATAAATTATAAAAAATATTTATAAATTTCTTAAAGAAAAAAATATATTGATAACTAATTGAATAATTTTATGTAATGTCATTATCGATTTAAAAAATACTATTTCGTTAAAAATGTGGTTTTTTTATTGTTTCAAAAAAAAATATAATTAATATTTTTCACATTTATACAATGTATTTGAAAAAATCGACATAATGTTTTAAATCGGCATGTCAAATTTAGCATGGAGTGTTTTTTTTTTTGCTTTTTTAAATTGATTTTCCAATGGTTATTGAAAAATATTGATTTTTATTCAAAATTATCTAATATTTTAATGAATTAAAAAAGAAAATTTTTATTTAAAAATGTTATTAAATGTAACATTATATAATTTATAATATTTATAATAAAATTAACTTAATTAATTTTTTATTGTTGAATAATGACTTCTATATTTAAGAAAACATTTTTTTCTAGAAAACATCTATTCATTAAATTTTCGGTATTATTTTTATGAAAAATTATATCAATTATAAGCATTAAATTTAATAAAATAGATTCCAAATTTTGATTTATACTTTTTAAATTTTTTTAATTAGTCCACTTTCATATTTTCTCAAAATTAATAATAAAGAGGGTAAAACATTATTATTGAGGTTATGAATAAAACGATTCTTCGGAGGGTTAAAGCACGAGATAAGTGTGTGATTTACAATGGAACTTTTATAAATCCAAGTTGATGACTATATATTTAAATTGAACTATATGAACATTGAATATATATAAATGTTTATTCCATTTTATTTGAATTATATTTTTATATTTTATTCTTTTATGAAATTCCAAGTCTACCCTCTCACCCTCTTATAAAAGGAAACCCATTCTTATTTAAATTTAAACAAATTGTTCTCATATATATAGACCAAAACCATCCAATTTCTCTTCCAAAAATACAGAAACATGAAATATTTATTATGTTATTTATATTAACCAATTTCAAGGGTCCTTAAGATTACATCTAAAGGAGGCCAACTGATGAATTAGTATTCACCGTAACTATACTAATATAATTCATTTATACATACACCACATATAATTTTATTATATTCATAATAAATAATAATATTAGTTTACAATATATAATGAATTTTTATTATTATTATGATACTTTAATTATTCACAATTTTAACCATCAAATGGGATGTGGAATATCATGTGTGTTAATGGGTGGAATACTTCCTCTATGTGCCGATACAATTCATTTTCCCTCACTATATCTCATGGACGGTTAATATTATATAATTATTATTTATACTTAATATTTTATATTTATGAAATAATAATTATTCTATAATTATAATATCAAATATTCCTTTATAGTTTATAATTTTAGGAAAACAATAACATCTCTATTGCATATATGTTAACATCCTTATCCACGAAGAAACATGATTCATTTTTAATTTATGATTTACATGGCTGGTAATGAAGATATAAATAATTGGTAATCATGATATATATTTTATAATAATTATTTTAAAATTTGAATTAGTATTTAACTTTCTTTCTTAAATCCTATCAAATAGTGAAAATGACATTCATATGGATGTACGTACTACCGTCCCCATTATTAGTGTAATTCAATTTTCTATATATACATATTATGGATGAATATAAAAATAGTTATAATGAATATATTTGATTTTTTATCATCAGTATAATTATTTATTGGATTTAATCATGATTAATGTTTTATAACTATAATTACAATAAAAAAATTCTCATGAAAAATTAAATAGTTAACCCTTGAAAATAAAGATTTTAATGTGGAATTATTAAGAAATGAGTATTGAAATATTATAATTTAATACTATAATAAATTGAATTTATATTAATGAATTTATTATTGAACTATAATATATTTATATTTATTATGTAGGTGGATAGATAACTTTTGAATCATGTCAAACCCAAGGGATGATATTTATTTTTCAATCTCATTTAAATCAGTATGTTTTATGGCTAAATATATGTAGGTGGAAATATATGACAAATTTGTATTAAAGACATTTTATTTTATTCTCGTATGTTTATTTCTAAATATTACATATTTTCCATTCATTTTCCACTTTTTATGTACCTAATATTCTACAAGAATATTTTAATGAGAAACTGATTATATTTATCTCAATGGACGGAAATAATTTTTCATCAATATCAATGTTTTCTAATAATGTTTTCAAGAATATTTATTATATTTTAATTTTATTTTTAAAGTAATCCTTACCCTCTATTTCATTTAAAAACACATCAAATGGAATCATGTTGTCATTTTTTAAAATAGGAATTTTTTATTTTTAAAAAATAATGTGATGGGAAACTTTGTTTTAACATACATGTCATTAAAATAATTTATATCCATCATAAATTATCAATGATAAACATATTCCATTATAGGTTTCCAATTTTCTTTTAAATAAAAAATTTTCTCAATATTTGGTAATCTATTAGATATTAATTATTTTTTAAGTGAAAATTGTATTTTCATCCTAAAATCTAGTGGTGATGTTTTAAAAAAAATCATCTTTGATAGCATCCTTTAATGTAACATAAGAATTAATGAGGATATAATCAAATGATACAACCCACATTCATTCCATGTATGGATTATGATGATAATGATTTATGGATAATCCTATAAAACATGTTACTCTAATATGGGTTAATTAAATTATGATTTAACCTTACGGTATTTTTATATTTTCCCAAATTTATACAATGATGAAATGTAGAAACGTTTATAAACCCCATTTCCATTCCATTGGTGATGTTATGAATAATTTTTTTAATGATAATTTTGAAAAATGTGTAATATTTTTCATATGAGTTTAATGGGACAAGAATTATATATCCCCCCAAAATAATTGAATAAATATAGATATCTCATGAGATACTAAGTAATAAAATGGGGAGTGATCATTGTTATGTAATGAACTATATCTAATGTGATATTTATTGGAGTGAACCTTGAATAGCAATATGTTTGAATGAAAGAGTAAACCAAATCCACTATTATAGTTTATTCAATGATCCATGACAACTAAATAAATTATTTTATATTTTTATTTGTATATAAAAAAATTTGAAAATGTTATGCTCTCATGGATCAGGTTAATTGATACCATTATGATTTATATCTTATAAAATTTCATAATTTATTCAATGATTCATGATTATGATCGATGATAGGTTGGGTATGAATTTTTAAATAATATTATGATGTTCTCATACCCTTACGTAGATGTTACATTTATGTGAACATTTATATCTCACTTATTTAAAAATCATGAGTATATGAGCACTCACATGCTTATATATCCTTTCAAAAGGTTATATGAAATTTTTTTGTAAAAAATTTATTAAAATGATTCTATGTGTCAAAACAAAATATTGAATATTTAGATGATCACTTATGAAATAAGAATATTATTTATCTTGTTTTTATATACATTTAATATTTATAGTACCTTGGACTATATTTGAAATTTTTATTTAATGTTCATCTATTTTGTTTTAATATATATGTATGAAAATGATGGGTCACTATCAGGACACCATTGGTTACCTATTTTCCTAACAGAGTCATAAGCCTAAGTTTAGACATTAATAAAGAAATCCCCCTTACCTTCTATATATTCAAACCAATTCTCCCATTCAACTCAAATTAAAAATCATTTACCATGAAATCCCAAGGATTTTATCTCTCATGGGTCTCTCCATAGAGCTCTTAATATTATAAGTATCGATTCTCAATTTTTATGAATATATCCATTTTAGTATGTTCTTTGAACCTCATAACATTTTTTATTGGTGTTATTATTTCCAAATTCTTATCTATTTCAATATAAAATATTATTATTCTTTTTTAATGTACATTATTAATTATATTATTGATGAAACATGATTCTCCCATTATATGAGTTCTATAAACCCTTATAATTTTTAAAATTTCATTCATTAATAAAATATATAAAATTTTTGTTGAGTAATAAGTGTACAACATCCTAGAAATGAAATCCTTCTCTAGATAAAAATAATTAGATGAATGATTTGTTATAAATCCACCCCGGTGTAATGACATTGAACATGGTTGGTTGGGTATTAAACTAATTTTCATTGGGTGAAAAAAAATGTTCTCCTAACTACAAACATGGTTTAAAACTACCAAGGGATATTCTTTGGATGATTCAAATTAACTATTCAAACTATAATGAAGTAACATTTCTAATTTTCATCCCTACACTATGAATAAAATCCTTACTAATACAATGTTATAATTACTGTAACATGGGAATATTCTATTACATAATGAATATTCATATAGTAGTATATTAAACTATTTACACACATTTTTCTTTTGAATTACGAAATATTGACATTTTTTAAATCCACTATAAAAATATTGATGACAATGGATTTCATAGACATGATTATGAATGATGATTCATAGTGAATATTAAGATTGATATTTTTATCCACTCTCTTCGTATTATGAATATATTTTACTTATTATGTAATGGACGTAACCCATATTTATATTTCCCCTCAATTAATCTATAGTAATAAGAAAAAATATATTTCGTATATATATATATATATATATATATATTATTCCTCGCTAGTTTATTTACAATTTCATGATTTTATTTTTAGAGGTATTTTTATAATATTTAACAATATACATTCCCCCACTACGAGTTTTGTTATTGATTTCCATGTGTCGGTTTATTATCATGTTTTCTATTGATATAATATTCTCCACTTTTAATTATTGTGGAATTATTATATTTAATAATTTGATCCCTATTTATTTATAGAATATTAATTCAATATTACCTTCCAATATATACACCCCCTTATTGAGAGTCTGATAACACATAATTATAATGTTTCTCATTTCCTTAGGATACAATGAATATTAATAAATGTTAAATAAAGATATGTAAGGAGTATTAATTAATTTTGATGTTTTTAATTGATGTAACTTGTGTTTTCAATGGAATTTAATATTAATTAATGTATCATATTCTAGACAATACTAAAATGCTGGTTCAGGTGACTTATGATCTATATATTTTATGACATTACAATCAAATTCCCAGAGGGTATAGAATATTGGATTCTTTTTTTTAATGTATTTGGATATTATATGTATTTAATATTCAGTTTACAAAAATAATACATATTTATTAATAAATATTGTATATAACTTTTTAAATGAATCATGATATAAATAAATATATTTTATTTGATGGAATTTCTAAAAAATGTCCAATTATTTGATATTAAACTCACGTATAAATATGGTGGATGAGTATTTAGGATCAATAAATCCTAAATAAATATTATTCAATATACATGAATTATATTTATTCCAATAAATAAATTCATATATATTTTTCTTGAATTAATAGAAACACTAACTATGTGACCTCATAATATTCTTCATCAGTGGCATTATATAGGTTTTTTATTATACAATGTCAACATATAACTATACATAAAGAAACCAAATTGGAAGAAGCTAATGATATAATATGGATAAAAATATAAGAACAATAACTACATAATATAATCCATGGGTCTCAATATCTTATCATGTATGCTTTATAATCATATTTTTAACTAATATGCTCAATAATAATTTCATTGACTTCCTAAAATGAAACCATCAATCATTGTGGATTTTTAATTTAAACAATTCAATTTCAATAAAAGGGTTTTTATATTGACCTCCAATAATATGAAATGGCCAAATTAGAGAATGAATTATTTATTAATATCATATCAATCTTGACAAACATAACATACTCAACATCACATTGAATATATGACATAATGGATTATAAAAATACATATATGTATGCGAATCAATATCTAAATTTATAATAATCATAAATTCAATGAATAAATACACATACTCACATAAAATGTTATCCAATAACACAAGTAACAAGTTGAGTTTCTACATTTCCTATTTTCCTCATAATTTTGTTCTCATGGAAATTACCATGAAAAAACCTGATGGGATAATGTCTCATCATCTTATCTATATCATTCCCAAGAGTCAACATCATCTATGTCTTATCTAATGATGTCATACATACATATGAAGTGTATTTAATGTACATTGTCGTAAAATATCATAGTTCTTATCACAGAGGGACACATCTATGACCTTTTTAATGTGATAAAATTTCTAAAACCATTTCACAATACATTAAGAAAAAATAAATTTTGATAATGAATTTATTAATATTACTATTTAATAATTCATTGTCAATCAAAAGTAAATATTTTATGGTTATAAGAAACCAAATCCAACAGTCTCATGCTTAAAATAAAAACAATTGAAAACTAGTTAGTTCTCAAATATTGTTATTGGCTACATATACTAGTCTTACAACATTTCCATGGATAGGGTTGGTATATCCACATGGCTTTGCTGTGAATCTCCTTACATTTACAACACTACCTTCATTAAATAAGAAAAGTGGGTGTATCCTCATTATGTTCACTTATTATAAACATGATATATTAGATAATAGTATCGTAAAATATTATAATAATGATGATGATAATCATAAAATTTATGGTATAACCTAATTTTTAATAATTGATTTTTAACATTCTTCTCAAGCTTCATTAGAAGAAATAATGTAATTGGTTATTATAGATATGGAAACTAAAGGCTGTAATAATTCTATCTTAAATATTTCTGTATTCTTAATATGATCCAATATCATAAATGATCTAAAATAAAAATTGTTTTCTTCCCCTTAAACATTAATATTGTCATCAATCCTTTTATCAAGAACATGTCTAGTTATAAATTCCCATGTACTTTCAAATAGTACTAACTATGGGTTATTTTTATTTCACTGGTTTTGTTTTATATTTTCACTATGTGTAAAATGCATATGTACTGAAAATATCATAACATATAATTTTATATGAATTGATTTCCTAGTATATAAACTATTTGTGTCTTACTCACTTTCACTTCCAACACTCACATACATTATCAAGGAGATATATTATTCCATGTGACCAAGAAAACAACATAGCATTGTTATATTCTATATTTTAATTATTTAGTAAATATATATAATATGAATATCTTAATCTTCCACATAGATCCATATTTATAGATATTTTCCCTTGAAATTAAATTCACATTTATAAGGTTCATAGAGAATAAATTTAAGTAATTGAAATGTGGTATGACTGAAAATTTGTTTTCATATAATATGAAAATGTTTCTCTTAGATAATAGTATTTCATTCACTAATCCTTCATGGAAACATGATACAAGTTTCTCCTAAATGAATATTCTATGATATTTATTTTATATTTTGTCTATAAAAATACATGTAAACTTTTTATAGCTTATCTTATTTTAATGGTGTCCCTAAACCTTTTTGTTATTTCATATATACTTATTAAATAGTATCACTCTTCAAGAAGATATACATGATATCAAACTACCCAATAAAAGGTCATAAAATTCTTCGATGAAAATTTTAATTAAAATAAATTTCAAAATGAGGACTCAAATAATATTTTTTTAAAGACTAATACCCATATGTACTTTAATTATCAATAATTATTTAATGATGATGCATTGTACAATCCATATAAACCTTCATTAGAAAAATCACTATATTATAAATGTTATAAAAATCCAAAATATGGTTCCCTAGAATTATGTTATATGAATTCTATTACTAAATTCAATCATAGTTATGTTTTTATTAGGTTTCCATTTGAAAGATTCATTTTTCATATTGAATAACATTTATCATATATCAATAAACATCAACCTACATTTTGGATCCCAATAATAATTGTGATGTTTTTGTATTATTTACAACTTAGATGAATCTAGAGGGTAAAATTAATTATATATTACCTTCTCCAACTGTCCCATAGATAAATATTTCAATAACCAAGTGTATTCCTTTCTACATTTAGATATCATAAATTATCATTAAGGAATATCATGATATATACAGACATACCACATACTTATTACATTATAATGATTCTTACATTTATCCTAAACTAGCTTCACTATTATTGTGTAATACCATAATTTTTAAATTATTCTTTTTACAAAAATAAATAGTAAATTAGTATGTCTACAACGTGTATGTTCTCAAAAGATAATATAAAACCATTATATATATAAACTATTCATCCATTATCAACATTACATGATAATGAGGAATTCAATTATTTATAGGTATATTCATCATTAATTTACTATTTATCATATTCTTCCTTCGATAATTATTGAACTCTCAGTTTGAGTATGAAATATAAAAATAACAACTATTATAAATATGAAAGAATTCCTCACTATGTTTATAAGGGCACTAAAATAATTTTTGGGTAATAATAATAAAATATAGTTTAACATTATTCTACTAATAAATTGTGATTTCAGTATATATTGTACATTACTATAGGATTCTCCAATCTTCTGTTCCTTATAAAACTCATATTGCTTATAGTAACCTTTATGTACATATTTGGTTCCAGTGTTTCAATAAAAATATATAAATAAAATTGTATTTGATACCCAAAACGGAATACAGAATAATTTAATTAATGAATATACAATAAGAAGCATATTATGCCCCAATTCAATTTAGGATCTCTTCCACTGACATTTTATTCCAATTTTAGAAGAAAATTTTATATTTTTACATTAATTTCTCACTCATTTTCCTAATCATTGATGGGATTTTTTCATTCCATGGACTTAGAATAAATTTTTTTATTTTAAATTTATACATCCTCTTTTTTACCAAAATAATAAAAGGACTCATGGTATCTCTCTATCTTAGATATGTTTTATTGATCATTAAAACATTTATTTTATAAAATTATTAATTTATGTTTAATTTTATTCTTTATCTTCATAAATAATCCTTGGGAATGATAAACCAAATAAAGGTAACAAATAGAGTGTGAAGGGAAACACTAAAAACCCCAATTAGTAAAAACAATATCAAACATGTAAAAGATCTTCATCAATCATGATTAACTTGACAAAACTAATAGGGAAAATGGATGTCCTATAGACACCTAATAGATTTCACAAACTATATGAGGAGGTCTATATATGAAAACATATCTCCAGGTTGCTCAAAATATACTTCATGGAATCTAGCGGCTACGTTGGGCATTTTTATGTAACCCAGAAGGATATAAAAATCCAACTTTCAATCAAGTGGAGAGTCGGTTATGTTGATTCAGAAAGTTAAATGGAGAATTAATGTTTTTCTTTCGTTCATTCATTGAACTATTATATCTCTTTTCATGGCCATGAGATCACTAGATCCTATAAATACATACCATGGGAAGATTATAGAGATACCTTAGTGAACATTAATTTTTCTCATTGATATATAATGAATGGAAATTTATTATAGGGTCATCAAAAAAACATTCTTCCATTTGTTCCATCTCTAAAGATCACGTTATATTATTTGATAAAAAATTTGGATCTCTAATATTATCTCTCTAATTCTATAAATTTTATGTTCTTTATCATTCATTAGAATTTAGAGTATTTGTTCAAAGTGTTTTTACTTATGAAAATATCCTCTTTATTTATTTCTGTTGTTCTTAGTAATCACTAAATCCAATGTATTTTTTTCAATTTATTAATAACTTCTAAAACCATGCTTTTTAAGTCTCTTAGAGACTGCTAAATTAATGGGATTGTGTTATTTTTGAGTTTCTTGTTTACTTCTAAATTAATGGTATATTAATCCATAAACCCTAAAGTAATCGAGTAGGGAGATATAAGGTCATTTAATTGATATGTTTCCAAAAATATTTTATAATATTTTATTTCTTTTAATTTTTAGTCAATATCCATATATTACATTTTAATTTCATTCATTCAATTAAAAAATAAACCATTCATCATATCAAACTATTATTATCTAAATTCCTATAATTTAAATTATTTCTTGATAAATATATAGTTTCCATTATTTATATAGTTTTATATTTTATTATTATTATTATTATTTCTATTTAGTTTACTCTATTTTTTTAATTAATTCTTCATCCATATAAGACTTATTAAATTATTAAAAGAGGATTTTTGAATTTTTTTTTTAAGAAATCACCCGCACTATAACATTATATCTCACACTCAACCTAAATTGTAATCGATGGTGGAATTTATTTTCCATCATCATTTTTAAAATCCTAGTTGTTTAATATAATTATCCTAAAAAAATGTTTTATACACGTAAAACACAAGGTTATGTTGAAGGAAAACTAAGGGATTTTTCCCATTTATTTATTTTAAATTACATAAACTATTTAAACTCGCATGTCTAATTTTATATGAAGAAATAATTATTATTTTTGGAAAATGGACTGTTCGGGTTATACATCCACTATTTACTCTAAGAAATAATATACGCAGAATGAACATTCATGTTATTAAATATATTGAAATGAAATGAATATCCTTAACAGTGGTTTACAACAAAATTGGTTTAATGGTGTTTTCAATTTAAAAAATTACAATGATAATTTTAATCACTAGTAGCTACTTAGAATGGAAATAATGAAATTAAATACAAAATGCATAAAATAAATAGAGATTTTTTTTAACATTACACAATGCTTCCTAATGAATCAATTAATAAAAACATTAAATGTTTTAAAAATATATTAAATATAATAATGAATCATTTTAATTTTCTTTCAATAGATTCACTTTTTAAGAAGAGGTATTTGGATTTTGGAAATAGCATTGGAACCCAGGCCAATAAAAAATATAAAAAATTTAAAATATATATTAATAGAATTTTCATTTATGTACACATTGGTTCACTCATAAAATATGAGATCAACATGATGTGAACAACTAAAAAATAATAAATGGATATGATGAAAAAGAATAAAATTTACATCATGTTTATATAAAATGAACCTCCAAGAAGTGAAACCGTAGTAGAACATCCTATCTATAAAATAAACTATTTCATGGAGATTAGGAGAAAATTTCAATATTATATAAATGAAAATAAATTTAATGAATCCATGGTAAATTGTAATCATTTAACTAAAATGGGTCACATTAAGAGGGAATACCCCTTTCTCAAAAAAGATAATATTAAATAAAATAAATCCATTAATGTTTATACTAGGAGGGTAAGTGATGATTTACTATGTTATTTAAACTTAAAAAATGAAGGTGTAAAATTTCTTGTGGATAAAATTGATGTATGTTATGTAGTATATTTTTATACATTACCATCATTTAAATATTCAATGTATTTTTTTTCTTTAAGATAATATAATTATGATGTAT
The DNA here is from genome assembly GCA_963277665.1 of Viscum album. Lineage (NCBI taxonomy): Eukaryota > Viridiplantae > Streptophyta > Magnoliopsida > Santalales > Viscaceae > Viscum > Viscum album. Next base: position 1,757,637,399 of record OY728153.1, read on the forward strand.
TAGTATATATACTTTTTGAAACTACAATGAAATTAAAATAAAATAAATAGAAATATATTCATGTTTTTTAATATAATAAAAATTATAAAAAAATTATGATTTGTAGCATTAATTTAATGTTCAAACAAGTATAGATAAATTAGAAAAACTATTCTGTATATTAATATTTTTATTTCTATTTAACCAAAGGTGGGAAAGGGTTTAAAAACGTTTCCTTCTCATTGTTATGTAAAAATAATTCCATTTTTTGTTATAGAAATGTATCGAGAAGCTCAAAAAATAGCACCACATTTTTAAGGGATGCTCAGATCAAAAATATTTGTTTAATAAAATGGGTGTATTATTTATAAATGTGATTATAAATAATCTTTTTTAGGGAATATTTCAAATCATCTCCCTTTTAAAACATATTAAGGAATTATTATGGAAATTCATATTTTAACCAAGTATGGATACTGAAATATATTTTGGAAAATATGATATGATCATTGTTTTGGATAAAAAATTATTTATTTATTGATCATTTATTAGGATATGTGTTTTTAAAAATCCAAGGATATATATAGTACTTTTAATAAAATTTCTCACTACACATTTTTGGTGACTACCATGAATTTAATCATCCTAAAAAATCTTGATGGAGACTCTTTATCTTATGGTGATAACTCAAGGAGTATCATCAATTATATATATACTTCTTGTTTTTCCAATTCTTCTATTGTTAATTATTTTTATATCAAAAGGTTTTAAATAATAATTTTCTAATTAATATTCATTTAATTGATAATATTTTTAAATTCCTTTTTTAAATTAATTTTTTAATGTTTTTTATTCTAATGGAAATCATTTATTTTTTACATTCTGTTTTTCAAAATGCTTATGTTATTGAATTAAAATATCTTTCAAATCAAAATGTGAATTTTTTATGGAAAAAATAGTGATTTAAAGATTTTTAATTAGATCTTTTTTCAATGTATAAAACACATACACTTCAAAAATCTAAAAAAAATAATCTAATATTATATTTTCTAAATACTAATTTAATGTATTAAACTGTTTATGAAACTATATAAAATGGTAGGAAACATTAAAAATAGTTTAAATCTCAAAAATAAGAATACACCTCAAAATCCCTTGGGATTATTCATATTGATCTTTTTTGGACCAACAAATATTGATTGTTAAAGAATTAATGGATAAAATATTATAACTGTTGAGGATTAAAAATGTTTTATATAGGTTTTTCTAATGTCTCATTAAAATGTGGTTTATAAATTATTTATTAAATATTCCATTATGATTAAAAATGAAAAATCCAATATGATCATATATATTTTGAATTATCATCTGTGTCTAATAATTACATTGATTTTGATTATCTTTTTTTACTTTACAATGTTATAATGATTCTTTCTTCACTACCATGAATTTAAAAATGATTTTGAAATATGGCATTGCAATCTTCAAGATATTATATTAAATATCCTAAATTAAATTTTAAACTCTTAATATTTATGGGTAGATATAGTCAATACCATAAATTTTACCTTAATCCATGTTTTTATATTTGTAAAAAACCTTTCTAATCATTTTAAGAATCATTTGTTATTCTATTACATTATCATATTATAAAAAGTATCACATCACCAAGGATAGATCTCTTTAGTAGTTTTGAATAACTAGATACAAATATGGTTCATTTATTTCTGTAATAATAAAACATAGCAAATAATAAATAAATGTAATCTATATCCTTGAAATCCTTAAAATATTTCATCATCATATAATAGTGAAATAAAATAGAACAAATGGGATCTTAAACCTATAGTAAGGGTTATATAAAATTAATACAATCATTTGTAAATATTTAATAATAAATATGGTAGATTAGATAAATAAAAATGCATGTGATATAATCAATAAACTGATAATTAAATGAATCCATAGAGAATTTCAATCTGAAATTATCATGGATAATAATAATAACTATATTCTAAATAAATGGAACACTTAATATTGGACATAATTGTCTCAAAATCATGATAAATCTACTCACAATATCATTCAATGGACTGTCTAAAAAAATATGTAAATATCCATTTAACATGGAAAATAATTCTGATGAGAAATGTCAACGTATATAGGAGATATATAATTCTATGACCCACCCGTCACTGCATTTTCCATATAATTCTCATATATCAAATAAATTATTTTATTCATGAATCAATATGTCTTATCATCAAATAACATCATTTTTTAATGAATACAGATTTATAAATATTTCACTAGATAATCATATAACCATCATTATACACACCATAAGTAAAAATAGGAAATTATATGAGAAATAACAATATCCAAGATATAGATGATATCAATATTTATGAGAAATTAAATCTCCAATAAAAAATGATCAAAATATTTTGGTTGTTCTATGAAAAACGTTTACTATCACACAAATAAATAAAAAATTAAGGATGACCATTGGTTTGTTAAATATGCATGTTTTTGCAACAAAAATATGAATAAATATGTTTCAATTTTAACTACATTAATGGGGTATTATATACAACACATAAAAGTGAATATGTTTATTTTAACCAATATACCTTAATGAAATGGAAATTTTGATGAAATCCCTTACCATGATTTAGAATGGTCACGTGTTTTATTTTTCATCAAAAAATATTAATCATGGGTCTATATTCTATTAAGAACAAACACTTTTCAATTTTACTATTAATTTTATTTCTCTTATTTTCATCTTTTTTAAACTTACTTTATCATTTATGATAACATCAAATGTTTTGATGATATTTGTAATATAACACTAAAAAGACTTTGGTATGTTTATTATGGTAAAAAAAATTCAAAAAATCCATACCTAAAATAAAAATAATTAATTAATAATAAAAAATATACATAAATTAATCTTCTATAACAAATTGTGGAATATGGTTATGAAAATTTAACTATGTTACAATCAAGATGATGTTAGGTCATAAGTACGCATGAATAATGATTCCATATTTCAATGATCATTATTGAAAGAAGGTAACTATTATTTTATTTTTAAATAATTATCATAATATCATAAATATAATATTAAATCTTTTAATATACATATATATATCATCTATGTGATGTGGTTATCACAGACAAATCACCTCGCTTTATTGATGTGTTAGTCCATAAATATACATAATCCAAATTATTATATTTTTGTAAATGAAAATTTAAGAGGGAAATGACTTATTATATTTTTTATGATACATATGTATTTTATATAATATATAAATATTAATTCCATTATTATAACATGTCTGGGTAGACGGTGATGGAAAATGAATTACATCAGTTCGTGAAGAGGTAGTAAACAGTACAAACGAACAATAAATTCCACACCCCTTTGATTTAAGATGGAGATGGAGATATGTAATTGCATAATTATAATAAAATATAATTATATTTATGATAATATTATTATTATTTTATCATGGTTTACAAGTATATGAATGATATTGAAGAATAAGTAGAAAAAATAAAATATGCAGATAAACTATACCTCCTCTTTGGAAAATATCTTTTTCCTAACACCTTAAGACCTATAATATTGGTATTATGTAGAAAACAAAGTTCTATTGAACATGGGGAGATTTTTTATGAAGGTATTTGGGCAGTTATTTTCTAAATAATATTTTTTTTAATTGTGAATAAATGAAAATAATAGGTTCCCTTTTATAAGAGACGAGAGGTCCGATTTGGGAATTTCTCAAAATTTTAGATTAATATAAATTATCATTCAATTGCAAAGGGATTAAAATCATTAATTATTATCATGTGTTTTTAATGGGTCAAAAAAATTTCATAAAATATTTTTTGGATGTGTTTATGTCATATTTTTACCCTAATCATTTAGTTTTAAACCCTCATTATGAAATTTTTAACATATGAGGACAAATATTATTTTTACTATTTAATGGTAAATATATTTACAATAAATGGGGAAAATTCCCATAAAAAATGAATGGTAGATATGATAAATAATATCATAATAAAATACATTGTTAAAACATTTTTATGAATTTTTTAATATTTAATAAAATATTATTTATTAAAAATAAAAAATATTTTCTATTTCTAAAATATTTTATTACATTGACTATATTATTATAAAGATAACAAATATAATTATAAAAACTTAACTATTGTAATTTCTAACATTTAATTTTGATAATGAAAATTCAAATATCACAATATTTATCTCAAAATATATAACTTTTATTATTTTAAAAATCATTTTTTTCTATTAATTTAATAACTATTGCATCAATGTTATTGAAAAAATTAAAGTAATTTTTATTCTCTAAATTATCAAAAAATGGAAATGACAAAGATAAATATTTTATGGTTTAAAATATTATTTATAGTTGATCATATATTTTTTATAACCCCATATTAAGAATATTATAGTTATTAAAAGTTAGAGTGTGACAAGTTTGACTTTTAATAGAATATAATACTACAAAATTAATTATCACATTAAAATGGAAAAACGTTAATATATTCAAATAATGGATGAGTAAGGAAAAAAATTAATCATAATAAAATTATGTCATCTTTTAGTATCATTTTATAATCATTATCATTTTATTTGTGCATTAAATTACAACATTTACCCATTAACGTGGTAACACAAATAATAAAGGTTATTATTAATTTTATAAAAACTAAAAGGGACATGTTTACTAAATATTTACACACATATTTCAAATATAAAATCTATTTTTTCATTATTCAAATCACAAATTTTTAATTTTTTAAAATTATATTTTCCCAGTAAAATGGAATGAAAAACAACTTTCTCGAAAAATGCATTTTCAATAAACAAAATGTACTTTTACAAATAAAAATGTAAAAGGATGATTAAAATTAAATGATTTAGATTATGTATAATGTAATAGAATATAAATTACATTAAAATAAACATCAAATCATAAATGTTGTATTTAATATAATGAGAATGAAACGTCTTTAAAAATATGTATTTTTACTGTTCACTGGAAAATTAATCATTTTAGAAAATTATCAAACAATAATCATATGATAATTTTGACCAGATGAATTCAATAATAAATTATATTTTTCCAAATAAATTTTATAAAACATTTACAAATTAATTATAAAATTAACTCGTAATGTGAATGAAAAATTAATTTTGAAGTAATATATTTTATAATGAATAAAATATATTTATGAAAAATAAATTTCTTAAAAAAAATGAATTAAATAATAAATTATAAATTAGTGAGATAAATATATGTCCAATAATATTGTTACTAGTATTTCTTTCATCCAATTTATTAGTTAGGTCATAATAGATGTATTTAAATAATAATAGTTTTTAGATTATGTAGGTTATGGGTTTCATGTTTTATACACTATCAGGAATAATTTTATTTTAATATAATAGGGGTGTTAGACTATCCCATGCATTAATAAACTATATACACAATATTTTATATTTTGATCAGCAATAAAGGGTTTGAAAATTAAAAACATGCATATGGAAAACCCACATCATAAGAAGTGTTTGTAAAACTTCCTCTTAGAAATTGGAAATAATATATATGAAGGTCATAACAAAAATAGGTTTCATTATAGGAGAAAATTCATGGGATATGAAAAAATGGATATAGATGTGATTAGTAATTCCTAATGATTAAAATAGGGTGATACATGACATGTCTATGAGAGAGATAGCTATGAATAAATAATAAATTTTGTATGGGTTAAAAGTCTATTGATTTCACAGAAAGAAAATTAATTGGATAACATTTATATTTCATTTTCTTTTTTATAAAAACTTGGGATTATATTAATATCCATATAAATAAATTGTTAATATATATATAGTTTCGACCTTTCAACATCATAAAATTAATATCATCATTTTATTCATCAATCTTTTTTCACTCCATCTATTACACCGGGAAATGTATATTATAGATGAATGTTTTCTCATACATGAATAAATTTTTACAAATCATAAAATCCATATGTTATTCCATTGGACACTAAAAATTTTAAAAAACTAAATTGATTTTTTATTGTTATCCAATTTGATAAATCATACATTAACATTGAACAATAATATCCAATGTTCAACATAATTCCAAGAATAGTTTACCTTCAACATATTTTAAATTAATTATAACCAACTTCAATTGTGAAATATTTGATCAAATATTTATCCATACAAAACATAAAATAGTTAATAATTTCAAATTTATAAAAAAATTGAATAAATTTGTCACATATAAGATTAAACTATATATCTATAAAATTTCACAATATTCCATATATACCATGAATTTAAAAATTTAGTATACTCCTTCAAAAATTACATTTTTATAAAATCACTATCCCTTTCAATGTCACCAATACTATCACATTTACTTAAAAATTTATAATATAATATTTATCCAAACTAAAACTTATTTACTCAATATTTGGAACATATCAAGGGTTATCATTCTATGGTTTATTTATTCAACAAAAATATCACTTTACCACTAAATAACATTTCATTATTATCAGTAACATTCAACAAATGCACTAAAATGTGAAATGAAAACATACGTAGTAATATACTTATATGATCTACGATTATTATACATAAAAAATTCATTAATAAGTTAAATATATTCAATTATTGAATACAAATTAACAAGAACATTATTCATTCATCTTCGGCTATAGTAATTGCATAACCTTGGACTTCTCATCAGGACTTATTCTGTGTTAATTTACCTTAATTATAAGGGAACATGTTTTAATAATTACACATTTAATCATTGTTCATTAACATTATGTTAGTGTTTTCTTTTATATATTTTCAATCATTACATAGATGTCCCTTATCGTAACACTTATAAAAACTCTCCTATGATCCAATCATTTTCCAGGAAGATTCATTCCAAAATTTTGACCTGATTGAAATTTTTTTTATTTTATTGTTATCATTTTATGTGCTTCATTTTTTTGGATTATTATTTATCATATGATTCTATTTATTTCACTTCAAGTTATATGGTCTAGAAAATTCATTTTATATGTTAATAAAAAATTATACAAGATAATCCTATGGTGAAAAAGTATGAGAAACAACCTACATTCCTAGACTCATCATAAAACCACCAAAAAGTGTCAAGAGTTATTTTGATATTACATATATAGTCTGAGTAATTATTTTATAAACTATTAATTTTAACCTTATACTCTACCACACTTTTTTCTTCTGTCTTCATTAATGTGAGGAAATTTCTCTCAATTTCATCGTAAAATTCTCAAAGGAAGTATTTCTAAACAAAATATCCTAAAAAGTTCTTCATTCCATAAATTATATTTTTTTGAGATATTTAATCCACCTATGAAATACCAATATAATATTAGTTCAACTAAAATATAGATACTTTTTACACTTGATTTGTTCCAACATAGGTTAATAACAAAGTGTAATTTGGGGTTGTTCCGTATGGGAAAATTTATTTATCATAACCAGATTCAATGTCTGTAGTATATCCATTATTTTCTCAGTTCTAATCCAATATGTATTGGTTTCCTCATAAGGTAAATACATAATTTGTCTAGTAATATTGATTACCTTTAATATATAACACATTATCCCTATATAATGACACAAACTGAGATTGTTAATAATTACTATGAATATTGGGCCATAAAATAAATTCTCTAAAATAGTAAATATTTATTAATACTTGAATGGATTATCTTATTTCTCTTATTTGTAATTATTTTTTATAATACAGTTCCCAAGACTCTTATTAAAATTATATCATAATAACTATAACAAAACCAAAATTAGAATCCTGAAATATATATTTTTTTTACATTTTCATAAGATTGAAGGGAATTCATTTCTAAGGTTCAGTATGATTGATAGTCTTAAAGAACTAGATAAATTTATGGTTCCCTTTTTTACATCAGAAATAAAACATAGAACACAGTAATGGAAATTAATTTTCATTCATGGAATCATTAAATTATTTATTATACTTATACAAGATAAAGAAAAAATGGCCTTAAATGCTTAATAAGGTTTACATACAGTGGAAAATATGATGATTAAATATGGAAAAATCAATATAGAAATGTATATAACACAAATTAAGTAAAATTTAATCAAACAATTAACAATGAAATGGATCCATATATAATTTATATGTGAAAGGGTCATGGAGAATAAAGATAACTCAATTTTAAATAAATCAAATGATTAATGTTAGTCATTATGATCATTGAAATATTGATACCTATATTTTCAAGATCTTACTCAATAAATTTCTATTTTATTGGTAAAGACAAATTTATTTTGGTTAACTAATTTTTATCTTGAGGCATGGTGATGAATTGATAGCTTATATATTTCTAGGAACCACATTTCACTGTAAGTTCAAATTAGTTTTCATATATGAAATGATATATTTAATTTATGATTTAATATGTCTTATCATTAAATATATATATTGAGAAAATAAATGTTATTTTCATTATTAACACAAATAATCAAATAAATATCAATGTAAATATCATATGTAATAATTTTATATCATGTAAGATATAATCATATATAGGATTCAAATAATATCAATATATTAGATAATTTTAATGTCTAAATAAAAATTATCACATGAAACTAGTTGTTTGACGTGGATGTTATTTATCACCAAATTAAAAAGAATAGATAGGTGTATATCAATTAATAAAAAATATATATTTTATAATAAGACCATGAATAAAAAACTATTAATTCGAAATACATCAATGGGGAATTATATACACTATATCAAACTTAATAGGTACATATTAATAAATAATTATCAATGAAATCAAAATATAGATGAAATCCATTACCTCGAGTCGGAATCATCTTGTACGTTATTTGTCATCGAGAAAATCAATCATAGGTAAATCTTTTATATACATAAGAACCCTTTTAGCAATATTTATTTCTATTATTTCAATTATTAACATTTTATTTACAATTACATAATAATTTATTTTCACATAAGATGTTTTGATGATATTTTGTACATAAGCCCAAAATGGTTTTGATATGTTAACTATGGACAAAGAGGATATTACTACCCCAAATAAATAATAATATTAATAAATTAATATTTATTTTGGAAATTAAATTTATCTTTTAAAACAAATAAAGAACTATGGTTATGAAAATTAAACTATGTTATAATTATGGAGACGGTGGGACCTACATACACATGAGTATAACTTCATGCTTTCTCTGATCATTATGGAAACATTATAGGTTTCATTTTATATTTTCAGAAAAATAATAATAATATTAATATAAAATTAATTAATTAAACTCACTTATATTTATCGTCCATGTGATGTTGTGATAATAAAAAATAACATCACATCATGGTCGCGGTAATGCACACATCCGCAGAAATGAAATTATACATTTTTAGTGAATGGAAAGGTAAGAAATTGAATAATATTATTTCTTTTCAAAATGATAAATATGTCATTAATACTATATATATATATATTAATTCCAACATAATATCTAGTCTTTATTGATCGTGATGGAAAATGGAATACAACACTTTACATGGTTGTAGCTCTCCGTACAAAAGAACGATGAGTTCATATCCCATTTGATAGAGTATAGAGGTGGATATTGGATATTAAATTAATATTACAAAATATTAGTATATTTATGATACTGGTATTACATTTACATGGTTAAAGAATATATGAAGGAGGTGGAAGAAGAAAAAAAACTAAAACATTAGGATATACTATTTTAATTCATTAAAAAATATCCTTTTCTTAACACTTTAATAACTCAATGATTATTATTATTCCAAAAATAAGGCCTCTCAAACATGTGGAGCGATGTTAGGAAAGTATTTTTGTATGTCATAATAAAACGAATTTGGTTCTTGAGTTCAGTGAAATTGGAAGAATAGGTTACATTTTGTAATAGAGGTAGGGGAAATCATGTAATTTTTTAAAAAAGTATTAAATTAATATTCAATTAAAAATTATCCAAAACTCATTTATTTATAATATGGGACGTTTCTTATTAGAATTACTATCTATAGAGTATCTCGATCTAGCAATATTACTCTTGAGTTCCACCATTTTGTGAGTTCTTTCAGCACGTAGTGGTACCTTTTGTGAACTTTGGTTTCCAATTTTTTGTAAAAATGGCTTCATAATAAAAAAAGTAAATATGGATGGACAACAATGATTTTTTCCCATTAAGGGTCAATATAGTGACTATAAATGGAAAAAATGCACATATATGTACCATGTTTTATATTATAGTCTATATAATAATCACTTCGATAAATATTATTTTTTATTAATAATATGACACTTAATAAAATAACATTTAGAATAAAATATCAATAATTCTAATTTTTAAAAGTAATAATTACATTGAATTTAAAAATAAAAATATAACTCAAATAATTATAATTTGTTTAGAAACACCATAACATTTCAATTTAATCTATAATATTATTGTATCACAATATTTTAATAAAATTATATTACTTTTATAATTTTTAATATTGATTAGTTGATTTTCATTCTAATTAAATTATTAAGAAAATCAATGTTGTGGAATTTTTTAATGTAATTATTTGTTAACAAAAATTAAGAAATAAATTATAATAATGAATATAAATATTTTCTATTTAGAAATAGTTTTTATTGTCAAGAATAAAATTTTTATGACCTCGTATAAAAAATATTGTTACTAAAAACAAGAGTGTGACATGGTAGACTTTTATTGAAATAAAATACAATAAAATTTATAATATCATTAAAATAAAAATCGATATTGACAAATTAATGAATATTGGATTCATGTGGATGAAATTGAGTCATCTAATAAAAATAATTCATGTGTTTGCATTATTTTATAATTCTTATCCATTTCTATTGAACATTAATTACCTCATTTATCATATTTACTGTGAAAGAAAAAATACTATGGTTACTATAAATTTTGACAAAAAAATAAAAGTGGAATATATAATAAATTTAATCCAACTGATTTAAAATATTGAATCAATATTTCATAATTATAAATAAATATTTTAAAATATTATTGAAAGTTATTTCCATAAAAGGAATTAAATGACAGTTTTCATGATAAAATTTAACCTAAACAAAAAATGTATTTATATTGAAAATTGTTATTATGATGGTTAAAATATAAAAAATTTTAATATATGTAATTAACTAGGACTTCTGTTACTTTTATACAAAAAACATATCATAACGGGTCATTTTAATAGAAGAATTACAGTATTATAATAACATGTATTATTCATCTTTCCTCGGAAGGTTACTCATTTTAAAGAATTATCAAAATATCATCCAATGATAATTTTGAAATGGTTAAATAAAAAATGAAGATAATTTTTTATAAATACATTTTATAAAACATCAATAAATTATTTATAATTTTCACTCATAAAATGTATTAAAACCCCTTTTAAGAAAATATATTCATTATGAATAAAATATATTTACTAAAAATAAAGACAATATTTAAAATGAATTAAATAGTTAAATTGAAATTAATATTTTCATTATATGTTTCATAATATGGTTAATATTATTCATTCCTTCAATTTTAACAGTAATGTTATAACTGATGTATATAAGTGGTAATTTGTGGTGGTTCATTTTGGCTTAGTATTACACATTGTATACTCTATCAAACATAGTGTTGTTATAAAATATCATAGTGTTGCGATATTAAAAGTAACTAAAAATACATTCATTGAACATTAAAAGGGAATAATTGAAAATTTTGGATTTTTAGAATTATATGGATGTAAATTCTATATCATTGACACCAAATACATACTATGAATGTTTTACCCAAACATCAATGGAGGTATTTTTTGATAAATTAACTCAATTAAATAACACCTTGTAGTTTATAAAAGGACCAATACTCAACATGAATAAATTCACATAAATTTGATTAACTATTTACCTAATCCCCTTACCCAAATTAATAGACTTGATTTTGACAAAGAATATTGTACCTAACATATGCACACAATTTTAAAGTAATTAATGTTGTGTAGGAACAAACATATGTGAATTTACCTAAGACTTGTAATAATTATAATTATTATCCCTTAGATAATGTTATCACTGGTATACAAAATGGTACTCGAATTAAATGGGTGGTTTAAAATGAGGTTTAAAATCATGAGTTTTTGTTACACATAGAACCTAAAAAAATTTATATTTCCATTAATAATGAAAATTTGGAACATTAAATGTAAGATTAATGTAACCAATTGATATGTAATAATTATTATAATTTTTATGAAGGACACAATGATCATCCCATTATTATTACTAAATGAGTTTTTAAAATAAATTAGTTATGAAAGGCAACCCCAATAATAAAAAAACTAATTAAAAAATATATAATAAAGAACAAATAATTTATTAGGGTGAAAAAATTTCCACATAAATAATATAGAACCCATTAGAATAATATTAGAATTAATTGGTCAGTTATATTTTAATCAGTTTCAAATTGATGTAAAAAGTTATTTTGGAAGAGTTTTATTTCCAAAAATATTTTAGCAGAACATCCCCCTTTATTTAATGATTCTAAATTTCCAAATATTTTTTTAATGTTAACCAATTATAATTATGGTTTAAGAATATTCTTATTCATGGTATGTATAGTTCACTGAATTTCTCATAAAAATTGAAATAATAAATTGAATCACTTATTATTATTATTTTTAAAATATAATTAAAATGATTTATTAATTTTTAAAATTTATTTTCCTGATTTAACTTTAATTTCTATAAAATAATATATTTTTAATGAAATTTTATATTTAAGTAGCATAGAATATGAAATTCATTTGATGGGTGATATGGAATTTGTTCTTAGTTTTCAAATTTCCTAATATTATCATAGTTTTTTCTTATTAATATTTAATAAAATAATGAAAAATAAAATAATTTTGATATGGATCATGTAACGAATCAATATATTATGATATATTTTTCAAATTAAATTATAATTCTTTTGAAAGCATTATTTATACCCAATACTGAGTTTAAACATGTGCTGATATACTGTTTAATTATTATTATTTAATGTGATATCAATCACATTTACATTGGATTTAATTTTATGAATATAAATAAATAAATTATAAAGATGAATTTTTTACATTTTTAATAAATGAATTATTTAGGATTAAATTGATTATAATTTCAAAATAATCATTTGATGATGAAGATATATGGTTTTCTAAGAAAAATTTTTAATACACAAAATTTATTTTTATCCTAATAAATAAAATTAGAAACTATTTATGAATTATTTTAAATGAATTTATATATAGTATAATGAATATAGTATTTTCACATTCATTTAATTTTTATTACATAGAAATTATTGATTGTAATCTTGGTTTTATTCTTTCAAATACATTTGAAAAAAAAAACGGGTTTGTGGAATTTTCGCACATATTATAAAAAGAATTTTTAAATTTTTTTGGATATTTAATATTTTTGAATGTATCCCGTATATGAAATCATGATAATAAATATTATTTAATAAATTTAATTTATGTATTGTTCATTGTGAATAGTAACAGAGTTTAACATTCATTACTATAGTAACGTCTAGAAGGGGCTAACAAGGGGTTTAACAAAAAATATAAGGGTTAAAAAGGCATAAAAATATACTAAACACTATTAGATATATATATATATATATATATATATTAAATATATTATTATGTTTAATCTTGATTAAATTTGGACCTACGTTTCCATGAGTGTGACAGTAATATATTTTAATATTCTTAGAATTTACAAATATGCCTATCCTATAACTTATAAATGGGAACGACCTCTCTTATATTCTCCAAAAAACATGAATACATTATCTCAAAAAAAATCACAAATATCTTCTAAAATTCTATATCCAAATCATATAGGTGATTTTATTATTAAAATACCTTCCCATGGTTCTTTAAGAAGAGATTCGAATAAGGATTCTCAAATAAAATGTATACTTCATACCCATCAGTTTCACATTTCACACATTTTCTACAACCACTAAATCTTTTGTTTCAATCATAACATTATGAATCAAGTATAAAAGATTTACTGAGGTGTTATTATGGTTATGAGACAAGAATCTTCCAACTCAATTCTAACAAATGGGAAACGAATGTATCTCTCATTTATACTAGTGGACAACCACTTCCAGTAGGATATGTTGTCATTTTAGATCAGTGATTCGTTAGAAAAATTATAATAGTGTATATGATAAAATATTATTATACATATATCATGATTAATGTTTTTTTAGTTTATGAATCCTTGAAATTTGTGCAAGTTCCACAACTATGAAACTAAAACATGCATAGAAAATAGACAATATCTCACCCTGAATTTTTATTTTAATTATTAAATTATAAATAATATGACAATTGGAAATTAAAAAGGAATTATATATAGTATGTGTTTTATGTATATAGTTCTATAATAGTATTGAAACATCATTTCATCACATAGATAAAAATTGGCAATGGTAAATACCTTAGAAAAAGGAGGATAAAATAGATGAATAATGTCAGGATTTTCAAAGGTTTACAAATTGCTTGGCCCAAGGTATCCCCAATCACCATCGGTGTGAAATTAATTAAAACAATACTTTTGTGACCAACAAACTTCACCCAGGGTCACCTATTTTCTTCTAAATAGACTCTGGGATCTTCATTTGTATGGATGATTTTCCTAGAAGGATGATTAAAGCCTTGATTCCCCTAATGCTACTCTCATGTCTTATAAATCCTAAAAATTAGTTGTATGACACAAAATGAAAGGTAATTAAATGGGGATAGTTATTAACTACTTTTCGTGTTCAAAATAACCAACACATTCACGAACAATTTACCCAACCCCTTTATTAAAGAAGACTTGTTTGACCATACTTCTTAAAACAAATCTTATACTACACACTTCTGGGAATACCTATAAAGATCCATGAAATCATTATTTAAGTCTCACCCAAGTGAAATCATCATGTTCTTCATCACCCAAGGTGAAACCAATTTTCAAAATCCTACATGCATGGAGACCCCTGGCATGGTGCACCCCATGTGTGGTCCTCCATGGTTCCCCTCACCAATTAGACGAATTCCAAGCCACCCATAGAAGGTACTCTCCTTTCCTGTTTCCCTTGTTTAGAAGAGACTAATTTGAAACCCCAACAAAGACCTATTTATATATAAAAATTTAGGGATAGGTACATTAGTGTGTCTCTCATTTGGGTTTGGATTTTTATGGTTAGAGGTTTCCCTCAATTGTCATACTATAGGGTAAGGATCATTGAGGTGTCTGTAGACATGAATATATATGGTAAGGTGGACCCTAACCCCAAGGATAGTGTTATGGAATTATCAGTTTTATATTATATAGATATTCTCTATCCTCCCCTTCTCATCTCTAAGAAACGAAGCCTCTGGTCCCTAGTTGTGAGGATAAGGATCGGACTTTATTTTCACATTGACAAATGAAGTGCCCCCCTCCTCTCATATGACCAATAAAAGGGTAAAAATCATGTTTTAAGGCCTTATAACTTCAGGTGGGATATTGTATCATTTTTCAACTCTACAACCATCACCTATATTCTTTCCCTACATTGGACCCTTATCTAATTTAATGGGAAGAGCGATGTTTCGTAGCACAAACCACTTCTACCACAAGCTCATCTTCTTTGGTCAATTCCTATACCTATTACATCATTGAAGAAAAGAATGTGGGTGGTTTTTTTAATATTTCACAGCCACTTATTTCCTACAATGAGCATGAGCCACATGGAATTAGATGATTGTAATTATCACAACATCCACATAATCAACCTGAAGGGTTGAACTATGAAAACTCTGATTCCTATTAACCAAGATACATAGGAAGCCAACATGGGGCTTGAGTTCAATTTTTGTCATCATTATTAATAAGACTCAATAATAATACAATTAATATCACTATCCTTTTTATGAGTAAACCCCATGTTATGAATTCAAACAACGTTGAGTTTAAATGTAACTCATTGTCCCTTCACTAGGAATATCCTTATCAGGAATGACCGCAAACTATCATCTCAAAAGGGGTATACTAACATGAGATACATACCCCTGAGGTAATCCATATGTGTTATTCCTCATCAAAAAACTATTTGGGCTTTGATTCCCATACCAACGAGATATGTAGG